>JAENPR010000031.1:0-1200000 GCA_018135685.1 Themeda triandra | reverse complement strand
ACTATCCGAAACATGTCCAGAATATATATAGTTGTGACAGTGCCGACGCAATCATCACCAATGGCCACTTCTGTCAGACTCGATGCTCCAGAAAGAGTCTACATGTTGATACCTGTGTTAGATAGAGCTGTAGACAGGAAACGACACATCAGGTGTCTAAATAGCTGATTGATATACCTTCGCAACGCCAAAGTCTAGTCGCTATCCGAGTGGCTGATTGGCTGCTGAACACCATTGAGCTCTCTTTCCACTGTTTAGTAGTGTCAAAATGTTAGCAATCATTCATTTGTCACGCAAAGACATGGTCATTGTTTAACATTACCTTCAATCTGCCACTCAAATGCTTCCTGAACCACCTCAGTATCACAGCTTTCTGTCATAGCATGAATCGATACAATAAATGTAGAGTGCTTACAATTTGACTCTATATAATGCTATTACTAAGCCAAACTGTATGTAAATTTATTAGATTGCAATCTGAGCAATAGTTAAATGGGTTAGATCAACAAAGCAGTCAGCAAGTCATTGGCCTCTGGAAGCTACCATCTAGTTGAGTGTACAGGAGCAAAATTGTTGCATACTCCCTCCGTTCCAGAAAGCTTGCAACTCTGGGTTACGTGCCAGATAAAGTAGCTCATGTTTGACCAAGTTTCTAGTGAATACTATTTATATTTATGACTTCAAATAAATTTATTAAAAAAATACATTTCATAAGGAATCTAATGATATTTGTTTGATAATATAAATATTAATAATTTTTTATCTATAATGAATCAAACTTGAGATACTAAACCATGGTACTGTCCTAGAATTGCATGTTTTTTGGAACGGAGGGAGTACCTTGTGTCTGTAATGTCCACACCGGCAACTGCGGTGTCATCATCATGATCTAGAATGAGCTTTTTGCGACGAAAGGGTGCTTGTTGCTTTTGGATGAGTCACTGTGCATCAGTAGCTGTTAGCCATGGACAAAAGGCACAGCCTATAGATGTTGGTCGATAGAGTAAATATATTATCCTCTCTTATGTTTCTCGGCGCCGGGATACACCGAGCCAGATTTCTAAACCGAGTTCCTAAGGCAATGCAGATTCTGTCCGACTCGTCGGTTCCTTCGATATAAACAGAGAGTGGAGTCATGATCAAAACAAGCTAAGAGTAATAGCTGTGTGCATGTTCTAAATACCTTTTACATTTTATATAATTCCCAAATATGCACCGCCCATGGCTAAAGATATAACAACAAGAGAATGGTATATCATTAGTTCATATCCCACTGCCAAGCCCATCTGCCAGAGCGAAAAACAACTGGTATGCAATTAATTTGAGATAGGATGAAGTGAAATACGAGGAAAAAGAACAAGGTATGGAATAATAGATAACGAGGCTAACCAAAATAAAAATCACTTGGAGAAGGTGGAGATCAGCCTAAAAGAGCAATGCTCGAGACCATCAAGGGTCAATGCACATTTGTGTAACTACACACTACCCAACTTTTCATTTCATTGAAATGGGTGCCTTAAATATTACCAGCAAGCTATACAGCATCCCTAACCATAATTTTGTGGGGTCAAAGCAAACAAACACAAATTGCTACATCAGCTCCTTTCATGCATGGGTACAAACCTGAACCACGGTGTAATCACATTCATTTGTAAAATTTTCCTTATATCCTATAGATCCATACCATCATTTCAATAAAGAGGAAGAAAATCCATTTAGTTATGATACACGATATTTCCTTTAGTCGGTTGGAACCAATTTGCTGACATCGAAATAGTTTGCCTTCCAATTCAATATGTCCATATTCACAAAAAACCTACAAAATGAACATGAGTTTAAAAGTTGTGACATATATCAAGGTAAAAGAGCACATTGATAGAAAAGCAGCCAATACATCTTTGGTAATGTCATTTGGATAGTTTCTATAAACAGTAAATTCTTTAAGCTACAGGAAACCAAAATAACCACCATTTTTTAATCTTAATATTAGTGCCTTCAATATTAGGCTCAATTATTAATATGATGTCATATAGTGCATTTGAAGCTAATCTTGAAGGACACATAGAAATGCAGAACCATAGCACAGCTTTGAAACTCTTAGCCTTTTGGACCCACAAAAAGAAGAGGGAATGAATCTTACAAATGTGCTTGCCTCATCTATATTTTCCAAGGACACAACTTTTTTGAAAGCACTGCATTCTTTATGGCCAGATAGTCCGTGTTGGGAACCATGTGCTGAGTATGTCTGTAGGTTGAAATCAATATAATCAACTGGGTCATATATCATGTCTAGATCCCTAGGATACAACATTTCTGAACTGGAATCACAAAGATAGAATATAAATATGCATTTCCCTTCCAACACGGTTTACTGGACAAATATATATGCATAACTAAAATAGAAGTAACATCATCGATCATATTAAAGAGCAAACTTTGAGATGCAACCACTGGACTGCTGAATCATCGTTGGTGACGTAAATATGGTTGCCTACCAAGATGGCTGCAAAACGATCTAGGCAGTCTTTAGATGAAATGACACAGAACCCTGCATTACCCAAACTAAAACGAATTCTCAGTCATAGATGAGATGCCAAGGAACTTCTATGACCATAAAAAAAATCTAGAATCCATTACTTTGATTCAAAAGATACCTATGAGTAGCATGGTTCTACACACATCAGCCTATCCACCTTGATAAGCTACTTCATCCCAAACTGTAAAACGTTTTGGCTTTTCTACATACATAGCATTGTCGTATCTTACCTTGAAAGCGCTATATTATGCACCATGAAAGAACATTCAGTTAATTATAAAGTAATGGTTGAAAACAGCATGTAAAAATGAGAAACCAGATATGAGCCTCATTTAAGTAAACAGAGGCAAAGGAAACAATTTTTACATCACCAATAATGCCACAGGCAGAGCAAAGATGAAGTACAAGATTTTTTACAATGTTGTCTAATGCATTCATGTGGACATGAAAAAATAAGAGGCGCTCGAAAAGTAATGTTCGAGAAAAGCATCCTACCAATAGTGCAAAGTATGTCCAAGCAAACAACCTTGATCTGAAGAAAGACCTCTGGATTTTCCAATTAACTTCATGCCATCCCAAGCTGAAAGAGCAATGAAATCACTCCAAAAGAGAAGTACCTGAAACACACGAAACTGGTGAAAAACATGCAAAGAAAACATGAAGGCGACATAAGGGAAATATTGTGTACCAAGAAAAGGATGTATATGCAAAAAAGGCAAAGGATGTGTAAGCATGATCTCAAAATATCCAAAAGCAAATATCTTATTGTACACATTTTATGACATTAGGCATGAGTAAAACTGCATATATAGGGAGTGCAATAAGCAGCGATATCCACCGATACATCTATTTGGCACAGATAAAAATCTATTTTCGAAACACTAAAATGCTGCAGATAAAAGATCTCATAGTGATATCCTGAACTCTAGAACAATTGGCATGTTCTCATCGGCACAGCCCAACAACGCAACAGTTAACTGTATAAGGTTCATTGGCATTTTCTCTCAACATTTAAAATAAAAGCACTCTTGTAAACTCAAATGCAACAATATGTTGTGAAAGAATAATGCACCTAAAAGAACAATGTGTACAAATAGCTTGCCTCTGTATAAGGTTCATTTGTTGAAGCCAAAAAGACCATATCATCATCACACAAACATGTGCTCTGGAGGATTTTCATTGTCAGAACAGGAACTTCTCAATTAGTGTTGCAACGTCACGGTAATGGTGCATGCAAAATTCAGGGATGCAGGTATGAAACGAAACTTTGAGAAAGAAATATTACCACATACAGATCTAGTGAGATTTGAAAGAAGTGCAGAGATGGACAGGTATTAGGGCATTAACCAGATCCGGTGGGAACCGAATGGATCCAAGCCATGGAGGCCCTAGAGCTGATTTTGGAGGCCCCAAATCAGAATGCAAAATAGAGCAGCAATATTGGTGCAGAGATCACAACAGCTAGCAAGCATATAGCAGTTGATTCACCACAGATCAAGAATTTATATGCTAGATGGTGGCTGTGGTCTGACCTTGTTGTCCTTCAGTGAGCCAAATTGTGCTTCCAGACGGGTGCTAGAGTTGCTCCGGCTCGTCAGGTGCTAGAAAAACAAAGAAGCCCCCCACCTCATTTAAAAGCCACAGCAGGCAAAATCAAGTCAGATTCATCAATGAACAAGGGCGTGAAGAAAATAAAGATGCAAAATCGATTTGAGGATCTAAAGATGGGGAAAAATGAAAATTGCAATTGGAAAAGAAAAGGATGGAGCACCTTACGGGGATGGAGGAGGCTGCTGTCCTTCGGTCGGCGTGCGGCAACGAAAGAAAGGGTCGGCGGCGTCGTAGTCGATGGGAAGACACCGTGGTCGGGCGGCCGAAGGGGCTGTGGTGGCTGCTTGCGAGGCACGACGGACGGCGGCGCTCGGTGGATGGCGGCGCGATCTGGTTGATGGCGGCGGTGGTGGCCGAGGTGGGCCGCGGGGATGGATGCGCGCGGCCCTAGCTTGTGGGCGCTGGTGACCTGGGCGACGGAGGGAAGCTGGAGGCGGGGGTGGAGAGGGGGAGCTCGATAGAGGCGCAGCTCCTGTGGATGGCGGCACTGGTGGCTGGCGACGCGCCGCGGGGGTGGATGCACGCGAGGGTTTCCCGCACCGCTGTGCCGCCGTGCTGGAGCACCGCCGCGCCGCGCCTCCCGCGAGGCCCTCCTGCGCCGCTTCGCAACCGCGTCATGGCTGCCGGTGCACCGCCGTGTCCAACCGCCGCGACCCCATGCCCTACCCGCACTGCCGGACCACTGGCTGCGGGGTCGAGCTCGCCCCGCGCTGCCTCCGAGTGGGGGCCCACCGCTGCTGAGGCCGCGACGTCGAAGCCGCTGCGCGCTCGCCCCACGCCGCCTCCACATGGGCCCGCCCGTGCTGAGGCCGCGACGCCGGAGCCGTCGCCCCGCACCGCCGTGCCGCCGCGCGCTCGCCGGCCATGCCCCACCGCACCGCCACGCGTGGCCATCGCCGCGCCTGCGCCGTGCCAGGCCCGCCGCGATGGGGGGCGGCCTGGCCTGGGAGCCGCCGCCGCCATTTTTTTTTTTGGGAAAGGACGGAGAGGGAGGGAGGCGACGCGAGAGAGTTAGGGTTAGGGTTGCTGTTATATATATTTGGCGAGTGGCTCGGCAAGGAGACTGGAGGACCGTTCATCAGCAATCCAGTGATCGAAAATAATTTTACTACCGTGGACGCTCTCAGGTCGCGTCCTGGCCACAACAAGTTTTGTCTTTAAATGTACAGTAGAGACGTAGAGTACAATAGTGTAAAGCCATATAATTCCAGAAAAGACAACAAGCCAATTATTATTATGATATTGTTTCTGTCCCATTTTTAAATTTGTCAAAAAATAGTAGATAGATGAACATAAATGCGAATTTGAGCGGGTTAAATATAAAAATCAGAGCAGCAAAGTATGGCATTTCTCCTAACCGTTTTCATTCCTGCGCAATATCTCCGTGTTGCCGGCCAGAGCGGGAAAAAAAAATCTGTGGTCACGATGACTGCTCGGCAACGTGGCAACACTGTCGGTGTGGCCGGCCGCCGGCCAGATTGAGAGAAAAAAACTGTGGTCACGACTCACGATGGCTGCTCAGGAACGTGGCTGCGGAAAGCCGCGTAAACAATGGTCACGGTCATCATGGACTCTATAAACATGGAAACGACAGATCGTGGCCATCGGTAACGGTAATGCTTGTGATAATACGTTCTATCAATAGAACGGCGTGGCGGGCCTTCAGTGGGCTGGCGCGCCGCACCGTGCGACCGTGCCACGCGACCCGACCACCCGCGGCACGCGTCTCGTCTGCACCACGCTCCACCACGCACCGCCCTCTCACTCACTCTCGCTCTCGCCCGCTCTCTCCCTCTCGCCCATCTCTCTCTCTCTCTCCGACGACGACCGACAGCGACGGCGGCGTCTCCCTCCTCCCTCCCTCCATCCTCCCCACGACCAATGGCCGAGCTCCTTCGTGCGTCCGCGCTCCTTCCCCCTTCCTCTCCCTTCCCATGGCGGCGGCGAGCTCCTCCCGCACGCCTCGCGCTCCCCTCCTCGTCCCCATGCGCGGCGGCCTCGGATCCGAGCGAATCCGGCGGCGCGGCCTCGGATCCGCTGGATCTGGTGGCGACCATGGGTTTCGGCGAGTGGGGCGGCGGGCACGGACCCCTGCGACCTAGGGTTTCGCGGCCCAGGGGCGCGGCGGATCCGGCGCCCCGGCCGCGAATCTGCGGATCCGGCGGTTCTTGGTGCGCAGATCCGCGCGTCAGCGCGCCTTCCGCCGGATCCTCCTTCGTCTCCGGTGGCCGGGTAGGTCTCCCCCCGTTTTTTTCCCTGGTGTTTCATCTATCATCTCTCGGTTGTTTCAACCGCTTGTTCTCGACCGGTTGTTTCGATTTCATTGTTTGGTTTCATCGAAAACAACGAGTTTCATTTTGTTTCGATTTCATTGTTCATTTTGTTTCGGAGCGTTTGCTTTTTTGTTTTGATTCGTATTGTTTTTGTTTCTTTTTCATTATTTCCTATCTTTTTTTGTTTCAATTTCATCTAATCTTTTGTTTCTTCTTTAGTGCTTACTTGTTTCATAGCATGAGCTTCTGGTGTTTCGGGCGTTTGCTTTCTTTGTTTCAGATTCGTATTGTTTTTGTTTCTTTTTTTTGTTTCGAGTTTTGTTTGCAAATTTTTTTGTTTGTTCGTTGTTGTTTCTTTTTCTCTCGGTTTTTGTTTTCAGATGGGGTATCTCTTATGTTTCTATATTGCTTTCATTTTTGTTTCAAAAGTGTGGTAAATTTTGTTTTTCAGTTTCTTATCTCTCGTGTTTCTAGTTGCAAATTTGATTTGTTTCAACTGTATTCATCTCTCTGTTTCTAATTGTATTTTCTCTCTTGTTTCATTTTCTTTTTTCTTTTTTGTTTTTGAGATAATGGGCTTGTGATATTTCAAGAGGCTGCGTCGGCCATGGAGGTGGGAGCAGGGGCGCGCGCGTGCGTTCGCGAGTGTGTGTGGGGGTGTCGTGGCGGCGGGCGCCGTGTGTGTGTCGCGCGTGCGGGGCGTCCGCGTGCCCGCGGGAGGTGGTGTGGTGTGCGTTGGGGACGTCCCCGCATGCGTGTGCGATGCGGGGAGGCGGGCGGTGCGTGTGCGGATGCGGGGGAAGTGGGCCGGGCCGCTGCTAGCGGCGTCCGTTCTACGATAGAACGTTCGATCGCCCGACTCCCATCGGTAAGGACTTACTCCGTAGGAGTTAGGACGGTTCTAGGTTCTCCACACCACAGCCCATGAACGGCCCTGCCGGGTGGCCTTTTCGCGAGGTACGCAGGCCGCATGTTGATGATCCAAGAAGGCCTGCGTGTGCTCTGTAGCGGGCAGCGGCGGCCCGTGGAGCCCATTCCTTGGTTTCGCGCGTGTTCGTTTTGGTTCAGGTTCCGATTTGCTTCCGGGCAGCTTTTTTCTGGCGCACGGAGCGTTCCGCCGGTGCTCGGTTTTTTAGACGTGCGAAGCTGCCACGGTGCCTCGCGGCAAGCGTGCTTGCTGGAGTACATCGGGCCGTCGTCGGCGGGTGTCCGTGTCCGGGTGCTGAGCGGATCGAGTGGATGGACTCGTGCGCCGAGCGCGGACGGCAGATCAGCTAGCGTGCGCGCGCGCGCGCGTGTTCGCCCCCGCCGGCAAAGCATGCGTAGGCGTAGCGTAGGCTGCGCGACGACGCCGGCGTGTGCGCCAGGGCCGCGTTTCGGCGTTTGCTAGCCACGTTAACCATCCAGCGGATTGAACACGAGCGCGCGCACGCGTCAGTATTCAGGAACGGCCATCGTCGGTACCAAATAAAATGCACCAGGGATAGGACAGGAGTGCGTACGCGCTGGGATTACACCAAACCATGTGCTTAAGACGAGCTTAATGACGGGTGGCAATGTGCAATGATATGGGTGCCTTGCCACCTGGGAGGAAGGAGAGGCCGGACTCGATCTCCCAGTCCAGCAGCTCTACTGCTCAATCCATCTCAGAGTCTTGCTAGTGTATACCAAGTTGGCACGTACCGTTCCACCAACAAAAACAATACAATCCAGGCTCTCACCACCGAACAAATATTCTCCT
Source organism: Themeda triandra (assembly GCA_018135685.1). Classification (NCBI taxonomy): domain Eukaryota; kingdom Viridiplantae; phylum Streptophyta; class Magnoliopsida; order Poales; family Poaceae; genus Themeda; species Themeda triandra. The sequence goes on along the minus strand of JAENPR010000031.1, from coordinate 1,191,839 downwards.
CCGGATACACGAACTCGTAATTAAGCCGCATCGCCGTTCTTACTCTATGCGCCGAGGTGCCTAGCCAAACAAGAGGATCGTCGAAGCGTTCACAGCCATCTCTCTGCAAGACTGAAAGTGTGTGTACGTACGTTGTCGCGCGCCGTTTAACTGGCAAGGGCCGGGCCGGGCAGGGCTAGCTGCTCCTTCCATGTTCCATCCATTATATTAGCAGTTATATCCACCGATTGCTAGTAATGCAAAAAGCATTATGCTTTTTGCAAGTGTATTGTACTAGTGTATACTGTATAAGAAACCAAGAATGTGCCAGCCTGCAGCTGCTTAATATCCTGCACAATCCTTTGGTTTGGCTGCGGCAACTAGACTGTACTATTATTCTTCTCGTTGTTATTACGGGTGGCAAACGAAACACATTATGCATTGGCACATTACTTTCACCAAAACTCCAATAATTCCCAGAGAGGAGCAATAAGACATAACATCGAGAGAGAGAAAATCAATTGCTCAAAGATACTGCACAACATGCTTGAGTCGAGCAAATATCAAAACTGCATATTATACTGCATCCAGTGCCATTAATTTGGCTTAACAAAAAACTAAACAAATGAACCGTAGAGAAGACGATAATGCAATGCCACAATAATGGAATAATAATCATCCACCCGTCCGACCCAAGAGAATTTCAGAAGCTGCAAAGCGAGGGGGCAGAACTTCACATCACATGGCCCCCATCTTAGCCCCACCCTGTCCCATGCTTGGCTTGGGAGAATTAACAACAACGAAGGCCATGTGTGCCTGCATGTGGGCTAGCGAAGCGGCGGTAACTGAGTTGGATGAAGGGAGGGAGGCTAATCGCATGCATCACTTGCAGTTGGTGGCCGCATCTTGCATGATTGTGTGTGTATTGCAGCTAGCTAGCATGCATGCATGGGTCAGGTACCTTCTTGCCGCCTCCATCTTTCCCCGCCCCTTGCTTTGTATTGTACTCTAGTGCGTTCCTATCTGAATTTCTGAAAGGAAATAAATGAAGTTGCAAGTTCAGACGAAGCTAAGCTACTTTCTACACCATCACTAAGCTGAACTCCTTGGAACTGAAATTTTGACTTGAAGTTGTGATACTGAATTTTCACACACACATAGAAATGAGCATTTGCATTGCTATATTGGAACTGAAGCTAACATTTTGGCGGAGCTGGAAAAGTGTGAAATGTAGCATGAATATCTGGAGAAGGATCCACTGGTGTATCATGTTCATGTTCGCCAGCAGCCAGGTGGGTCCAATAATTTCTGCCCATCTGTAACATGCGAAGGTTCTGAGAGGAAGGAAGAAGCCAGGGTGGGCGAGTAATTGGAATTAGGGGAGGGGATCATGTTATTTGTTGTGTAATTGAGGTACAAAGGGAGGATTATATTAGTTTTGTGGGGGTAGTACACTCTTGATAAAGGTGGAAACAGTTGAGTCGGTTGGGCTGACTTTTTGAGGGGAGGACAAGGGTCCTGTTGCTGCCTGTTCTTTTCAGTACTTCTTTATAATCTGGATGTCTCCCACAGCAAAATCATGGCTGCTACATGACAACTCTAGTTCACAGGATGAAAGATGGCTAGTATGGTATGAATTGTATTTATCATCAAGTATTGTTCTTTCAATTTCTGAACTGTTTGATTCAAGCTCAAAATGTTATGAACTTGTGGCAAAATTATTTGATGCAAGCATAACTAACAAACAAGTACCGCATAAATTTTTGGTGTATTCCTCGTTGCAAAGCCCAAAGGAAAGCAGAAATTTTATCAATGTAACTGAAATGGTTCAGCAATTACCCTATCCAACAATGACAGATTCATATTTTACATGACATAGGTGTAACATAAAAAAGGAGGAGGTTCATGAAAAGAAAGATGCCGCATGATGATGTTGATTGAAGTTTTGGGTGGTGCTAGCTTTGCTTCATCATGATAGTACCTGTTACTGCTTTAGTAGTTTACTCCAACAAGTGCTTGCCTAACTAGGCCAGATTTCCAAGATTCAGAACTTTTTTCAGAGCAGATCATTTACTACAAGGAACTTTACAATATTTTTTATGCAGGCAGCAGCTGCCTAATCCTCAGCATGTTGTTATAGAGTGCCATTTGAAATTTTATGGGACTTCCACACCATAGATTTCTTCACACATAGAAAAGGATGAAAACAAGCAAATGGAATAAAGGCTTGCTAATTATCAACTTTATTTCTCAATTTATCAGGACAATAGATATATAAGAAATGGGATATTGTCATTGGGAGATTATTTTTAGTCATATTAAAGTTTTTTTTCAAATTTTTACATACTGTAGAACCAGTATATGCATGCAAAACGTACAAAAAACTATAGCTTATTTGTTAAAAAAAGTGTCAAATTTCAGGACAATGCCTTAAAAGTAAAGATTCCCTAAAATTGACAATCTAGCACACCATTGTGCTTTAGGAGACTAAAGCCTGACGTCCTCAAGAATCTAATCAATAATAGAGAGAATCAGACTTCCATGTGTTGGAAATTATTTGGCTTGGTCAAGTTGTGCATATGCTTCTGCTGCTTCTGTACTATTATCAAGAAAATTGTTCAATGCCTAACTAACAATAAGTTTCAATATACCTTTCTCCCTGCTTCCACCAAACATGCTAATCTTTTGCAGGTAAAGGCAATTTTGCTTCAGAAAATTTTAACTGCTTGAATAGCAACGTCACAACAAGTGAACCCTTGTTTTCTGTTCTTTATTGGAAGCTACATAAACATTATATTCTCACTGCTGTGGTAATAGTAGATTTACTAGGAATCTTTTGTCAGAGAACTGCCTGTAATGCATTGAGATTCATTTGTATGGTTCTATAATGTACCATTACAGCCTCACTTGACTGTTAGATATGTACAGTGCTATCACTAATTAATGGACAATGATTTAGAGATTAAGCGTGATTTGTTCTTGCCGGCAAGATAGCCTAACCAAAAAAGAAGGATAGAAGATTCCTGCTCACATTTACTCTTTGTAAGCTTGTAGCAGAAAATTTTAAAACTCGAGCTACTGATGACACCTGGGACAGAATCTTTAGGGCTTCTTCAACGCTCCTACATGGCGTACTGCCTCAGATGCCACATACGCACTGCTTGTCCGCGTCATGTTGCAGTGTTGCCCCGCAGTGCTCTGTAGTCTCTTGCAGAAGATACACGGCTTCATCTGACATAAAGCAGCAGGCAGCACGCAAGCAGCACGCAGGAACGCGTTGCGCAGCAGCGAGAGGGTTCCCTACTCTGCAAAGTTTCTGAAAAGGCTAAAGAAGGCAGACATGGGTCAGGATGGTACAAGTAGCAGGCATACAGTGTGCATTGAGAGCTTGTGAGTCCAAGACCATTCATGTGTACGTGTATTCCTACGTGTTGTCTGGAACCACAAGAGCGTACTGCCTCCATTGGTCCTGCCCTTACAGCCCCAATAGATTTCCGACCTGCAAGGATCACTGACACAAGTTCCATTGTACACTGACACTGCAAGATGAGATTAAAGTACTACTTTTAGAATCAGTCATTTGTTAAACACCCACAGCACGCTTGCTGCTGCTCCTCTGTAGCTTTGCTTCCTTTCAGTAGTACATTATACTAACCCAGACCCAATAAAGTAATCTTGGCATTAACCATGCCTGTCCAGTTTAGTGGACTTCCATTGTTCAGACAAGCAGTGTGGGTGAGAATGCTTCCTTAGCTGAAGCATGATTTATTTGTTTCTCTGAAGTGATGACTGGGTTTTCGTATGAGGTCTTGATTTCTTGCGAAATGGTGATAAAAAGCAGCTTGTTACCAGTATTCAGTACTTCCCAAACTCAGGCACACAGTATACAACTACTTCCTTGCATGTCAGTAACTTACTTGAAATAATTGTCAAATTAACACAAACTAATCAGGGTGTGTGCTTCACAGATCTTCATAACAAGAAAGGTAACCTGAAGCTTAATCAACTCTTCATAGCACCAATATTCATCATAACTGAAAAATGACTATTTCTGTGCCCTGCCTACAAGGACATAATAGGGAATAAGCTCCAGTGGAAACTCCCATGTTCTGCGTTTATACAATGATTGCAATTCCGTTTGTTTAACCCAACAAGACAAATCCCTCTCTCTCCAATGACGAGTGACCAATCCGCCTTTCACACATTCCCTTCACCACATGGGCCATGTCTCCCCAAGCTCTCAATAATTCCAAAGGCATTTCCAGCCTATGTCCATGCCTCCTCCCAACCTTTACACTCTCATACCGAGCTGTTCTTGTGCTATCCCAAGGCCCCACAGAGGCTACTGAACCATGTACCTAACACTACTACAACGCGGCAGTATATACCAATGCGGTATCATGCCATGCCACCAGCAAAGTATTTTTTATCATCCAATCCATCGCCAAACGCATTAATTATTCGATTAATCTGATCCTAATCATAGACATGACCACCCCTATATACTTTCCTGCGAGTTTCCCTCCATTTCTCTATTGCTTCAAACAAGGCAATGAAAACACAACTCTGCCAGTGAGGAGAAGCAGGAGGCGGCAGAGGAGCGAAGGACAAGGGAAGAACAGAAGAAACCGAGCATGACAAGTGCTACTGCAAGGCTTGGTAGCACTCTACACCTGTTCTTCCCCTTATCCTTCTCCTTGGCACTCCTGTGCTGTATTGCCGTGTGCAATGCCGCCGCCGATGAGGCCGAGGCGTTGCTTGCCATCAAGGCGTCGCTCGTGGACCCCTTGGGTAAGCTCGGGAGCTGGAATTCGGCGTCGGCCTCGTCACATTGTACCTGGGACGGCGTTCGTTGCAATGCCAGGGGCGTCGTCACCGGCCTCAACCTCGCCGGCATGAACCTGAGCGGCACCATCCCCGACGACATCCTCGGCCTCACCGGGCTCACCTCGATCGTCCTGCAGAGCAATGCGTTCGAGCACGGAGCTGCCGCTGGTGCTCCTGTCCATTCCAATGCTCCAGGAGTTGGATGTCAGCGACAACAACTTCGCCGGCCACTTCCCCGCCGGGGTCGGAGCACTCGCCTCGTGACATCCCTCAACGCGTCGGGCAACAACTTCGCCGGCCCGCTCCCGTCCGACATCGGCAATGCCACCTCGCTCGAGACGCTCGACTTCAGGGGCGGCTACTTCTCCGGCACCATCCCGAAGTCCTACGGCAAGCTCAAGAAGCTCAAGTTCCTGGCCTCTCCGGCAACAACCTCGCCGGCGCTCTCCCAGTCGAGCTGTTCGAGATGTCCGCATTGGAGCAGCTCATCATTGGCTACAATGAGTTCACAGGCGCAATCCCGGCCGCAATTGGCAACCTCGCCAACCTCCAGTATCTTGACTTGGCGATCGCCAAGCTGGAAGGCCCTATCCCGCCGGAGCTCGGCCGGCTGTCGTACCTCAACACCGTCTACCTCTACAAGAACAACATTGGCGGCCCGATACCCAAGGAGATCGGCAACCTCACCTCCCTCGTCATGCTGGACATCTCCGACAACGCCCTCACCGGCACGATTCCGGTGGAGCTGGGGCAGCTTGCCAACCTGCAGTTGCTGAACCTCATGTGCAACAGGCTCAAGGGCGGCATTCCGGCGGCAATCGGCGACCTCCCCAAGCTGGAGGTGTTGGAGCTGTGGAACAACTCCCTCACCGGCCCGCTGCCGCCGTCGCTCGGCAGCGCGCAGCCGCTGGAGTGGCTCGACGTGTCGACGAACGCCTTGTCCGGACCGGTGCCGGCCGGCCTCTGCGACAGCGGCAACCTGACGAAGCTGATCCTGTTCAACAATGTCTTCACAGGACCGATTCCGGCGGGTCTGACCACGTGCTCGTCGCTTGTCCGCGTGCGCGCTCACAACAATCGGCTCAACGGCACGGTGCCCGCGGGGCTTGGCCGCCTCCCGCGGCTGCAACGTCTCGAGCTCGCCGGCAACGAGCTGTCCGGGGAGATCCCAGACGACCTGGCGCTGTCGACGTCGCTCTCCTTCATCGACCTCTCGCACAACCAGCTGCAGTCGGCGTTGCCGTCAAACATCCTGTCCATCCGGACGCTGCAAACGTTCGCGGCGGCCGACAACGAGCTCATCGGCGGTGTACCGGACGAGATTGGCGATTGCCCATCGCTGTCCGCCCTCGACCTGTCGAGCAACCGGCTGTCCGGTGCGATCCCGGCCAGCCTCGCGTCGTGCCAGAGGCTCGTCTCGCTGAACCTCCGGAGTAATCGGTTCACCGGGCAGATCCCTGGTGCGATCGCCATGATGTCGACATTGTCTGTGCTCGACCTCTCCAGCAACTTCTTCTCCGGCGTGATACCGAGCAACTTCGGCAGCTCACCGGCGCTTGAAATGCTCAACCTGGCGTACAACAACCTTACCGGTCCCGTGCCAACAACTGGTCTGCTGAGGACAATTAACCCCGACGACCTTGCTGGCAACCCGGGCCTGTGTGGTGGCGTTCTGCCGCCGTGCGGGGCTACCTCTCTTCGTGCCTCGTCGTCTGAGGAATCTGGCCTCCGGCGCTCACACATGAAGCACATCGCCGCTGGGTGGGCGATCGGCATCTCGGTCTTGATTGCGGCATGCGGCGTCGTCTTCCTTGGCAAGCAGGTGTACCAGCGGTGGTACGTCAATGGAGGATGCTGCGACGAGGCCATGGAGGAAGACGGGAGCGGTGCGTGGCCGTGGCGCCTCACGGCCTTCCAGCGGCTGAGTTTCACCAGCGCCGAGGTTCTCGCATGCATCAAGGAGGACAACATCGTGGGGATGGGCGGCACGGGCGTGGTCTACCGCGCCGACATGCCACGCCACCACGCCGTCGTCGCCGTCAAGAAGCTGTGGCGCGCGGCCGGGTGCCCCGACGAGACCGCCACGGTGGACGGGCGGCAGGACGTGGAGGCGGGCGGCGAGTTCGCCGCCGAGGTGAAGCTGCTCGGCCGGCTCCGGCACCGCAACGTCGTGCGCATGCTGGGCTACGTGAGCAACAACATGGACACGATGGTGCTGTACGAGTATATGGTGAACGGCAGCCTGTGGGAGGCGCTGCACGGGCGGGGGAAGGGCAAGATGCTGGTGGACTGGGTGTCGCGGTACAACGTCGCGGCGGGCGTCGCGGCCGGGCTCGCGTACCTGCACCACGACTGCCGGCCTCCAGTCATCCACCGCGACGTCAAGTCCAGCAACGTGCTCCTCGACACCAACATGGACGCCAAGATCGCCGACTTCGGCCTCGCCCGCGTCATGGCGCGCGCGCACGAGACAGTGTCCATGGTCGCCGGTTCCTACGGCTACATCGCGCCAGGTTAGTGTCCATTGCCTAGCCCTCGGCATCGCCACGTGAACAGCGAGTTCATTCACCTCGACGCCCTCGTGTACTGATATTAATCTGGCTGCTTTGTTGCAGAGTACGGGTACACGCTGAAGGTGGATCAGAAGAGCGACATCTACAGCTTCGGAGTGGTTCTGATGGAGCTCCTCACGGGGCGGCGACCGGTGGAGCCGGAGTACGGCGAGAGCCAGGACATCGTCGGCTGGATCAGGGAGCGGCTGCGCAGCAACAGTGGCGTGGAGGAGCTGCTCGACGCCGGCGTCGGCGGTCGCGTCGACCACGTCCGGGAGGAGATGCTCCTGGTGCTGCGGATCGCGGTTCTGTGCACGGCCAAATCCCCAAAGGACCGGCCCACGATGCGGGACGTGGTGACCATGCTCGGCGAGGCCAAGCCGCGCCGCAAGAGCAGCAGCGCCACGGTGGCCGCCACCGTCGTGGACAAGGACAAGCCGGTGTTCACGACGTCGCCTGACTCCAGTTACTAGACTGCGGTGACCAAAGACAACACTGGCGTTAGCGGGCTTGGACGCTATGTATGTAGCTCATGTCATGTACAATTTTTACCATAGTTTTGATTCATATATATACTTTGGTTATGTTCAGAGGGAAAGGAGATTAATGTAACCAACAATGTTTATACGTTTACAATTTTAGGATGTAAAGCAATTGGTCCCTTTGAATAATAGAAAGACCATTTAGATTACAGTCTGCTGACTCTGCTCTCTATTCCTGTCAGTAACACCTTTTTTTTCTGAAACTCTGTTTTTTTTTTTTGATACTTTCTGAAACTCTGTCTTTTTTTGATACTTTCTGAAACTCTGTCAGTAACACCATTTGAGAGAAAAGAGGGATGTGCCGGCCTGCCGGGCCGCCAGGGTGAGCATACACACACGGTTGCCTCATACGAAAGGCCCATCACTATTCTTTGTTTTAGGAACGGCCCATACTATTTCAGGTCCTCTGCCTTAAGATCTTAAGGGGATTTTTGTTTCCATAAAAAAAAGATCTTTGGGGATTTCTCCCTCATTGTTTTGTAAACATTAAAAACTACCCGATATGTTCTTTTTATGTGTCATATTAGCTTTATTTTAAATAAAATAAATCTAATTTTGACTATCAAATTTAAAAAGTTATACATGTTAATTAACAACATAACATTTATGGTTTTACAGAGAGGAACTAGTCTGATTTTGTTTTCAACCAATTTCACCACAGCTAAGCTAAAACTTTAGGCTCAGCAGTTATTTTTAAGCACTTATATGAACTAATGTGGCTAATGGAGAAAGAGAAACCCAACCAAATTTGGCCATCCAACCAAATAGTGTTTAAAATTGATGAAAAACACATCTTTTTTCTTGAAAATGGACACTTAAAAGTTCAGTCAAAACATTGGACACTAAAAAGAGCCTTAGACCCGTAAAAGAAAAGTTTAAATATGCGCTTGAGGTTGTTTTCTTTCTCAAAACTTATTGCTTATCGAGATTGAAAACACACACTCTACCGCACTAGAGATAGTAGATTTATAAGTATTTTTTTTCTACATAATTGATGACCGCAATAACCATTGGCCTATTGACCGCAAGATCTTAGCTTTGTCAGACAGTCGGCACAATGGCACTGACCAAAAGTAATGTGAAATGATTTGCTTAAAGAACTGTTGTGCAATAGAATAATAACCTTTTACGCTTTACGCCGTCAGTTCTCACACGGATCCTATGCTTTGAGGTGACACCACGTCACCACCGCTTGCTTTGCTTGCATGGGGCCAAAATTCAAGTCCCAAACATCGGAGCAATGCTCCGCTTTCATGAAGCCAACTTCAGCAGCACTGCAGGAACCTGGGAGCATGGAGGTGGAGCACATTGTCGCCTTTAGCTTGCGAATTGCGATGTCCTTTTGACTTCAGCACGTCTATGGACACTGATGGCTGGCAGATGTTTCTTTTTTCTTTTCAAAATGTGCCGATTGCCGAAGGACATTACTCCAATTTGCATAGATTTATATGAAAATTCTTAAACAAAAAATGTGACGAAGGACATTTCTCCAATTTGCGTAGATTAAAATAAGAATACTAAGAAAATAATTATTTGCAGCAAGATATATATAGACCATGCATATGCTGATATGTAAATGCGAATGTATAGTATATGAGACCAGTCATGTGATACATAAATACTTCCTCGGTTTCACAATGTGCTTAAGAAACGGATCGAAGGATAGAATCATGAACGGGGTTACGGAGATATAGTAGTAGTACAAAAGTTGTAGAATAGCATTCAACATAGAAATTGAAAGGTGTGCCTAGCTAGTAGTAGTTCACCAGTACGTTAGGTACTATATAGTATACTGAATAAATGAAAACACTAGATTCTTCTATCTACTCCGGTAAAAGCCTCAACATTCCTTATACAGAAATATCGGCAGTATAACAACTTTCAAAGGAAGCATGCTGCGTGCCATCGTCAGGTCGTCACCTGCAGAAACTGATTGCCAATAGTGTACAATTCAGAATAAACAACCCACATTTACATCGGCAGGGACCACTAATAATAAAGAAAAAAGAACAAACAGATGACCGACAAGTAACACGTACTATATGCCTCTAGTGCCCACGATCCACGAACCAAGAGCAAATACTGCAACACTATAAACACTATGATCTGTATGAAGAAAACGGAGAATTAAAATCCAAAATATCAAATTCTTGTCGGTGTCAGTGGTCCATGTCGAAGAGAATTTGGAAATGTTACCATTTACCATTACATGACAAACACATGTACTAGCCCGATGACAGTGACAGTATACTGCATTTCAACTACTACTACTCCACTGCATTTCACATGACAGTATACCCAGCTTTTAACCTGACGTCTTGGTGAAATCCGTTCAATTCACAGCAATCAGATAACTGACACCACCATATTTGCTTTTGATTCCCCGTTTAGATGAAAAGCACAATTTGAAGGAAACACATGGTATCAGATGACATGTTCTCCCATATGGTCACAAAAAGGAGCACATTAATAACATGGTCCAACTTACTTGAAGGCTCACTCTTAAAACTTACCAGTCCCAGTTAACATCAGATCATCAGTACTTACAGAACTAACATAACATCATTAATCCAAGCGCAATACAGGCAGGTCACTAGGCCAGTGACTAAGAAAGACTATATAGGCTGGCAAAGTCATTAGACAATAGTGATATAATAAGATAATTCAAAAAACAAACAAATGAGCTGCCATTTTGTAAATACAGCAGAGTTATCTGAAATCCCAAATTTGCTAAACATTTCCTTTTAAAGCATACAGTGCAGTGTGAAAGCAGTATGTATGAGGAAATATGTACATATGCCCCTCTTGGATTACATATTGAACACGTGAACAAATTGTTAGTAATATCCACATATTCTAAAACATATAGCTCTAAGTTTGCACACAGCAAAACAAAGTAATACAGGAACAAAAATTGATATACCTCTAAATCCTGTAACGGTTTACAAAGGTTTATTGAGCAAAAACAGAAAAATTAGTGTGAAAAATGGTATTTATAGGGGGTAAGCAAAGGCTGTGTTCCATATTTCCCCAAAGCATTTTTGGTGGAATGGCTTCGTACAACTGTAGGGTGACATACATCATCAACGATGTTCATGATCACCATAGCTACTGGATCTTGACCTATGTGCAATGTATATGCATCAGAGCATCCTCAGAGAGCATAGCTAACTCAACTCCCTTGGTCTCATCTCAAAGATGACCAACTCATGGTTCAATCCTGTCCTCTTTGTTCACTTTTCCAAGAATTCTTGGCAGATTCAGCAGATGAACCACTAGAATCTCCACCTTTATCTTTGGGCTTCGAGAAGAATGGATCCCATTTGTGAGGTCCAATTGTCCGCTGTCCATCTTCTAACAGACTATACTTCCAGTTATTCTCTTCGATAAAATCTTTATCTTCTTGGCCTGTGATGATATCTCTTCTCAACTTTGTCACTTTGTTAATGATTGCCTCTATGGAAACATCAAATGCATCTTTCAAGGTCTCCAGTTTGGATCTTGGATCAGCATATATCACCTTTGGTATTAGATTGATGACCTCCTCTCTCATTTCCTTGACGACATCTGGGTGAATACTATTTAGCCTTTCCTCAATGCTAACATTTTTAGAACGGATGTCATCTTCAGGGATGAATACAGAGTACCTTGTATAGTTCTTTGGGAGATGCCATATATACTGGACGTACGCTGAACCAGGATGGAAGAAAACAGGTATGCAGCCAGCCAACATGGAGTCAAAGGCAGATCTTCTTGTGTAGGAGTCGCCCTGGGGCTGCAAGCAGAACAGAGAACTCTGGAACATCTTCATGATTGTGCTCGGGGAGTGGCACTTGCTCTCCCCAAGGTCACACTCCAACAATTTACAGACACTTGAGCTCCTGCATTGATCGATGAGCTGCCCTCTGATGGACATTGGATCACCAGGACGTGGAGCGCCTGCAAACGAGAAGAGCCATGGGCGTTCCAAGCTCCTCATTCTATCCTGCCAAAGGAAAACATCAGCATCCTTGGCCGGGTGGAAGTATGTAGGATATGGTATCCCAAAATCATTTGAATTCCAGGGGCTCGACTCCACCACGAGCATGGACATGTTCTTGGCAGCCGGCAAGAAAAGCAGCTTGCTGCCCCAATCCGACTCCTCCTCCGTTAACCTTCTGAAATCCCAAGTGATCCTCCCGGCAACCAGGAAATGGTCCCGCCCACCCATCACACTCCACTCCGGCTTGTTCATCAGCCACTCCACCAAATCAAGCGACGCAGCATCCCTCGTGGAGATATTGTAACCCCAGAGATACCTCGCCACATCGAAGCCAGCATAGAACGGCACGAACACCGCGGCGGCGACGGACGAGTCGTTGGTGAGGCACTCGTACTGCTTCATCCTGTTGCCGAAGATGACATCCACGGAGAACTGGTTGGTGCCGTACCAGCCGGTGTTGGAGAAGACGCCGTCCTCGTTGCCCAGCGGCGGGCCCAGCCCGTCGTTGCTCATGAACCTGCACATGTTGGTCCAGACGCTGAGCTTCTCGCAGTCCCGCAGCATGTCCTCGTTGAACCGCGGCGGCAGGTCGTGCACGTAGATGTACCGCCCGCCGCAGGGGTCGCTCTTGTTCTCCGCCGTCTTGAGCGCCCGCTCGAACGGGTACGTGGGCGGCGCTTCCATCTTGGGCAGCGCCTCCTCCCGGCGGACTTGGGCGGCGTGCTCCTCCTGCGCCTCCGCCTCCACCTCCTCGGGGCGCGCGACAGGTGCTGGCGGCGGCGGCGGCGGCCCCGACGCGCGGTCGGCTTCGGGAACGTCGACGCGGGATGCGCCGTCGCCCCCGTCTCCGCCTCCTTGGGACGCGCCGTCGCGCCGGGAATGCGGGTGTGGGCGCGGGCAATGCGGACCTCGGCGCCGGCCTGGCCGTTGGAGACGACGGCGAAGTGGAAGTAGAAGATGAGGACCCAGAACATGGCGCAGAGCGTGGCGAGGAAGCAGAGGCGCGACGACGCCGGCTTCCCGCCGCCCTTGTCCATGTCGTCGTGGTGGGACGGCAGGACCGACCGCCGCCTCATGGGAGACCGCCGCGCCCTACCCACAGCGCCAGCCACCACCGCACCCGCACCGACAAACACCTCTCGAAATTCACAGCACAGGAACACGCCGCATCCACGCCAGACCGTCCGGCAACAAGGCGACGAACGGAGGGCGGCACCGGGCCGGCCGAAACAACGGCGGGATCGGGACGGGGCGGGGGGACTCGCGACCGCGCGCGGGGAAACCGGATCGGCAGATCGCGCGAGAGAGGAACACCGGGGAAGGGGAGGAGGAACGGAGGGGAAAAGGGAGGTTTATTACGGGGGCGACGACGGAAGGAGGCTTTGTTAGCGTCCGGCCGGGCCGGCGTGGGATTTTGTAACCTTCTTTCTTCGGATTTGGAGGGGTTTGAACACGGACGGGCCCACGGGCGTTTATTATTGCCGGAGGCGGGGGACGGGCGAGACGTGGCGCCCGGCCGTGCGTGCTCGGTGGTGCTGGGCCGGTTGCGCGGGACGACGTGGGGTGGGGCAGGAGTGGCGTGCGCGTTGGCCGTAGCCGCGGCTGCCTTTGGAATTGGACGTGGCGGTGGCCGCTGGGGAGGGAGGACGCCGACGAAGCAACGAATATGTCCGGGAGGGGATGCGTGACTGCAGTCTGCAGGGATGGATGGAACAATTGTTTTCGAAAATGCTATATCTCAGCCGGATGTTTTTTCGTTTCATTCTAGCCGGATTTGTGGCCGTCCGATCTCTCTGCGTGGCATGCTTTTCCGTCGTTCGATCTGGCGTTTGGTTTTGGTGGAGGACGCGCGGCAGGATGCTTTCTGGAGTCTTCGATCGGTCTCTATGACATGTGGGTCCCACCTGTCGGCGCCACTGTTCAATTTTTTGGGACTGCCGCCCGTATACGCCGCTGCCGTTTCTTCTCTCTCCTTATCCTCATTTCTCGTCTTCCATTTCTCTTCGTCTCCCCTCTCTTCCGCGCGTGGCGACGGCGACTGCGGCGGCTAGGGTTTCAAGGTTCGTCTTCCTCCCCGTTGATTTCTGCCATCTATTTGGTTGATTTGGCTCGCCCTGATGTCCTCCGTCTCTCTGTGATCTCATTCTCTTTTGGTTTTTTCTGTTATCCTTTTCATGATGGTGGCGATCTCTCTGTGGATTCGATGGTGCGGTTTTGATGCTGCGGGTCGGCTATTCGATGCTGCGACTTGATGGATCTGATTATGTGGTGTGTTGATTGGGGGGTTGGCATCTGCATGGTGGGTCGATCTACGATTGCTGTGGTGATTGATGCCCCTGGGTTCTCCTGCGTCTGTTTGATGCTTCGATTTGGGGTCGAGTCGGCGATTCCATGGTGCGTTTTGATGGGGATGATGATTTGGTGCGGTGATGGTGTCTCGTCGTCTGGATGGTGCGGTGACCTACGAATGGTGTGGTCCCTGATGCCTCTGGGTTCTCCTACGGTTCGAGAAGGTACCATTGCTCCGCTGATTCATGCATGTTTGTTTAGCATCTAAATTTCTGTTGATGTTCCGCCTATTTTAGGTGTAGATCTGGGTTCTCTGTTTATGTTTTTGCATGCGTTTTTTTCATTACTTATGTTCGGCGATTCGTGATACGGTGATCTGATCAGTATGGGATTCTAGTGTTTGCCTATATTTAGATGCTTGTATTCAATGGTTTGCTGCTCGCTGAGGTGCATTGTTTGCCTATATTTAGATGCTTGATGGGTTTTTGGCCTCTGTTAGTTTCTAGGTAATAGCTACTAAATCTGTTAATGAACTTGATCCTGAATTCTAGTGAACCTGATGCTATTTTTGTAACTGAAATTCTTATTTGTCAAGGGATTTGATCTGTTAGTGTAATGTAATCCTATATGTCTAGGAAATGGATCCTATATGTTATTTTGCTAAATCTAATAGAGTAAAGCTTTTGTTATTACCTCCTACAATAAGCTGCTAATTTCTGAATGTGATAAAATTGTATGTTATTGTGCTGACAGTAGAGAGCATCTTATGAGATATTGTGTTTCTATTACTTTTGTATTCTCTGTTTTAGTATATGCATGCGATTTATCTGTATTTTGTTGTTGTCTGATGATTCCATGATCTGTTTAGTTAGGGACAACAATACTGCCTGCCTATATTTAGATGCTTGTATATTCAATGGTTATTCACTTCCTGGTAGTTGATATGCCTTTGTTTGCCTATATTTTAGTTCAGTGGTATAATCATTTCTGTTTCTTCATGAGTGCTTCTGATATTTTTACTTATTGTGCATCTGTGTATGTGCCAGATATTAGGTGTTTTTGTCTTTCCTTATCTCACTGCCCTGATGAGATATGTTCTCTCTATGTGTTTTAGTAGAAATGATTGCAGGAACCATCTATAAAACTATTATTTACTATATATGGCTGTCACTTGGATGTCTGATTTTGCCTTGTTTTGTTTGGGATTCTCTGGAATAACTATATTTTGTTAGTTTACTGGATGCATCATTTTAAGTGTATTTTAGGCCTGATTCCAGCTAAGTGTTGGTTTTTCATTTCAGTTTATTTTTCCATCTGTTTGTGCACTTTGATCATGTCTTGTAGGGTACCTGATGCTATCTTTAACTGAAATTTTATCCTATATGTCTAGGGAATTGATCCTTTAGTGAAATTTTATCCTATATGTTGAGGAAATGGATCCTATCTGTTATTTTGATATAAACATATCAACTCTTATTATCTTCTCAAAACAGTGAGCTGCTACTTACTGAATGTGCATAATTTACTTGTTATTTTGCTTAAAGTAGAGAGAATGTCATGAGACTCTATGTTCTATAATTATGTTGTTTGCTGCTATTTTTTCTGAATGTGGATATGCTATTTCATTTTTACTTTTTTCTATATTGCTACTGGCATTTTGTTGAACCCATGTGTTAAAAATGCTTCCAAGTAGTGCAGTTGAATGGTAGGCTGTGGTGGTTGCGTCGTTGTTTGGACGGATCATTTATTCCTGAAACTAAGTTTTGTTATAATTCCAAGTCTCGGGTTTGCCCCTTTTCCCGATCTATTCATTCGGCGAGAATGAGTTTTTTTTTTTTCTAAATTTTTGGATAAGAATGTCTTGCTCACCTTTTTTCAGTAACTTTATCTTCTTTTGATGTTTTGTTAAATTCTATAACTTCAGCTCAATCTTATATATTTTTCGATGCCTTTTTTTCTTCTCAGATGGTTCGAAAAAGGGGTGCCGGCGTTATTGATTTGTCCAGATTCGATGGTTCGAGATAATGATGATTTGGAGGATATTCGGTGTTCTCAAGTTCCCGTATCGATTTTGAGGCTTATGATGATGTTGCTGATATAGTGGTAATTTTCTCTCTTTAAATTTGAGAACTGGTTCTTTTATTTTTAGCCAATATTTGATTCGACATTACTTATATAATAATTTATATGTTTGTTTATTGTAGGGTGATTCATCCGGTGATAGTTCAAGCTTTGAACATATTCTCGAAAGATGTATGTTCTATTTCAAAAGTTTTTATCTTTTTATCCTTTTAAATATATGTTTTTAACACTTGTTCATAAGTTTTTGTTTTTGACTATTTTCTTCGGTATCAGAAGGTAAAGAAGAAGGAGAGGAAGCTTAAAATGGCGTTGAGGCATAAGGTAATTATTTCTTATTTCTTTTTAGTATAAGGTTCAGTTTGTTTTAAGTTTCTGATTCTAAATCATGTTGACCCCCCTATGACTCATTTTGCAACATGATGTTTCTCTGTGTTTGCTTTATATTATTGCTTTAATTTTCAAGTTGTGTATGTGTTCCAAAATTGCTATCCAGTGTATCACTGGAGCTCTCATGTTGCATTTGTTTATATTGAATATTTATTTCTGAAATTGATTGCTATGATTATTTGTTTAGGACTCCTGTTTGACCTTTTTCATATTAGCTTCTTTTTTTTTCTAATCTTGATTCATTTCAGTTCATTTTCGAACTTCGAGTTATCATATTATTGTGTGCATGTGTTTATGCACAATTTTTGTCCCAAAATCTTATCTTACTTGTTATGTTTTTCGATCATTCTGCCCTTGCTTTCAATCTATTGTATTCATCCAATTTATGTTGTCATTTTAATTGTATATATAGTGACATTGATGCTTGTTCTCCTTTCGCCTAAGAAGCTTAAATCAGTCAAGAAACAAAGTGAAGGGTTTACCCGTTTTTCACTTCATCTTTCAAAGCAAAGTCATATCTGCTCTTTCTCCCGATCGAAATCATTATCGGTAGTTATGGATTTGGTTCTCTGCTCCTTTTCGACAAATGTTTTGTTCCAAACAATTTCGCTAAGTGGGTTGGTCATTTAGTTGATTCAAAGTCGGTGACATTGTTCGTAATGGAATCGTTATTTCATTGAGTGAGGAGTCTCAATATGGTGTTGGATCTCCTCTCGGGTCTAGACCTTTCCCCTCGACCCTACTTTTGGAAAGAATGTTGTTCTAGACAGGTTTGGATTATCAAAGATTCCTCCTGTGAATTACTTTGTTGCCAAGTTAACTGGTGGTGAGGTCTTATCCGATGAGGATATGTTCATATGCTTTATGGTTGTGGCTTTGAGTAGTTTCTTATGCCCCAATACAAACCCTGTCCCTAGTCCAAAATATTTTGGTGTTTTTGAGGACATTGACAACATCAGAGAGTTCAACTGGTGCAACTATGTCTTACAGTGGCTACTTGATCACGTGAAGGCTTTCAACAGAGGACAAGATGAGAAATTGAAGCGTTGTCTAGGTCTTGGTGGTTGTTTGTATTACCTTGCGGTATGT
This sequence comes from Themeda triandra, assembly GCA_018135685.1. Taxonomy (NCBI): domain Eukaryota; kingdom Viridiplantae; phylum Streptophyta; class Magnoliopsida; order Poales; family Poaceae; genus Themeda; species Themeda triandra. The sequence goes on along the minus strand of JAENPR010000031.1, from coordinate 1,174,110 downwards.
GACTTGTGTCGATGTCAAATAGTTCTATTTTCATGTATTCAATCTTATTTTTCTTGCTTCATGGTTTTTGATGTCTTCAATCTTATTTCTGTTTTTAGGTTGTTTATCTGGATCACATTGATTTTGGTAAACGGCAACTTGACCAGTCTATCCCTCGTGTTTCTGTGTGGAAAGGTGATATGGTTAAGTCTTTCTCTGAACTTGACATGAGATCACATGGTATTTATGGTTATAGGCCCTGCATTGAGTTTCAGAAGACTTGTTACTACAAGGTAACCATCCAGTCTTCTCTGTCACTCTGTCTATCTTTGTTTTAACTGTAGTTTTGCCACTGTCAATTTAGACATCATTTGTTGTTTTTAAAAAACACATTCTTTATCAGTTATTTTAATTGATGTGTGTGATGCTTCAATTGTGTGAATGTATGGAATGAATGTTTTGTTTTAGTCTCCTTATTACGGAGTGTATGATGCGTATGCATGTAGCCTTTCAGTCTCCTTATTATCCTTATTTTTCTTTATCACCATGTTTGATTTAGTTAGTATTAGCATCGGTTAGTCTCGTATCGGTTCTCGCTTTATGTTTTATAATTTATGTACTTAGATTATTTACCTCTCATCTTACTCAATTCTCGTTACCTCTCATTGCATAGTGTGGTCGTCTAAAGTCAATATCATCTCGCTCAAGATCTTGATTCTGTCTTCTGTGCAAAAATGGAGGCTGTTTTTGGTTGTAAGTTGCCATTGCATTTGAAGCTCAAGATTTCTCAACTGATCGAGAAGCATTCTTTTAATTGCGGTGTGTCGGTGAATATGGATGTTGTTTCTCTTGGAAATGTATCAAAAGAGTTCCAAGTTATGTTTGCAAAGCTCATGCGGCATGTTTGTAGTATTGATGCCATATCAAAGAACTTAATTGTTGATGTTATGGAAGCCATTGCTCAGACTGATCCCACTAATGATGAAGATGCTCGTTTTCCCCGTTGTGTCCGCAATCCCTAATGGTAATGGTGTTAATGATGAACCCGATTCATTTACCGATGGCGCTCCCCGGTGATCTTCATCAATCGAAGGTTGTTTCATGTTTTTTTATTCTTTTTATTTTGTGCCCTCCCAATCTTTTCTTTCTTATATGTTGTGTTTTGTTTAGGTTGTGCTCGCAAAGCCTCTCGAGTACACTGCTTGGTGGTACCGACAATGATCCAATTGATTTGGAAGCTAATGTACCAAGGAGTATGTTATCTTTTTTTTTTTTTTGCTTAGATCTTACTTGGTTTTTTTTTTTATGCCTATTCTTTGTGTTGTAATATATATTACTTTTCTCTTTGTAGGTTCTAGTTGTAGAGTTTCTCATAGTAGAAAAATGGCTAGTATTCATGATGTTGCTTGTTAATTTGGAAGGGAATATGACAAAAAGTAAGTGTTTCCTATATAATCATATATGTTTTATGTTTGTTTCTTTCTTTTCATATTTATGCTAATCTTATCTTATGTTTAAATGCTGTTTTACTAGGTGTTAATCTTATCTTATTGGTTGCTGTATTGTTGTATTTAGGTTCCCGTTCTTCAAGTCAGCGGGTCAAAGGCAATCATTCAAAATCTGCTCCTCGTGAAGCTTCTGTTGTTCATCATGCTATTCGGAATCCTTTGTCTGATAGGACCAATATTGTAAATCATTCTGGTCTTCGTTCCAATCGTTCTGAGTTAGTTGAGGATGTAATTGATCTTGACAAGGAGAATGTTGTTCCTAATTCACTTTCTCCTCCATTTCGTCATCGTTCGAAGTTAACACCCTCTAAGGTATATTATTTCTGTGTTCTATTTTCTTTTCAAGTTATTTCTGTGTTTTTTGTAAATGTTTTCCATTTAGAGTTCCCTGTTTCATACTTTCATTTTTGTTATCCTGCAGTTTGCTCAAGGCTCTCAAAACCATCTGCTAATCATTTAGATGAGGTTTATGCTCTCCTTTTTTTGTTTTTTATTTTCCTTGCAATCAGAAATATAGTTATTTATATTTTTACCTTTTCTTCTTCCCTGCAGGGTTATTTGGTTATGCATAGTCTACCATTTTCTGATGAAGAATTTCCTCTTATAACTCCTAATATTCCCAAGCCAGTTCCTGTTTTCCCTGCCCTTCATCTTTCTGAGAAGAAACGTCATGGTTCTACGTCAAAAGAAAAGGTTGTTTAATTCCATTGTTTTTTGCTATCCATTGTTTCTTTTGGTTCTTTAATTCCTCAACCAATGGCATTGGCCTTCTGTTTGACTTTGCTTCTCTTCCCTTTGTCTTTACAACATCTGAGTCTTGTAGTTGTATATGTGGGTCTATTGTCTGTGGGTCTGCTGTTATGGTTGAATCTGGAATCAATGATGTTTTTTTTTTGCTGTATTTGCATGCATTTCTCTCATCTCTTTTCTTATTCTTTCTATCTCTTTAGCAAGGGAGTCGTGTTTCTTTTACAATTTATTTGCTCTAATAATTTGTTGACACTTTGTTTTTCATACAGGACAATTCTCCTGTTGTTTGCACTGGATATAGGTCTTTTGCTGAGAAAGTTAGAAGTGATACTGCAAAGTCTGATTCTCTGTACAATTCTAATCTGGATAAATCGAAGAAGAGCTCACAATCTCAAAATTTGAGTTTGAACCAGACTCGTGCCTCTCCATTTGAAGCTTCTAACCATTCTGATGGTTTGGCTGGCCCATCAGGGTTCAAGTCCAAGGATTCAACAACTGGTGGTAAAGTGCCACCTCATGGACCAAGAAGAATGGTTCATCCAACTCGTATATTTGGCAGTGAATTTCAGAATGTACAAGAGAGGTTCAAAGTTTCAAAATCTCAGATTGACAATTACAAAGCTATCTGTGCATTGGCTGATAGTCGTTATAGCAAGTAAGTTATCTAATCTTTTCTTTTCTTTTTTCATATTCTCGTATTTTGTTTGCGATGAATATTAATTGTAGTTATATGTGCAGTGAGAATGCTCTGTACTTTAGTGGAGTTCGCTGTACTTTTTGGTGCCTTGGTGAGTCTATGAAGCCTCGTGGTGAGATGAAAAATTTTACTGTCTCTGCGTTCAGTTTTCATCTATGTTGTCGCCCTGATGCTCACCCACATGCATCCAAGTGTCATTACTTCTTTCCTAATGCTGCTGTAAGTGCCTATTCTTATTTATTTGCTTTATGTGTGTGTTTTTCATTTAAATCTTTACATATTCTGATTCCATTGCATTATTTAAGGAAAATTTCCTCAAACATCATGATGATGCGGATATTGAAAGCCTAACCAAATCTTTCACTCTATCTCCAAAGTCTAGGCCTCTTTGGCGCCGTGATATGGTATGTCTAAACTTCTTACTTTCCTATATATTGTAATTATATTTTGGAAAGGGCATCTAGCAATTGTATTTTTCTCCTGTTAACTTTTTACTATTTTTCGTTGTTTCTTCTGCAGTTGTACTTCCCAGCTGAATATCAGGATCACTGGTTCGTTTTTGTTGTTGATAACAAGGATCATTTATTTCTTTTCTTGGATCCATTTTATGGCGAAGACCATGGCTACCATATATATGTGAGGGAACAAATGGTATGTGTTCATTTCTTTCATTTTCCTTTTTATTTTTTTTCTAATTGCTTTCAATGCTAATTAATACAAATTTACAATGATGTTCTATAATATTTACATCAATTTGTTGATTATAAATTTAGTGGTAGGGTGATGTAAATTTTGGATTTCGGTATTATAAATTCCAAATTTTCATTGAATCAATTCTTAGAATGTTTCTTTATGTTTCCCATTGATTTTTAACCGTTAATTCTCGTAGTCTTTTGTTTTCGCTTTCACTTGTTACTAATTAATTTCTCTACTTGCTAATGTGTTACTAATTCATTTATAATTTGTTCTGTCTTTTAGATTCCGTAATTCAAGTACGGTGGCAACATTTTGTCAAACGTGATATGGAATTTGAAGGATATGAAGTCAAATATCCTGTTGTTCCAAAGCACTCTCCATATGATAAGTATGTATTCATATTGTTGATTTGTTCTTAATGTCTCGATTCACATTTCTATTTTTTTTCCTAACGATTTTTTTTTTTTTAGGTGTTGATTCCGGAATCTACATCTTGATGTTTCTAGAGTATTGGGCGTCTCCAAGGACAAACTTGTGTGCTTTCTTCAAATTTGTGATGACATTTCGAATCTCGAGTCAAGTTAACTAATGAAATGCTTTGTGGAATCCTAAGAACACCGGTGCGAAGCAACTTGTTACATCCTTTGACATTGAATCGGTATGTTGATTTGCCTTATCTTTTATATTTTTTAGATTTATGTTATTTTTCCTTTTAATTTAATCTTCAATTTATTCTTGTACTTGTTTTTCGGATCGATGATTCGCAAAGTAGCTTCTCTCGGGTGTGGCCGCAGTCTTACGTTCGCAAATTTTCACATTGCTTTTCTCCTGATAAAGGCTACATATTATCTCCGAACCATATAGTATAGTACTAGTTAATATCGTGCACATTTGATATGTTTGTGATGATGTGCATAGTCACACATCGAACCGAGATACACCAAATATGTCTATTACTCTATTACATTTAAAGCCATTACATAATAATAATGTCTTGGATCTTTATATTGTTGGCATTTCTTCCTCCTTCCATTTTTCTACTTGTTCTTCTCCGCTTCATTGCTTTTCTTTGTCCCTTTCTTCATTCTCTTGGCTTTTGGTTTTGTTGGCGACCCTGTCATCGAAGGTACAAACATCATTAGTAATGTTTTTTTCCAATTTCTTATTTTATTCTTTCTTGGATGTGAATCATCAAGCATTTTGTATGATTATTTTACTCGTGGTTTGATTTTTCTTCTTCTTCCTTTCCCGTGCTTTTTTCATCTTGTTCTTGACAACTTCTATTTTAGTCTTCATCCTTTTTGGATCTTCTCGGCCTTCCCTTTGGAATTGCCGCCTCGGATCAAGAATTACTTCGCCATTTCATTCAATGCATTTTCATTGGTTGTTTGCTGTTCAATGTGAGCATCTCCATTATCTTGAGTTGCTAGCATCGCATCTATGTCCAATTCAAGCCTCTCCATTTCGTTATAAGGTAATTGGTAGCCTCCTCCATCTTTGATGCTTTTGAATTTATAGCATGACTTTCTTGACAAAGACATTGAATCTAAGGATTGAACTTGTCTGAACTGCATCATTTTCTCTCCTATGTCGGTTCAACTTGTGTTCCTTTTTCCTCCATCTATCAATGATGTACTTCTCTGGTATCTTGTTGATTTCTTTTTCTATCATGACTTTCAGGATATGGGAGCATAGGATGCCATCCTTGCTTTGAACTTTGCACAAATGCGGTTAAATTCTTCATTTCCTTCGTTAGGTCAGTGAGCACAATGTAATTCCTTATCCTATGGATCTTGTTCACTTGATTGCTTCTGTGCCATACTTCAAATGATTTGCCTTTTTCAGTTTCTTTGCAAGCTAGTTTGGAAGTAGCATGCAAATTGAATCTGAAATTTTTTGTAGATATTCCTTGTGTATAACTCTTGTGCTTGTTGCTCTATTGTGTATCCAAACAGTAGCTCCTTAGGCCTCTTCTCAATGCTATACTGGTCTTCTAGGTTCTCTGCCCTGTCAATTCCTTCTATTAGCCTGTTGAATTCATTGATGAAGCTGATAATACTGTATGTTGGCCCCACGTTCTCCTTGATTCTTGCATTAGTTGCCTCACTTCTTGCTGTGGTCTGGATGAATGGGAAGAAATCACTTTTATAGTACACAGGGATGAATCTTTTCCTGGTCTCCCACATTTTTGAGAAGTACTTGTTGTTCTGTAGTGATTTTTCCTCAATCATCTTGGTCCACAGTTCCTCAAATTCATGCTCTATGACACAGTTGTTTACTATGTCTTCAAACTCATCATATAGGTTCACCTCATCGTCATGTTTTGCTGCGAATACTTTTATGTTCTTGTTGTAGCATTTAGTCTTGATATGGAACAGGCAGTTCCTGTGTCTTGTATTTGGCATGACCTCTTCTATTGCTGCCCTCATCGCTTTGTCCTGGTCTGTAATTATAGACTGCGGGTGTTTCCCTCCCATTGATTCTAGGAATGTGTTGAATACCCATTTGAATGTATCTATAGTCTCATCACATAGAAATGCACATCCAAATATGCATGTCTGTGAATGTCCTGTGATGCCTACAAATGGTGCGAAGGGCAGCCTGTACTTGTTTGTCATGTATGTTGTATCGAAGCTGACGCAATCTCCAAACTCTGCGTAGTATCTCGGTGATGATCCATCTCTCCAAAATAAGTTTTTCGATCTCTTGTCATCATCTAGGTCTAATTTGTAGAAGAATGATGGTCTTTGGTCTTCTTGATTATGAAGCTTTCTATTACTTTGCTCATGTCCTTCCTTTAACCTCTCTCGTTTATTTTAGTTACGTAGTTGCTCACATCCTTCTTTTGACAGGCGGTGCATTAGGCCCTCCTCTAAGATAAGACAGAATGGATATCATCTTCCTTGTTGGTATGTTGCTCTCATTTAAAGTTCGATCATCAACTTCTCCATTTCGGTCATATACTTGTGTCCTTTGAAGTTTCCACCGGATGTAGCTCATGGTTATGTTCCAAGTCCAGTCGATGATTGACCAAATGCCACCTTCTTCTTTTGCCACAAAGACGCATGGGCGTCTATTTTTACTATCGATTGGTTTTTCTTTTTGGTCCCTTCTTCTTTCCTACTTCCTTATCTACTTCTTGCTCTAGCTCTTCGTCGTTTTCTCTTTTCCTTTATTTCCTTTGGGCTTCCCATGCCTATTACACTTCACCGTAACTTTTGTCACCTCACCTTCCCTTTTCCCCGTTTCCCCGTCCCGTAGAGCCGTACAACAGTTGTTTCGAAGCCCGCAATTCCCGCATAGAAGTCAAAGAATTTCTGCGCTTCCTCTTGGGTCCGGAACTCCCGCCCCATCTCGGGTGTGAACTCCGCTTTCAAGATCGGCATTGTTTCCTTCGGTAGGCTGCTATTTGTTCCTTCATTATGAATTCCTCAATCTCTTCTTCGGTAAGTTCGCATTTCCATTCCCTTCTGCGTTCTCAATCTCTTCTGCCTGTATTCCCTCACTAGGCCCCGTTTCGCACTAGTGTTTGTCTCAACTAACATTTACTTGTTCTCGCAGTCTATTTCCATGGTGTCGAAGATTCTATTTTGCCAAAGGTCTTCATCATATTCGGTAACTCTTCGTATCCCAATTTGTCATAAGCGATTCTGAAATATAGAGTTTCAATAAATGTTTTAGTATTTGGATGCTTTGTAGAATATCATTGTTTTTGTATAGCTGGAAATGTAATTTGAGTTTACTTCTTTTTTAGAATCTTACTTGGAGTATTGATGATGAGCATTCAGAATTGCTGTTAAACTCAGCTGTCCTCCATAAGCTCTGTAATTTGGTGAGTAAGAAATGTTTGTTAGTAATCATCTAGGTTTCAAAAGTTCCTTGTTCTTAGTCATTTTACACAATCTTTACCTGTATGTCTGTTTCTCCGGCGAAATTGTTGCATTCAATCCCTTTGCATCTATCTGTTGAATTCAATTCCTGCAATGTCATGATGTCATTAAGAAATGTTACATTAACTAAAATTTGTGATTTGGCAATATTATTTTTTTCTGCAACCTTATTTATCCATTATGTTGGTTTTTCTTACCTTATTGATATCTCCTCCAAGCATCATACTTGTAAATGTTACTTGCATGTCTTGGGTTGTCTGTTACATGTTTCAAGAATTTTCTGTCGAAATCACAAATTTACACTACCAATGTTGATGTAAGTTGTGAAACATTGCACTTTGTAAATTTGTACTCTATGGTATTGTAAACTTTCTGTGATTACCGTTTCTGTTTCTTCTTGGGAGTTGTTTACTTGATCTATCCATAGCCCATTTAAGCTTTCCTGTGTCAGAATACAAAATGGAGTTATTTTTATTGTTTATGTCAGGCAATGTAAATATATGTCTGCACTTTAGTTTTTCCTCTTTTCTTACCAAGTTATTCCCTGCAATTGTGTACTGATGTGTATTCTTTTGCTTCAACGATGTTGCTTCAACATTTGAACTTGCTCCTGCATGTGCCTTTTCCCCATTCCCCCTTGCATATTGTCCTGATGCGTTGCCCTGTCAACATAAATATATTTAGTTGTGTTCATGTTAACCAAACTGATGTTGTTTCTTTCTTGTTTCCTGTGTTATTTCATACCTTCATGATGCTCGTCATTAGAAGCTTGTCAAGGATCTCGTTTGTCATGGTTCCTGATGGTGTTTCTCCAAATGGATTTGTTCCCAGGTATGCAAAATTTGGCTGTTCATGTGTAATGCCCAGATCAGTTATCATATGTGTATGACTTTTCATTATATTGAGTATGCAAATAAGTTATCTTTGAATCTTTCTACTTTACCTGAGATTGGTTCCATTGATGTGTACCATAGTATCCTGATGATCCATTGCTTGTGCTCCTTCCTGCATTGTGATTAGAATTCTGTCCTATCATTGAAATGGCTGATGTCACCTGCAAGTATTAGTTCAGATGAGTGTAATGCCTCATTTTTTATCTACATTGCTTTAATTAACCTATATTCTTGGTTCAGTATAGTACCTCATTGTTGTATACATGCTGCATATCTTGCTGCCATTGATTGGCTGAGATTTTTTGGTATGTTTCTGCAAATGGATTTCCTGTCATATAGCCAAAATCTGTGTGTTGCATCTGTTGGTTAGATTCCCATGATCTCTTCAGCATATTCTGGATCTGCTTGTCCTGGGAAGGATTCTGCAGAGAAATTGACTGGTTGTTAGTTAAAATCACATGATATGGCTTAGATTATCTAAAATTTGATGTACTTACCTGTGATTTAACTGCTTGTTGATGCAGAGAAAGATGCACAGAATTATCTGCAGCTTCCATCCTTGATTCCCTCCCTTTGGTGGAGCTCCCAATCGGTGATGGATCTGGAGGTTGCATGCCTATTTCCGTCCCTCTGATCCCCCCTCCCCTCCCAATTCGATGTGGACTTGTTTGGTGCCTGCTGGTTGATCGCAGGCAAGTTTTCCTTCCCTTCCCCCTCTCCTCTGGACCTTTGGAATCGTTTCTTCCGATCTTCTTTGTCTCCAAGTTTGGAGTTTTTTCGTTTCCCCCCTTACATCTTTCATCATATTCCTTTTTTAGTTGTCCTTGTCTGTTTACATGGTTTAACACCATGGGCCTTTCTTTGTCTGGTGTAATCTTTCCTATGGGCCTTTCTTCTGTTGTTCTTCTGATTCAAGTGGGCCATATTGGCTTTGATTATTTTTTCCTCTTTTATTCGCATTGAAGTGGGCTTTTTGGGCTTTTCTCATATATTTTGTGTATTGGGCTTCTATTATTTCAATGTAGTTGGCCTTGTGGGCTTTTCTTATTTTCAATGCATGGTCCAACCGAGGGCTTTTCTTTTTTTGGGAACTTGACTGGTTCCTGGGGCTTTGACCATTTCATTTATTGCATTACCATCTACTCCACCTATCCCTCATTTACTGCCTTTCATTTCTGCTGACTGCCTCGTTGTTTCTGGCCTTAAATACCCGGTTCCCTTCCCTCATTCTCCTTCCATCTTCACTTCTCTTTACTTCTCCGTCGTCCTTTGTATCCGAACAAGGATCCCCGTGGTCCTTTTCTCGAGGTAATGCTTGCCACTTTTCGATGCTTTTATCGAACAAGAATGGTTGGATTCTTTCTTTCTTATTCTTCTATCGCGTCTCTCTATCTCTCTTTTTCTTTTCTCTCTCTCACCCACTCTTATTCTCATTCTTCGTGTCTCGCAGTTTTCTCTCTTATTCTGGTAAGCTTTCTTTTCTAAGTTCATTCATGCTATTCAGATTGCTTTCTCCACCATTGGGTCCATTTTGGACTTTTTCTATAATCTGTCATATGTCAAACATAGAACAATTCTGTAAATTTGCAACAATTTTGCATGTGTTTTCTCCACCATTTGGTCCATTTTGGACTTTTTCTATAATCTGTCATATGTCAAACATAGAATAAATCTGTAAATTTGCAACAATTTGCTTGTGCTTTATTCACCATTTGGTCCATTTTGGACTTTTTCTATAATCTGTCTTATGTCAGGCATAGAATTAATATGTTAATTTGGATCAATTTGCTATGTGTCATATTCACCTTTTGCCTCATTTCGAGTTTTTTGTATAATATGTTTTATGTCTAGCATAGAATTAATCGTGCATTTGCTACAATCGGCTTATGCCACCTTCATTATTTGCTCCATTTGCACATTGTGTATAATCTGTCATCCGTGAATTTGGAACATTTTTCATTGTATGTGGATCTCATTGCTTTAGTTGAATCGGAATCAATGATGTTTTATATACTTGTCTTTGCATCCATTTCTATCCTCTCTTATTCTGTTATTGTGTCTCAGTGTCTCTCTTTTCCTTCTCTCTCTCACCCTCTCTCTGTCTCTCTCTCTCTAAAACTCACTCTTAGCACTAGGATTGACAATTAGTTGGTAAAATAAATTCAATATTTTTGGTTCAGATCTTAAATCCTTGGATGTTCTTTATTTATTCTTCCTTGTTATCTTTCTCTATTTGTTTTAGTTATTGCTACAACTCTTCTTGACCTAAATTTACAGTGTCGATATATATTATTTTACACTGATCTGATCATTGTAAGTTATTTCTTTTGGTGGTGTAAATTTATGTTTCTAGTAACATAAATTTTCATATTTGGTTTATGTCATTTATGTTGTTGAATCTAGTCTATTTTGGTCCATGTGTCTATTATGTTAAACAACTTCAATTGTCTATTTAGACACTTATCTCTTAATGCATCTTCTACTTGATTGTTATGTATGTAGATATGTTTAGTCTCGCTTTCATTTCTCGATATTACTTTTAATTTGTTATATATTTATTTAGATGGGTTCAATTATGAAGGAGAAGGTCAATTTTCGAATATGTCTTTGAAGTTCTTGGTTTGAATCCTGGTCAAATCGCCTAACCCGATAGCATTCGGGCTCCACACCGCTCCTGGCGATGCTATTGCTACTATTGATAAGGTTTCGTTGTTCTTCTTGGTTTGAAATTTATTAAGCGCAAGCCTCCTACAATGAAGACAAATGTTAATGAGTTGAAGTTCTGTCTTGATGATATTGATGGGGTTGTTTATGCCTTAGCTAAAAGTTCTTCTCGCCCACATCAACTTTTTCAAGATTGGTGTTGATAATGCTTTGCTATCTCTGTTTATGTTGTTGAAAGTATTGTCGAAGGATTGATTCTTGCCGATCTTTCAATGACATTCTAGTTAGGTCAAGGTATGTTGATTATATTCATTTTTGTATTTCATGTTTTTATTATTAACTCTCATATCCATGTTTGCTAATTACCACTATGTATTTTATGTTTGGTAGTTTATTAAGTGAGCTTATATGTCTTTTGATTTGTTTCTAGGTTGTATCTAAGAAGAATTCTCTTGATCCCGAAGCTTCGTTCCTTTTCATCTCAATGTTGAAGTTGTATCTTTGCTTGTTATTAACAACTTGGATTTAGAAGTTGGGGATCGATCTGAACCGATTGTCGCAAAGGGTTTTCTATCGATGATCCGGTGAAGCCGCTTTCGACAATCCGGTGAAGCTAGTTGCTCGTGTCCTCAAGCGGAATCGGGTGCTGAATATCTGCCACTTTGCAAGCTAGTCTTTGATTCAGGCAATTCATCTGTTTATCTGAAAGTTCCATCGGAGGCTGACGCCAATTTGATGGCATGTCGTTCATTCAAAGTTGCAGGCCACTCAATATCATTCTATCGCATCCTTGGTGTCATTGTTCGCCCTGAAGCTGCAGATCATTATCAGAGCTATGCTTGCCGTCAGATTGCCCCATGATGTTGTTTGTTTCATCTTTATGTTGTCTTATCTTTAGTACTTTAAACTATCTAGTGTTCTCCATTTACATTCTCGTTGTGTTTGATGTTTTGAACTTTTCGTGATACATTATCGTTATTGTAATAATTTTTACCTTTCATATTTCGCTACCTATTATATATTTGTTTATGTATGATCTTATGCTTGCGGGTTTAAGTTTTTAACTCCGCCTACTTTGGGGGTCACATTCTCTTTTGTGTGCCCCAAAGTAGCAGTCCCAAGCCCCGGTAAAGGAGGAGGGTGAAAACTTATTTTCCCGTTTTTCTATAGTCATTTGCGGTGTGTGTGTTCTATTATCGGCTGCCATAAGAATTGTGTGTATGGAATCGCGGGTTGGTGTTCTCTTTTATGTATTTTTTACACATGTTGTAACCTTTTCGATTATCTACATTTTGAGTTTCCACCTTTATGTTTTATGTATTTTCAGGGTTTCTACAGGAGGATCAGAGATTAGTTACATAAGGTTAGTATCCTTGTAATCCTTACATTGCTAATCAATTCAAAGTTACAATGATATTTCTCATTATTTACAATATTTCTTTCATTGTAACTTTACTGGTGGGCTCATGTATATTTATTTTCCCAGCAATGTAAATCTTGATCATGGTCATTTGTATCCCTTTATTCAATCTACAATATCTGGTTTATCTCCCCATTTGGTCCAATCGTTCTATGTACGCATACTAAAATATGTATAGTCTCGATATATATGATTGGTTTTTTCATCTCTCGCCTTTCAATGATAATTGTTTCGAAAGATGTATATTTGCTCTTGATATCTGTCTACTTCAATTTTCTGGTCTACATGTTTGTGTCTTTATGAATCAATCTTGTAGGTTCTTATCTTCAATTCAAAGATATTTTACTAATTAATTTGTTCTTAGGTTCTATTTAATGGTGGGTAATTCTAGAATGTGGGACTGTTGTGATTGTTGCATGAAGTTTTGAGTGGCCAGATCCAACCTAATCTTGGTAAGTTTTAGTATTCTTGATGGCTGCTCCTTTGAAATGCTTGAATTGCTAATCAATACGTATTTTACATTGGCATTTTATAGTATTTACAACATATTTGTCATTGGAAGTTTATTGTTAGGCTCATGTAAATATAGGTTAGCTATATTGTAAATCATGTATATTTGTTCTTTGCCTTTTCATTGAAAAAATTCTTTGTGCTTTTAAATTTCTGCCTGCATGATCAAAATTAATGTTCTTGTGCCAACTTTTATTGAGAAAAATTTTCAGTTTCCATTTTCTGCATGCATGTCTGTTATCCTTCTCTGAATTATTTCTTTTTCTCTTATATGCAGGTCCAATTTCCCTTAAAAATCCCTCTTGGTCAAGTTAGTTAGGAATGCAGCTTCTTCACAATCAGGTTTAGTTATTCTTGATCCTGGATATCTTATACTCTTCATTTATTAGCTTTGATGAATGTTTACAGTTTTAATTAATAATAATTTACAATATGTTTCCAACATATTGGTCACTGTAAGTTTATTGGAAGGGTGCTGTAAATATTTGTTCTTAGCAATGTAAATTTTAATTTTAATATGGATGGATTCTACACTTCATGTTCCTTATGGCTGCCTTTGTCTACAATATGTCATATGTTATACATATAAGTAATCTATAAATTTGCAAGTCCTTCATTTAAATATTCTCTACCTTCTCATTTGTCCATTTTGTCTGATATATGTCTTAATTTTGTTATCACCTTGTGTATTTCATTGATAAGTCCATATTATTTTCTTGCTAGGTTCAGTTGTGGTTCATTGGAAGAGGTATGCCTCTGTTTCATCTCGTGCAGCTACTTTGGTTTTCCCAGGTTTGGTTTTTTCTCTTTCTTCTTTTCTAAGTTAATTCATGCTATTCGATTGCTTCATTTACCTCAATATGAAATAAAGAATGAAACAAGCCCTTCAATTGTCCATTTTGTCTCGATATCTGTCTTAATTTAGTTATCACCTTGTTCATTTCATTGATCAGTCCATATTATTTTCTTGCTAGGTTCAGTTTTGGTTCAGTGGAAGTGGTATGCCTCTGTTTCATCTGTGCAGCATCTTTGGTTTTCCCTGGTTTGTTTCTTTCTCTTTGTTCTTTTCTAAGTTCATTCATACTATTCGATTGCTTCATCTACCTCAATTTGAAATAAAGAAGATTAAAAGTACAAATAAAGAACCTCACTTGAACTCCACCACAACTACTTAGGAAACAGAGATTGGAATTCATATAGGAAACACAAAACCCTTCATATTTGTTGTCTAGAATCATTGATTGGATAACTCAGGATAGTTTTTGTTCAAACTGATTGCAATGCTTGGTAAGTCTAGTTTACAATGTTGTTTAATAATATTTACACCAATTTTTGATTGTAAGTTTAGTGCTAGATTGATGTAAACTTAGGTTTTCATTACTATAAATTTAAAAAATCTGTTAATTTGGCCCAATTTTGCATGTGCTTTCTCCTCCATTTGGTCCATTTTGGACTTTTTCTATAATCTGTCATATGTCAAACATAGAACAAATCTGTTAATTTGCATCAATTTGCTTGTGCTATCTTCACCATTTGGTCCATTTTGGACTTTTTCTATAATCTGTCATATGTCAAACATAGAACAAATCTGTTAATTTGCAACAATTTGCTTGTGCTATCTTCACCATTTGGTCCATTTTGGACTTTTTCTATAATCTGTCATATGTCAAACATAGAACCAATCTGTTAATTTGCAACAATTTGCTATGTGTCATCTTCACATTTTGCCTCATTTCTGAGTTTTTTGTATAATATGTTTTATGTCTAGCATAGAAATAATATGTGCTTTAGCTACTATTTGCTTATGCAACCTTAATTATTTGCTCCATTTGCACATTGTGTTAAATCTCTCATCTGTGAATTTGGAACATTTTCATTGTTTGGTGGTTTAGATTCAGTTTATTTGTTAGGGCACCGTGGATAATGTGTAACAATATCAAAGTTGCTCATGTTTAATTACTTCTGTAGGTATCAAAACTGCTCATTTCCACTTTTTTTATATTTTTGTAATATTTTTTGATGTAAATTTCATCTTTGTTTCATGTAAATCAAATCGATTCTTTGTAAATTGAATTTCAATGTATTTTTGTCATTTATTTTCGAGTATTTATTGTTGGTTTTCTTATATAAATTTTCGTTTAAATTTGGTCCATTAGATTTTAATCGATGGTTATCGATCCGCTATTTTGGTCTGTAAAAATAGCCGGATTTTGAAATCCATTGGAATCCGGCTATTTTAGGCTTTCATTTTAGCCGGCTATGAAATAGGCTTAAAATAGCCGGATATAGAGTAGACAGATTCATTTGTTTTTGCTGATTTCCGTCACCTCCGCGTGAGTGAGTCGTTGCGGGTGGTCTACAGCTGTGGAGCGTGCCACCTGAAACTGACGCCCGCCTTTGGAACACAATTTTTGGCAAGTCCTTGTTTGTGACCGCAAATTGAAATCTTGTGCCGTGACAGTGGCTGGCTTGCACAGTCAGACCGCGACAGCTGACACCGTGTTGACATCAGTAACCACCGTTCTTGATCTTAATTGAGAGCATCTCGTCAATCGTCACCGCTTTTTACCGCTCCCATGGGCAATGGCGGCATTTTGGTATGCACAAGCATTAGCTGTCAAGTGCAGTGTAATGACACTGACATCAGTTGGAGCAACATGTCGCTGACCACCAACCTATAATTGACGGACCACAATGCACGTAGTACAACGTACTAGTACTGCGATTTAGAAGCGTCTGGTTGTACGTCGTGGGCGTCGACTTTGCGACAACAAACTCAAGAGCAGAGACTCTCCGAACAAAAAACATTTCCGAAGTCAGCCATCTGCAAATTCCAGTTGACTTACAGAAATTATAAGGACAATAAAATGTGGTAATACTACCAAGCAGAAGCAACAGTGGACTTCAGCCGACCTACATTCTGTCTTGGACTTCGTCATACAATGTGGAGTCCTCGTACTCCGACTGTCAAAAAGAAGAAAAAACAACTGGGCGCTTAATTATTGCCGAAGCGCTTTGTTTACACCTGTTGAGGAGGTCATCATCAGCTACGGGGCAAAGAGGCGAGCAGGTCACATGGATCAAACTATCCAAGGGACAGGTGCCGCGGCGGCAGGCGACCGACACAGACATATCAAAAACCGGACCGGGACGGCCGGCGCTCCACCCAGTCACGCAGACAAACGTGCGGGCGCCGGCGGGATCGTCGGTGGCCCGGCGTCACGGCGGCCGCGTGGCCACGGCCGCTAGCGCCCCGAGCGCTGCAGGCGTGACGTGCCGGTCACCGGGCAGGAGCAGTTGAATGTGCAGGCGGCAGCAGAGCCAGAGCAGAGGTCACGCCCACGCCGTGTGCCAACCGGATCCGCCGCATCAGATCCCAAATGGGGATGGGAGCGGGGAACGGTTCCGTTCTGCCGACACTGGCGCCGATGGATCCTGGTTCTTTTTTGGGTAGAGTAGTTTACTTTTCTTTCCGACCGAATTTCTTGGCCGCGCTGCAATTCCTGGACGCTGCCCTTGACCCCGGTCAGGGCTCGTAAAACGTACTAAACCGGGACAAAATTTGAAACCTGCACATGCAAATGTGAGCTCCGGGCTGGAGTTCCAAGGGCCAAATGACGTGTTAGCAATTTTATAGTATAGTACTACTTGGGGCGTGCGTCCTATATTCGCGCATGGTTCAGGTCTGATTTCTGAACTCTGATACGCAATCTCGTTGTTTTGGACAATTGGACTGAACAGCTGATGCTCTTTTCCTTTCTGTTTTTTTGGCATTTGCTGATGCTCTTTTGCTTGGTGGCGGTGCTCGGTACAAAACACTAGTACAAGTTCCACGGGGCAAGTGTCCCTCAACCGAAGGATTTATCCCTTGTTTCTTGTAACGAACGTCGCGATCAGCGAGATGGTGGCCATCATGGCGGAAGGAAAACCGCAACAGCTACTAGGTTTGGTACAGAAATCAGAGATCCAAAACCATGAGGACACTGGATACCGTCGAATGACGACGCCTTGACACGTATCTGCCTCCATGCCGGCTCTACCTTGCCCCCATCATGCCCGGTCCCTCCGCTGTCCCCATGTAGCCCCATGTCATTTATCGTTTCAGAGATCTGTGGCGTCATCGTCGTCGCTGCGGAGTGGGCCTCACGTCCGCCTCGTACCGGAAGGTCTTCCTTGTGTTTGTGGACAGCGAGTGATGCGGCTGATGATGGCCTGGTCAGTCTAAATAAGGGTTTGGTTTGTTGATTGCTCTAATTGCACACGGAAACCGCCATTTGTCAACCAGCGAGCCTTCAAAGGGGAAGGGGTGGTTTGCCGCATAAAAAAGTGTCATCAGGTGCGGACGTGCATGCCAGGGTTTTTTTTTTTCTAGGCGATGTGTTTTGCGACTTGCGAGCACGATCACCGGCGCGCCTATGGGGCCGGCAGGGTCTGGCAGTGACGTCAGATTTTCAGAAGCCACAGCGCTTTCAGTCTCTCACTTTTTCTTTCGAAACCGTGCATTAGCACGTTTTTCATTAAGGGAAGTTAGAGTTTTACAAAGCGACCACTCAACAGCGAGCTGCCATGGAGTGGAAGCGCACACACTGACACGAGGACCGGCTAGAACTAGGGTGGTGCGAAGGTTGTAACTTTCTAAGAAACAAATTTGTGACGAGATAAGACGAGAAGGGAGTGAGCTCTGGGACGCGAACAGCCCCCGCGTTCCAGATGAGTAGGTGGTCTGCACTCATGGGGAAACCGATGGGCGACTCGTGCGCGGCTCGGGCGAAGCAATCTCGGCGCGGGTGGAAAAGGACGCGCATCATCTCGCGTCGTGAGGTCGGCGAGGTGTCTCGAAGGCTGGGCCGAACCGGCTGGCTGGACCGCCGCGTCCGTGTCCGCGAAGTGAGGATGGCCGGCTTGCTGCCCACTTGCTCGTCGGACACGCCTCGCTTGGCGCTCGGGGACGGGGTCGCGGTAGGGGTACTTGGCGGCGAGACGGGTGCTGCGTCTCGGGCTCCCAATCCGCGTCAACCCGCGCGACACGCACGCGGGGAGGCGAAAGACAAGCGGCCGCCGGATCGGCGCTTGATGGAGTCCACGAAGCGGTGATGGAAGGGACCGTCGGTGTGGTGGCTCGCACATGGGGCGGTGCGAGGGCCGGCCGAGCGGTCCACGCCCGCGGCCTGGTCCTCGGTCGGAGCGGTGGCCAGGTCCGGGTGCGGTGCAGGGGTCTGAGCCGAGCACTCCTCGCCCGCCGCGATCTGGTCCAGCGGCGCAGCGAGAGCCGTGGCCACGCCGGCCAAGGGAGACGGCGCAACGCAGGGCGCGCCCAGCACCTCGGCCGCTAGAGAAGAGGCGGCCGGCTCCACGGTGGCTGAAGAAGTCGGCGCGTCGCGGGGCGCGTCCAACACCTGGGCCGCGAGAGAAGGGGTGGCCGGCTCCTGCTGCAGCGTCGCCCCGCCCGCCTCAGCTGCCCCGCCCGCGGCTGGCGACATCTCCAAAACGGCGAGGGGAGGTGCCGGAGGCGCGTGCAAGGCGCCCGCGACCTGGCTGGCGAAGAGGAGCTCGGTGGTCGCGCAGGAAGCCCACCAATCTTGAGGGGACGGCGGAGGTGCGGCGTCGTCTAGGGCTGCCTCAGGCCCGGTCGCCACCAGCTCGGGCGGTTGCCCAACGGCGTCACCCACCGGTGCCAGTGCCGGGGTGGGCACTGTCACGGTGTCCTCGCCCGCCTCGTCCGTAGCGGCGAGCACAGTCGGCCGTGGCGGCGGCGGGGCCTCCGGCGGCTCCGGCCGGGACCCGCGGAGAACGACCACGTAGAGGTACTGCGCAGTGAAGGGGGCGGGCGCGTGACGAGGCAAGCCGCGAACTCGTCGTCCCATCGGGTCCGCCCGAGCGGGAGGGCCCTCGTCCACGTCGGTGGTGGCAGCGTCAATGTCAGGCGGTGGAGGAGGCCACACGAAGCCGCCGCCAACTCTTGCCCACCGAAGCTCGCCAAAAGCAGGTGGTGGTGGTGTAGGCCCCCCAAACTGCGGCGGTGACGCCCCGGAAGCGGCGGTGGAGGAGGCGCCTCACCGGCCCGGCGACGGTCGTCTCCGCCGGGGGGCACCATGAACCCCAGGTGGCGAAGCCGGGTGCGACGTCACAGACGGTGACGAGGACGACGCGGACGGCCGCCGGGTACCACGAGAACGGCGCGGACGACCGTGACCCTGCGCAGCCTTGCCAAGCGACGCGCGACCGTCCGGCACCGCTTGGCCCGATGCCCGGCTCTACGGCAACGCAGTAACGCGATAGGGACCGGCACCGAGCGGCAACGTGGCCGTGGCCGAGACGGTTGAAGCGAGGCCCACCAATCCCGGCGGGACCGGACGTCGTCGCGTGGGCGCGGTCCCCTTAGGGCCGGGCCGGCACGCCTCCTCTTGCCACCCGTCGCGGGCCGGGCCGACCTCCGGCCGTGGCCGCTGCGGGAGCACCCGCCGCCATCCCTCCTCGTCCGGCGTGGTGGCACGGCGGTGCCGGCCGAGCCGAACATGCACCGGTTGCCACTCCGGTGCCGGCCGCTCGGGCCGAGACGCTGCGCGCGCGTCGGCCCGCGGGCCGCGCGTTCGGCCCAAGCTCGAGGCGAGGCGGCGGCGCGCCGGGCCCGGCTGTCCCGGGCCGATCGCCCGTCGAAGCGGTCTTCATGCGACGTACGCCGCTGCCGGCGCCGCCTTGGGACGCTCGGCGAGAGGAGGAGGAACCCGCCGGCCGGACCGCCGGGTGGGGCGGCCGGAACCGGCCCCGTGGTGGTGGCCGGACTACGGGGCGTTCCGCCGAACACCGGCGTGCGCGCCGTGGGCGGCCACGTGGAGGTGGGGGTGGCGCGCCCGACCGACCCGGCGTGTGCCGGTGGGGCGGCCCGGAGGAGGTGGGGGTGGCGCGCCGCCCCCCCGGGAGGCCATGGTCGGGACGGCCCCGCCCCCCCGGCCGGGCCGAGCTCTCCCCGAGCTCAAGACGCCGGGTGGGGTGGTCGGAACGGCCCCGTTGGCGGTGGCCGGGGCCGCCGGCATTCCTCGAACACTCGGCGGGCGCCCTGCGGTGGCGCACCCGGTGGAGGTGGAGGGCGCGGCCGGCGCCGCGCGGCGGCCGCGTCGGGGCGGGGGGAGGGCGTAGACGCCGACGCGGTGCCGGAGAGGTTGGCCCCGGCGGCGGGGGGAGCGCTGCCCGCGCCGCCACCGAGGAAGCCGGCGGTACCTCCCCAGCCGGGCATGCCGAGCACCCGGGGCTCGGCCTTGGATGGGGTCTCCCCGAACACCAACCTCGGCTGAGCCGCCCTGGGCGGGAGCCTCCGGCCGGAGAGGAGGATGGACGCCGCTGGCGGGGCGTACGGCTCGTCGTCGTCCGACGCGTCGGACAGGTGGCCGTCCGCCCAGCGCTGCATCTTGGTCCTCCCGGCGGACAGGGGGGGGCTAGAGGAGAGAGGGGCTCACCGGAGGAAGCCTGGGCGGCCGCCGAGGCCGGCGTGGTCAGTGGCTGCGCGACGTCGGAGGAAGCTGTGGCGGCCGCCGGGGTGGAGGCGCTCGGGGGCTCGCTGGCGGCGGAGGGAGCGCTGGCGGCGGCTGGCCAGTAGGAGTCCCGGCGGCGGCGCCGGCCGCGCCATGGACGAAGCCGAGCTCCGGGGGCGTCCCCATCGCGGAGAAAAATGCGAGGCGAGCAGGGGGCGAGAGGAGCCGGGAGGTGGTGGAGGGGGTAGAGGAGAGGATGGGGAAGAAGGGCGCCGACCGGATTGTCGAGGCACGAGAACGATGTTTCAGGTTTACTGTGTGTGTAGAACGAACCATACAGTATTTGTTTAACTATAATATAGGAGGATCACTATCAAATAAGCAGTGCCTTGAGATCTGGTTGCAGAGATGCTCGTGCTCCTCTGAATCCTGATGGCGATG
Source organism: Themeda triandra (assembly GCA_018135685.1). Classification (NCBI taxonomy): domain Eukaryota; kingdom Viridiplantae; phylum Streptophyta; class Magnoliopsida; order Poales; family Poaceae; genus Themeda; species Themeda triandra. The sequence goes on along the minus strand of JAENPR010000031.1, from coordinate 1,153,193 downwards.
AGTGATGAGCGGCACAGCACGCATGGTTTGGTGGAGCCTGCGTCGCAAACAAGGGGTATACGATTAAGATCTGGATCTTATCTTATAGAGAGGGGGAAACAAGTAACTGAGTATATGAATGAGCCGGAGCGAATGTTCTAAAGTTAGGTTAGTGGGCTAATACGTATCAGTTACTACTTCTAATTCTATACACTTATATGAATCTTATCTTCAGGTGATCTTTGACCATTCAAGAATTGCCATAATGTACACTGCCAAACGACTGAAACGTTGAGGAAATCCTTCACCACACATCAGTTATCAAATCAAACAGACACGGGTTACCCCGCTACCGCTGTGAGACAACAACTACTACTGTGCTACACAGATAGAGTCGCTGCTGCCAGCCTGCGGCGACTGTTCCAGTTCCAATCCTACTGCTCATTGAGAACGGCTCCCCTGTTATCCGCGTTTAACTGAATCCGGAACTCTTTCATTATCAATTTATCATTAAAGAAAATTAACTCTTGCCTAACAGTAAAGCAATCGATCCACAGTCAGCTCCTAGCGGACTGGAGTGGCTCGTCGTGCCTCGTGCGGCATCGAGTCTATGGGTAAATAGGATTTGCTGATGTGGCCTGTTTGTTTGTTTTTTTAGCAGAAAAAAAATGCTGTGTGACTGGGTGGGCCAAGGCTCAATGGAAGCAGGTATTACTGGGCCGGGAGGAGAAAGGGCCGGTTGTTGGGGAGGATTCGGCCCTTTCTAGAGGATTCGGTAGTGGTTTGCTGCGGAGGATTCGGCCTAGGTGGCCAGAGACGCGACGTGACTGCCGAGTGCCGCCTGCTGTGTCCGTCCGGGTGACCTAATCAGCCCGAACCGGGGCTTCCGGCCCGGTTGGACAGGGAGGCAAAACGGGCCAAGGGATTATAGAGTTTGTTTTGCGGGAAAACACACGGGCAAAATCGATCTCGGAACGAAATAATTGGAAATTTGCCACTGAACGGGGGCGCGCGCGGCCGGCGGAGGGGCGCCGCCGATCGTGGCACGGCTCTGAAAACCCAACGGAACCCAATGCCTTCCTCTCCGGTGTTGCTCTAGCCGCTGGCGCAACCGATTTGATCGCTGCAGCCATGGCCTCGTCCACAGATACAATGGATGCTGAGGAAGCTGCTCCCCTCGTCGGAGCCGGACCAGCGCCGGATGGCAAGGGGAAGCAGCCACAGGTGCTTCCGCCGCAGCTTCAGCCGCGCCCTCTCACCGACGGCCCTAACCAGATGAGAAGGCGGCCGCCGCGTCCACGGAGGTCAGGATCTTCCGCGCCATATTAGAGGAGGAGGACCGGCGGATCCTGGCACCCGGGCCAGCAGCCGCACTAGTGCCAGTGCCCCCTCCGCCGCCGCGCGCAGGGGTGGGCACTCTTCCCTCGACGAGATTTCAAGCGGGTCCGCGTCGGCCAGCCGCTGGATGAAGATGAATTTGACGATGAATGGTTCAGGTAATCCATCCCACCATCCAGTTCGATCAATCCGCACCACCTCTAGTCCATCTGAAACTGACCACGATGTGTTGACTGTTCCCGTTCCACTAATCCCTAATATCGTATTTAATGGGTTGGGTTCGGCATAGGCAAATGCTTTATTAGATGGATAAACTGTTTCTGTTCTAAAATCAGCAAGGAAACTTGTTTTCCTTTGTATCTTACATATGCTAACTTCTAAGTTTGGATGTTTCAATTATCTGAAAATTTTGCAGCAGCATCACTACTTTTCGTTAAACATTGGAGGTTGTTTCACTTTTATAACCTTGTTTCAGTGGTTCTACAGTTTGTTTCTTGAATTTATCCTAACCTTCATCTTGGATAATTTAGACAAAAGCAGTGTTTTGGTCAAAGGACAAAAATAATAATTAAAGAAAGAAAACAAGATAGGACATTTTATTGGCAAAACGACGATACCTTAACCTTTTGTATAATGCACAATTTATTATGTTGTATTCTATACTTCCGTGCTCTTGCTGTGCTCATCCATGTGTATTTAAGTATGTTCAATGCTGTTCTATCTATAATTAAGCTTCAGGAAGCCGGGGTACCTTGAGCGCTTAGATATTGATCGCTGGCTCGTGATAGAATGCCTGCGCCACTACAACTCTATGCATCTGGTTTGTGATCTATCCTATCCTTCCTTGCTCTAGGTTGTTCCTGTTTTTAGAAATAGGTAGAACCATGCTTTTGAGGAAGTGTATTACAAGAGCTCCATGTCTTCCTCTCTCCTTGTCACTCACATTCCTGCAAGTGGACAAGAAACTGCCCTGCTGGACTATCACTGCTTTGAATTGGGTTTGCCTTAGCAATGAAAAATAATAATTACTACTACATACAAAATTGTATCTGTTTGACACATGAAAATGACTTTAGTGGATTTGTCAGGAAAATTACTCTTTAAATTATAGTTCTGGCAAACTTTGCTGAGACCAACTATGAAAGCAGTTTGTCCAAACTTGTGTTGGAGACAGTTGATGTGAAATGTATAAAAGAACTGATGCAGTATTTAAATGATATTGTGAACTCAATCATCCATGCTTCTTTGTTTATCTATAATATTTCCTTTTATCTTACCCATACCAATTTCCTCTTCCCGTGAATGGTTGGTTGACTCAGGGCAATGAGTATGAACCTGCTTCTAGGAAGGTCACCCGATACTTCCATATTCATAATGGCATTTGCTGGACTCATGGCAACTTTGTTGCTTGTCAGAAGCGCTTTGGTTGCTTCTCCTTCATGCCTGCTCCATGGACTCTCTTCTTTTTCGAGCTTGCTTATATAGATGGTTTCAATGGAGTCGTCACATGCACCCCCTTAGGTATGATCTACTTATTTCTATCTTAATGCATGTTATCTCCTTGTCCTCTTATACAGAATTCATATCACATATGTATTTACCGGATGACTGGAAGACCATGGGGTTTTCATCAGAAGGCCATACCTTATAGGAAAACTACTTCTGAGTGCAAACAATTCACCTCAGTATATTATACTACTTTATCAAGAAGCACTCATGACACCACTTGTTAAAAACTACTGGCTAGCGTGCACAACTGTTTCTTTAACTTCCTTTTTGGTCCATGTTCATTCTGTTGCCGATAATTATGTTCACACACCCCACACTTAGATTGTATCGTACTTTTTTTCACCTTGTATGTGAATACTTGTTTGGAGAGCTTTCTATCTGTCAAACAGCTGTTACTGACTTACTGGGTGTATGGTTCTTGTCCCCCTACCAATGAACTCTTTTTTATTCGCATTAAGATAAATATATAGATCATAGCAGAATGATTTTCTCTTTTGGAACACATTTAATTTGATCTTCTCTTATTTGTTTTCATATATTCATATTTGTCTTTTGTACTCTGGATCATCGCCTTCCCTAGCTGATCCCTTAAACATTAGTGCTAAGATGCACCACATGATTACCTGGATATTTGAATTCAACACTACTATAATGAATGCACTGTGCAGTATTCTTTATCTGTATGTTTTTTGCGCTCTGATACTTACTACCAGAAGTTAGAAGCATCGTACTGTAACATGTCTCAGCCAAAGTTTCATACTCATCCATGCTGGTCTGCTCTTTGCTTGCACAAAGTCCAGTATTTATCTCCTGCTTTATGACTGGCCCCACCAGCTCGAACTTCAGATTCTCCTCTTGGTCTTATCTAGCTTGGGTTGTGCCTCTTCAGTCTCTTTCATTAACCCGGGTCTAGATCACTAATTCCTGGTTACACATCTCCGATGTTGTGCAGGTTAATACAAGGACAAATTGGATTTTTCAGTTGCCTTGTTTCTCCTGTTGTTGACTTACAGAGATTGATGTTGTGTTATGCTGGCTTGGGCTGGGCCGCTGGGGCCATGATGCACTTGTTCTGGGATATGGCCAGCTTGTGGTTCTCCAGAATTTCCTATCCTTTTTTGTTGGGCCAACAAATAGATTAAGAGGTTTTCTGGCATATTTTAGACCGAAACAAAGTATTACAGTTCTAACCTTTTGGCTACGTGGTTCCTCGTCTGTGTGGTATCTTTGCTATTGCAATTGTTGCTACAACTGTGATCTATTTGCGCTTCTGTATACATAAACAAACCTGATTAATTCCATTGCTATTGCATTGTCTCATGCTTTCAGGAGAAATTAATGTTTGCCTTTTGTTTCTTCTGTTCAGATGAACCAGTCACTGAAGCCTACAGTCTCTTGGGTTTTCCTCTTTGGTGGTCTACACGTCGTAGTGGCAAATGTATGCCTCCCTCCCCACCTCGCTGTTGCAGCACACGATCGTTCACTATCTCATCTCAATTTGTTGCCTGACTTCTTGTGTTTTTGCAGTGGATTCCGTTTGCAAGACATGCCACCAACGCTTTAATGCTCCACATCCTGGCATAAGGAAGGTATTTGCCTGTGGACACAACAATGTAGATAAAGTCTGTGAAATGTGCTATCTTTCCTCCGATGTGCTGCATCCATACCCAGGAGAATTTGCGTTTGGCTATCACAATCCTTAGCTGTTGTCATGTATGTGCGTGTACTTGTAATATAGAGGTATATGAGGGACCAAAATGTAATTGTGTAATGAGATAAGGAAAAGGTACCGGGAGAATAGAACACTCCCGAATCAATTATTCCCCAAAATTCTACATGGTACCGGAGCTAGATTTGGCGATGGAGGAGGCGATTCCTTGCTCCATCCGGTCGGCTTGACGGCACCGGCGGCGACCTGCTTGTGCGGTGAAGAGAAGGGGGTGGTGAGGTGCTGCGGAGTCGGCGCGCGAGGAGCTGCGGGGCCGTGGCGCGAGGAATCGCGGAGGCCGCGCATCGAGGAAGGAGGCCGTGCGCGAGGAAGACGGGCGCGGGTTGCAGGCCCCCGGCTGCAGTCCTGCGGAGGAGAGGAGGTTCCGCGCGTGTAAGCAGCTGCGCGTGGAGGTGGACCGGAAGGAGCGGCTTGGTGCGAGGCAGAGAGCAGGCGAGCAGCAGCATGCGTGTGGTTGCTGGCCAGGTGGATTACTAGTGTGTGGTGATTTCCATTGCTGTGGATCCTGCGGGTGATTGGTTGGTGCTAAAAATAGCCAGTAGTAGTGGTGGTGCTCGTGTAGTTGAGAAGGAGGAGGTGCTGGTGTTGTGCGTGCGCATGTGCTGTAAGTAGAGAGAAGCAAGGCAGAAGGAGGAAGGGAAGCTCGAGCTTGCATCAGGAAGGTACTCGGTTGAGTATTGTCTGGGAGAGAAATGGGAGATAATCAGGGGATTGAGCAGGTTCTTGGCAAATTGGTGGAGCTGCTCGCTGCAAAGAAGGATGATGTTTCATCCTCGAGTAAAGAAGTTGACAAGCTTCAGAAATTGGAGTTGATGCCTATTGAGATCAAGTTGGAAGGTGTGAGGAATTATTTGGCATGGTCTAGAAGAGCATCGTTGCAATTGCAATCAAAGAGGCTTGAGGGCTTTATTAATGGGGAGGTGAAAGAACCCCAAGACAAGTCGAGCAGTGAGTGGAAAAATTGGAATGCCACTAATGCTTTAGTGGTCACTTGGTTATTCAATTCTATGACCCCTACAATTGCTAGTTCTGTTGACACAATTAATTCTGCCACGGAGATATGGAAGACTCTTAAAAGTATGTATGCAGGTGTTGGAAATGTGATGATGTTGGTTGATATAGATGATAAAATCCATTATTTGAAACAGGGGAGCAGTCCTTGATGGATTATGTGGCGAGAATTGAAGCGTTTGTGGGCTGACTTGGATCACTATGATCCTATTGAATTACCTCACCCCGAGTGTGTCACCTGGGTGAAGAAATGGGTGGAGAAGAAGAGAGTCCTTCAATTTTTGAGAGGTTTAAATCCAGAATTTGAAGGAAGACGTGCTTCCCTATTTCATCTATCTCAGCTCCCTAGTCTTGAAGAAGCCATTGCTGCTATGGCACAGGAGGAGACAAGACTCAAAGTGATAAAGGGTAACACCTCAAATTCACCAAGTCAAGCTTATGTGGTAGCAGGGTCCCAAGAGACCAGACCTTGTTATAATTGTGGTGAGAAGGGACATTTGATCTGTGATTGTCCTTAGCCACCAAAATCAAATCGTGGTAGGGGTCGTGGCAGAGGTGTGCCAAGAGGTGGATTTAGCCAAGGAGGTGCTAGTCGTGGTGGAAGAATAAGTTCTAGAGCTAACCATGCAGTGGTAGATGAGTGTGTCACACAATCAGTTACAATCCTACCAAATGAACTAGATGAGTTCAGAAAATGGAAGGAAGCTGGAAAGGGTTCTTAATTGAACACTCAAGAAGCAACATCCTCAAGTGACACGGTGGCTAATGCAGTTCACTCCGACTAAAGTATTTATGATCAAACTCATACGTCCAATTGGATATTAGATTCAGGGGCATCAAGGCATGTCACAGGCAGAGTAAATGAATTTACGTCTTATATACCATATTCGCATTCTTATAAGGGGATGATAAAAACTGCGGATGGAACCTCCCGTCCTATTAGAGGTGTTGGGACAGTACAATGCACACCATCTATTACCTTATCATCAGTATTACGTGTTCCATCCTTTCCTGTAAATCTTATTTCGATAAGCTCTTTAATTGATCAAATGGACTGTCGGGTGCTTCTTGATCGTGAAAATTGTTTAATTCAGGAAAGGAAGACGGGAAGAAATCTTGGAATTGGAACATGGCATGATGGGCTCTGGTATCTTGATAAAAGCAAGACACGAGAAGAAATCTATTTTGCTCTATCAGCTGGTGAAGATGAAGCTAAGGTGATGTTGTTGCATTGTCGTTTGGGGCATATATCTTTTGATATCATGAGGAAAATGTTTCCTCATGAGATGTCTAAGGCGAACAAGAGTATTTTAATATGTGATGCTTGTGAGTACGGGAAGCATACTAGAAGCTCATATGTGAGCAGGGGTTTGAGAAGTTTATCACCTTTTGTATTAATTCATTCAGATGTGTGGACTTCCCCTGTTATTTCTATAAGTGGTGCCAAATACTTTGTTACCTTTATTGATTGTTATTCTCGTATGACATGGGTATATTTAATGAAGCATAAAAGTGAGGTACTTGAATGCTTTAAGGCTTTCTACGCTTATGTGAAGAATCAGTTTGGCACTACTATCCAAATTATCTGAAGTGATAATGGAACTGAATATGTGAATAAGGAATTCCAAAGTTTTCTTTGAGGAGAAGGTATTCTACACCAGACTTCATGCCTCGATACCCCACCACAGAATGGAGTGGCTGAGAGGTAGAATAGGCCTCTTCTGGAGGTAACTCGTTCACTTATGTATACAATGAATGTGCCTAAGTTTTTTTGGAGTGAGACAGTTTCTACTGCCATTCACTTGATTAATCGTATGCCTTCAAATACTTGATATGAAATCTCCTTATGAGATGCTATTCGGAAAAAATGAATTTCTAGTCCCACCTAAAGTCTTTGGATGCACTTGCTTTGTTAGAGATCATAGGCCGGGGGTTGGAAAGCTAGATTCTCAGGCCATCAAATGTATCTTTGTGGGGTATCCATCTGGACAAAAAGGATACAAATGTTGGAGCCCATCTGAACGTCGTATGTTTGTAAGCATGGATGTGACATTTAGAGAATCAGTTCCCTTCTATGGAGAAAAGACAGACTTGAGCTCTCTATTTAGAGATCTAGATTCTCAAGACACAATAGGAGGTGATGAGGAAGTGGAGTCTGGGGGTGAACCTCAAGTAAATGAGAAAAGGGTTGTGGATGGTTTAATCTCAAATCCAGTAGTGGTGAATGATGTTGTACAAGAGAGGAGAGAACAAGAACCCCTCCAGAGAGAAATCTGCGAGTATATACAAGAAGGAGAGAAGGTCCTGTAACGCCCCAAAGTCCAAACGGCTCAGATCCACTCTGCACTCTGAGCGAACCACACCTACCACCATCCCACTTAAGCTTTCTTCCTCGCTTCGCTTAAAAGGATTAACCCGGGGATGGTGGGATGGACTCTAGAAGCCTTATATGTTGGTCTATCCCACCTTTAACAACCAAGGTGGGACTAAACTCTCCACAACATCTCATTAACACACATGGGCCACTACGGGCCAAATGGGCCGGGTGTGACATACACCAATGTAATACCCTGAATTCTTATATATGTATAAAAAAAATAATAGGTTGACGTGGTTAATTAATAAGAGAAGGAAGATTTGATTTTTCAATCCATAAGTCGTATGGAAGATCAAACTCCATGGTTGTGTTGAGCTCGTCGAAACGAGTTTGTGTGACTACCAACTTGTTTAATTTAGGTGCCATATGAATTTTTTAGTGGAGTCGTTAAACCTGGACCATTGGATATAACTTAACTTTTTTTTTCCTCTAAATTTAGAATGGAGTCAGACCGACCCCCTCCCTGCCTGCCACCACATCTCTATGGATCCTCCTGATCCGTTTTGACCGCAGCCCAATTTCTATAGGCGCCGTCTCTCCATTGTTCCTTCCCCGAACCGCCTGATCCCTCCACCTCGCCCAAACCTACGCGCCGCCATCTCCTGCCGAGCGATAGCCCATCCTCACCTGGGGTTATCAACAAATCTGAGACGGGTTGCTACTGCTGTTGCCAAACATCAGGGCGATTGGGCAAGGAATTATCCACTGGAAGATACAGGAGATCGTGATCTGCTTCCTGCTATTCCCAATTCTGCGGTATATACTTATATACACACGCATTTGTCATTCCTGAATATTAGCTACATCCGATTGGGTGGGTTCTGTTCTTTTCTAGTTAATCTGACATGCTCACAGCCTTACAATATTTGAGTCCTGGTTACTGCAACTGATCTGATCTCCGTTGTTCCAATCTGGGGTATGTACCCATTACGTGCTTTGGTAGTTAGTATCGATCTGGTGCTAGTAAGAAACTATACCCGATTGGTCAGGTGGTTTAGTACATGTCTAGTATGTCGATCTGGTCTATGCGCCGAATGAAACAATTCTTAGTTAAAACTACTAGACTAGGGAAACTAGCAGCTTTCTGATATTCTACAGGATGTATATATATCACGATCAAACTGTGTTAGTGTTGTGTATACCTTAACTTTTCATGCACGTACAATATAGATGTTGTGAAAAAAAAATTGTTTATTGCTATCGGATTAGTAGAATGTTGAGATGTTTTTAAGTATGTGCGAACCATGGTTGTTCAGGTGCTGGCGAACCGGTAGGCAGGACCTAAGTCGTTTCTTCGAGTGCTCGTTGGATCGCTAGGGCAAGTGCATGATGGACTTGTGTTTGTACTTTATGCCATGTATTTGAGTTTTCTCTTGTATTTAAATGTTTCAAGTGTTATATAGTTCCGCTGCATATTCAAGATCCCGTTTCATGAAATTCAAGTTTCAAGTTTGCATTTATATTCCATTCCGGTGCCGGTTTATCCGGAGGTGCAATTTGGTTCTTATATTCAGGTTCCTGTGAGTAAGTGCTGGCCTCACTTACTCGGCTTTACCGGTAAATGCAAAGGAGTATTCAGGTGTTGTCCGTTTCAGACGGAAACTACTATTTATCTGGAGTTCTAATATTTTATTCATGAATTTCTTACGAGTCGTTTGTTCTTTCAGTTCTGAATGTACTTGCTGAGTGTTTTTACTCACTCTTGTGTTTATTTGGTTTTTAGGTACCAAATGATCGTGACATGCATGGGAATAATTGGGAGTAGCTCCATCATGAACACACACACTTAATTATCATTATGTATTTTTATTCCACATAAGTTTGCTACTATAATAACGTCATTTAAATGTTGATTGCCGGAGTTGGTCATTACAGCTGGGTACTGTTTTTTGTTTATGTGGGTTGGGTTGTGATGCTTAAGGTTAGGGTCTATGCTTAATTATGATTTTTCATTTATGCTTTAATTGTCTTAAATGTCTAGATTTTAGGGGAGATGCTGCCGAAATTTTAATTGAACTTAGGTCTTAGTGAGTTTTGTTCTATGGAGAGGGTAGCCCCCGGCTAAATTCTAGCTGGGGCGTTACAGGTCCCATGCAGCCCATCACTATTGTTGATGAAGTTGAAAGCGGTCAAGATGATCAAGTTCACTTAGGTGATAATGAGAGTGAACAATTACCTGAGTCAGGGGGAGATATGATAGATCATTCTATTGACTTGCCTATTGCTCTGCGAAGAGAATCAAGAAGTACTGCAGGTAAGCCTCCAGTGAGATATGGCTTTGAAGGCGATTGTGAGAGAGAACATGGCAATGAGGTGAGTAATTATGCATCATATGAAGCCTTACCATTTGAGTATCGCTTTTGTGACAACTTTGCAATCGGTTCAAATTCCAAAAACTGGAGAGAAGCAAAACAAGATCTGAAATGGAAAGAGGCAATGCTTGAAGAGTTGGCACTTGAGAAGAATGATACATGGGAGCTTGTACCGCTCCTCATGGAAAGAAGGTGGTTGATTGTAAATGGGTATATACTCGTGAAACAGCCCCGAAGGGAATGTTGAGAGATATAAGGCAAGGCTGGTAGCAAAGGGATATAGCCAGACATATGGAATTGACTATGATGAAACATTTGCACCAGTTGCAAAGATGAGTACAGTGAAAACCATAATTTCCTGTGCTGCTAACCTTGATTGGCCATTATATCAATTAGATGTTAAAAATGCATTCCTTCATGGTGATCTTAAGGAATAGGTTTATATGAACATCCTATCTGGATTCTCTACTGTTGAAACAGAAGGCAAGGTACTAAGATTGAAAAAATCTTTATATGGACTAAAACAGTCGCCAAGAGCATGGTTTGACAGGTTTAAACGTGCAATGCTTACTATGGGATATAAGCAATGTAATGGAGATCATACTTTGTTCTATCTACATTCCAAAGGGCACATAACTATCCTAGCTGTCTATGTTGATGATATTATTCTTACCGGAGATGATGCTTTCGAAGTTGAAAGATTAAAGGAGAATTTGAGAAGGGAATTTGAAATCAAAGATTTGGGACAGCTTCGATATTTTTTGGGGATTGAAGTGGTTGAAAGGTCACAATGGCTAGAGGGGGGTGAATAGCCTAATAAAAATTCTAGCAATAAAACTAGACAACCCAATTAGATAGCAAGGCGGCAAATGTGCAAAGCAAGTGCTTCGACTACTCTATGCAAGCCGTCCTACCATGCAAGGCTACTCAATTTAATTGCACGCACAACAACGGTGATCAAGCTACACAATGTCGATTCACCGAAACCAACCAAGCAATTCTACCCACGGGATTTAAGCTACACAATGAGTGGTTCCCGACCGACCACAACAAGCAATTCTACCTTGCGGAAAGTAAAGAGATGATCGAATGTTATACCGCCGCGAAGAGTAGAAGATAGCCAATCACCGGTGTAGAAGCCAATCACCTAGAGAGCTCAAGCATAAGCACAAGGAGGTCGAAGCCTCGGCAATCATGAATCAACACAATGATTTTTACCGAGGTTCACTTGCTTCCCGGCAAGCTACTCCTCGTTGTGGCGATACACTTGCTTGGTGAGTTGCCCGCTCAATTGGCTCGGTGCCAAAGACCCCAATGGGGAGCCGCAATCTCCACACAAGACAAGGATCCACAAGCCACGAGCAATCCACTAGAGTATCCTTTCGCGAACTCCCGCGGGGAAGGATCAAGAACCCTCACAAGAACCCGGTGTGGCCTCGAACAATCACCAAGTCGAGCTCAACCACCACCCGCTGCTCCAAACCGTCTACGGTGACGGGAATCACCGAAGAGTAACAAGAATCCGTAGCTCACTCGATGAACAAGTGCCTCTAGATGCAACTCTCAATGCAAATCACTTGTTCTCATTCAAATCTCTCTCAAGATTAGCAAAGGAATCAAAGAGATGAGTGGAGGAGTGTCTCTCTTGCTCAAAGTATGCTCAAGTGTATAGAAGTGGCGAAGAGAGCCTCCCCAAGCCGGCCAACCCTCTATTTATAGACCCAAGGTCGAAATAGAGCCGTTGCCCTCGGGCTGGCGACTTTATCAAGCGCCGGACGCGTCCGGTGCTCAGCCGGCGGACGCGTCCGCCGCACCGCCGCGCCACGCCACGCGCCCGACCGTTGCTTCGTCTTCGTTTGAATCCACCGAACGCCGGACGCTCAACGGTAACCTCGCGAGTCCGGCGCCCGCGTCCGAGGCGAGTCCGGCGCCGCGTCCGCCACACGTCCGCCGTGCGTCCGGCCGGGTCCTCGCGCGCGCCCGAGACCGTAAAGTTTCGTGCGCGTCCGGGACCCGCCGGACGCGCCTCAGCCGCGTCCGCCGCTCGCAGAGCCAGCCAGGCCACGCGCGAGCCCGAGCCCAAGGCCGCCGGACGCGTCTGGACCGAGTCCGGCGCCCAAGCTTCCCGAGTCCGACGCCTTGTGATCATTATTTCATGCGCCAAACTTGCTCCAAATTGATCCATATCAAATTCCTTGCCTTGTGCACTAACTCCACCATGCGTAGATGTCGATCTCAAGCCTTGGAGTTAGTATCTCATCCATGAAATATCGCGCAAGGGTTAGCACTCTAGTTAGCCTCTCATGCATCATGCAAAGTCACAACTAGAGGCACTTAGGACCGCGAATGAGCCGAGGAAACCCCTCTTGATAGTCGGTTATCGATCCTAAATGTGGTCACACTCGCTAAGTGTCTCGACCACTAAACCGGAAAAGCCCTATCAAGTATACCTTCACCTTGATCTTCATGGGCGTTTCCATCCATCACCGGAGCTTGATCACTTCACATGTCCACCATGTTCGTCACCGTGATCACCATGCTCCATCATCCATCGTCACGTTGCTATGTGTCTAACCACACTTAGAGCAAAGCATTAGCAACGTTTGAGGGTCATTAATTTCCAAAACCAAACCGGAGCTTTCAATCTCCCCCTTTTTGGTAATTGATGACAACCCCTCGAAAAACTCACAAAGATATGGAAATTGAATTCAATATGAAATTGAATTGCTTGCCCAAGACAATTTTGATCATGAATCTTGGATTGGACAAGCATTTCAATTTCGGTTTTGGTAGTGGTAGCTCCCCCTACATGTGTGCATCAAATGTTTGGTCGATTTTCAAGCACACATGCATAGATGAAACTTTTGTGAGAGTTACCACAACCAAAATGGTACTAAGGTTTATAGAATTGACCTTTGAAGCGTGATACCAATCGGAGTGCGATAATAAACCTTCCTTAGCACCATGGGAATCTAGACATCATCAGAAACTCAAGATACCTCATGAGATCACATTATAAACAAGGTACTTGAACAAGAGAAACTCTATATCTAGAGACCACCTAAGCATGCTAGTACTTCATTTCATCAATCAAGTTCTATACTAGCAATACACCAAACAAGCATGAATATTGAATTTAGCTTGCAATGCTCCATATCATCATGAATGCACACACAATATGCAACAAATAGTCTATGAGCTTGCTCCCCCTATTTGTGTGCTCATGGTTGGGTCATATCATAAAAATTGATCCCCTTCCATTGCTCTTTGTGACTTATTTCTCTCCCCTAGGTGTAAACTTCTCCCCCTAGGTGTATACTTTCTTCTCCCCCTTTGTCATCAATGACCAAGAAGGGTGCATAAGATGAGAGAAACAAGTCAATCAACTATGGCCAAATCTAAATCACATGCCAAGAAAATGTATCTCGGTTTGAACCAAGGGCAAGCTTCTTCACACCTCATAAGAATAAGGGTTATCTTGACCATGTTGAGATACACATCATGGGCAAGTGCTAAAGATTCAACACTAGGTTTACAAGCTCACAAACAAGTCATATGCCACCACTAGATCAAATCAAGCATAGAAACAATAGTGGTGCCATATATCCTTCAAATTCATTTGATTTGCAATGAATGAGCCTAGCAAGATGCACATGTATACATGTCTACACAACTAGCAAAGGATGCATGAAATGCAACAACCAACTTTACCTTGCTATGTTGGAGGAGAGGCATGTCATATATGGGGTGCATCAATCCATGTTGGAGAAGCTAAGTATGTTCAACTCATTCCTCAACTTGAAATATCTTTTCTCATCAAGAGGCTTGGTGAATATGTCGGCTAGTTGATCTTCGGTGCCAATGCTTTCAATGCTAATATCACCCTTTTGTTGATGATCTCTAATGAAGTGGTGCCTCACATCAATATGCTTGGTTCTTGAATGTTGAACCGGATTGTTTGTCATCTTGATTGCACTTTCATTGTCACAAAACAAAGGCACATGCTTGAACTTGATCCCATAGTCCTTCAAGGTGGCTTTCATCCATAGCAATTGTGCACAACAATTCCCCGCACTAATATATTCGGCTTCGGCGGTGGAAAGTGCCACACTATTTTGCTTCTTTGAAGACCATGACACAAGAGATCTTCCTAGCACTTGGCATGTTCCACTTGTGCTCTTCCTATCAATCTTGCAACCGGCATAGTCGGAGTCGGAGTATCCAATCAACTCAAAGCTTGACCCCTTGGGATACCATAGACCAACATCTTGAGTACCCTTCAAGTATCTCAACACCCTCTTGGTTGCCGTCAAGTGACTCTCTCTTGGAGAAGTTTGAAATCTTGCACACATGCATACACTAAACATGACATCCGGCCTTGAAGCGGTCACATATAGTAAGCTTCCAATCATTGATCTATATAGCTTTTGCTCAATCATCTTGCCACTATCATCAATGTCCAAGCCACCATTGGTTCCCATAGGTGTACTAATGGCCTTAGCATCTTGCAACCCAAACTTCTTGATCGGTCCTTGATGTACTTGCCTTGACTCACAAAGGTGCCATTCTTCATTTGCTTGATTTGAAGACCAAGGAAGTAGCTCAACTCTCCAAGCATTGACATCTCAAACTCACTAGCCATCATCTTAGCAAACTCTTCACAAAAGAATTGATTTGTTGATCCAAAGATGATATCATCCACATAGATTTGCAACACAAACAAATCATCTTCTATCTTCTTGGTGAAGAGAGTAGTGTCAACTTTTCCCATCTTGAAGCCTTTGGATATGAGAAAGTCCCTTAATCTTTCATACCATGCCCTTGGAGCTTGCTTCAATCCATACAAAGCCTTCTTGAGCTTGTAAACGTGGTTGGGCTTCTTGTCATCTTCAAAACCAGGAGGTTGTGCAACATACACTTCCTCATTGATGAAGCCATTGAGAAAAGCACTCTTCACATCCATTTGATAGAGCTTGATGTTGTGAGCACAAGTATAGGCTAATAAGATTCTAATTGCCTCCAATCTTGCCACCGGTGCATATGTTTCTCCAAAGTCAAGACCCTCAACTTGTGTGTAACCTTGTGCCACTAGTCTTGCTTTGTTCCTCACCACTAAGCCATCTTGATCTTGCTTGTTCTTGAAGACCCACTTGGTGCCAATCACATTGTGTTTCTTTGGCCTCTCAACAAGCTCCCAAACTTCATTCCTAGTGAAGTTGTTCAATTCCTCATGCATGGCATTTATCCAATCCGGATCCTTCAATGCCTCATCAATCTTGGTTGGCTCAATGAATGATACAAAGGAGTAGTGCTCACATATGCTAGCCAATCTTGATCTTGTTTGCACACCTCTTTGAATATCACCAATGATATGATCTAGAGGATGATCTCTTGCAATGTTGGAAGGTTGAAGAACTAGCTCATTTGCATTGCTTGCTTGACCTTGATCATGATCTTCATGTTGAGTACCACTTGTGCTTGCCTCATTGGAATCTTCTATCACAACTTGAGTTGGCACTTGCACCTCATCACCATCATCCACTTGCCTCGGCCTAATGTCACCAATGTCCATGTGTCTCATTGCATTCAATTGATCTCCACCCACATCTTCTTGATTTTGATCTCCAACTTGAGAGCCTTGGGTTTCATCAAATTCAACATCATGAACCTCTTCAACTAGCCCACTAGCCAAGTTCCACACTCTATAAGCCTTGCTTGAAGTAGAGTAGCCAAGAAGAAATCCCTCATCACACCTCTTATCAAACTTGCCAAGTCTTTGTCCCTTCTTGAGAATGTAGCACTTGCAACCAAAGACCCGGAAGTA
Organism: Themeda triandra; assembly: GCA_018135685.1. Lineage (NCBI taxonomy): Eukaryota > Viridiplantae > Streptophyta > Magnoliopsida > Poales > Poaceae > Themeda > Themeda triandra. The sequence goes on along the minus strand of JAENPR010000031.1, from coordinate 1,137,114 downwards.
AGCAATGTTGGGCTTCCTTCCATTCAAGATTTCATATGGAGTCTTCTCTAACTTCCCATGGCAATAGAGGCGGTTGCTATAGTAGCAAGCCGTGTTGATAGCATCACTCCAAAACTTCTCACTCACATTGTACTCAAGTAGCATAGTTCTTGCCATCTCAATCAAGGTCCTATTCTTCCTCTCAACTACACCATTGGATTGGGGAGTGTAGGTTGGTGAGAATTGATGCACAATTTCAAGCTCATCACACAACTCTTCAACTCTTGTGTTCTTGAATTCACTCCCATTGTCACTTCTTATCTTCTTGATGGTAGTGTCAAACCCATTTTGCACCCTCTTGACAAATGACTTGAATAGATCATAGACTTCACTTTTGTCATAGAGGAAGAACACCCAAGTGTATCTTGTGTAATCATCCACAATCACAAAACCATACTTGTTGCCCCCAATTGATGTATAGTGAGTTGGGCCAAACAAGTCCATATGCAACAACTCAAATGCTCTTGATGTTGACATCTCATTCTTCTTGGGATGTGAGTTCCCATGTTGCTTGCCGGCTTGACATGCACTACAAGGTCTATCCTTCTCAAATGTGACATCATTCAAGCCTCTCACTAGATCATGCTTCACCAACTTGTTCAATTGCTTCATGCCAACATGTCCAAGGCGCCTATGCCATAGCCATCCCTTGCTTGACTTGCCAATCAAACATGATGAAAGTTGAGCTTCACTAGCATTGAAATCCACCAAGTACAAGCTTCCATGCCTAAATCCCTTGAAGATGATATTTGCTTGATCCTTGCTCACCACCTCAACTTGCTTGTCATCAAATATGCATTTGTAGCCAAGATCACACAATTGTGCCACCGACAAAAGATTGAAGTTCAAAGTATCAACTAGCAACACATTGGAGAGATCCTTCTCATTGGAAATTGCAACCTTTCCAAGCCCCATGACATCACCCTTGCTATTGTCACCAAATGTGATGGAGTTGAATCCACCATTGTCATTCTTGTCAAGTGATTTGAACATACTATCTTCACCGGTCATATGATTTGATGCACCACTATCAAGCACCCAATGCCTCCCTCCGGCTTTGTAATTGACCTACAAGAAGACATCAAGCTTTAGGTACCCATTTTTGCTTGGGTCCTTGAAGGTTAGTCACTAGAGCCTTTGGCACCCAAATAGCTTTCTTCTTTGAGCTCATCCATGGTGTACCAATGAATCTAGCACTCACACCACTCTCACTCTTAACAAGCATGTAAGAAGCACTCAACTTGTAAGAGGAGGCACTAGTGTTCTTGTTCTTGCATGCATGCTCTAGATGACCAACTTGCTTGCAACTCTTGCAATAGCTACCATTGTTCTTCACAAAACTAGTCTTGTGAGGAGCAAAAGCGGCCTTGCCTTTCTTGGGGGTATAACCCAATCCCTCTTTGTAGAGAGAAGCTCTTTGGCTACCCAAGCACATAAGCAAGCGGTCCTCACCACCATAAGCCTTAGCCAAGGTGTGATTGAGCTCCTTGACTTCCTTCTTAAGACACTCATTCTCAACTACTAGTGTAGAATCACATGCATGACCAACACTACTAGATGATGTAGAGGCATAAGAGCATGAAGGGCCAAGTGATGCAACAACAAATGAGTCATCAAGTGAATCACATGATGTGGACACATTTTTCTTTTCTATGTTCACCACTTGTGGTTGCACTTTCTCTTGCTTCTCAACTAGAGAAGAATGAGCTTTTTCAAGCTTAGAGTGAGCAATCTCTAGCTTCTTATGGTCTACCTTTAGACTCTCATAAGAAGCCCTCAACTCCATAAGTTCTTGCTCAAGGTTTTGTTTATCCTTGCGCAAGCCCCTACATTCTTTCCTAGAGTCATTGAAAGCACCTTTGCAATCTTCAAGCATGACCCATAGTTCTTCTTTTGTGGTGTCATCATCATCATCACTCTCATCATCACTATCGGGTGGAGGTTTTACCTTAGTGGCCTTGGCCATGAAGCAAGACGATGGAGCACCAAATAGAGAAAGCTTCTCTTGAATGGCAATGCTTGCGTGCCCCTTCTTCTTCTTCTTCTTGGAATCATCATCATCATCATCACTTGAGGAAGATGAATCACTCTCCCAAGTTGCCACATGAGATTCACCCTTCTTCTTGTGATGGGAGGAGTCTTTCTCCCCTTCTTCTTCTCTTGCTTCTTCCTCTCCTTCCTCATGGCATCTTCATCATCACTTGCATATGGGCACTTGGCAATGAGATGATCCTTGCTATTGCACCGGAAGCACTTCATGGGACGGTCACTAGACTTGGATGAGCTTCTCTTGCCCTTGGACCGGTACCCCTTCTTCATGAGCTTCCCCATTCTCTTCACAAGGAGTGCCATTTGTTCACTCACTTCTTCTTCTTGCCCACTTGAGCTAGAGCATGGCTCATCTTCACTTGAAGACTCTTCCTTCTTCTTCTTGCCCTTGCTCTTGGATGATGTGGCCTTGAATGCCACACTCTTCTTGTCATCATCCTTCTTCTCATTCTCCTTCTTCTTCTTCTTCACCAACTCTTCCTTCTCATGATCTTCTCTAAACTCATCATCGGCCATAATCTCTTGAAGGACTTGGTTGGGAGTTGGCTTCTCCTTCATGGTTGTCTTCACCATGACGGTCTTCAACATGTCAAATCTCTTGGGAAGACATCTCATGAACTTGGTGGAGAATTGAGAGTCCTTGATTTCTTCCCCAAGTCCCTTGAGCTCATTGACGATGACTTGGAGCCTATGGAACATCTCGGCACACTCTCATCCTCCTTCATTGAGAAGCTTGCAAACTTCTCTTGCAACATGTAGGCTCTTGCGGTCTTGACACTTTCGGTGCCCTCATAAGCTTCTTCTAGCTTCTTCCAAATGTCATGAGCCACCTCAAGGTTCTTGATGAGCTCAAAAGCTTTATCATCAAGTGCCTCATGGAAAGCACTCACGGCAATGTCATTTGCTTGTTGCTTCTTCTCTTCGGCCGGTGTTGGCACCGCACCCTCAACAAGCTCAAACTTTGTTTCCACCACTTTCCACACCTCAAGGTTGATTGACTTGAGATGACTCTTCATCTTGAGCTTCCATTTTGCATAGTCATCACCTCGAAATGATGGTGCCTTCTTGGTGTTGTTGATACGCATAACCAATGCCATTGCTTCACCGTAGGATGTTAATCCAACTCAAACAAACGGTGCCCGGCTCTGATACCACGTGAAAGGTCACAATGGCTAGAGGGGGGTGAATAGCCTAATAAAAATTCTAGCAATAAAACTAGACAACCCAATTAGATAGCAAGGCGGCAAATGTGCAAAGCAAGTGCTTCGACTACTCTATGCAAGCCGTCCTACCATGCAAGGCTACTCAATTTAATTGCACGCACAACAACGGTGATCAAGCTACACAATGTCGGTTCACCGAAACCAACCAAGCAATTCTACCCACGGGATTTAAGCTACACAATGAGTGGTTCCCGACCGACCACAACAAGCAATTCTACCTTGCGGAAAGTAAAGAGATGATCGAATGTTATACCGCCGCGAAGAGTAGAAGATAGCCAATCACCGGTGTAGAAGCCAATCACCTAGAGAGCTCAAGCATAAGCACAAGGAGGTCGAAGCCTCGGCAATCACGAATCAACACAATGATTTTTACCGAGGTTCACTTGCTTCCCGGCAAGCTACTCCTCGTTGTGGCGATACACTTGCTTGGTGAGTTGCCCGCTCAATTGGCTCGGTGCCAAAGACCCCAATGGGGAGCCGCAATCTCCACACAAGACAAGGATCCACAAGCCACGAGCAATCCACTAGAGTATCCTTTCGCGAACTCCCGCGGGGAAGGATCAAGAACCCCTCACAAGAACCCGGTGTGGCCTCAAACAATCACCAAGTCGAGCTCAACCACCACCCGCTGCTCCAAACCGTCTACGGTGACGGAAATCACCGAAGAGTAACAAGAATCCGTAGCTCACTCGATGAACAAGTGCCTCTAGATGCAACTCTCAATGCAAATCACTTGTTCTCACTCAAATCTCTCTCAAGATTAGCAAAGGAATCAAAGAGATGAGTGGAGGAGTGTCTCTCTTGCTCAAAGTATGCTCAAGTGTATAGAAGTGGCGAAGAGAGCCTCCCAAGCCGGCCAACCCTCTATTTATAGACCCAAGGTCGAAATAGAGCCGTTGCCCTCGGGCTGGCGACTTTATCAAGCGCCGGACGCGTCCGGTGCTCAGCCGGCGGACGCGTCCGCCGCTCACTGCCGCGCCACGTCAGCCGACCGTTGCTTCGTCTTCGTTTGAATCCACCGAATGCCGGACGCTCAACAGTAACCTCGCCGAGTCCGGCGCCCGCGTCCGAGGCGAGTCCGGCGCCCGCGTCCGCCACACGTCCGCCGTGCGTCCGGCCGGGTCCTCGCCAGCGCGCCCGAGACCAGAAAGTTTCTGGTGCGCGTCCGGGGACCCGCCGGACGCGCCTCAGCCGCGTCCGCCGCTCGCAGAGCCAGCCAGGCCACGCGCGAGCCCGAGCCCAAGGCCGCCGGACGCGTCTGGACCGAGTCCGGCGCCCAAGCTTCCCGAGTCCGACGCCTTGTGATCATTATTTCATGCGCCAAACTTGCTCCAAATTGATCCATATCAAATTCCTTGCCTTGTGCACTAACTCCACCATGCGTAGATGTCGATCTCAAGCCTTGGAGTTAGTATCTCATCCATGAAATATCGCGCAAGGGTTAGCACTCTAGTTAGCCTCTCATGCATCATGCAAAGTCACAACTAGAGGCACTTAGGACCGCGAATGAGCCGAGGAAACCCCTCTTGATAGTCGGTTATCGATCCTAAATGTGGTCACACTCGCTAAGTGTCTCGACCACTAAACCGGAAAAGCCCTATCAAGTATACCTTCACCTTGATCTTCATGGGCGTTTCCATCCATCACCGGAGCTTGATCACTTCACATGTCCACCATGTTCGTCACCGTGATCACCATGCTCCATCATCCATCGTCACGTTGCTATGTGTCTAACCACACTTAGAGCAAAGCATTAGCAACGTTTGAGGGTCATTAATTACCAAAACCAAACCAGAGCTTTCAGTGGTGAGATCTTCCAAGGGAATCATGCTCTCACAACGGAAGTATGCCTTGGATCTACTGGATGAGACAGGTATGCTTGGGTGTCGTTCAACTACTACACCAATAGAGCAAAACCATAAATTATGTGCTGAATGTGGACATCCTGTAAATAAAGAGAGATATCAAAGACTTGTGGGGCGTCTCATTTATCTATGCCATACAAGACCTGATATTACATATGCTGTGAGTGTAGTGAGTAGATACATGCATGATCCAAGGAGTGATCATATGGATGCAGTCTATAGAATCTTGAGATATTTAAAGAGGAATCCAGGTAAAGGGCTGCTATTCAAGAAAAATGGTCATCTGAATGTGGAAGGTTATTGTGATGCAGACTGGGAAAACTGTGTTGATGATAGAAGATCAACCTCGGGCTATTGTGTGTTCGTTGGTGATAATTTGGTGACTTGGAGAAGCAAGAAACAACTTGTGGTATCACGTTCTACTGCAGAAGCGGAGTATAGGGCTATGTCACAGAGTCTATGTGAGCTACTGTGTGTGAAAAATCTTCTATCAGAGTTAAACTTTCGAAGGGCAGCCCTATGAGGCTTTGGTGCGATAACAAATCAGCTATTAACATTGCCAACAACCCAGTTCAACATGATCGAACCAAGCATGTGGAGATCGACCGCTTCTTCATTAGAGAAGAGATCGATGATGGAACTTTAAGTCTAGGATTTGTAACTTCTGGAAAACAAATTGCTGATTGTCTAACAAAAGGATTAAGTGCTAGAGAGTGTGAGTCTTCATGTAACAAGATGGGCATGATAGATATGCACGGCCCATCTTGAGGGGGGGTGTTGTCATGTATGTGCGTGTACTTGTAATATAGAGGTATATGAGGGACCAAAATGTAATTGTATAATGAAATAAGGAAAAGGTACCCGGAGAATAGAACACTCCCGAATCGATTATTCCCCAAAATTCTACATTAGCTAATGAGCACTGCTACGGTCACTGTGGAGAGAAAACAGGATTCTTAGTTTACTGCTCGGTATTGCTATATTTGTCTTAGCTGGTTGAAATGATGACTATGTCCTTGTACAGAAGAAATTAACCATGTCTCCAAAAACAGTTTATGCTTATGCTGTATACATTTGGGGAAATGTTTATCTTTTCCACTGCTGTATTTTTTTTTCTTTTTACTAAGAAAACTGTGGACTCGCGTCCTTTTTTTTCAAGGCCCAGCATTGGCATGGGCTAATCATACGTAATTCATAATCTCTCCCTAACTATCTGACCAACCCTATTGCTAGCACCAGCGTTTCCGCTTTGCTTTTGCAGCAGATGCCCTTTCCCGCGGCCCATTTCCTCCCTGAGCTTGTTGACTCTCTCGATGACCGCCTCCACCGTCACGTCGACGGCGTCCCTGAGCGTCTCCAGCTTGGACCTCGGGTCCGCGTACACCAGCCTCGGTATCAGATCGATGACGGCCTCCGTCATCCGCTCCGCCACGTCCTGCGGGATCCTGCGCAGCGTCTCCTCGATGCTGACGTTGCCGGCGCGCACGTCCGCCTCCGGTATGAGCACCGAGTACGTGTCGTGCGCCTCGGGGAGGTGCCACGTGTACTGCGTGTGCGCGGAGTCCGGGTGGAAGAAGACGGGCACGCAGCCGGCCATGATGGCGTCGAACGCCGACCGGCGCGTCATGGTGTCGCCCTTGGGCTGCAGGCAGAAGCGCGTGCCCTGGAACACGCGCATGAAGGTGCTCGGGACGAGGCAGTTCCTCTGGTTCTTCCCGCACCGGACCAGCTTGCAGAAGCTCGACGAGGCGCACTGCCTCATGAGCTGGTGCCGGATGGATGACGGGTCGTCCCGCGCGCCGCCGGCGAAAGTGAAGAGCCAGTCGCGCTTCGTCGCGCGCATCCGCCGCTGCCACTCCAAGACCTGCGCGTCCCTGGCCGGGTGGAAGTAGGTCGGGTACGGTATGGCGAAGGTGTGGCTCACCCAGGGGAGCTTCTCGACGAAGAGCACCGTCATGTTCCACACCGCCGGCAGCCGGAGCAGCTTGTTCCCCCACTTGGAGTCGGAGGCTCTGTCCGTATCCCTCTGGTAGTCGTGCGCCGTCCTCCCGGACAGGAAGAAGTGGTCGAGGCCGCCCATGGCGCGCCACTCGGGCCGGCGCGTGAGCCAGTCCACGAGGTCCAGCGACAGCGCGTCCTTCTCCCGGGCCGTGTCGTTGACGCCCCAGAGGTGCTGCACGACGTCGAAGCCGGCGTAGAACGGCACGAACACGGCGGCGGCGCGGGAGGAGTCGGACGTGAGGCAGTCGTACTGCTTCATCCGGCTGTGGAAGATGACGTCGAGGCCGAAGTGGTCCGTGGCGTACCACCCTTCGTCGGCGAACAGGCCGTCCGCGTTGTCCACCGGCCGGCCCAGCCCGCCGTTCTCGAGGTACACGCACATGTCGATCCACGGGTACCAATGCCGGCAGTTGGCGAGGAGGTCCGCGTTGAACCGCGGCGGGAGGTCGTGGATGTACACGTACCGCCCCCGGCATTCGTCTTCGCGACGTCGCCGCTCGTCCCGTGCCGCCGGGTGCGCGTCGCCGGTGGCGGCCGGCTGGGCCTTCACCTTCATGAGCAGCTCCTCGTGCTGGAGCAGGAGACGCTGCCCGTCGCCGCCGTCTGACGTGGACGCGACCTCGGCGACGACGGACCCGCGCGGCGCGCTGACGACCGGTGCGCCGCGGAGCACGGTGAGATGGAAGTAGATGACGAGAAGCCACGACGTGGCGGCGAGGAGCAGGAGGCCCGGCAGCCACCGCTTGCCGCTGTGCGCGCTGGTCCTCTCCATGCTGGCACTGCGGCGTCGCCTCAGACCTCGGAGTCGGAGCGCAGTGTAGGCTGCTTGAGGTTTATGTTCTGTCATGTCTTCGGAGACGGCAGACGCGAGAATCTCATGCAGGAGGCGTGAGGAACAGGAAGCTGCAGGAGCACGAGTGACGAGGCATCGGATCCCCGATCGAGAACCAGAGGGGAGAAGGGGGTTATTCTCTGCCGACAGATCTAACGCAGGATCGTGATCTGAAGGAGCAGAGCACACACGGTACACCGATGGCAAGTGCGGCGGCAGAGGAATTGACCGGGGAGATGCGCGCGTCGGCGTCGAACGAGCTGGGGGGCAGTGAGGCAGCCAGTGACTGGAGACTGGACTGACACGCGGGCCAGAGTCAGCACCGCGACTCTCGAGCACTGCACATGGGTCGCAGTCCTTGAGGAGTTGACACGGGGTTAAAAATTTCATTAGCGGATCGTAGACCAAGTGCAGCAGTAATGGCGGGCATTAATCATGCCTGCTCAGTCCTGGGGGCGCGTGTGCGGGGCGGGGGGACGTTGGATCGCCGCGCGAAGCAAGAGACGCCTTCCAAGTTCCAATTGAAACCTTCTTCGCATCTCGCGAGCGCGTGCTGGACCACAGCCGCATGCGCCGTGCAGCTGAAGCATTTGCTTCGCTTGCCCCTGAAGGCCTGATAACCGGATGACGATTTTCGAGGTCATGTATTACCAAACCAGGCGCATTTTTTGTGATCTGAAGTTTGAACTCACAAGTTCTCATTCTCAGAAGTTCAGAGACCGTGTCTCTTACAGATCATAGCAGTCCTAGTAGATGGCAATAAACGAGATTCAGGTTATGTACAGTTTTTGCCAGTGTGTTTTTGAGTTGCTTTGCAGACAAAAAAAATTGAGTGACAGAGGTTCACAATTTTTTATTTTTAATAAAGTAAACGAAGGCTGGAGAATCAGATTCAGTGGTCTGATAAACCAACGAGATTTCATTGGCCAATTGAGCTCTGAAGTCTGAAGTCTGCATTTTGAACTGCTCAATTTGTTGACTGTAAACAACTCGATCAGCAAAGCACAATGAGTTGAAGAACAGAATCTGTACAACAGCAGACCCAAAATGTACAGTCCCTTATAAATCTCGTGTAACTAATACTGTATATGAATCACAGGTTTGAATTACAGGCGAAAGAAACGCCATTACAACTATATCATTACAATTTTGCCTTTCGTAAATCAGACCCAAAAAGGAAGTATTCTGCACTTCCTTTTCTAGCCACGCCGACAGAGCTACTAATCGGCTTGCACCGGCCGGAATCTGGACTCCGTGGAGGCGAAAAGATTCGGAGGGTCCTCCGTGACCGGCCCGCCGCTGTCGACGTACTCACCGTTCCTGATGCGCTCCACCGTGTCGAGGACACCCTCGACGGCAACGTCCACCGCGTCCTTGAGCGTCTCTAGCTTGGACCTGGGGTCGGCGTACAGGACCCTCGGGATGAGCCTGATGACCTCCTCCCGCATCCGCTCCACCGTGGCCGGAGGGATCGCCCGAAGCACGGCCTCGATGCTCACGTTGCGCTCCCGCACGTCGGCGTCCGGGATGTACACCGAGTACCTGAGGTGGTCGTCGGTGGGGAGGTGCCACCGGTACTGCTTGTACGCCGACCCCTGGTGGAAGAACACCGGGATGCAGCCGGCCACCATGGAGTCGAACGCCGACCGCCGCGTGCAGGTGTCGCCGGGCGGTTGCAGGCAGAAGGTGGTCTTCTGGAACAGCCGCATGATGTTGCCCGGCGTGTGGCACTGGGTGCTGCCGGCGGCGCGTGCGCACCCCAGCATGGTGCAGGCGCTGGACGCGTTGCACTGCGCGATCACATCGTCGCGGACGCGGATGTTGATGGGCACGTCCGGCCGCGGCGCGCCCACGAACGCCATGAGCCACGTCCGCTGCTGGCCGCGCACACGGTCCTGCCACCGGAGCACGTCGGCGTCCGACCTGGGGTGGAAGTAGGTCGGGTAAGGGACGGGGTAGTCGTTGCCGTGTAGCATCGCCGACTCCAGCACGAGCACCGACATGTTCCGGCCGGCGGGCATGACAAGGAGGTCGGTGCCCCAGTCCGGATTCACGTTGTTGCTCCTCCGGAAGTCCCACCCCGTCCGCCCCGCGACGAGGAAGTGGTCACGGCCTCCCATGCGCCGCCACTCGGGCCGCGCCATGAGCCACTTGGTCAGGTCCACGGACGCGGCGTCCCTGGCGGCGTTGTCGTAGCCCCAGTGGTAGCGGACGAAATCGAAGCCGGCGTAGAACGGGACGAACACCGCGGAGGCCACGGCGGAGTGGTTGGTCAGGCACTCGTACTGCTTCATCCGGTTGTGGAAGATGGCGTCCAGCGCGAACTGGTGCGTGGCGTACCACCCGGCCTCGCTCCTGAGCACGCCGTCGGTGCGGTCGGCCAGCGGCCTCCCGAGGCCGGCGTTGCTGAGCGCGCCGCACATGTCGCCCCAGTGGTCCTCGGTCTTGCGGCAGTTGCGGATGATGTCGGCGTTGAAGCGCGGCGGCAGGTCGTGCATGTAGATGTACCGCCCCCGGCACCGGTCGGGGCCGTCGTCATCGCCGTGCCTCACCTCCACCGTGCCGCTGATCACGGAGAAATGGAAGTAGAGGAAGAAGGTCCACGCTGTCACCGCCAGAACGGCGAGGAACCGCAGCGGCGGCAACGCGTTCGCCGCCGCCTTCTCCATTCCCTTCACTTCGACACCCCGGCGCGACGACGACCGAGCCCGGCCGTGAGCTTTCCGTGACGATTTGATCAGCTGGGGAATCAAGAAGCACGGAACTCAGAACATCAGATCAGAGGGATGTAAGTTGAGTCAAAGATTGGACAGCAGAAATGCGCTCACCAGTTGTGTGGTGGAGTTGGCCACGCCAAGGTGCATGGTGGAGTGTAGCTAGAACAGTGAAGAACATATATAGCTGTGAACAGAATCATTTAATTCGGGAGGAAGAAGACGAAGCAAGCAAGATCTACTAGTGGTGAACTATAGTACCTGTGGACAATAAGTACTATCCCTTTTTTTTTTTATGAAACGTGGACACTACCTATTAGGGCGTCCGCAATGGTTAGCTATTTGACCATCTAGATGTGATATGGCAAGTAAAAAGTAGGAGAGAGAGTGTTCACTAGCTACATGCAAATAGTCTATCTATTTCACGTGGCCCAAAAATACGTGAGAGGAGCATGTGGACCCAGTAGTATAAAATAGTCTTTTATTTTGTCTCTCACCTCCACGTCAGCTGACTACGTAGCTAGTACTAGCTATTACCATTGCGGACACTCTTAACCCTTCGACCTTCATCCATTTATCTTAGCCATTGTTTCAGCTCTGAGCGTGTAAGAGCAGTCCCAATGGGGAATTAATTGTAGTTTCTATGTTCATTAATTAGCTTGACAGCTCAGCTATTTGCTGATGTAGTATAGGAATTAATGAAGTGAGAGAGGGAAACCGTTTCTTCACCAAGGAACGATTTCGACCCTTGCACTGATGCGGATCGAAATCGCCAAATCGCCGTTGGGGAGAAACTGCTCGTGTCGATGGCATTCATCTCCGATCCGCTGCGCCGCCGGCGCAGAGATGGTTCGCGCGCGCCACCCTTCGCCGCGCTGCTCCTCCGATTCCTGCGCGCTGGCCTCTCCTTCCCGCGCGCTCGCCTGGAGTTCCCACGCGCTCGACGGCAGCCCTCCCCACAAGAAGGCCCCAAATTCCCCATCTTGAAACCCTAAATCCCAAATCCTTGCTTCATCCCGTCCCAATCCTGCCCCAACCATGAATCCCCTTCGTCCACCATCCTCAAGCTCGAGGCAGTTCAGGGCAGGGCAGGGCAAAGCGGGGCAGGGCAGGGGTGCTCCTGCCGCCGTCGATGCCCTTTCTGCTGCAGCCGGTGCGCCCGCCGAGCAGGGCAGAGATGCTCCCTCCGGGCATGGCAGGGTTGCTCCCGCCGGGCAGGGCAGGGCTGCTCTCGCCGCCCTTGATTCCGTTTCTGCTGCAGCCGGTGCGCCAAGTTCCCCTGCTGATGTATCAAGGTCGGACACCGGTGGCGGAGCAGCAGCAACATCTCCAACATTTGCTAGTCTTCAAGCCGGCATTTTCCCTTCGTGGTGGACAAATTCATCTCCGTTGGCCTCAAGTGAAAGGTAAGAATGTGCATTTTCAGTATTTATTTGTTCAAGTATGTTTTAGTAGCTTCAACGCGCAACGGGACACATTTTAGACCTTTTGCTAGCTGAATGTTATATGCGTTGTCGAATCAGTAGCTTGGTTGATGTAACCTGGACAGACAGGTGATATCGCCTTCATTTTGTATGCTCTATCTGAAGCACAATAACTTGCGACCTTCAGATGAGTTTATTCACTCCCGAAGAATTACAGTTAGACAGGCAGTATTCAGGTTTTTTTGACAACTTGCAGTATTCAGTTATTCACCAGCACCATGGCGTCCTATAATCAGTATTACAAAATGATGTATCCAACGATGGCTCTTTCACTTCTGTTTTGTGATAGAATCCATCATATATTATCTACTTGTTTCGAAAGGTTTAAATATTTTGTTGTTCATGCATATGCAGCATGGAGCCAGAAGATTTATACACATTTGAAGAATTTGAAGCCGAGCAGGAAGTATTAGAAGATCTTCAAGATGCAATGTTTGCAGAATTGAAGAATGATATTAAAGCACTAGAGGAAGGGAGGAGACGTAATAGTGGTCCAAAGAGGTATGTGGCAAGACCTCGAGAAGAAGCCCATGAGCAGCTTACGGAGGATTATTTCACGAGAATCCTGTTTATAATTCTACAATCTTTCCTAGAAGGTTTAGGATGAGAAGGCCCCCTATTCATGCGCATTGTCAATGCCCTCGGTGAGTGGTCTCCATTTTTCACCTTAAGATATGATGCTCTTAATCGCCCTGGGCTATCGCCAATTCAAAAGTGTACTATATGGCAGCATTATCATGATCTATTCATTTTGTTTGTGGAGTCTTTCATTGTCACTGTAAACAAGTCTGAAAAGTAGAAGAAAGTTGGATCTTAGAACTATCTTGATCATATTTTTGTTGCTGATATGAAATTGTTTCCCTGCAGGATGGTGGCCTCTTGTCGAGTACCTGTGTCAACTGGCTTCTGGAGTGGCACCTGCTGGAGACAAGAGTTCTTTTGTTATCAACTATATGGCTTCTGGAGTGCACCTGCTGCCTCCTTTTTATTTTGCTATCGACTTTAGTACTTCTGTTATCGACTATATGTGCTACCTATTATCCTTAATCGTTGATTGCTCTTTGTAGCATATGGTTCCAGAAACATGTTTATGCTGGACTGCAAAAAAATTGTAATTGTTTGCTGCCGTGGATGAATTATATTGTTCTAGAGAGTACATGGTTGATTGCCACAGCTGATCATCTCTCCTTTTGTGTTGCATTTAATTTTTCTCTTGTATTAACTATGCTGTAGAAACCATGGATTGAGAGTTTCTATAAGGCATTAATTGCTGTTTTTCTCTCTTGGAATTTACAACTAGAAACCCCCATTGGGACTGCCCTAAGGTTAGTTTCAGTGGAGGTTTCATGGACGTTTCATACATATTTAATATAGTAACACATCATTATATAAGGATTTTTTTATGAAATGGAGAGGAGAGAAAAGAGAGTAAAATCGTTTTACTATGCTGAAACACGGTAGCGGTTTCCAACGTCTTGGTAACTGGGTGAAACGAGCATTGAGGCATTTGATGGCTATTTTTGGGGTGGACTGAGCATGCCTACGGTGGGGATAGGAGAAAAAAAAGATGCATGAGCCCATAAAGGCTAAAAATAGTTTTATGAATCTGTGAATAAAATTTGCATTGAGGGAGGTATCCGTTTCACAATAAATTTTATATTTTTGGAAACTGTGAGATGAAACGTTGCATTGAGACTAGCCTAACAAGGATCTAGTCAAAATGACCCAGTTAAGCCTTAAAAAAGCGCTTAATCTATAGTAGTACTCCAGCAAGTTCTATGACAACGGTTTACGTAAACAAAATGTCAAAATGTCTCGTGCCGAGAGATCTTATCATTGTATATTCTGCCATACGCATCGAGCAACTCGCAAGCCACGCAGCACACGAGGCACGACGAGACGCTGGGAGAGGAAGCTCAAGGTTAATCCGTCCCATGATTCAGATGTGATCGCTGATTACCAAAGCCTAAACACCCTTCCAACTTCGGAATACGTGAGTTGTACAGCTGCAAGCTAGCTAGCAGCGAGTAGGTTAGCCTCCGAATAATTCTCTTCTTAACAAAAAGTAAATAATTTTGAAAAACAGGTGAAGTCCCGATCTCGAAAAAAAATTAAATAATTTTCAGTGCTTTAAGGTTTTTTTCTTTAGGAAATATAAAAATCCAGCATTTGAGATCACACACAACCACGTTTTATAGTGTTGTCAGCTTATTCGGTTCTAAAAAATAAAGGACTAGAATGGATTGTTCGCATGATGATTTTTATGGTTGATAAGCCGACTGATATTATTTTGTTGTGAGAGAAAACAATATATTATAGCTGATAAGTTCAAAAGAACATGGCCCACCAGTCAAGAACACACAAGTAGAAGTAAGTCACAAGCAAAAGATTCATCATCCATTCTGGACAAACACATCCGAAACGATAAAACCAATGCTACGACCCCAAGCCTCACTACAGGTGTCGTGCCCTGGCTTCGCCGCCGCCTAGACGAGTAATTTCCTCTCTTTTTAGGATGAGACGAGAAATAGAGTACATAAGTAGAAATACTTTAGATTGGGTGCATATTGGCTATGTAGAGTCGTCTAGTAGCAAACTCAGAACTAAATGGTGTTCGGGTGAGACTTAGAGCACTCACAATGCAAACTCTATTATAGAGTCTAAACCTATTTATTACCTCGAACATTGTGGATTTAGAGTGTAAATAAGAATTAGAGTCTTATTTTTTCTCTCGCTCTATAATAAATATACGGTCATATCAACAAAATATCATAAATAAGAGAGTAATAAATAGTTTTTGACTCTATGATAGAGTCTTACACTGTGAGTGCCCTTAAGGCACGAACATGTGATTTGAAGCTTTTGACCAAGGTGCTGCGACAAAGGGCTAATTGTGTGCCGACACCGGAGCTTAGGTAGACGGTCATGGTTACAGGACCCTAGATCTGCAGCTGGAGCTGTCTTAATTAAATTGTACTATGAGCTTATATAATTGTTTGGTATCAATAGATCTTTTTTATCTAAGAAAATAGTGTCACTTGATGGGAGGGAATTCAGGTTTTCCTACTAAATACTATAAGGACTTGTTCCATGCAATACATATCTGTCAGAGGTGATGGCTATACAAAAGAACACAATCAGGTGGGCACTAGTGAATTATGGTCACACCCTCGAGCATTTTATTTAGCAAATCATCGAAGTTGGAAGCAGCAAATGAGGCACTTGTTGGATTATTGGAGCCACTTCAATTGTTTTACTACTTTACTAGAAAGCAACTGTAATGGTGTAGTGTTGCTGCAGAAGAATGGTCTGAAGGTCTTGCGAATGAAGCAGGCTTTCTATGTATGCTGATGGTTTTTCTGGCTAATTTTGACTGTTTCAATAGTACTCCGTATACTATGACTATGAGAAAGAACAAGCCGCAGCGCGGCTGATAAGCTGGCTGAAAAAGTCGTGGTTAGCGCAGTCCAACCTTTGTGCTTCTACATGGTTAACGAGTACCTGGCTACTAGCACGTGCGAGAGCAAGTTCACTCCTTAATGAAAAAGTCGTGTTCTAGAAAAAAAAAAGATCAAGTTCACTCAACGCTTGTGCAGGGGAAGGCAAGTAACAGGCACCGATGGCCTTCTTGGAGTCGGTGGAGCTCACGCAGCGTTGCAAAAGCGCAGAGATCGCCGCGTGCTTCTCGAGCCTCCCCCACAGCTCTCTGCCAGCGGCATGGCGTTCCCAACGATCTGGTTACGTTGCTGCGTTGTACGTCTTCTCTGTCCCCGCGCTCGGCAAGAGGCTCGGCGCACTACCTGGTCGGCGTTTCAAATACCAGCAGCCATCCATCAGCGCCACAGTCCCTGCAACCTTGGATGAGGCCCACCCAAGTACCCAATTGCGTGGGCTGCATGAAGGCGGAATGAAACAGAGCTAGCGAGCTGTTTTCCAAGGTCCCTTCGGCAAGAACCATGATACAATGGCGTCGAAAAGGCTCGGCGGATTCTTGGTCCGCGCCATCGTGTCGAGGATCCCATCGACGGCGACGTCGACTGCGTCCTTGATCATCTCCAGCTTCGATCTGGGGTCAGCGTACAGCAAACTTGGGATGAGCCTGATCACCTCCTCCCGCATCCGCTCCACCGTGGCCGGAGGGATCTTCCGGAGCACGGCTTCGATGCTCACGTTGCGCCGCCTCACGTCGCCGTCCGGGATGAACACCGAGTACTTGAGGTGGCCGTCCTCAGGAAGATGCCACGGGTACTGCTCGTACGCCGTCCCCGTGTGGAAGAACACCGGGATGCAGCCGGCCACCATGGAGTCGAACACCGACCGCCGCGTGCACGAGTCGCCCGGCGGCTGCAGGCAGAAGACGGCCTTCTGGAACAGCCGCATGATGTTGGCGGGGGAGTGACACTGCAAGCTGCCGAGGGTGCGAGCGCACTCTAGCATGCCGCAGGCGCTGGACGCCTTGCACTGCGCGATGACGTGATCCCGGATCCGGATGCTCATCGGAACGTCCGGCCGCGGCGCGCCCACGAACGCCATGAGCCACGTCCGGTTCTGGCCGCGCACCCTGTCCTGCCACCGGAGCACGTCGGCGTCCGACCTGGGGTGGAAGTAGGTCGGGTACGGCACGGAGAAGTCGCTGGTGTATTTCAGCGTGGACTCCAGCACGAGCACGGTCATGTTCTCGCCACCCGGCATGGCGAGGAGGTCGGTGCCCCAGTCCGGGTTCACGTTGCTGCTCCTCCGGAAGTCCCACCCCGTTCTCCCGGCGACGAGGAAATGATCGTGGCCCCACTTGCGCCGCCACTGGGGCCGTGCCATGAGCCACTCTATCAGGTCCACCGATGCGGCGTCCCTGGTGGCGTTGTCGTAGCCCCAGTGGTAGCGGGTGAAGTCGTAGCCGGCGTAGAACGGGACGAACACCGCGGACGCCACGGCGGAGTTGTTGGTCAGGCACTCGTACTGCTTCATCCGGTTGTGGAAGATGGCGTCCAGCGCGAACTGGTGCGTGGCGTACCACCCAGCCTCACCCGTGATTACACCGCCGCCGTCCTCGTCGTCGGCGAGGGGACGCCCGAGGCCGGCGTTGCTCACGTAGCCGCACATGTCGCCCCAGTGGTCCTCGCTCTTGCGGCAGTCGCGGATGATGTCGGCGTTGAAACGCGGCGGCAGGTCGTGCATGTAGATGTACCGGCCCCGGCACGGGTCGGCCGCGAGGCCGTCCCCGTCGCTCACCTCCACCGTGCTGCTGATCACGGTGAGATGCACGTAGAGGAAGAAGGTCCACGCCACCACGCCGACGACGGCGAGGATCCGCAGCCGTGGCAACACATTCGCCGCCGCCTTGATCCCAATTCCCTTCGATCCGAAGCCTCGGCGCGACCGAGCACCGCCACTGGCTTTGCGTGCAGATTTGACCAGCTAGGGAAACATAGTGCATGGAGCACCATCAGTTGCAGAAGGAAGAAAGCTGAGGCAAAGATTGAATTGGGATGTAGTATAGAAAAGAATATGGCTCACCAGTTGTACGATCGAGTTGGCTGCGCTCCGTTTCATGTCAGAATGTAGTAGTTACAGCAGAGCGATGGACAGAGGGATTAACTGGAGGCAGGGGAGGATCTCGGAGAAAGCTATCCCGAGGCAGACGCGCGATGAACTACTCCCTGTGGAGTGCGAGTGCCTGCACTGATGTAGTGATATCTTTCTAACGAACTGACCGTCCACATGACGAACTGAGCGGGAATCCTCTTCGTGGCAGCGTTGGTTGACAATGGGCCAGTAGGGATATCAATAATTGCGTTTTGTTTATCTTACGGGTTTATTGTTTGATGTTTGTTCAGTTGTTTCTGTAAGTATACTGGGTACAGAAGGCTAATATGAGTACTGTATGAGCAGGTCAATGACTTCTTGTACACACTATATGGAGATGAGATGCCTGATTTTGCACATGCAGGTGGATCTATCATTCTGTCCTCTTTTTCGACGAATTACTTTCTGCCACGGCAGTTTGTGTAGTTTAATAACATTAGAAGGTCCGAGATTGTTGACCGACTGCTATTTTATTTAGCTTGGGAGAATAGAGAGAGGCCAGGAATCGATGATGACATGTGCTGCACTTGTACATTACACATGGCGCTCCAACATTAGTCTGCGGCCTGAATTCGTAGTTCAGCGACACTCGCGTCGACTACTTTATGAACAAAGATCTACTCGCAGACTTTTACAGTTTTCTATATATCACCACTTGGCATCCGCATATCCTGTAACAGTGTAACTTACAGTTGAGCAAGATAAACAAATAGCAAATGGGCTCCTAGTCTGCCAGTAATTTGCGGTGGTTAATCGATCGAGAAAGAGCGTACATACACGCATATGCACTTGCATATTCTGGTAGCAACTTGCCTGTCACGCAACAGGTCGGCCATGAAATCGCTTGGGAGGAGGTTCTTAAGATCCAAAGGCGATCACCCATGCATCACTAGACTGGAAGCTACATCAATGTTTATTTGCTAGAAAAGTTTCTCTTACCTCAAACTCTGAAATTGGATGTCTTACCCTCTCCACTATATCAGCATTTATAAATTAGCTCTCTGCTCTCCAAAACCATTTAAACTACCTTCCTGTGCCGTATAAGTGATTTTTAAAGTGCTTTCATCATTTCGCAGTTTAAAAAATTCAATAAATATCTGATAAGTTTTTTAAAACTATGAAAATGTCTTTACATATAAAATATCTGAAAAAAATACATAGAGATAGATGTGGACATGGTAAACTCAAATTAAATATTTAGGGTTCATAAAGGTATATCTACAATGTTTCCAAAAAAAAATTTAGTTCTATGATGTATATAAACACAATTTTAAAACTTTCCATAAGGTCAGTCTTAGCATGTAGAATGGAATAAAACACGGATGAAACTCTCACTCTCAATGGAGAGTTTAATTCAGTATTTTCATAGGCATTAAATTTCATGACTCATGGAGAGTCGGTCTCGTGCCAAGAGAGTCTCATTCTCATGACGCTCAATTTTTCTCTCTTCTTAAATATGATGCCACATCATTTAAAATACCTACATGACAACTCATTAAATGCAAATGAAACTCTGATGACACTCCTATTGAGACTGGCCTAACAAAACATGGTATGCAACTACCTTGAATGCATTCAACATTAATGTTTGTTTCATTTTTTTACAAAGGTAAAATCTGGCTATTATAGCGAATTAGAGTTCATACAAGAACACGCCATACTGGGGATACCAGATTACATCGAGCATAGATAAAAGCTTAAAAAACTATACTTGAAAAAAACTCCTTACACCAAAAGGAACCAGAAATGCAAGCTTCAAAATAGCAAATACATCCCCATTGTGTAAATGAGAAAGGCACTTAAAAATGTGTTTGTTAATATAAATTTACCCCCCTGATGTCATGTTCTTCCCCTTCCAAGGCTATAGTCAACTCCCCTAAAGGATGGTATATCTAGGGTTGCAAGTTCTAATTACTTTGGGTCATTAGGTCGATCCAGAAACTTGCTCAAATGAACTTCAATGATAGCAGAAACACTTTCCATGCCAAGAGCTAAACCAAATACGGCCTAAAACTTATAGTCATAATAGGATAGATGGGAAGAGATATCACACTAGGATAAATGGGAAGGGCAATCAAAGATCCTAGTAAATGTTTCCAGGCCTGTATTAGGTTTTGATTTCAAAACCAACCTTCCAAACATTGATGAAACAACCACCTTTTATGCAATTTCATATGATTCTTAACTGAGAGTTCCTATTCTTCCTTTAACTATCTTTCTTTTTTCACTAAAGTTTATGGATGTTTTAATAGATCGAGTCATAATAAATCAAATCACTAATGCTAAAAAGTTTTTTTTAGGTTTGTGTAGTATATCAATTATCGACACAAGGTTCTATCACAGCAATTAGTTATTTCAAAGTAATTTATAGATTTATTTTGGCAATAGGAGAATGAATGCCCTTTTTTCTCTTTATTTTTCAAAATTTGCCCCAACATCCATGGAAGTGGTCCATCCAGTAGCAGTAATGTAGAAACGGATGACCGCAAGAGCCTCAACAAGATTGATTACATTCGGGTAAGGAGAAAGTTGCTTGTCTTGAGAGAGTTGTTTGGGTAGGAGAGAAGGTAGGTGTGGATGGAAAAAGATTCAATTATTCACCACACACACAAAAAAAAGGAGAGGCCGCCAATTTGGACGGCCACAAATTGGGTTTCTAGAGATGATTTGCATGATCTGGGGGTTTGGAATTACCACAATATCTTCAACGATGTTAGCCGGAGCTTGGAGCTTGACTAGCGTCCAATATAATAGGTTTAAGAGACACGAGCGGGCACCACAAAGTAGAGATCTTCTCAGCGGCAAGAATGGAACAAGAGGGAGGAGAAGTCAGCAAGAAGAGGAGGGTGGCCACCAAATGTGTCCATTTTTTTAATGCGAACCAAACAGTCACACTTTTCGGTTATATTTATTCAGATCACTGCCGTATCAATTCAATTAACATTTGGGTTTGCATAAGTCCTAACCAATCAGCTACTACATCATGCTCAAAAAAAAATTCTTATGGCTGATTGCTAATGATGTTGTCTTGACTAAAGAAAATTTGAGGAAAAGAAAGTGGAATGGCAATCCTATGTGTGTCTTTTGTGACTGCATCGAAACTGTTTCTCATTTGTTTTTTCAATGTTCAGTGAGTAAAATTATTTGGATGGTGATAGCTATAAGTATTGGTGCTGACAACCTACCATCTTGCTTTGAACATTGTTGGGTTTGGTGTGAAATTTGGATGCCAAATGGAAAAAAGTTCTTTGCTTGGGGGATTGGGGCTGTGTGTTGGGCTTTATGGAAATTCAGAAACAAGGGTGTATTTGATGGGAAATTGATCAAAAATCCTTTGGAGATTATTTGTTATGTCCATGCATTGATGGTTTACTGGTTAGGCTTGTACGACGCTGAGGACCGGGATCAACTCCAGGCGGCTGCTGATGCGATGATGGAAACTGCTAAGAAGATCCTGAAGATCCAGCCAAGAGATAGAGGTGTCAGGTTCCTGCTGCCTGATAACCTCCCACCAACTGAAGACTAAAACACAAGGATGGAAAAAGCTTGAAGAAGGTGGAAAGGATTGCCTGCTGGAGAGATGATGAAAGTGGAAAAGGCTGCTGATGGTTGCTGGGTCGTTGGTGAAGAAACCTTGTGAAAATGCAAGTTACTTGTAATAATCTCGTGTAGGGTCTTAAGTAGTGGAAGCTGTTAAGGAAGAATGTGGTTGGTTCAAACTCGCGTAGTTTCGTTGCTGGATAGGGGTTGGTTAGGCTAGACCACCTTCCCGGTAGTTTATCTTTCTGCTCTTCTGAAGTGTCTTAATCTGTATTGTCCCCCGAAGGCTGTATTTCCGTTGTGTTCATGCAATGGGAATGGGTTTGCCCCGGTTGGAAAAAAATGCTCAAAAAAAAAAACTACTACATACATCTTAACGGGCCTTCGAATCTAGTGCTGCCAGTCCGTTCGGCCAGCGTTCGGTTTCTCGATAGAAGATTCGAAGCACTCCGTGGCCACCCAGCAAGTTGCTAGCAGAATATGCAACGATCCACTAGGCGCTTGTTTACGTGACCCAGTGTCAGAAAACCACGAGGAGGCCGTAGCTATATATATATGCAAGTGTATGCACTCTCGATTTAACCGCTGCGAATTACCAGTACTGTATAATATTGGCACAATTGCTATTAATTTACCACATGCATGTTCAACTCCTTCAAATGCAGTGTAGTTTTTGAATCAACCAGTTGTGTGCGAGATCTGGCAAGTGATACTCTAGAAGCTACAAGTCTCCAACCACACCTCTCCTCATAAACTAGTCGTTCTAAGTCTCGTGAAACAATCTATTAATGTTAGATCGGCATGTTTCATCGTTTCCCATGCATCCTAAACTAAATAAAAATAACTGTCAGCCAACAATCTCCTAATGCCAAAATTAGCAACTGATATATGAAGCAACATCTACGGATTCAAATAAGTGATCTATTGAAACATATCTCATGAAGAATCTAATATAGAACTAATTTGATGTTCTATTTTTTTAAAGGTAAAGTTCCGGTCTCTGTGATGTGATCTTCTAGATATTAATGCATTTCTCTGTATACTTGACAAGAGTAAGCAACGGAGCTATAACTTGAAACGAAGAAGGCTATTATTTACTAACATATAAACAACTGATGATTAAATAATGCACTTAATTGATGCCGACCATATAGGTGCAGAATGCTATCCTGCACGCTCCAGTGTCCATTGTCAACGTACGCTGCTCGCTGTCCCAAAGCGAGGGGCTCTGCACTAGAAGATCGAGTGACGGACCCGTGTTGGTATTCCCGTCCAGTGCCAAACTTCAGAGCACAGTAGTGTGGACGATCGTTTCGTCGGAAAGAAAAGACCGTGCAGTTCGTCGCTCGTCTGCCTTCGTCTTCTCCTCTGTATATCCATTGCTACACATACAACATACTCAACCATGCAACTAACCGTAGCCAAGTCAATCGTACAACTGGTGAGCTAAGCATATTCTTTTGTTTTTCTACAATCCAATCCGATCTTGCCGCAACTTTAATTTGATCCGATGCTGCTTCATGCTTTTTGTTTCCCTAGCTGCTCAAATCTGGACGTAAAGGCGGCGGCAATGCTCGACCGCGCCGGGCCGTCGAAGTGAAGGGGATCGAGATCAAGGCAGCGTCGAAGGTATTGCCACCGCTGCGAATCTTCGCCGCCCTCGGCTTGGCAGCATGGACCTTCTTCCTCTACGTGCATTTCGCCGAGATCACCGGTACGGTGGAGGTGAGCAACGGGGAAGGCCTCGCCGACCCGTGCCGGGGACGGTACATCTACGTGCACGACCTGCCGCCGCGGTTCAACGCCGACATCATCCGCAAGGACTGTCCCAACACTTATGGCCACTGGGGCGACATCTGCGCCTCCCTGAGCAACGGTGGGCTCGGCCGTCCGCTCGCCGCCGACGCCGGCACGGACGACGTCGGTGTCATCACGGGCGAAGCTGGGTGGTACGGCACGCACCAGTTCGCGCTGGACATCATCTTTCACAACCGGATGATGCAGTATGAGTGCCTCACCAAGCACTCCGCTGTGGCGTCCGCCGTGTTCGTCCCGTTCTACGCCGGCTTCGACTTCGCCCGCTACCACTGGGGCTTCGACAACGACACCAGGGACGCCGCGTCGCTGGACGTGACAAGGTGGCTCATGGCACGGCCCGAGTGGCGGCGCATGGGCGGGCGCGACCACTTCCTCGTCGCCGGGCGAACGGGGTGGGACTTCCGGAGGATCAGCAACCTCGGCGCGGACTGGGGCAACGACCTCCTCGTCATCCCGGGCGCCCGGAACATGTCCGTGCTCGTGCTGGAGTCCACGCTGAAACGCGGCACCGACTTCTCCGTGCCGTACCCGACCTACTTCCACCCCAGGTCGGACGCCGACGTTCTCCGGTGGCAGGACCGGGTCCGCGGCCAGCGCCGGACGTGGCTCATGGCGTTCGTGGGCGCGCCGCGGCCGGACGTGCAGATGAGCATCCGGGTCCGGGATCACGTCATCGCCCAGTGCAAGGCGTCCGGTGCCTGCGCCATGCTGAGCTGCGCGCGCACCCCGAGCAGCACGCAGTGCCACACCCCGGCCAACATCATGCGGCTGTTCCAGAAGACCACCTTCTGCCTGCAGCCGCCGGGCGACTCCCCCACGCGACGGTCGGTGTTCGACTCGATGGTGGCCGGCTGCATCCCGGTGTTCTTCCACACGGGGTCGGCGTACAAGCAGTACCCGTGGCACCTCCCCCGGGACGACCACCTCAAGTACTCCGTGTACATCCCGACCTTGGACATCAGGCGGCGCAACGTGAGCATCGAGGCCGTGCTCCGGGCGATCCCTCCGGCCACGGTGGCGCGGATGCGGGAGGAGGTGATCAGGCTCATCCCGAGTTTGTTGTACGCCGACCCCAGGTCGAAGCTGGAAACTCTCAAGGACGCGGTTGACGTCGCCGTCGATGGGATCCTTGACACGGTGGCGCGGATCAAGAACGGCGAGGATGTCAACTGTGGTGGGCCAGTGGCCAAGGATCCGCCGAACCTTTTCGCCTCGACGTCATCAAGGTTCTTTCCGAAGAGAGTTTTGCGGGCTCGGCCTCGTTCAGGCCGGGCCAACAAAAGGGTTGGCCATTTTAGGCCGAAATAATCGTGTCCATGACCGTCCTATTGGATGAGTCACGCTCTTTTTTGGGCCGGTGTTGGACCTGGGCCGTTCTGTCCATGCATTTTACTTCAAAGACAGCCTGCACTGTGTTTCCGATGAACTGAACTGACCAAACGTGTGTATTATGTAGGAGACAGTAGAAATGTGACGTTGCTATGCGACGCCAGTTTCACACATGCAGTATCATCCTGTCCGCCTTTTCTACTACTACTATTATTTTCTGCTCCGTTTTGCTCGTTTCATATTCACCTTAGGAGAGGAGATCCTTGACGGACAATTAGTAGATGATGTTAAGTGCTGCATTCGTACAGTGCACATGGTGCTGTAGCATTAGTACGCTTTTCACGAGACTCGTGTAATCCATCCAAGAACACTAGAACAGCACGGAGCACAACAGCAGCCTCAGGCCATGCGGCGTCCATGATCCAGATTGATGATTACTGAAGCAGGCCTGGACCGGGCTGACTGCGTGCGCAGCAATAAGATTCGAAGGCCCATTAGTATTTTACTGCTTCGGTTCAGACGGGAGCCCACGGCCCTGTTCGCCCGCACCACAGAACCAAGCCCAAACAGAGTGATGATTGGAGTGGAACGCCAAATATCTCCAACGGAAGAGGCGGGAAGCAGCAAAACCCGCAGTCCAGCACCGCGCCGTCCCGGGGACAAAGCCGCCAGCGCGACTGCGAGCGAGCAATGGAGGTAGAGGCCGCCGGCGACCTGGAGTCCCTTCTAGAGGCGATCAAGTCCTCCGAGGTGCGCCGCCGTATCCCTCGTGCCTCTTCTAGGCGTCGATTTCGCGGTCGCGTTCCGTGCCCGTTCGTTATCCCCCTCCACCTAGGGTTTGATTTGGTTCAGGGCGCCATGTGTACGCCCGCTCCTGAGATTCAGGGATTAGTTGGATTGCCACTTAGTAGACGTTAGGGATTCATTGGAGGCCTTATGTCCCATCGTTTTGGTGCTAATCAGCGATTCATTTTGCTCTTCACTTCCATTTGCTTTTGGAGTTTGCGCAAATTGCATGAAGTCAAATGTAACGTGCTAACTGTACATTTATTTGTTCCATTTCTATGTTTGCTATTCTATTTCTGGAACGATGATTGGATGTTAATATCATGCTCCTGGCATGAAGTCAAATGTAACGTGCTAACTGTACATTGATTTGTAGCAGGTGCTGGAAGATAGAATTGGCCTTATCAACCGACTTGAGAGTTCCTTTGTGTATTCTGCGGATGATCTGAGCCCGATACTTGACAGTGTTATTGTATCCTTGTCCCTCCTTCATTTGATTGTTTAGTATAGCATACCCGTCCCCAATAAAATATATCCATCCCTGTATTTTTAGGAATTTACACTAAATTGTAAGTCTCACCAGCTGGAAGCTGCTGCTTACTCGATTTGCCATATCTGATGCTCTGACTGCTTCGGTGTATTACCTTAACAACATTTTAGGTATCTTGGGATGATTCTGGATGTTCAGGTCTATCGCACTGCATGCTACACAAGTCAATTTTGCAGGTTGCTCTGAAATGCTCATGTACAGATATAGCTGGTTGTCTGCTGCAATTTCTTGCTCTTGGTGCAAAGGTAATTCTCGCATTTCGAAGTACAATTTGTTAGGGACCTTGCCAACTTCTTTTAGAAGTTGTTTGCCAACTGTAGTGGGAGATTTTGCTCAACCAATGAAATCAAATTTAATTGCTGGTGTATCTATAATAGGCAAACTCATGGTGTAGAAAGCATCTCTTATCATCTGCCGATTATATTGATGATTCTGAAGAGGTCCAACAAGAAGAACACTCCAGAATACTCCCAGAGGTCATTGGAAATTATGAACCTTTTTCTCTACCTGAAATAGTTTGTGTTAATTATGGATGGATTATCACAAATACAAAATTATGTATCCTCTGCTGCCCTTTTTCTCTACCTGATTGTGTAACCTTATGGCCTAGAGCAGACCACAGATCCACACATGTTTTATTACATAAACTAAAATCTTATATAATACTGATATCCTGTATTGTTTGTTATTCTTTATCCCTGACTGATTCCCTGAGAGCACTGAGAAAATCACTATATGGACAGCAGATGGTAGAACCTTGCAATTAGCAAATGTCATGTTCTGTACTGTAGGTTGTGCAGTATGAATTACATATTTACTGACAGAAAAAATGGGTTATGGCATGGATTTAGTTAAAACAGAATATGCGGACAGGATTTTTTTGGGGGGTAAAATTAGTGTTTATAAGCAAAAAAGAAGAAGAAGAAGCTAATATTAGAGCAAGAATTTGGCAAATTTCTCCACAAACTTGTCTATTTTGATTTTATACTTCTTGTTACAACATATGGAATTCTGTTAAATCCTTTATCCATTTTTGGTAGAGTGGTAGTGATTATCTGAAGATAGATCTAATAGAAATGCAGTTTCTTGGTTCCAGATAATTTCAGTGGCCTTAAATATCTCAATCAAGATCCTTCCTTCCGCAGCAAAATGTGTTACTGCAAATATGGTGAATAATGTTGGTGATTTTATCTCGGAGTTGCTAAGTCTTATGGAAAGCTCAATAGTTGACAACAACAAGGTAAACTTTTGTCTTGTACAGAGTTAGAATTAGCTTGTTTATCTGGCACAGTGGCAATATATCCTGTATAAGTCAAAGATAAATTTACTGAGAAAAATCATTTTAATTCCTTTTGATAATTAGTTCCTTAGCTGCATATATGTCTATAATTTCAATCAGACTTTGCTTAACCTCATTTTATTATGTAATTATGTGTTACCTTTTCATAGCTATTGTCGCATTCCTGAAAGTAGTTTAAATGTTAAATCAAATGGAAAGTTATAGCAATTGACACGGTGCTTATTAAATTAAATTTATTACCTCTCATATTATGCTCATATTTAGAATACTTGCATATCTTTTAGCAATTTCAAATGGCATATGCTATATGAAATATTGGAAATTCATAACTGAAACGAGCTTCCTAGACTTGTGTCTTCATATATTTTATCAACATACTTTGATCATATGAGGCAGTGGTGTTCTTTTCAAACTTGTGCAATATTAGTCCTGTAAAAATGATGTCATTGTATAGTCTCTCTGATGGATATATGATCACAGAAAATTCACGGAGCTGCTCCGGATATCGCTAAGGCTGCAACTGGTTTTCTAGATGAAATAACTAGGCTGTGCCGGGCATACTCTGAGGCCGCAAAAGTAGATAACTGCACAATGAGCATAACTGATGAAGATGCTACTGTGAAACACAACAAACAAGGTCTTGCTAGTGATGTCACGAGGATTATATCATCCACTATTCAGACTATGTGTAGATTGGGAACCTATGCAGCATCCAGTGGTGGAAGCCTGGTGACTTTACTGAATGCATCATGGAAGGGTGTAGTCTCCTTACTGCAAAGCGGTAAAGGGATGATTGAAGGAAAGGTTAGTGTCAGAGAAATCATTGTAACCCTTCTATCTCTGTCTGTGAAATCTCTAAGAGTTGTTGCTGAAACATGGTGCACACCGTTACCAGAAACCCTTGGTGCCACTGAAGCCAGAAGGGCACTCCTACTAATCAAGTTTTTCTTAATAAATGCTGTAAGGATTTGTTCAACATATCCATCTGAAGCTATGATTATATACAAGAACATAATCAATTGTGCATTGGTGATCACATCCTCAAGCATTCTATTTAGCAAGAAGCCACATTTGAAAGCAGCAAATGAGGCACTTGTTGAATTGTTGGAGCCTACTTTATTTGTTTTACTAGATACACTTATGAAGTCGTCTGACTTAACACCAGAATCCAAATGCCAGATTGCACATTATTTTCTTGAAAACGAAGAAGCTAAGAGTCCAGAACAAATGGGACAAGCTAATCAGAGAGAGAGAAATTTGGCCTCATTGGATTGCATTTTCTCTACGGATTCAGATGTGGATCATAGAAATAGAGCACTTTTACCTGCTCAGTTGCTTGTATTTTTGCACTTTCTCAATGCTTCCTCATGGTTGACAGAAATGGTGGTGATTGCATTATCTAAAAAGCTGCAGACTCTTCTTAATATCTTGACGTCAGAAGAAATCTACTCCTATGTCCTTGGCTTCAAAATCCCTGCCTTGAATGGTGCAGACCCTCCTGCAGTTGTTTGGCAACCTGTGTATACTTCTATCATACAAGCATTGAAGACTTTTATGATTTCTGCTGTTGCTTCAAGTGCTGCTTGGAATGAGGTGGAGGCTTTCTTACTTGAAAACATTTTCCATCCCCATTTCCTTTGCTTGGAAATTGTCACAGAGCTATGGTGTTTCTTCATGCGTTATGCTGAAACTGAGGCTGCAGTTAATTTAGTTAATCAAGTCTTCCTTCTATTAAAGACTGTTGCATCACCAGAGGATGTTCATGCACCTTTCAGTGCTTTGCGGAAAGTTGCACGTTCATTGTGCATCATCTTGAGCTATGCATCTTCTGCAACTGTTGATCAAATATATACTAGTGTGCTGAATGGTGAAAGCTCTTCCAAGTCTCCAATCTTACACTTAGCATTGCTGATGGAAGGGTTTCCTTTGGATTCACTGTCTGATGGTACAAAGGAACTTGCTGTGAAGAAATTGTTTACCTCTTTTGCTGCCTATCTGAAGAGCTACTCCAAGAATCAACAAGCAATCAATGTGCCAACTTCTAGTTTGGGTGTGACAGGACTTCCTGTACACGCTCTAGCCTCTGCATTGCAGCATTGGTAAGTCTGTTCTGTAACTATGAGTATTATTCACTCTGATGATGATGGCTGTCTTATACACTCAGTACTTTTTTTTGGCAGCATAAAAAAGG
Source organism: Themeda triandra (assembly GCA_018135685.1). NCBI lineage: Eukaryota > Viridiplantae > Streptophyta > Magnoliopsida > Poales > Poaceae > Themeda > Themeda triandra. The sequence continues at coordinate 1,107,810 of JAENPR010000031.1, read as the reverse complement.
ATGATCGTATTGTAGATGAGAAGAGCATCACTGCTATGTTTAAGTTCACCATCTCTCTCATAAAGATGTATCAAACTGCACCAGATAGCAGTAAGGATAACCTTGCCAAACACATTAGTTCCATGTTGGTTATTATCTCAAACATGAGGCACCTTTGCACATTCAGTGAGATGGAGGAATTGACTCTGCAGTTGCGCACTCTGTTCTTGTCCACTTCTGATAAATCAAATGCAGTGCTGTCTCAGTGCAAACCGTCGATGGCTTCCTTTATGTCAACTCTCGGTTACTTGAACGTTACCGAAACTGATGCTAAAGAACTTTGTTCTGCAATATGTGATCTGTATCATCTCTTGCTGAAGGAACGGCACTGGGCACTCATTCACCTCGCAATGGATTCCTTTGGGTACTTCGCTGCCCGCACATCCTTTACACAGCTCTGGAGATCTGTTCCTGGAGATGCTGCCCTTTCCTATAATGCAAGCACAGGGACGAGCATAGATGAAAACGGATTCATGCTGGAGTTGAAAGCTTATCTTCAGAAAGAGGTCGCCTTGCACACAGATATATGGTCTGAAGAGCAAATCCGGCTCCTGGTTTCGGAAGGGAGAGCGCTGAAGAAGCTGGTTGAAGATTATTGTGAAATTCCAGTTGTCTCTGAGCCAGAGAAGGTGCCGATTGGGAAGGATGCCAGCACGAAGAAGAGGAAGATGCCAGATGGGATCTGTGAAGGGATGGCGATGCTGCAGAACGGTCTCAAGGTCATGCGAGGCGCCTTTAATGAAGCAGACTTTGCTGAGCTCAAGGATAGGTTTGCTGCACACTTGTCTCGCCTTGAGGATGCAGTTTCCCAATTTACGAGTTTATCCGACGAAATCTGATATGGTGTACGGTGAAGCGTGCGGGCTTCAGATGGCATTAGTAGCCGCGCTGTAACAGTTAGGGATGAAAACGGTCGAAAACGATCGGAAGGAGGCTAAATCATTTTCATTTTCATAATTTTTTCTCAAAAACGAAATCGATACGGTATTGTCGGAAATGAATACGGCGCCGGTATTACGATAATTTCAAAAATGGTATTGTCGATCGAAAAAACACATCGATAACGGTAGGAATTGACAAAAACGATATACTAAAAAACGATAAACATAATAAATCTTAGAGCTAAAGCCACACAGTTCACACCAATCTTAGTCTCAAAAAGTGGCAAACCACGCAAGAGCACGATAGTTCTTAGACTATGACGCAAATAAATGATCAAGTTCTAAGTGGACTTGATATAGCATATTGATAGAGCACATGACTTATTAGATTGAGCTCCTTCTCCAGTGGGCTTGGCATCAATACTTTCTAATAGTTAGTTCCTTTTCAATAATAAAAAAATTACCTTATGTGCTTGTTAATGGGCTTTGGCTGCTTGGGCATGCTTATTTTTTTGAGTGGGCTAATTGGACCAAAATTATGTGTTGTATCGGTAGTTGCCAATGGTAAATTACCGGTTAAATACGGAATTCTTCGGAAACGGTCGGAAGAGGGCTAAATCATTTCCACTTTCAATTCCAATTATTTTTACCATTATCATTTTTGTTTTCTCGATTACCGCTTCCATTACCATTTATGTCCAAAAATCGGAAAAAGCTCGAAAACGATTTTCGGAAATCGGAGATTACCATTTTCGTTTTCATCCCTAGTAACAGTGAACCCCCAGTTGTAAATGTACAACAGCTTGTTTACCGCTCCTCTATTTAACTGTTTATTAGGAAACGGGGGTCAGTTTTCCTTTGGCCTCCTGTATGATTGATTACACAAATGCAGCAAGCATCAGAGCATCTAGGCCAGACTGCAAAAGAGCATTTATTCTAGTACAGTTCACGATCATAGCACAGTTGATCTATCACATGGCAAACTCGAGAGCCATCAGATTGTGAGAAACAGCACAGGATGGCCAGCGCCAGTTGAAGCGCCGTGTGGGGGTCATTCTTGAGATTAGCATTTGGTCCCTGGTATGCGTCAGTTAAAAAGGCTCTCAGATCATCTCCGCGCCGGCGCTTGCGTGGCGAGAGGCCTTGTTGCTTGTGGGGGCAAAAGTGCAAGAAAGTGGAGGAGAGAATCCAAATGTTCACTGGTTTTCGCGATATCTTTTGTATAACCACACGACATTCTGTACCGCTTTAACAATTGGTAGCACACCCTGCAGACGAGGCGAATACGCAAACACTAGTAGGAGTACATGCATAAAACGCACCGACAAGGCAAGAGCCTCGACACGTCCGAAACAACCAACCCAGCTGGCTCGACTGCAGCCACCACAGCCGACAAGCGCTGGCCTACTTTACAGTTACTACTTAAGCGAGATGGACGGTGATCCTCAGCAGCGTCTCTGCGCCGTCGGTGACGTGCTGGCCGGAGGCGATGAGCGGGCGCACCTCGGCGAACCCGCAGGCGCCCTTGAACTTGCCGGTGCCACCGGTGATGGACAGCCGGCACAGCGGCGTGCCCACCTTGTACACCCCGAAGAAGTTGATCGAGTCGCCGTACTCGCCGCCCTCCATCATGGCCGTGAACGCCATCATCTGCGACGACCCGTCGGCGGAGCTCGCCACGTACACGCCCTGTGCGCGCCCGAGCGGCTGCGCGCCGAGGTCGGGTCCGCCCGTCAGCACGTCGTCGATGACCGTGATGGTGCCGAACCCGAGGCTGAGCCCGTCGGGGCCCAGCTGCACCTGCGCCGGCGCCGCCGCCGCCGCGCCTCCGCCGTTCGTTGGCTGCAGGAACCCGGCGCCGGACAGGCCGGTGTCCAGCGGGATGCCGGTGTTGCCGTTGTACGTGGGTACCTGCCCGTTGGCGTTGGGGATCGCCACGCCGTTCCGGGGCGCGCTGAACCCGATGGGGCGCGCGAACGGGACCTGCCCGTTGTAGATGTTGCCCAGCAAACCGGTGATGGGCCGCGCCGTCGGGCTCGACCCGCCGCCCAGGATGTCGTGCATGTAGAGCTCCAGAGGCGCGTCCGGCCCACCGCCCGCGCCTACTACGCCGCCGCCGCCACTGCCTCCTGTCTGCGGGTTTGTCGCGGCCACCGCTGCGCCGGTCGCTGACGAGGCAGGTATCTGCGCATGGATGGCGGAGGCGTGGAGCGTGACCATGAGAAGAACGGCGAGAGGAGCGGCTGGAAATGGGAAGAAGCTTGACATCTTGGGTTTTGGTTGGTTTGGTTGGATGTGCTCGTTTCTGGAGCTCGATCAGCTGCGTATATTTTCTCTGTTTCTCTGGTTCAGCTGCTTATATTTTCTCTGTTTCTCTGGTTCTGGGTGGTTAAACGATAGTCGAGACAAGGGTTTTATATAGTACATTGAAGAATGTTTGCATTGCATGCAAGTATGCGTCTCAAGGCATGAATCAATGAGTGCAGTAGTTGTGTCATGTGTTTTCTGACCAAGGACGTCTGGAGGAAGAGTGAAGCAGTTGAGCTGTGAGGAACTGAAGTGGGTCTACCTGAACCAACGAGCCTGAAATATGAAATATATATTATATTCTAAGAAAATATGAAACATATTAGCTGGTCTCATCTCAAATCAATGAAAGAAACACTTCAACTCAAAAGCTGCGAAACACATGATTATCCCCGTGTCCTGATTTAACGCTGAATGCTGAAGCTTGACTTGACCCAGAGCTGTGGTGACCGTTCCCGGGACGATTTGCCCGGACAACTGGGAGTGTGAAACTAATGGGGACTCCCCCCTTCGCTCGTCAAACAATTCTGTGTGGTACTTGTTTCATTTCTCTCTAGAACAAAGTTTTGCTTAGTAGAAGTTCTCATATTTCTAGAGAGAGAATCCTTACCAATCACGCACCTTAAAAGCTCGTTGTGACTTTAGGCTATCAATCCACATGAGGATGCATAGTTACAGATACATAGCTTCACCAGGAAGGGGAATCTTGACATGACATAACCTACATCAGTCAATCCTCGAAAAAAAAACCTACATCAGTCAAATGCACGTAACAAGACAGTGAACCACCCTATCTGGTGTGTTTGCAAATATATTGGCATTATTCTGCTAAATTCTAGGCAGCAAAGAGGCAGCAAATGTTTGATCAACTGATTTAGTAAAGCATGTCGAGACGAGATACTGTGCAAGATAGGTGAGTGGTTAATAAAGACATGCACATCGAAGTAAGCTTAGATAACACATTCTGTTAAGCTACTCTGACGTCATACATTAAATATACTTTGAGAGCACATTGAGAAATACACATGACAAATTGACAATAACAGTTAACTAGAGTCTTTTGGCTCAACTCTCCAGCTGTGTACATTTTTGGCTCAGTGAGGTTAAGTCTCAAAATTTATAGTTAAACTTGCGAAATCAGGGTCAACTTTTCTTGAGATCAACAGAGCCTAATTGTGATATACAGCAAGCAGGCACATTCTTTTATTCAAGTCCAGGATTCACTGTTGATGATTGCAACTACATAATTTACATGTACCTTACAACATAACTAACATATAACCGCACATACATAGAGTACATTCTGCACATCTGCCTGGAAGCTGGTTAGGTGGCTCTTTGTGGCAATGTCTCAAATGCAGAAACAGTGTTCATAAACTTCATCCGGTGAAGAGGTGCCCCACTTGGCTTGATAGCACATGCAACCTTGTCCTCAAGGGGGCATCGTGCCCTCAACATCGAGAAAACATGGTTATTGAGCCTCCTAGCCTTCCTCATCGCTTCAAGGATGCCCTCATAGCCCTTTCCAAAGACATCATATATGGAGCAATGAATTTTCCAAATAAAAAATGAAGCATCTAACAAAGTTACTATTTCAGACCAGGCATAAAAACCTGGAAGATATAGCAGTAATGTGAAAAAACGTTAGGTGACTAGTGATTAGATGATCACATTACTAATTTATCTTTCAGATTAGCTTAGTCCCTGATTCTATATCATGATCTCATGAGAGAACAAAAACATTAAAAATGAAATTTAAAAGCTACAGAAAAGTAGCAGGTCTAAACCATGAGTAATAACAAAACAGAACCTCTCAAAACAAGCATAACGAAAATTTATCTTACTTGCAAGAAATTTGAACTTTTAGTCCTCTCTGAAGATTGATAGTGTGAAACTGCTGCACTTTCTACTTCTGCCACGTTGAGAAATTGATAGGAGAAATCAAAAAGCTCAAAGTGCTGCTGCTGTCCCAGTAAGTACATGATGGTACAGCCAGCCCATGCTACAGAATCACCCAGCATTTCCTGTTTCTTTGAAGGATTGTTAATGCTATCTTCTAAGTAACTCTGGAGGGAGAGAAAGAGTGATCTGTTAATTCACTAGCTGGAAAATATAAAGCACAAAAAGCGCTCAAGCTACATCATATGCTGGAAAAAAACACAAAATGGAAGAAGACAAAGTGTGTAAATAATTAAAAAAAATCAGTTTCCTAAAAATATCTTGTCCAAACACCCACCAGCAGCCAGCTCCCTAACTGTTTGGTGTTCAGTTAGAAAGTATTGGCCAACCCTTGACGTGAGAGAAAACAACTCAAATAGAACATTTTCATCATGTCAAACAATCAATTTTTTATATTCAAACAAATAACAATGAATGTGAAATTCTAACAATAGGTTTTTAATGGGACACACAGTAAGTAGCTGAAAAGACATAATAGGTAAAATCTTATGGAGTTTACTTACATACTGAAGACCGCTAAAAATGCGATAGAAGTCCTTTGAAGTAGTAATGTCGATAAAACCTGTTTTTGGAGTTGCGCTCCATTTGCTATAGTGTCTATCCAGGGCAGCACTTGTGAATGCAAGAGCATACTCCAGCACACTACCAGAGTTGAGGTTTGATTTGTACAGAAGACCTGTCAAAACATTAGTGTTATGCATACTGATAATAGTGTAAATAAAAAGTAGAAAAGGAATCACAAGTCCTCTTGGATGGGCCAGGAAGGTGGCGGTGGGGTTCGAATCCAGTTGGTTTGGGTTTTAGTTTTATCACAAGATTAGGTTAGGCTGAGATATATCTTTCCAGGCAAGGCCTAACTAAGCATAATTGATTTCATCAAACGTAACACCATTTCCCCGCACATTATAGGCAAAGATTCCGCGCCCAGTCTATCATCTGGAAGGCAAGAGCCCACAAATAATTATCATTTTTTTTCTTGAGAAAATATATCTGCATGCAAATATCACAAATATCACTGGAGAACATGGCCCAGTAAGTTTTATATGGACTTACTGGCAGCTTCAGCTTGCTTTGACATGACAAGAAACGTAGATGGATTTGGGCACGCAGGGCTTGATGTCACAGCATTGGTGGCAGCACTTAAAAGTGTGGTAAATGGAGTATTATCGGAGTAGGCATGCTTCACTTGCCCATCATTTCCTGGAACCAGTCCTAGCCACGGAGCTGACTGCATGAACTGTGTAGTGTCGATTTGTCTCTGTTGGAGAAAAAACAATACATGTCAATAAGAAAGATAAAGATCCTATATCATAATAGATTATAATAGTACAATATGAGAAAGGTAGAAAAATGTGACAGAGTCAAGGGGGCGAAATCCATGACAGAAAGTATGAAGCTCAAGCATACACGAAGTATACAGACCAAGGACAACAATACATATGTTATTGGCCTGGTTCAAATTATTACCCCTAAGTTTGGCCTATGTCCAGATAACCCCTAAACTAACATAGTAACATTTGGTTTGGCTAGCTTTGAGCAAGGAGATGGGAGACTCCTTGAGCTCCGGCCAGACTCCAGAGGTGAAGTTCATCCTTAACCAAAGCTAAAACCACTAGGTTGAATCCCTTCAAACACACTTCTGTTATGGTGATTCCAAATAGACCATGCTCGTGAACCTCTTAACTCAAACCAGATAAAAGTGAAATATAAATATATATATTACTATAGGAAGCATTGGGCTTCCTATAACTTACGGGAAGCCCCAGCCCAATCCTGGACGTCGTGGTGCCGCCAAACCAACTAGCCAACCGAACCGTCCACCCACCAACGTGATCGGGGCACAACGTCACGTGGTACTGGCGCAGACGTGGGACCAGCGCAGACCTCCCAATCCTCACCCGTGAGCACCTCCGTTTTTTTTTACGAAACCACCTCCCAATCCTCTCCTCTCGGTCTCTCACGGCACGCGAGATGCGGCGGCTTGCGGGCACCGACGACCGCTCCCGGACCGGCGACGATGGGGCGCATCCGCCCCCGAGTGCGCCGCGCGCGCCCACTGGATGGTGGCCGGAGCACCGACGGCGGCTCTCCCTCCTCGCGCCCTCCCGGTGACGGCGCGGCGGCGCCCCTCCCCGCGAGCTCCTGCACGCCATCGTCGGCGGCGGCGGCCTGCTCAGCCAGGATCCGCAGCGGTGGCGTCGCGCTTCCCCACCCGCGACGAAGCGGCCCGCCACTCCTGTCCGGCTTCGTCACAGCGACTTCGCGCGCGACCGCCCCTCGCCCACCAGTAGCGGCGGCTCCTTCCCCGACCCGCAGCGGCGAGGCCCGCCACTCCCTGAGCCCCTTCCCGGCGGGGCCTGAGGACGCGGCGGCGCTGGCCTTGGGGCCTCGACGGCGTTGCTCCCCATCTCGACGGCGCCGTGTTCCCTGGAGCGAGCGCCGTAGGGCGTAGGCTCGATGAGGAGGACGAGAAGCGGAGTCCCCTGGAGCGCTCGTCGCCCGAGCCTGGTGCACCGACGAGCGGCCTCGTCCTCCCCCGACGACTGCTCCGTGCTCTGCAGCATCCGCGTACAGCGACCCCCTGCGGCCTCCCCAGCACACACCGGCCCTCCCCCAACCCCATGGGCCGGCGGCGGCCATGCTCAGGAAGCGGGCCGGCGCGGCGTCCTCCAGTTTGCCCGTGGTCAGCGGCTGGTCAGCTGGTCAGGAAGCGACCTCGAGGGTCGCCATGGTCGGGATTAGTCCTCCCCAAGTGCCCCTCCGCAACCACAGCGCGATCCACCATCCTCTGCACCATTGGTGAGTTCCCAGGGCCCAAGTTCACTGCATATGAACCCTTCCGTTGCCAATTTTTGCCTGACAGCCGGCCTTCGTGCCGTGGTTATTCACTGCTGCGAGGGTAAACCACCTCTGCTGCCTGGTTCACGGTGTTGGCACTAGACATCGCTGTTCCGCAGCACCACTTCGTTGTCGGCCAGTCATCCTCCAGCGATGGTGAGACGCTGCATCCAAGCCCTGCCTTTTTTTTTTCTTCTGAAACCGACCATTGATCTTGCCATTGATTGGTTTGTATGCATTTGTGGGTTGGTTTGTATGCACTGCAGAGGATGTGTCGCACAAAAGACGACATCCTGATTCAATTTTTGTTCTTGCCGTGCAATTATACAGTTCATACGCATGTTGATGTGATTTCTATGCAGCGTCAGTCCATGTTCGTATGCATGGTGAAATTGCTTGATGCTTATTTATATGCTTGGTGAAACTAAGATAAAAAATATCTATATGCATGGTGAAACAGAGAGATTGAAAATGTAAATTGAACTGCTTCTCCACTAATATATTGTATGCCTGTCAAGTTAGATTTATATGCTATGTTGTTGTTCCTATGCCTTTCTTTTTTATTAATGTAAGGTTTCTATGCTCGCTAAAACATGTTTCTATATCAGCTTTGATGTTGGAATTTTCATGCTCTGTAAGATTATATATATATATGCACTGCTGTTGATTGTTTAGATGCACATATATATGCTCTAGCAAATGAATCCTGTAGGTTGAAGTAAATGAATCATGTAGGTGGTTCAGTTTTTATGCACCGATGTGTGTCTTTGTTCTAGCATTAATCAGTTTCTATGCTTGTATGCACCTTCAGTGTAATTTTATATGCTTATACGCACCTCCATGTTCATATCAATTAATCATGTGCTTTTCGTATTTGTATGCAGTATGTTAGCACGCCAACATGTTGGTGCTCCGAGCCATGACGTTCACGACAGCCCGACGTGCAAGGACCCCTGGTGGACTGGGATGGTGATGGCGGGTGCATGGCGGGGGTATGTTGCGAGCTCTCTGACCCTGTCCCGATCTACGCCTCGGGCGGCAGCACCTCTGACGGCGGCTCTGGACGACGGCTCTGTATGCATGGTTTGTGAGGCCAGCGAGGTCTGTGAGGTTTGTATGCCCGACGGAGGAGGCTTGTATGCATCCTTTTTCCTACAAGAGCAAGGTTTTTATGCATTTATACATGCGACCTTTTATGCATTGTCTCTGGCAATTTTCTGCTATTTCTGGGATTCTACGGCGAGCAGAACCTATGTTTGTTAATATGCATAAAAACTTGATCCCGACTCAATGTTGGTGATTTATATGCAATAGGCGGTTCAATGTTTATGCATCGATGTGTATTATTGTTCTAGCATTATTCAATTTCGATGCATACCAATTTGATCTAAGCCATATGTTAATATGCATATTTTATTAAAAATACACTGTATGCATTTTTTTAGCTTTTGATTTGATCCATCTGTATGCATTGTTTTAGCAACTATCTAAGCATTTACCACACAATTATATAGATTGTGATATTCATATGCATGTTTAGAACACTTCTATGCACATTTGCAAAATGAAATTGTTGCTCTAAATTTTTCTTTTATCTTGCATTGGGAGGGGGTGCTGAAATTATTCTTTATCTTGTACAGGGCTGTTGTGCCGTGGACTCCATCTCCTTCCACCCCGTCGGACATCAGCGCCACTTCACTGGAGTTCCTCTACCCGGTGCCACTCGTCCCCAGCCCCTGGAGCCCACCACCGCGCCCCTGGAGGTTTGCATGCATCTCTCGTCAGGTTTGTATGCGCCATGTCTGGTATAGTGATGTTTGTATGCACGGTTGTTTATGAATCGCCCCATGTTCGTATGCATGGTAAAACTAGTGGGGTGCTTGTTTATATGCATTGTGGAACTATTTGGATAACGAATTTTATATGCAAATTTATAAGCAGTTTGTGTGATTCATAAAAAATGTCGATTAATCTGCATAAAAATTATGGCCTAATCTTGATCTTCGCGAGCTGTAGTAGTCCAATTTGATTGGTGATTAATATGAATAAAAAAATTGTCCCCTATGTTTTATGCATTGGGGGGTTAGACCATTGCTTACTAGCTTTTTACTTCCTGTTATTGTGTAAATCACTAGGATATTTATACCTCAGTTTTTATGCAGTGGGATGATTTGATGCGCCTCCATCTTGGTTTTTATGCAGCGTTGACTGGGACGATAGTTATACAAAGTCCTTTTAAATGTTTGTATGCAGATTTGTGTTTATTAATGTGCACACATTATGCCTTTGTTTGTGTGCAGCCTTCTATAGGTTTATACGCGTCCTTGTAGAGGTTTGTGTGCACTCTACCAATTTAGTTGTTGATTTGGGCATTATTCTAGAGGTTTATATGTACAGCTGTATATCCATAATATTGGCCAACATGAGCAATGATTTTAAAATTCATATTTTGGAGAAGACGATAACAAAAATTTAAAATCTATATGCATCTTTTTTTTTTTTTTTTTTGAAATTGGGTATCTTCTTATTGATCACTGGCTAACAAATCGTTAGCAACTATTACATCCACCGACTCGTGCAACGAGGTTGAGATCACCTCTTCGCCTTCGTTACATGAGAACCCCAACATGGCAAGCTCATGCGCTGCCCTATTACATTCTCTAACAAAGAAACTTACACCCAAACTGAATAAAGTTTAGAGTTAACAGGATTTAATTTCATAGACTAAATGACTCAATGCCGAGTCATCATACGAACTTGACTTGATCGCCTTCTCGACTTCTTGTGCGTCGGTCTCCAACACGATTTGCCCAGCACCAACCGAAATTGCCATCCGAATCCCATGCAAACAAAGGCTACGAGTTCGACTGGAGAGAGTTTAGCGGATGGTTCACTCTACCTCTTCCAAAGCACCACCACATTGCCGTCCCGATCTCGAATTAGCACACCCCGACCTGCCATTCTTGGAGCTCGGTTTATACGATCCATCACGCTTGATCTTGAGGATGCCTCTTGACGGCCTTGCCCATGGGACGCCCCCGCATGATCGAGTAGCGATGAGTCGCAGAGAAGGTTTGTCAACAATGGTCATCTCATTGGCGTATATCTCCACGCCGCGAGCTAGCAACTGGACACTCCTCCGCTTGCCCTCTTCTCTAATCAAATTTCTCTCGACCAAATATACCAAAGCACCGTGATCATAAGCAACTTCTTTTTCTCCGTGGATTTTAGAATTGCTTCCACTGAATCAAAGGCCGAGTGCATCGATGCCAAGATGCTCCTATCAGCCTCCAGACCGAGAGCTCTCCAGAGTTGTTTAGCCATCTTGCATTTAAAAAACAGGTGGCCACCGTCCTCCCTAGGTGATCGCAAACGGGGCAGCGGGTTGAAATTGTCATACCTCTTCGCACCCGATTGCCTCTCGGCGGGTGACTATTATGTGCAAAGCGCCATAAGAAATGTTTTAGCTTGTTTGGACACTTTAGTTGCCGATCTCCTTCCACACCGTGCTCACCTCTCCCCTAGAGCTCCCTTGTTGTCCTTCCGGTGTACTTGAGTTTATGAAGTCCTTTCGAGCCACCTTATATGCACTTTTGACACTAAACATGCCATGCTTATCGTAGTGCCACCGATAGAGTTGTCTCGACCACGATGAACCGGAATTGCCGGTATCAAGTCGGCTTCTTCCCGAAAAATATCATTCACCAATTGCTCATCCCAATTGCCCGTATATGGATCGATCGTTCGTCAACAAACTCCAAAAGCTATGGCGCCTCGGTGTGATCGGTTTCCGAGCACCATCTCTCGGGATCCGGGGTCGGACCGATGCGAACCCCATTACCATCCCCAATGCGCCGAGATCATGCCTTTTTTCACCACTTCCAGCCCATGCAAAATGCTTCTCCACGAGTATGACATCCCACTCCGTGGTCGAGCTTCCAAGACGACGAATTGGCAAAGTATTTCGCTTTCGAACTCTAGAACACGCAGAGTCCGGTTTCGTTTCGAGACGCCATCCTTGTTTAGCCAACATGGCCATATTGAAGGAGTGGATATCTCTGAGCCCGAGCCCCCCCTCCTCCTTGGGCTTCGTTAACTGATCCCTACTAAGCCAATGGATCTTGTGTTGTCCCTCTTGTTGATTCCACCAGAACCTGCATATCATAGACCCAATTTGGTCGCACAAAGCTTTTGTTAAATCGAAACACCCCATGGCAAAGGTTGGGATGGCTTGGGCGACGGCCTTTATCAAGATTTCTTTCCCTGCCCATGACAGGAACTTCTCATTCCAACCCTGCATCTTCTTCCATATCCTATCCTTCAGATAGGCAAAGGTATTGATCTTCGACTTTGCCCACATGCACGGCGGACCCAAGTATTTCTCATTCATGGTCTCTTTCGTAACTTGCAACTGGTCGCACACCAGTTCTTCTTAGCCGCACTTGTGTTCTTGCTAAAAAGAATAGTAGATTTGGACTTGTTTATCATTTGGCCGAACAATCTTCATACAAGTTGGAGCACCTTTATAGATGCAAGCAATCCCCTTCATTCGCGAATCATAATAAGAGAGTCATCGGCAAATAGCGAGGTGTGATATGCTAGGAGCATCGTGGCGGATCTTAACCCCGGCTAGAAGACCATCCTCTTCACCTTTCCTCAACAAAGCCGAAAAGGCCTCGGACATAACAAGAATAGGTACGGTGATAAGGGATCACCTTGTCGCAAGCCTCTTTAAGGACAAAGCTTTCCGACGATCACCATTGACCTTCACCCCGTACGACCGTTGTAACACATTCCATGATTAGCGACACCCATTGTTCAAACAAACCCCAATCGTCGCATCATCTTCTCCGAAAATCTCCACTCTACTCGATCATAAGCTTTACTCATGTCGAGCTTGATTGCTTTGCAAACCCCGTTTTTCCTTCCCTTTTGTTCATCGATAATGTGTCACCTCATAGGCAATAAGGATATTGTCGAAATTAATCTTCCCGGCACAAACGCACTTTGGTTCGGTGTAATGAGCTCGGCAGCACCACTCTTAACCTATTAGCAAGCACCTTGGATATCACTTTATAAACCACATTGCACAGCTGATTGGCCTCAATTCCGTCACCTTCTTTGGGCGGTCCACCTTTGGAATCAATGATATAATGGTGTCATTCCACCCCTCATGCATTCGTCCACCCCTCAATACATGCTGAACTTCTCTTGTCAATTGCTCTCCTACAACATCCCAATATTTCTTAAAAAATAAAGCTGGCATACCATCCGGACCCGGCGCTTTCAAATCTCCAATAGCTTCGAGAGCCACTTTAATTTCCTCATCTGAAAACTCAGCAACCAGCCCGGCATTCATATCCTCGAGAACGCCGAACCGCAACAAGAAGCTGCTGCAAATCGATCCTCCTCAACATTTTTGTTCGACATGAAAAGCTGGGTAAAATAATTAGAAATATACTCCTTCTTCTCTCCCTCATCAACCACCAAACTCCCATTTTCCTTCTCGCAAATCGCCTATTCTTGATCAATTACTATACACACTCAATTGTCACATGTCATGGTTCAAATTTCAAATTTATGAATTTCAAAAAAAAAAATATATTCACAATGGATCTTGAAACGTGCGCAAAAATGTCAGGAGTTAAATGGTGAAAACCATTTTCAAATTGGATGCTTCGTTTAGGAATTATTGTGAAAAAACGAAAGAAATTCGAGTGGGTGCATGAAGCTCTACTCGCGAGGAGGTTTATATGCATCGTATAACTGATTTGTATGCACTCAGTGTACTCGAACAACTGAATTATATGCACTGTCGCGACAAAAAAGTCTGTACGCACACTCTGACCTGTGTTTATATGCGTCCAGTCTGCTGAGTCAGCACCTGCGCGCGTCAGCACCTGCATGTGGGTGGTTGGCTGGCTGGTTGGTGGGTGGGTGACTAGTTGGCTGGAGCTTCCAATAAGCTATTGGAAGCCATAGGCTTCCAATAGCGGGACCCATATAAATATAGGATATATAATTAAGAAATAAAATAAAATGATGAAACAGAAGAAAGAAGACTGTTAACATCTCCATAGCTAGGTCGGAAACAAGTATTTGGTTCAACTGTCCTACGGACACAATGATGTTAAAACTACCCACTTCAGTGGATCCGACTTTGTACTTGACATCCTAAAGTGCACAGATCAAGGGAACTTCTGATTGCTCTCAGTAGGGTTACTGCAAAATTAGGCCACTTATCTACAATGATATGTTCAACTATTTTACTGAGGTACCAAAAAAAAAACTGTTAAGACACAAAAAACAGAGTATTGAAACAATTTGAGAAACTAGCAGAATTCATATGCTTACCAAAACAATGTCAAGAATGCTCATCCAATACAAAGCACTTCCAATTTCCTTAAGGTCATGAAGAACTTCAGTTTTAACTTCTGATTTCGCTTCCCATGTCAATATTTCATGAACTATCTTCTGACAACCTACAATAAAAGGCAGGATTTTACTGTTCTTAGAACTTGACGACTATTGCATGATGTCTTTAGAACCATGATTGCCACCGGCTAACATGTTACCTGCTATACCACCATCAAATGAAAGAAGCCCAATAGATTTTGGCAATGCTTCTTGCAGTGCATTTATTTTCGGTACCAAACCTGTAATCTAAAAAAGAAGAAAAACCATTAGTTTCATACAATGCCCAATAGGTGCCGCCTTCAAATTTGCTGTCAGATGAAAAGATGTCAAGTTTGTTCATCCATTGTGTTGTATTGTTTGAGCTTTGTGCCTTCTGGTGTATAACACAAATACAGTGCTCCTTACTGCTCACCTTACTTGATATATGATCCAGTAAAGCACGGATGATTGCAGGCAATGATCTGGAACCAAGAAGTTTAACAACTGCAAACATATGAGGGACTCCAAAGAAGTCACGGTACAGCCCAGCAAGACCCTGGTATGCCATGGTCAAATCCTACAAAGAAAACAAGAGCAGAGTAGCACGAATTGAAGCATAGCTTTGTTGGTAGGTACAAATTGTAAAACACCGCAGTAAAAATGGAAGACAAAGTTTAGTCCAAGATGCATATTATAATATCTTGTGAATTGCCATAAGTAAAACTTATCAGTTTCCAAATTAGAGTGTCTCTGCTCATTAGTCCATAACAATATTTCTCTACCAGAGTTCATGTCATACAACTCACAAAGTTTCAGGCATGAGTTTCGAATTTATATCATGAGGGATCAAATGTATCTGTGCAGTGAGCATCATAGAAGTACTTGTGGACCCAAGAAATAAGTTGTGCTGATTGTTATGTTACCAAGACTATGGTTTCACGTGTTGATTGACAACTGTCATGCCAACATGCAGATTAAATAAATATTAAATATTAAATAATGCTTACATGTGATCCACAATAGAAGTAGGGCTTCCCAGTAGAAGCATTTGATCTATGCGAAGAGTGGTGAGTTCCTTTTATGGATCGGACAAACCGCTGTGTGGTATTACATAAGATGAAATTCGGCAAGAAATCTGTCTGCATCTCACTCCATATCTGGATAGAACAGAAAAACATCATTGTTTCGATTAGATGAAACAGCAAATTTTGCAGGGATAAGCATATAAATGCATTCACAATGCAATGCACTCTTTAGGGCTTGTTCGGTTAATCCCCTCCCCAAGGGGATTGGAGGAGATGAGGGCGATTTTGACTTGTAAGGGATTTAATAATCCCAGTCAATGCCTTTCAGTTCCCCTCCAATCCCCACCAAACCAAACAAGCCCTTAATGTGATTTTTAAGAAAGATTTTTCTATCAAATTGTTTCTCTTTCTTATTAAGTAATTCCCAACAAACAATACATCATTCACTGGTTGCACAATCCAGGATTTGAAAAGCCATCAATGACTGGTAATGATTAGTGAGGGTTCTTTGTGTGTGCTGTGGGAGACAGGGGGACTTCTGGGGCCTATGTAGTGCTCTTTTTCATTTGATTTCCCTAACCCTATTGTGTTTCGTGTGTGCGTTGCATATTTAGCACACTCTCTTCTTAATGAAATGACACTCAGCTCTCCTGCGCCATTCAAGAAAAAAGGTGCAAGCTGATACAGGCATGTTATAGACCATGACCACCATAAGTTGTGAGATTAAATCATAATTACATGTATTATGCATTAATCGAACTCATGAGTGTAACATGGTAAGGTCCCAAACCTGAGAAGAGATGCGACTTGAATAAGAAACCAACGACAGATTCTCTTGCATCTCGCTAAGCATAAGAGAGTAAGAATCCAGTTCAAGAAATCTTGATATTGATTGGTGTGTAAGCTCCAAAATATCCAACAGTTGTTGCAGTTCCTAATTTGAGAAGACAAAAATAAGTGGTTCAAAAACAATAATTGAGCAGCAGCAATTAGATTGTATAAACAAAAGTAAAACATTCTTACCACAACACCACATAGATCTCCATTTTCAAAGCGCTCAAGTAGAAAATCAATATTTTCCCTGAATATTTTGTTCATTCTCTGAGTAATTATGCTTCTTAGGTCAATTGTCCTCCCTAAAACCTGGGATGCAGAATGAAATCCTTCAGTAATGATGCAATAAACTAGATGAAATGTTATAAATCTTCCTAGAAGGTTAATTTAATAGCATATAGAAGGAAAAACATTGAGTTCATAATCAGACAAATGTATTTCCTTGGTTCAAAGAAGAAACAAAGGGACCAATTGCTCATTACTGGTTCAGATTTCAGAGGCTGCAGCAAAGCTACAAGAGTAAATAAAAGGCCCAACTTAGGCTGAAGCTGGATGCAATGGTCCAAATTCAAGAATACACAACATAATCATGATACAAGAAATCAAATTATGAAATCCAACAAGAATACCCTCAGTGCTAGTGTTGTTACAGTATATGCAGTATCAATCTCATGGATTGCCACTTTTGAAACACACATTTGGAAGCAGAAGTGTGGTTTTTGCACTCAAATTATATTATAGTATGTTCAAGAAAAAAGATATAGAAGAGTAATGTAACTATGCAGTTTCATATATATCGTGAAGCATATCAACTGATTAGGTTTACTGACTAGTGAACTATTGGGAAAACTACATATTATTCTTTCAAATGAAAGAACAAATTTGTTCTTCAAAAAGATACTGAAAAGGCATCAACATCAATATCAGGATAATTTTGTTTTTTGCAACTAAGGGGACCCCCTGATTTTTCTTCTGGCATCAACTTTTATCAACTTCACTTTTCCACTCACTTCTCATGTGTTTATTTGCTTGTGCCAATTTTTGGCATTTTTTGACCCAACACTGTTTAGGGCAGTTTCAACTTACAGAATACAAATCAGATGGGTGTGAACAGAAATGATATAATCTTAGAGTGATCTTCTCCCAGTTCAGTCCAACTGATAATGATGGCATTCAATAAAAAATGGATCATTAACAGACAACAGTCCAATTGGCAACGATGACAAAAGAAAGAGACATCGCAAAAAATGACAGATGATAAAAAGTGAACTAAACAAAACTAAGGGTTGGTTTAATAGCAAAAACAGGACTATACCCTGCACCAAATCATATGAGCTGAGTCCTTACCATTACTCTCCTTAACTTGAAAATCGCGTCAAATCGCAAAGGTTTAACAAAGTACTTCTCGCCATCATCGCATGCATATGTAAATGAACTATCAAGAAGAGTACTGCATATGAAGGCGAAGATCAGTACAAGAGACATTTAGAATCAATAGATATTCTATTCAAAATTAATGGATCATTTTTTACAATGTTGAAGTACAGCTCCTCATATACAAATGGATGAAATAGACGAAAAGGTCGATACCTTGCTGCACAGCTCTTGTAATATGTAAAGATGATCTCATTAAGCTTCTGAGCAAGAAGATCGAAGCAAAGATCAACCTACAGGGCAGTGCACAAGTAATACAGGTAAGAAGTTCGCAAATGCATGACGATAGAATTTTGACTCTATGACCATGGGTAATCCCAAGCCACACCGCCACCTTGCTTTCTTCCCTAGATGGCGATTCATATGCAACTAGACTAACCATGCAGGACTTAAAACACCACTGCCAGCCTAAACATGAACCAAAATGAGTTTTATGCTACATAGCTGAGTGAGTCAATATCGTTTAATTTGGTTGAATATATTCAGCAAGAAAGCTACAATAACGAAGAACACAGTTAAGAGGGAGAACATGTCTGGCACGGTGGCACCTAACAAAATGGAAGTGCATGAATGGATAGTCAAGTGTGACAACGGTAACTGCCTACCTCAGCTTCAATTTCATCATAAAGAAATCTCTGCTTGAGAGAAGTTAGTGCATGTTGAGCAGAGTCATTGTAAAGGTCAAATGGAATCAAAATGCTTTCGAGAAGACCAGCATCTTGTGATTCAATGACATGGTCCACCAGCATCCACGGGAGTGAGCATTCAATTGGAAACTGTCACCAAGACATAGCCTGCACTATTAGTATTTACAACAAGCTGCTTAAAAAATCCTACATCTGAATTCTCACTAATAGTTCCTCCCAGCTACAATTTCATTATATTTCACAGAGGAAAACAAAATGCTCCACCTGAATGACACGAGAAGATTCAAGGTAAAATTCTCTGAACCAAAGAAACCCAAGATCAGTTAGAGTACCAATAGTCGCTGCATACCAAAAAGGGTAGAAGTTAATTGTACTCCAAAGCAACAGGATAAACAAACAGTAAATATGAATATGAATTGCTGAAATTCAGCGTAGTGAAATGAAGGTTAGTTGAAAATGTCCCCGGATTAAAATATGAAACGTATGAAATGTTACCACAGAACTCTTAAGTGCATGTGAATTGCTATCTTTAAGATTGACTCAGATTAAGTACGCACCTGTATAATCCAAAATATGCAAGAAAAAACTAAGCTTGTAGAAAAATGTCTCTAGTTGTTTAAGATCTTCCACAGGTATGCCAGAGCCACTATTCCCAAATAGCCCTCCAGGTTTTCTCAGATTACCACCAGATACAAGCTCACATATAAGAAATTGCAAACAATGAATCTGTAAAAGTATAGGTAAAAGACAACAATAATAGTTATGTCAGCATTCAGCAGTGCAGCAAACAAAGATGTTCTAAGTAGAATACAAAAATACAACAAATGTTCCAGCATAAATAAATAAAACAAGTAAAGTGACAACTTTACAGTTTGTTATGACCAATTGTTAAAATAAACTAATTTCTGACATTAACACCCCCTCCCCCCCCCCCCCCCCCAAAAAAAAAAAAAAAAAAAAAAAAAAAAACACCCTGCCAAAAATACAAATGTTCTAAAGAATAAAAGTTGTAGACAGCCTTTTTATTTACTTTTCAAGTGAGTGAAATAAGGATGTGCATTGATTGAATCAACAGTTAAGAGACCTTTCCAAAACTGAAGTCCATATTCAGAAATATGATTTCCTACTGTAGTTTTCCCATTTTATACTACTGAAATAAATAAAGTAACAAAATGCAGTTTGTCCTGAAACATTGTCACCTAGCCTCCTATACAACCTTGAAGAGTATTGTATGAGCACAGGGGAAATGTCGAACGCGAACTTTGTCAGGCAATGCAGGGCTAAGAACTTAAATTGATAGATCATTGCATAATCAAAAACATGAATGAAACCTGTGCAGCTGTTGGTGCAACTGGTCTTGGGTAAAATGTGTTTTGTCTCATTTCCTCAGTTTCTTGGTGTAGCGAGTGCTGCTCTGGGTCTACCTTACTAGTGTTGGCCATCCAATCTGCTGAGAGGGTTCGCATATCAGAGAGAATCCTGAAAGAATACAGAGGAAAATGAGCAAAACTTTTTAGTTTTCCAAATCCATTCTCAAAAGTATCACAATGTCCAGTTCACAGACTGTCAATCACAAAATCAATAAAACAGAGAATCAGAAATTTCTGAACCCATTGGAACTTTGAATAGCATATAATACAATGTCCACTGTAAAGTAAACAACAGGATGGTTGCAAGAGACAGAATTATTTACCGAGAAAGGTCCTTCTTCTTTCTAAATGTTGTACGAAGCATAGTATCAAGTTTATCCTGTACAAAATCTTGAACTTCCATGTGTATTGTTTCCCACAAAGCTTCAGACACTAAAGTATCACAATGCTGCATCATCAATCCAATACTCTTTATGTAACCAATTAATTCAAGCAGAGCCCTTCGTTCTTCAGCAGTATAGTTATAGCGTACTACCTGCATTGCAAATAAGCAATAAACATCACGTCATGAACACAAAAAAAGTGAAAAATTCATATTGTAATTATGACTTTATGAGTTGTGAATGAAGTTATAAAGGAATACTTTATCACAACACCAAAAACAAAACAAGGAAAACAAAAGAGAATTTCGCAATGCTAATGGATTACTAACATAACTTTTCCACCATGATGCATGTTTAAATAACAAAGCCTACATTGTAATGAAGAAAACTATAAGCAGCAGAGTAACAGAACATTTAAAATGTTACGAGGGGGGCCATTTGCTGGAGACAATCATTCATGTACATAAGCCCCAAGGTTCCTAAAATATTAAAATTTGCCGAGGCCTCAAGAGGCACATATATTTGGATAAAAGAACTAAGAGTTTGAAAGATAACAAATAAAAGAGAAGGAATTCTTAGGAAATTTACCTAAGATACATGGAATATATTTACAACGGAACAAATTCGTAAATTAGGAAACTAATGACTATGAATCTAATTCTCAATTAGCACTGCCTGGTCGGTCCAAAAGGAACATTAGGGTGCCATAATCTAATTCACAGCAGCATTTACTACAAGGAAAGGGAATGGCTATACTGCTATAGTACAGTAGTATAACGTTATTTTTTTACAAAAGATAGAAACAAACAGCAACATAAGGAAATGGAATTATGTAACTAATAATAAAAGCTTCAATAGTCAAAAAGCAATCAAAACTTGTTGTAGAAAAGTGAGAACTGCTTGCAGTGAAGCGGATAAGACCTTTTCATAGTCAAAACATGTCATGGAGTTTTGTTGCGAATCTGAAATAGGGCGAGAGAATTTCCAGGCACATTGTTCCCAAATCCTGCCAGTCCAACGACTAAGAAGCTGGAAGCCTTCAACAACAATATCATACATGTTCCCTTTGATATCTCGGGACCAGTCATTATCCACACCATCTGATGACTTCAATCTTATCATCTGAAAGAACAGATCAATATCAATGCATGGAAACAATGTTCAGACAGTGATTACTATCCATAAGGACAGCAATAGTGATGGCTCATGACTCATGCGATATCAATTTTACAGTTATTTTTAGAAAAATATTAATACAGTGATGCAATAAAAAAAAATGTTGTACCTGATCCATAGCAGAGGCAAAACGTATAGAGAAGTCGTCGTGCTCAGCTCTGATAGTTCCCATGTGATTCAAAATCAAGTAATGCCTCTGATAAGTGGTTTAGTTAAGGAATTTCAAGCATACTATGACCTACCATATGCCAATTTAGTTCATTCTGGTTGCACTTCCTGCTCTAACAAAATTTTTCCTTTATGTGGAATAAATCATGGGGATCTGTTTTTGTACATAATAGGGATTCTGTCCAGGTAAGAAACCAACATTTGTTTGAACCTATTTGTGAAAAAATGATGAGAAAACTCAGCAGAAAGGATATTCTTGTAGCTCTCGACCCTGAATTTCATGAGGTGCTTGAAGAGTAAGGAGACGAGTTTGACTGGAAAAGTTTTGAAAATATGATGACAATTCCTTCAAAATTGCAGCAGGAGAGAGATGCAGATCTGGAAATGCCGGGATCACTGGGTCATTCTGTAAAAAAAAGGTAAGAGCAATAACAAGTTTAAAAATCTGAAGTAGCATAATCAGATAAACATCAACTCCTCCAAAAATTCTAATTATAAGTAGACTTAAATGGATATCTACAAGGAGATGATCAAACCTTAAAAACATTGAGAAGACGATTTATCTTCACCCTCTTATAAAGCGACTCACTCTCCTTCTCTGATGAGGTTGCTAGGACAACCAAAACTGGGAGGACACGAAGTAGGGTATGGCGCTCAGGAAAAAGAAGAGCAAAGTCCAATTCCAATGACTCCACACAAAATACTATAAGAACCTGTAGAATATCCTCAACACTGTTGTTTTAAGTTAAGGAAATCAACAACGGATTGACAAATAAAATGAAGGAACCACAGCTGTGAAAATTAATCTGTTCTAGCATAACTGGTGCATAGCAACAAGCAGATCTTATAGCCATCTGAAATCTTACATAAAGAAACAATCAGCTACTTAGACAGCTCAGGTACAATCACATAATCTATGATACTGGTGTGCAGATTTGCATTATGGACATCTAAAAGGTGTTCCAATAAGTGATTTTCCACCAAAAAAATCAAGTGCAGGGTTGTGTTGCTAAATTCTCAACATGCTCTAAACAAATAGTACATTCAGTCAATCAAACAAAGTTACTTAAGCTCTCATCAACAGCAAGAAAACTTACAATATACAGGATCTTTGTTGTAAATGTATCAAAACTTATCAATTTTGAAATTGCATGTTGTTTCCTGTTACTAGCAACAAAATCATTTGAAAGAACTCACATAGAATGCTTATAAAAAGCAAACAATTTTGATGTTCAAACACAGAAAGTGGGATACGTATTTGTCCGAAACATCTCAGCATGCAAATTTAACAAGATGGCCCATCTGGTGCTCAGAAAAATCTGCAAATGCAAGCAAGAAATCAAGTTAAAAATGCATATATATATTAGCAATTGTGATAATACTTGCATGTGTCAAACAATTTAGTGAGGAATTTATTTAGTCTACCATCCCTTTGAAAATCAGAATTTCGGAAGTGTTCTTATTTTAAACTATTTTACAAAAGTGTTTATTCTACTCAAGAATCAAGATACTTCACAAGCAAGCAATCCATTAGATGCTGGTAAACAATAGTATCAATTACAAGATCAAGAGAGTCCCTACAACAGATTCTATGGACAAAGGTGCTCAAATCACCAAGGTTTAATACAGAAGAAGGTTCAAGAACAAGAGTGTTACCGACGATAAGAAAACTGTTGAGATGACGGGGGTGGGGTGGGGGTGGGGGTGGGGTGGGGGGAGTGGGTTGAAGCTATGGCGTACAGCCAGGGCTTCTGCCCTGGGTGGGTGTTCTTGCACTTTGGCCATATCCTTTGTTCAAGCGTGGTGCACATGTTTCAGTTATTCTATAGTATTTGGGCCTTGAGTGTGTTGCGTGTGTGGTATCTTACATTTACTCATTCAGTACTCTCTCTTTAATGAAATGACACACATCTCTCCTTCGTCGTTTGAGAAAAAAAATCTTATTTGATTGGTATAGTGGTGTCAGAGTGGGGAAATTGGTAAATAAAAGAATACAACAACAACAACATAGCCTTTTTGTCCCAAGCAAGTTGGGGTAGGCTAGACATGAAACCCAGAAGAGACAAGTCACAGAGCAACACAGCACGTTGATGGCTAGTCTCCAAGCACTCCTATCCATAGCTAAATCCTTGGAGATATTCCACTCCTTAAGGTCTCATCTCAAGTCAGTTTAGGTCGACCTCTACCGCTCTTTATATCATCAGCCCGCTTTAGAACCCCACTACGCACTACGCACCGGCGCCTCAGGACGCCTTCATGGAACATGTCCAAACCATCTCAACCGATGGTAAATTAAAAGAATAAAAGATGCACAGATAACCAGAAAGATTTAAGAGTTCCGACATAACAAGAAACTGTAATGAAGAGCAATGACAAAGCAGCAACCTGAAGATCATCCAGCTCTTCTCTCATGGTGTCGGTATCCTGCCACTGGGTGCTTACTTGAGTGAATGTTCTGCATGAAAATATAAACAAAAATCAATCGCAGCGTTTAAGAGGACATGTACTAGCAATCAAATATGGGAATACCTTAGAATCCATAAATCAAAAGAAAAAAAAAAGGTATCTGGATGTTGAAATATGATCCAGGACTAATAGGTAAGTTGCAAAGTCATAATATTTATTAAGTGGTAAAAGTGACATGGCATGTATTACTAGATGCTTACCATTTTAGGCTTACTATCCAAATTATACTGCAAGTGAATTCATAACTTTTATAGTATCTATAAAAATTAGTCCATTCAAAGTTGCAACTGTTGCTCTCCACCACTTAAACTAGTTATTCAGAGAGGAAAAAATTTTTACACGTGCAAAGACTATTGTCATAGCAACTTGAGTGAGTACATTCAATACAGCTGCATACAAACATCAGATGACACTATAGGCATAAAAACACGGATACATGAGCATGTCATTTTTATGGCAGTTTATGAAACACGCTAAAGGGTATGTGGACTCCAGCTGTACTAAATGTAAATGATACTCCCTCCATTCCAAATTATAAGACATTCCAAGAATCTTGGAGAATCAAAGTTTTTCAAGTTTGACCAAAATTATAGAAAAAACTATAATAACTTGTGATATCAATTAGGTATGCAATGAAAATATAAGTAATGGAGAATCTAATGGTACTTAGTTTTCATCATAAATATTATTATTTTTTCAAATAAATTTAGTCAAACTTGAAAAAGTTTGACTCTCCAAGATTCTTGGAATGCCTTATAATTTGAAATGGAGGGAATACTAAATATAAATCCCACCAACAAGGAAAAGAAATAGCATATCGAAGAATGAAAAATTGGAAGTCAGCTTCATACACAAATATCAAATAACAAGGTGATCAACTGGCAGTCAGAAATTTGGAGCAGATACAGTTCCACACTCATTTCTGTCACTGCCATAGGTGCTCTAAAAGAAAAGGCATGACCATGTACCTCTTGTACCATGAAAAATCATTAGGTATACTTGCTTTTGCATTTTTGAGATGATCAAGCTGCAGTAGGACGTCAAGCAACTTCAACATAGACCTGTATAAGCGATACAACAAAGAAAAGGAAAAGCTTTTATTCCAATGAAGTTAGAGAGGAAACCCAACACAAGCAGCAACCCCACCCCGAGAAGGCAAAAAAACAAAAAAGAGGTATCTCTTATGGAGATGAATCACACAAATGATATCAAGATAAAATCATAAATATCATTCAGAACTTGAAAAGAAAAAGAACAAACAATTACTGAGTTAGAACATGGAGGAATTAGGTAGCTTTGAAGCTATGTTCCTATGCAATCTGAAAGGATGTCTAAAAAAAATGCTAAGCTATTTTGAACAGGAGAAAGAACAAACCAAAAATGAGTGATCGTGGGTCCATTAACCAGTCTCTCTGGCCTAGAGAATCTCTGCATGTCAGCTGCTAACTGCACCAGATGATACAATGGTGTGAAATTCAACAAGAGGTGCTCCAATAAGTGCCAATACCCTATAGAAGATATAAGTATGTTGAAGAAATCAAACACCCTGTGGATACTACCTTAGAAGCAGCAGAAGCTTGCCATCTCTGAATTTCACGTAAACGACTCATTTCCAAGTCAAGAACTTGATAGGTTTCCAGATACAAGTCCGCTTGGTTATGCTTCATCGAATCAGGCAGCTGCATTCAAGGTTCTATAATACATTATTTCACGAACATACCAAGCACCTTTGGAGAATGTGATTCAATCAACAAATTTAAATTGATCAATGGTCACCCAGATTTTGATTCATTGGCACGGAAGTTGGGAAAAGAGAGTAGTTGTATGCAAGTAGAATAAGTTCACATATCTAATGACAGAAAACTGGCATTGGGATAAGGTATAATAGACTAGCAGCAACAGAAAAAGGTAGAAAACATTGCTTACTTAATTACACTCATTACAAAAAATACTGACATGCATGTATATGCATATTGGTATGTTGTGGGATTGGAAGGAAAATAGGCATGGCAAGAAGTTTCTTTACATAACAGTATAATGGCATAATGAAACAATCAGTGGACTGAGAAAGTTAACTAAGGCTAACCTGAGGTAGAGCTTTTACACAGCTACGGTATGTGTACAGCAAAGATGCCATTTCTTTTCCTTCTTGGATCAGCGTATTCTGCAATTTATTTTTTCCATCCACGAGACAGTGGGAAAAAAGTAATCATAATTCATTTGGTGCCACATGAAATAGTGCGATTACATGAAGCAGACAAAACAATGATTTAAAGAGAGAAAGAGACATGCATATATATGTTAGAGTGAGAGAAAGCTCAATCTATTCCATGGGCAACTGCCCCATACATGTACACATGAGTTGGGCATATATGCAGATAAGCCCTTACACAAAGAGGTAAATAGCAAACACTCTGTACAGCCACATATCTAACAATATATACCTTAAAAATAAGATGATGAAATGAGTAAATCAGTAAAGCACTGGGTGGCAACAGATCAAAACATACAAATCCTTTCCAGGCTTACCTCTGTTCTTTCAAATGGTCCCCACTAAGTTTTTATGACAAAATAGGGACAATTTGAAACTCAAAACTTCCAAAGGAGAGTTATGTTCCCATTGGAACGTGAAATAACTCCCACATTCTATATTTCATGAAAGGCGGTAAGGCACTTGCTAACCATATTTGCAGCAATTAAGGCTAGCTTTGAGACCACATAAAATTCGAATTCTTTCTCATAAAAGACCAAAAAAAAAAAGGTACAGCCAAGGTTCACAAGTGGCAATAAACCAAGGGAGGATCTTAGGTAACACACATGAGCCCATATATGCAAAGATTGATTACCATTGAAGAAAGTTCGTGTCCATGTGCTTGGATGCAATTTAATTAAATTTTCTCTGTTTCGTGCTCTGGCAGGGGGAGGCAATCCAAAATGGAAACAGAAGTGGTTTTATCAGGGAGTGGCATCCTCGAGGCGCCTTGGGTGGGCAGCAGGAGCATAGACTACAATGAGTCAATGACTGAGATTTCCTCCTTGATTAAAACTTTATATTTCATCTAGATCACTAGCAGCTGAGTTATCAGTTCGCAAGGACAACTCTTGAAGATATCAATGCCCAAACAGGGTCGAAATGTTTATGGGTATTGAAGCAAATACGATGTATAATGCAATGAACCAATCACAGAGAAAATGAGGAGGTACATACCAGCTGGTTGATTGCTTTTGTATCTTCTCCTAGCGACAGACGATAAGCAGCAACGTCGCTGTACTCTGAAAACAAAATTAGAAATTTCAGTCGACAATAGAGCAGCAAGAAACTGTGGCAACACTTAATATTAGTTTAAGTACCACAGTTTTGCTTGGATAGTACAACAAGGAACAAATATGAAGTGATGTCTAGACATCGGCCTATAGCATCACCACGACAGTCATGTAAAATAATCACTAATGTACTTAAAACTAACAGTATAAAAGGCTATGTTTGTCACATACCAATAGGACTGTTAGTCGCATATCTTTCACTAGACAGGAGCACAGCTAACCCCTGCACATCTGGTTGCTCATCCTGAAATTTGAAGTGTAGCAGATTAATTTGAAAAGTGAGTCCAGCAAACACAACACATTCATTCTGATACAAAGAAGAATTAATGGCACATAACACGGGATACCAATCACGTAACCAAAACACAGACTACAAGTGGGAATGTCAACACCTCAGTAATTTCAGAGAACCATCAAATCAAACCTTCTCTATAACACGATTCATACCACTGGAGTACACCTAATACACTAGAGTTGGCAGGTATTGCAAATCTCTATGACATCCTTCTGCATTTCACCTATCAGTGCACTTAAAGTACACTGTCGATGCCTGGCATTTTGAGTATGGATGTGTATTAGCAAGTCACAACGCTTGCACAGTATGATTAAATATAACAAAGTGCAACAGCGCAAAACACTCCTGCCTCCAGGGGGGGGTTAAAATTGGGCATATATTGGTAAGAGGAGTGCAGCGTTGGTCCAATTATGAATTATCCCGCATAGTCACGTGAGCAACCAGCAGACACTCCTCGTCGTTCCAGTCAGATTCTGCGCTAAGCCAATTTTCGATACCAAAATCCCTAAATTCCCACTTCACCGAGCATTCCCAGCTTTGAGCACGAGCAAGAGCAAGCAAATGAACTCGTAAGCTACCCGGACGGCCGGACCAAAACGCGCAAGCGCTGCATTTCGCCTATGGGTTACGAGGACGCGCAGATCAGGCGCGAAATTGAGGCGGGGGCGGGAACGGGGACCGCGAGGACTAGGGGCCGGGAGTGCGTACCTCGAGCGAGAAGGTGGAGAGGGCGGCGATGGCCTCCTCGACGGGGATGGCCATGTCGCCGGCGCGGCCGACGCCGCAGGGAGGAGGCGCGGGCGCAGGCAGGCGAGGCGGTAGTAGTGGCGGAGTGGTTGGGAGTGGGAGCGAGGTTGTGCTACCGTTGTAGAGAGACACGAAACCGAGATCGTGCTGAGGGGAAGGAAGGACAAGGAGGCGTCAAGGAGAGACAAGGAGATGTACCACCAACTCGTACTGTCCCGTGAGGCGTGAGCTGTGGCAACGGTGGGCCAGAGTGGGGAGGTGAAGAAGACGAGACGTGAAGTGTACTCGAAGTGAAAGGGGAAAGGTAAAAGTTACCACTGTTGTAAAACATAAGGACTCTATCCTATAGAAGGAAAGGAGAAGAAAGAATCCTAATCCTAGTCCATTTATATGTGGGCTCTTACCGAAACTCTTAGACCTTAGCAGGACTATATATACGTGGGAGCTCTATGTTGTAATCACCAATATTCAGAGAAATAAAGAATAGTCTCCCTATATCTTGTGTCTACTTTCATCTACCATGTTGATCGTGAGAGACGGAGAGGGGAAGGTTCTAATCGCTGGCAACATGTTTTATAACACGTTATCAGCACGACAAGCTTTGCGTCGACATCGTCATTGAAGCCGCTGCCGACCTCGACATCGACGTCCATGCCGACGTCCCTGCCGCGACTACTTCGACGACGTCGACGTCCCCGACGTCGTTAGCGGAACGGATCTGCTTCCTCTACTTACAACCGATCTGCACTGCATCGACATGTACCGTCGTCGTCAAGCAGACATGTCTACGACAATGCCAAACGCCCTACGCGGTATGTATCTACTAACCACTATCCTACGCGGTACGTGACGTAGATCAATTGGCATCCTTTAAAAGGTATGAAAAAATCAAATCTCGCAGATTGTGTTTGTCTTTGCCTTCATGCACGCGGGGCAATTGTTTTTCTTTCTCCCGATATAATACATGGAGTACGCGGATCTGTATACTTGAAGTACACCTGCACGTATAAGAACGAGCAAGTATTAATTAATGGGAGAAAACAGCAAAGTACAACAGCATCGTACGTGGCGCATCAAGCTCATACACGAGCTTGTCACCGTGCGGCCTGCATGCCCCTGCCAGGAGGCTGAGTACAGGCCACGTTCAAATTGCTCACGACCAAATGCATGCAAGCACGAAGAAGCTTATTAATAGTCGGCCACGGCATTGGCTGTTCTTTGATGCTCTACATTCTCGTTAAGTCATTGGTCAGCTTACCCTGTACGTGGCCAGCCCTAAGATATTGCGCTTGCACGCGCAGGACTCTGCAAAGTCCGCCGCTTACACGACACAGCTGGTTGGCTCCCTGCAGGTCACCATGTCTCTGAAAGCTGCACGTACGTTATTAACCGGCTCTGCCCGCACGCAGGGATTGCATATTGCTGCTCCACACGGCCCGTATACCGACCTTCGTATGGTAGACTTGCGGCCACGGTGATTGATTGTTAATCATATAGGTTACGAACATTGCCCGCAACACATGCGATTAACTTGAAGTTGCTAAAGGATAGAGGCCGATCCAGCAAGATCTATCCTCATATTTGCCTGCAGCAACACTAATTCGACTCGAAGTCGATCCAGGAGCATATGTTGGTAAAAAGACGTCAACAATTGAGTTATTGACGTCCTGCTCCAGTTCAGATTGCATCTGAGAGCCACGTACGACTCCATCCAAAACAGAATTTATGTAAATGCATCCCGTATTAGTCGCTGGACATCCTGCAGACTGCATGACTCATGATCCCTGAGCGGCAGACATTGGCATTATCACATCCCCTGCACGCGCACGCTGCTAGCAGTCTCTTCATCCTGCTTGTATGCACTACTGCCCAGCTTGCCGCTGGCCGCTTGCATGCGGATAATTCTGAAACAGAAAGAAAAATACAGCATGAAGCTGGACCAATATTGTTTTGATCCCGTCGATCATGCAATTATTATAGCAGGTTTGATTCTGGCATTGGAACATGTAGTTCCTACATGATAATCTACTGTATTTTTATGTCTCTGTCTGTCTTGGAGATCTTGTAATAACTTTCAACATGCATGACGAATTGCAATCTGATGCTAGCATGCAGCTCATCATCGTGGCTAACTAGCAAGCTTGCAGCTATTTGCATTTATTTTATCATACATCATACACCATGTATCTGCAATAGTAAAAATTTTTTAAAACAATTACATTAGAACATATGGTATACGATATATGAGCTTTCTAAATCCTGCAGATCTTAGACTTATCACCAGTGAGATGCTCATATTTGATTTTTTTTTCCTAGCATGATAAATTTTGGGATGAATGAATTTTGGTATTAATTCTGAAGATTTGTATATCATAATCCTGAAAATGCTAGGATGCTTCTAAGATTATTTTGAATAACCATTCACTATCTTTTTGCACTTTGCTACTTGTTTACACGCAGTAAACCTATATACACATGATTTTATTATAATGATATATGCATACTTTCATGAAGAAAGAATATTCTGGACTTGCCTTGAATGACATAATTATTTGTTACGGTTATTATTAAATCCATGAAGTATATTTGACTACCATTGAAGTGTAGTGATAATTACTCTCCAGAACGAGTATGCGGCCGAGAGAAGTAACAAATAAATTGTGGTACTCACCGAATGAGTAAAATCCCAAATTATGATTACAGAATATCATATTGCATTGAAATTTGAATTTTCATGCTTGTATACCTATAGATTGAGGTATAATGCTGCTCTACAAATACTAGCTTGAAGCTAAATGTCTAGAAGACGAGATGATAAATAAGATTTTATCAATGCATATTCTTGAAGAATTGTCTCTTGTGTATAGAATATCGCAGAGCAAGGCAATACATGAAGTATTTAAATTTATCATCAAATAGAAATTGAGTTGGATTTTTGTAGACAGTTTTATAAACCAGGATATTATCAGTTATTAATTTTGAATATGTGACTTGCATATATCATACTCCTAGAAGGATCGAGCAAGCATATGAAGCTGCTAGATGTCAAGCATTGAAGCTAAGACATATAAGAACTTTAAAGAATGTAAATCATGTTGTGCTTATAAATTTATTTGGTGCATTAAGTTTTAGTTCCCGTTGAATTAAGTGATTAATGGTTAATTTATTAGCTTGAAGGCTAATATGAAATATTTAATATTCTTAGTTGTAATTGTTACCGAAGTAATATATGCTAATTTCTCATGGAATAAATTAGATTTATATGTTTCACATATAAATAATTGTCTATTGCCTATCTAAATAAGTTTTGCATTATTTTATCCACAAAGCCTCAATTAACCATGAAGGTTAGTTCTTTGTGCACCACTACTATATCGGTAGAATGGAAACTAAATTTCCTAGAAGCACATGAACAATTGGACTATACTGGTGTATGAATTGCTCCTAGAAGGACAAA
Source organism: Themeda triandra (assembly GCA_018135685.1). Lineage (NCBI taxonomy): Eukaryota > Viridiplantae > Streptophyta > Magnoliopsida > Poales > Poaceae > Themeda > Themeda triandra. The sequence continues at coordinate 1,076,064 of JAENPR010000031.1, read as the reverse complement.
TTTAACCAAGAAATAGTATAATCCTAAAACTAAGTATTTAATATTTTTTTAGCCCAAGAACTAGAAGTTTTGTTCTACCCTATATATGTGAATATTCATGCCATAACCAATGAATACTAGAAGTATGATTGGATTCTATGGATCATTAGAAGTGATCATTCATAGATGATGCAAGAAGCATATAACTATTTGAAGTAATTATGGCGTGAGGGGGAGAAATTTTGGGTAAAGGCATAAGAAAATGTGGGTAAAATATATTTAATAGGCATAGCCTTCCTAAATCTATCTTTAAGTGCATGTATCAAGACTTGAAGTTTTGCCCGCGTCCTTTCCGGCCGAGTTAACTTTCTCTACTGCACTAATTGCAAGTAAGCTTGTAGCTTTGCATTTTATTGTTATCTACTACGTTGGACCGAATACCAACATTCCACATTATACACATGCATGTGTATTACTATTTTGTCCTCTCATTGAGCTAAACTATCTACACTCTTTGCATGAATATTAGCATAAAAGCTATAGTTGTAGCTAGTAGCTACATTTACACCCCCTATAATTAAATTGACTAGCTAGCACGCCATGTCCAATGGTTCTTGTTGAACTTAGAAATATGTTGCTTTCAATGCATTACATGCATAAGCAAAAGATTGGTCTATGGTCATGTAGCCTAAGATCAGGGGGAGTAAGTTAAATATGTTTGCTCAATGGAGACTAACCCAATTGATTGAATGAATAATTGTGGATATAATATGGTGGATAACATATTTACGATGATTTGGGATTTATGAACAAAAGGCATCAAGGGAATTTTGCATTAATAGCAATTAGAAAATTCTAGAAGAAATTCCATGTGAATTGGATGTTGTGTATTTTATATATTTGAAATATATAGTCTATTTTTTTGTATGAGTACATGATCAATTATTTTGGCTAAATAATAAAGAAGCTAGACAATGAAATAGTTTTATAAACTATGATATGTGCACATCAGGGGGAGAACATCCTTGAATTTGTAGAGATGCTGAACATGCTTAAATGCACTTTATGTATTCTAGCTCACTGCATATAAAGTATAATAACCCCCATGTTTAATTATGTGTGTGAATATTTCTCACAAAACTCTGTTATAGCATACACGAATGGGCCTCTACTTGCAATTGGAGATACATGAATATTAATTATTATAAGCCCATCAAAGGGGATTATTTTGAAGTATGCTATTAAAGATCTAATATTGGCATTAGGGGGAGAGAAAGCCTATTTTGAATGTCAAATATTATTTCCACCGAAGAAAAATGATCTAGAGAAAATATTCCTTGAAGCTTGAAGCGTGAATATTATCACACACTAAGTCAACTATTAGTTTGACTAATGCTCTTGTGAAGCATGAAGCGGAGCATATGCCAGATATTGAAATTAGAGGAGTAACTTGAAGTTATAAACCAGAAGTTTTGTTTACTAGTAGTAAACTAATTATTGTATACTATCAAGCTACAATCTATGGGGACGCCTATGGATTATAGTTTTAATGTATACTTATTGAATAGAAATAAAATAAAACTCCTCCATTCTTATGAAGAGAACACCTCATGAATAAGATTGAGCACCTCATGAAGAGGAACATCGTGAAGATGGAATCCAACACACTAAGTGCGCACATCATTAGTGTTAGATATGCAGAACAATGAAGTATCTCTTGTTTTTGGGAAATAACAAAGAGACAGAATAATCTTATATTATGAGAATATTGGGAGAAATAATAGTTGTCGACAACGCTACCTCTATAATTGCAAATGTTTCTCTTATGAGAACCCGGATCCGGAAACAAAGTCCATGGCAAAGTCGCTTGTAGCGATTATATCGTCGTGAAGAAATGCAATTGAGGATGAATCTCCTACTAAGAAGAAATAAATGTTCGCTATATCTCTCGCAAAAGAAATTGAATGAATATGGAATATGCAGTTAGTTTGTGGATTATGAAAAATCCATATAATTCCTAAGAATATAAATCGCAACATATGAAAATTAAATCTCATACAAGTATTATAAAGTCTAAGGTGCAATATATTCATGAATGAATATTAAAGACTCTGGAAGAGTATATCCTAGAAAGAATAGTCATCGAATGACTTTATAGTGAATAACACTATCTCATTTGTGTATATCACTTAATAATCTCTCATGTAGTAGGATGAGAACATCCTTGAAGGAACTAATCCATGAAGAATTAACCAGTCAATTCTTGAAGAAACACCATTTATCCCTGAAGTGAGTATAGACCCGAGAGAAAGAAAATGAGGAATTCTATACACCATGAAGGTGTCATATAAACATTCAGAAAGTGTAAAGCTAAGCAATAAAAATATTGATATCCTCTAAATACCATAGAAGGTATGAGAATAATGGTGATTTGGCATTTGAATTATCCCCTAAATGCCAAATACAATGCTGGATTTATTACTTAGTGGTACAATCAAAATCCTGAAGATTTGTAAGTTTAAAAATCCACTATGAGAGAATTATTAGTATTAAAACTCTTATAAGAGTTTGACACTATTTAGAAGATATTGAATATTGTAATTTATTTATCCCCATCATCCTCTCGAAAGGATCTATTACCCTGAAGCGTAAATTTTTATTTGTTTTGCACAACTAATAAGTGGTTATTTATGCATGAAGCATATTGCTCTTTGTTATACCCATATAATTCATAGAAGAATTATGAGCCAACTTTTTAAAAGTGTGGTTTGAATAATAAAATTCAAAGGATGACTTTATTAGGGGGAGCAGTTTTATTCAATTTATCTTGAAGATAATTGAAACCACTAGAATTATAAAGATCAAGTAGATCCTATTTGCTAAAACATGAAAGTTTATGCATAGATCATGAAGATCAATATCTATTCACGAAGAATAAAATATCTTGAGGAATATATAACCAAGAAGGTTAAATGTTGTACTCTTTTTTCCTATGTGAGTTTTTACTCGAAGGTTTCTCACACAAGGTTTTTAATGAGACAACATGTGCAATTCAATTAACGAATGCGATGTACTCTTTTCTCCAAGAACCGTTTTTTCCCACTGGGTTTTCGGATGGAGTTTTTGACGAGACATGTGCATATCGTGGTAATCGCCCAAGGGGGAGTGTTGTAAAACATAAGGACTCTATCCTAGAAGGAAAGGAGAAGGAAAAATCCTAATCCTAGTCCGTTTATATGTGGGCTCTTACCGAAACTCTTAGACCTTAGCAGGACTATATATACGTGAGAGCTCTATGTTGTAATCACCAATATTCAGAGAAATAAAGAATAGTCTCCCTACATCTTGTGTCTACTTGTTCTACTTTCATCTACCATGTTGATCGTGAGAGACGGAGAGGGGAAGGTTCTAATCGCTGGCAACATGTTTTATAACAACCACATCATTGGGGGCCGAAATTCCGTACTACATCGTGCAGTGGGCCTATTTTGTTAGAGCCGCGCGAGACTGTAGGCCCAAAGTGGGCCTTATCTACCCAGGGAGGAACACAATTCTGTGAGCCAGACAAGAACCAAATCAGATTTGGGCTCATTTTTGTTTTCCTTCTGGATATCTTAACAGAGTGCCCTAGCTCCGAGAGCTCACTTTTTGGGCCCGCTCTTCCCGATATGGCAAAACGTGAAAAAAAATTACTTGTTACCTGCACAGCTGCACTTCGTCTTTGCATCTTCCCTTAGAGCATCTCCAAGGGCCTCTCCAAATGAGTTATGCATTTGTGAATTTGCAAAAAACCTCAAAAAGAGGGCTCCAACGGTTCTCCAAATGACTTTTGCATTTGTGCAAGTTTTGCAATTCTCTGGTTCGGTTTTGCATATATAGAGAGCGAGCTCGACTCTCCAAACGCCGTCCTCTCCTCTCGCGCCCGAATTCTCCCATCCCTCTTTCGCGCCCGACTTCTATTTTTAGTAATGCAGAGCCAATTTTGCAAAGGCCGTTGGAGATGGCATCTTTTTAGGCTTTGCATTCTATTTTGAGACTTTGCAAATAACCTCAAATGCAAAACTCATTTGGAGAGGCCCTTGGAGATGCTCTTACCCCCTTCTGTTATACGTTTTCTTCTCAGAGTAGCTATCGTTATTTGTCTCCTTCAATAAGAAAATCAGTTCCATAACTTCCTCCGACCTTTAAGCTCGTCCGGATTTGCTCAGGAACATTTACAAATAGTTCGAGCTGATGTGATGCCACGCGCGTCTAATTGTTAGCTAATGTTCGGTGATATTTGAATTGCTAACACAAAATTGATACAATGGCACGGAGAGAATGATGTGAATATAAGTTAACAAAATATGGTGAACTATCAATGTTGAGAGAGATTTGTAGCGACTTTGTTAGTCTCATGATTTATACTCTCAGGGGATGAGTGTATACAAAAGTTCTAGATGCAAAAAAGTGAAAAGCGACTTAATGATTTGGAATAGAGAGGTTTTTTTATGAAGTCTAATCATCAGTACAATTTACCTTCTTTGTGGATGATGTGGTGCCTATACCTACTCTAAAAACCGTCAAAGGAGCAAATTCCAAAAGTTAAAGAGTAGCTTTTTTTTATTTAGCGGAGTTAAAGAGTAGATAAAAGGTCAATGCACTTTTTCCTTCAAAACAACCCAGATTTTGGCCCAGAAGAAACCAGGCGTTTCTTTGTTGCTCATGTCTATGCTGATTGACTTAGATACCTTCGAGCTTCGACAAGAACTCCACGAAAGCTCGCGCAAATTCAACGGAAGAGCCATCGCAAAGAAAAGCATACTCTACAAAGATACCAGAAAAGAGACATGATGATATTTTGAAACCCATACAAGGGACAGAATGAAAACCCCGCCAAAAAGGCAATGAAGTTACACGCCGGCTGTCCTAAACTCTAGGTCTAGAGCACTCCTTACATTCTCCGCATCAAAGGAGTAACATGTACAGAACACTGGATCTACAACGGTATGCACTGTCACAAAGAACTACTAGATTTGTTACCCAACATCAACAACATTTAACCAGCAAGGACACTAGAACAGCAGCATGTGGACTGTATCACTTGCCTTTCCGCTTCTTCTGGAATCCGATGCAATTTGGGCAATACCATTTTCCCTTGGGCTGCTCCTTGACGCCCACACAGCCATAGTGAAACCACTCGATTTTGCACTGCAAAATGGATATGAAAGTGATAATAAAATAAACTAAGCACGGGCATGAAAATGGAACTCCAAACTGGAATACAGCAGTGAAACAAAGGATGTGTCACATACATTAGGATTGTCGCATGCCACCATCTCACCATAGCTGACTTGGTTGCAGAGGCAGTATGTAGGTTCGTTAGGATCCACAGGCAATTCTAAATCAATAGGTGGCACTGGCTGTGGCTGCTCAGTGGGTATCTTAGACCTGAAACAGGAGTTGGGTTAGTTGTTACACTAAGAAAACACTGCTGGACTGAACTTATCAGGATGCAAAACATACTTCTTCCGACCCCCTCTGCCTCTTTCGCCAGATCGTCCACTCTTCGGAGTAGCATCAGCAGTTGTCACTCCAACATTCACAGTTGGAGTGGCAGTAGTAGCAACAGCAGTCCCTGGAGTAACAGCTACAGCTGCCTCTTTTTCTGGTAATCACAACGCGTGGTATACATCAGTAGGCATGTAAAAAGGAGGACAGAAAGTACACGATTCGGAAACAACCAATGTTTTAGGCAAAAAAGGGTAGTTTCATACCTTGCCGAATTTCTTCAAGCTTCCTCATAAATTGATCTAGCTGTTGGATATGAGCATCAACCTATAGATCGCATAATCAAAATCCCGCACATTCACAATTTAGCAACAGTGCAGAGGTGTCATGAGGCATGATTATGCAGCAGAACCTAGCAAACCATAAACTAGTAATGTAAAATTATTGAAAAATCTAACCAAAATGGTGTGTAGTGTACTTTTAATGGAACCTCGAGAACTACTGCAGGTAAGATGGCAGCAATGGAGTATAGATAAACAACAAACTTGGCAACCAAACCACTAACACAAACTGATAGTTAACCATCCATAAATGACGAGAAGGAGAAAGAATTGAAAGGACAATTCATAGCAATACTAGTTTCCATTTCTTCTAAATAAAAAGAACTAAACAAGGAGAGAATTAAGTTTATCTGTGTTCTCTCCCATTCCTCCACCAAAACAAAGAGCAAGAATCAGATGTTCCAGGTGCAGTGGATTGTACTGCATCTGAAGAGTTTAATTAACAGACACTTACCAGGTCATAAGTCTGAGTAGCTAAAGCCACCTTCTCATCAGCAATTCTAACACAATGTTTCTGCTCCTCGATTGCTTCTTCAGAAAATTTCAATTTTGCTGGGTCATATGTAATACTTCCAGATTCAAGTCCATGCTTAATGTCCTCTATTTCTTGCTGACAGCGCTGTTCATTTTCTAGTTGTACACCTAATGAGAAGCATGGAAGGGCGTTATTTTCAGGTTCAAAAGCTGAAACCTTAAGTCAAACAAAGATTGCACTTCCTGTTTGTAGAAATAAAATCAGTAGATTTTAAGTAACCACAGTAACATTAATAACTTCTAAAAGTATTCCACAGAAAAGTTTATTTGCCATGATTTATACACGCTGTGACGACCCATATAAACACGGACATTCATCAAATTTTGGGAGATGAAACAAAAGAAACAGTCATTTAACATGGTTCATAAATTTGTAATTGCTGCAATCCAACTGAATATTTGTAGCCCATGTAACACGGATACGCCAGGGAGGTGCCGTATCCCGTATCAGATACACGGCCAATACGTGATGGATACATATTTGCAGAGTATCCGATTTTTTTATTCATTTCATGAATATTGAGTACGTCGGGCGATACGATCTGCCCATTCGACACGGCCCAGCCCAATAAACACAAGCGCACTCCCTTATCTCCGCCTCTCTCCCCAACGCCAGCCCTGACAGCCACACTCCTGCACTTCATGCCACCTCCAGCAAACACTCGCGGTGATGCCTCATCCTGCTTGCCGGCTGCTGGCGACGAGTCTCCGCCCCTACTCACCAGGGGTGAGCCTCCACCCCTGCTCGCCGGCCGCCGGCCAAATCTCTGCCCCCGCGACGTGGATCCAGGCATCCAGCAACCTCCCGTGAGTTCATCCCCTTCCCTGTTCTCACTCTACTATATTTCTGCAGTTCGTGACTTATTGTTGCTTGATTTCTTTGGTCCGCTCTTCCTCTTCCTCTGCCATTATCGGTCTACTCTGATTTTGCAGTTCTTAGTTTCTTGTTGCCTGATTTTGTTTGTATGCAGTGGACGGCGTCTCCAAATATGAGTAGATGGCGTCTCCTGTTTCCATTCTCGATCTACTCAGCAGTTTGATGCTATGGATGAGAGTGAAACAAATGAGGAAATAGGGAGTTCATGCTAGCCTGAATAGATCGAGAATGGCAGAGGAAGAGGAAGAGCGGACTGCAATATGTATTATTGTTAAGACTGCAATGTTTTATTGTTATTAGTTCTAATATGTATTATCATATTTTAATTTTAAAATAGTAAAATGTATCCACATATCGGATTTTTTAGAAAATTCCCGTATCCATGTATCCGTATCCATCCGATACCGACATATCTGTATTCATATCTGTGCTGCATAGTTTGTGGCTCTATGTGTTGAAAGGAAATATTGCACACGTAATCAGAAAGAAAGCAGCATAGCCAATGAGAATTTATAATTGAAATCCATTTGCATGCATAATACACAAAAGGCATCCTCTTAAAGCAATGGGACAGTCAACTACTCAATAATTATTGTTCTCAGGTTTTGTTTGCCATATATATTTAAAAAGAAGAGACTCGGTAGAATAAAATAGGATTCACAAGTCAAAACTGCCATACCTTGCAAACTTTTATCCAACTCTCGCATTAATGAATAGTTTCGATGCAGCATAGATGGCAATGCTTCAACACCTGAGAGTAACCAAATGAAGTAAAGTGTGTATATATGATATCAATGAATAAATTTGCACCTATTGATAATGTTACCATCTGACAGGATGAGTCAAATCAAGAAAACACTAAAATCTGCAATAACCATTCTTATGTTCGCTGGCAAAACAATACTACCTACAACCAACAGCCCAACCTTTTCGCATTGCAATTTATCAATATAGGTGCAAGGAAACATGGAAGTATCTCCAAATAAAAGTAAGGGTCACATGGTTGCAATAGTTAATCAAAACTAACAAGTTCACATTTAACAACAATGAAATGTTTGTTCGTCAGCGCCGGCGCAGCAATTCCCATCAAGGAAGCTAATGGCTGTAAAAGTTGTCAACTAAAAATAGACACCACTGGCAATTCCAACAAGAGAAATTGCATAGTAACTATGATGCAGCTAGGCACGAAGCCTAGTCTTAGAACTCATTTAGCATGTCTTGAAGCATACTGTCATTGCAATATTATTTAATCATCATGAAACCCTAAAATCAGCAGTGCATGTCCAATCAACAAACATCCGGAATTTCTAGACCAGACCCCGATTAAAAATTACAAGAAAATTTTAATCCGGTGTGGCTGAGGAAGCCCGTGACCTAGACAGGCGGTGCGTGCCCTAGCGAGAGGAAGAGCACTCACTGGCTTGGAAGTCCTCGAGGAACCCCATGGCGCCGGAGATCGGTTGCCGTGTCCCAGATCTTTCCGGTTCTCACTCTCTCGCAGCCTCTCCCAACCACCAGAGAATCGAAATCAAGATGCGAGGGGAAGGGGAGCGACCGGAGGAAGGGGAAGAGGCTCGCCGGCCGGCGCGGCAGGTGGTGGAGGTGCGAATCGGAGATCCCCTTTTTGCAGATAAGCCCCCCACACGTGAAAAGGTGATCTCTGTTTCCGCTTCCGCGTGGCGGCAGCGGCATGTTTCTCAGACATGGATCGACACGCCACATGGCCCATTCTTTCGGCCCATTTTGCGGCCCACTAGACCAACCTGCGACGCCCGGCGGGCATTATTAATAAACCCTACTAAAACCCCCGCACAGCAAATCCCTCCTCCATTATTTCCTCCTCCCCTCTTCTTTCCTCTTCCCCAAGTAGCTCTGCCAATCGGCCTCCCATCTCCTCCGCCTCGCCGTCCCTCCTCGACCCCAGCCAGAACCAGGGCAAGCGCTCAACTTGAGGCAAAACCCTAGTCCGTCGCCATGTACCGCGCGGCTGCTAGCCTTGCCTCCAAGGCCAGGTGAGCTACTTAGCCGATTCGTGTGCTGCACTCGCTTTCTCTCGTGCCGTACTGGGGTTTTGAGCAATCAATCGTGTCGTGTTGTGTCGCTAAACTGTGTGGTTTGCTTTTTTTGGTGCAGGCATGCCGGCAGCGCTCGCCAGGTGAGGAATTCGGTGGCAGGCAGTTGTGAATTTTTTAGTGTTGTTTTTGGAGCGTCCTGGTCTTTAGCAGATCACTGATTGGAAATTTTATATTGGGCGTCGAGGCGTTTTCGTCGTTTGATTTAGATTTGATTTATAACTAACTTATGCTAATGTGCTTCGTTGGTGTGATGCTGAACAGGTGGCGAGCAGCTTGGCCTGGAGCAGGAACTATGCTGCTAAGGACATCAAGTTTGGCGTCCAAGCCCGAGCCTTGATGCTGAGGGGTGTTGAAGAATTGGCCGATGCTGTCAAAGTGACAATGGGCCCTAAGGTATGTACCCTTTTTGCATAAGACTTGTAAATGTATAGTCTGTCTGAGTTGTGTAATTCTGTATATCACCACTTATTGATGCACAAATCACTGCTTCCAGTTTTGTTGAACTCTTTTCTATGCCTGATGATGCTACACTAGCTAATGTGGCTGTATATATTTTGTTCATGTACTAGTTTACATATGTGAATTATCGAGATCTATGATCTTATCGAGTTCATGTCGTTCTGTATCATATTACCAGTTATGATCTTCACATGTAAATATGTCAGCATAATAGCTATGATGACATCACAAGTAGTTAGCCTACCTGGATGATCTTATCTTTGCATTTAGATCTTTTACTTTCCCATGTAGGGTTTCACTGTATTTTTCTTAGTACCAACCCTCAAATCTAACTTTTTTACGGGACAGTGTTAGGGTTGTTGAATTGACATTATTGATCCCAATTTATCTATGCTGCAGGGCCGAACTGTTATTATTGAGCAAAGCTTTGGTGCACCTAAAGTTACAAAGGATGGAGTGACCGTTGCCAAGAGCATTGAATTCAGTGACAGAGTAAAGAACGTTGGTGCAAGCCTTGTGAAGCAGGTTGCTAATGCTACCAATGATACAGCTGGGGATGGTATGGCATAGTTCTATTCATATGCCTGTCAAGTTTACATTGATTAGGATTTTCTATTGACCTTTCTTCTCAGCATTGCAATTTGAACTAGCAATATATACGGAGTATGCACTAATATGTCAAAGCTCTTTAAGTTCAAGTTCTGCTTGCTGCCTATGTATTTTGATGTGTTTGTTAGACTTTGTTATTGTCAGATTCATTTTCTGTTTGCATATTGTATCAGTCTTGATTTTGGGCTACTGCATTGTTATGGAAAAGCCTTGTTGTCTTGTTATATGGTTTCCTCCATTCAAATGGATTCTGTGAAGACCATTGACTGAGGATGAAGTATGATATCTTTAATGTCTTTCATTTCAAGTTCGCTTATTGTTCAAACACTTTCAGGTACTACATGTGCCACTGTTCTGACAAAGGCTATATTCACTGAGGGTTGCAAGTCTGTAGCCGCTGGAATGAATGCCATGGATCTGAGACGTGGTATCTCAATGGCTGTTCATTCTGTTGTCACGAACCTAAAAAACATGGCAAAAATGATCAGTACATCAGAGGAAATAGCACAGGTAATTGTTGGATTGCAACAAGTCAAGGAGAGCGCTTTTTTATATGTTTGTTCTGCTATCCCTAAGACATTTATGCTAATTTATTTGTTATTATTACTCAAAAAGGTGGGTACTATATCGGCTAATGGGGAAAGGGAAATTGGTGAGCTAATTGCAAAGGCTATGGAGAAGGTTGGTAAAGAGGGAGTCATCACTATTGCGGTAAGTACTCTAAAGAACTTACCATGTCTAATGTATTATACCAAACTATAACCCCTGTTTAATTTTTTTTAATAATCACACTTAAAAAGTGTTGGGTGAAGCTTAAGACCACCACAGTTTTGGATGATTTCCCCTTTCAGCTACATTTGTTTGGGTTCCAAATTTGATTGTACACACTCCCATTGCTTGCTGCGGTCCCATAACCAACTTATGTTGTTATTAATGTGTTTAATTTGGACATATTTTGTATTTTCTGTACACTTCGAGGGATTGTTATCACTAAGAATTTTTTTTTTAAAAAAAAAACTATGTATACTGGGAGAAGTATTCTGTGTCATTTTTTCTCATCTGGGAATTTGTTTCAGCGTCCTATATTTGTTTATGATCCATGAATTACTTGATAGGATGGCAACACTCTCTACAACGAGCTTGAAGTTGTGGAAGGCATGAAGTTAAACAAAGGTTACATCTCTCCGCACTTTATTAACGACCAGAAGAACCAGAAATGTGTAAGTATTTCTTTTATGTTCTTGTTGCTCTAATTGTGTTGTCTTCTTTTTATTTTTATTTTGATTGACTAATACTATCTGTTGTAGGAACTAAATGATCCCTTGATATTAATACATGACAAAAGAGTGTCAAATGCGTTCTCCGTGGCCAAAGTGATGGAGTTAGCTATGAAGGTATTTGTTTAATTGTTTATGCTTGTGTGCTTATGGTTGATGTTCGTTTATTGTGACATCAATTGCAACCTAACACACAATGGTCTATTTTCTGCTTCATCAGAAGCAAAAACCTCTGCTTATTGTCGCAGAAGATGTAGAAAGTGAAGCATTGGGTACCCTGATTCTTAACAAGCTTCGTGGAGGTGTTAAGGTTGGTTTTATCTCTCTTTATGCTTTCTTTGAAATGTTCGCTTTGGTTTAGTGAGATCTGACTTAGTAATGTATATGCAATGAATTAGTTCAGTCTTGCTATGCGTGTGAATAGTTTTTTTCTCTTGAAAATTGACCGCACTCGACAGAATGTGCTGCGGCATATCTCAAGAATTCGTAGTGCAGTCCCACTTTTTTTTAGCATTCAAAGCATTCAAAGAATTTCAGAAGTTGGCACTGATTATAATAAAATTCGGAATTGACATAGAGTAATGGGCACTGTATTTCAAAAGAAAAATGCAATGGACAGAGAACAAGAACTCCAATCTGATGCCAAAAACAAATCTTCTCTGCTCTTATTACGCACGAATTATTCCCTTAGTTCTCCACTCTGCAAGGGAGAAGCAGTATGCATTGTTGTTATACATACATACAGAAGCATCAGCTTCGGGTAATGTACTAGTGTCACAAATCCTCTCCTGGTGCCCTGTGTTCCCTCATCGATTCCATGGTTATTCACGTCAGGGAACGCCCAAGTGTTCCTCCCACTCATATACACCTCGTTTTCTATGTCGCCCTATGGTGTTGGTACGAACCTCTATGGTGTAAGTACACTGGCAGATACCGGCTATTTTGCCTCCCAGCCTCTATTGCTAGGTTTGGGGTGGGTTTAAGCTAAGCTTCTCTATATACAGCTCGACCGAGTGGAGTATTCCGATACTAGCTGCATGAACATAGACGACTTGTCCTCTAAAAGCTTCTGGGGCGTGTCGAACTCTGCAATTTTACCTGAAAATCAAGAAGACGAGATAAATTATTTGTGAAGACTTCTTTCCAAATTCCATGCATAAGAAAAACTAGCTATGAAGGTGTCTAGATGTTATTCAAGAATTCGATGCACGAGTGGGAAAGACGAGCTCAGGAAATCTAGCTATGAAGAAGTAAAGGAACTAATGTCGAAGAATCCGTACCATCACTAAGGACCAGAACAAGGTCACTGTCAATTACTGTTGGAATACGATGAGCAATGGTACAGACTGTGCAGTCCTTGAATTCACTGCGTATGATCTTTTGGATAAGATTATCTGTTGCTGTGTCAACAGATGCTGTCGCCTCATCAAGTACCAAAATTTTTGCCTGCTTGAGCAACGCCCTACCCAGTGCAATAAGTTGGCGCTGTCCCACGCTCCAGTTATCCCCGTTTTCTAGCACTGCAAAAGCACAAATAGTCCAGGAAGAATAACTTTTTTTTTTTTTGCATTATGAAGCCACATTCCCACTCTTCAAAGAAGGCTTGGCAGCAAAACGTCAGACTAACCTGGACTGTCAAGTTTCTCTTCCTTGGAACGGATGACCTCTCCTAGCTGACACTTTTCTAGTGCCTGAAACAGAAGATGTTTCTTCGATAAGAATCTCACATATTCAACACGAGTATAGCATAAAACTGACCAGGATGTACCTCCCAAATTTCTTGATCAGCACGCTCTTCAAGAGGATCAAGATTCATTCTGATAGTACCCTCAAACAGTGTAGGGTCTTGGGGGATGATACTCAACCGTGACCGCAGATCGTGAAGACCAATTGCAGAAATGTCAATGTTGTCAATTATAATCTTCCCTCCAGTGGGTTCAATTAGGCGGAAAAGGGCCTGAATAAGGGTAGATTTACCACTTCCAGTACGCCCTACAATCCCGATCTTTTTCCCGCCAGGGAACATACAACTTACACCATGAAGAACTAATGGTAGATCATCCTTGTAGCGGACCTTTCATATATATGAAAAAAGTAAATTAGATGACAAAACTAAATAGATCATAAATTAGAGATGTATGGTAATTATAGATAGTAAAGAGAAAATTGTAAATAAATCAATATTAGAATATAAATTTTTTTACACTGGAAATACTAATGAGCTCTATAGCAATGCTAATGAAAGTCTTATCCTTAACTGCAATCACTAATAAAGCGTACCTTGAGATCAATCAGTTCAATGCTTCCATTGTGAGGCCATGATAATGGTGGGCGGCAATTCTCAATAATCAGTGGTGCTTCACTAGGAAGCTTGCAATATTGATAAATGCGTTCAACAGAGATTATCCTGTTCTCTAGTTTACAGAAGCTCAATATCCACCTTGACATGCGAGCATTTAAATTAAGTCCATATGTGACAGCGAGGCCAGCCATACCTATCAATTTGGAAGTCCATTATAGATGCTGAATAAATTTTAACAGACAACAGTATTCGAGTTTTCTACTGGGTAGAATAAGGCATTGGATAAAGCAATAAAACATAGTAGAGCAGCATGTGGAACATAAAACATACTTGGTTCGATCGTGCCAGGAGGAAAGCTCACAAGTATTGCCATGCAGAAAGCAAAGACGAAAGTTGACAGCAATTCCATTCGCAGGCAGAGCCATTCAATAGCAGCAAGGCTGGAAAATAAAGGCCGAGCAAAACAGTCAAGAAGGTAAAGATTCCTTTTCATAAACCGTTTCTCTTGACCAAAGCCTCTTATTGTAGCAGCGCCAGCAATTGATTCACTAAACAAATGGATAACTGGAGACTTCTGGACACTCAAAATCCTAGTCAGTTCCCTTGATGAAGCAATATAATATCTCTGCAAAGGTGAAAGTAGTTGGAGCATTAGTAAAATGCCACTCTGATTTACCAGGAAACATATCCTTCTAAATAGGCTATTCCTTGTGACTATGACGGTCAATAAGAAATTATGAGAATTGAGCTAGAAGTATCTCATTTAATAAACATTAGCAAGCATAGCAATTTACAACATCGTCAACAGTGAACCAAGGACATACTAAACATCCAATGCAATACATGATATGCCTATGTCCAGTGACTAATAAACTTTATATAAGGATCATTAGCCGAAAGTAAACTCTAGTTATACTACCCATCTTGCAAAAGGAGGTAGAATTCTCAGAATTTTTACTGTCCTATACCAATTTTCTAAATGTCAAGAAAATAAAAAAGAACAGCTTGTGATATTAAACCTAAAATATAGGTTAAAATGTAACATCTGGCGATAACAACATTTACCTGCATCCACATGCATGCAATAGCCATGGGAACTATAAGAATCAGAACTTGCCATGTGACTTTGCTCATGACAGCAACAATTCCAAGGAGTTGAATTGTCGTTGATGCAAATCCACCAAGTCTGAACGCTATATCAAGGTCCACAACACTTTGATCTACAGAAACCTGATATAAAGTATTAATAAGGAGGAAGCACATATTACAAACTTATATTAGCATGGACAAGAGCAAGACTTACTCGGTTCAGAATCCGACCAGATGGTGTGGTGTCAAAGAATGACATTGGAGCTCGAAAGACACACCTAAGCATTTTTATAAAAAGCTTCTGGGCAGCTGCTAAACCAAACGTAGCCACAAGAAGGCTTCTCACAAACACAAATAATGAACTCCCAAAAGCAAGGGACATATAAACAACCAGAAGGACCACGCTATCTGTCTTGGGTGCATCTCCTTCTGTTTGTGGGTTTGCCCACGCCATCCACCAGTTGCTCGCAATCTGAAGAACTTGGAACATGGTTTGAGCCAAGATAATTAGCGGTATCAGTGCACCTTTGTAAGCTTCCCCCATGTATGACAAATAAACTTTTGAGCTCACTCTTCCACGTTCCCTTTCCTCCTCCTGAACAGTACGCTTCTTCTTACGCTCTTCTTTCTTCTTTTTTTCCTTAATTCCCCGTGCATTAGATGGTTGGCCATTTTCACACACCTTGTTTTTCAGGTTATCAATATTACTAATACTTGGTGTCAATCTTTTGTTGGGAATAGAAGAAGAAACTGTATCACCATCGGAATCATCAAAGATTTCCATGGTTTCAATAGCTTCCTTATGAGCAGAAACCAGAGCATTGAAATCAGTTCCAGCTTGCAGAAGATCATCATACTTTCCAGCTTGTGTGATATGTCCATCCTTAAGAACCTGTAACATGACAGAAGCATAAAAGAGAGATTAATACATGCTCATTAGTCCCACGTATAGTACCTCGAAAACTATCCTGAAGATAACTAGCTCTCATGTAGAGATCAGATACATGGTTAGCTTCCAAAAGAAAAAAGGACCAATAGGATATTGGCATATTGCAGACAACAACTCAATAAGATGATGAAAATGAAAAGCATATCCATAAGCATTACTCAAAATAACATACACATCAATATGAAAATGTGGTTGCCACTTACCAATATCAGGTCAGCAGCTGGTAGAAACTCAACTTGATGGGTTACATAGATTACTGTTTTGGTTGCTAGTGCGCTCAATATATACTCCTGCAACACAGAAGCAGACGTGTTATGGAACAGAATCAGCTTAGAAACAAATAGAAATAAGGCAACAGAGGTACCAACCTTAAACAGTTCGCTCCCAGTATGAGCATCGACAGCACTGAAGGGATCATCAAGTAAATAAATATCAGCATCTTGGTAGAGTGCTCTAGCAAGCTGGACTCTTTGTTTCTGACCTCCACTCAAATTAATGCCTCTGTCACCAATAATAGTCTGATCTCCATATTGGAGCAGCTCAAGATCTTTCTTCAGACAGCAAGCTGCAATGACTCTCTTGTAACGTTGTCTATCCATTGGACTGCCAAATAGAATATTCTCCTCAATGTTTCCAGACTGTATCCAGGCAGTCTGAGGAACATACGCTGCTGTGCCACTTATCCTGACCTGAAATAGGAGACGGGAGCAAGGTAAATGTAACAGAACTGACAGAGAAATTAGCGTCGGCTTTTTGTATTTATACTTACATGGCCACATAATTTGGGTATCTCCCCGAGTATAGACGATAGTAGACTTGATTTGCCAGAACCAATAACACCACAGACTGCTACTCTCATGCCTCTCACTACACTAAGCTGTATATCAGAAAGTGTAGGGGTCACAGAGTATGGGTTCCAAGAGAATGCACCATCCTTAATATCGATCGCCTTGTCTGTACTACTTTGTGGAACATTTATAGTTGCATCATCTGGCAGTTCTTCCTGCTGCAGAAAATGAGACAGACGGTCCAATGACACCTTTGTCTGTGCCATCATAGATATGAGATCCGGGAAGTTCCTTAGAGGCTCTTGGAGGATCCTAAACGTTGCCAAAGCAGAAAGAACCCCTCCTGCAGTGAGCTGGCCACCGAGTAATATGCAAGTCCCGAAAGTTATGACTGCGACAAAGATTGGCGAGCTCCAGAAAACAAATGTAACTGCAGCCTGTGAGTACAGAGCCCACCGAAGCCACCTGCATTCCACGTTCCTCATCTCTTCCAACTGAAGCCGGTACCGATCCTCCCATGCCTGAAGCTTCAAGATCCTCATATTTTTCAAGCACTCTGAAGTCTTGCGCATGCGCTCATCTTTTGATGCCATCAACTTATCTTGGTAGTGCTCCTGCAGCTTCGCCACAGGGACAGAGGCTGCGATCGATAACGCAGTTGCCACCAATGTTGAAACCATGGCAATCCCGACGTTCTTGTACAGGATGGCGAGAGCAAGAATGATCTGCAGGGGAAGCATCCAGATGTCATGAAAATACCATGCATAGTCCCCCACGCGCTGCACATCGACGGCCATGTAATTCACAATCTCACCACTCGTGTGGCTCTGCTTCGAGGCGTTTGACAGTCGGAGACCCTTCCTATACACCATGGCGGTGAGGCCAGACTTGACATGGATCCCCATGATGTCCACACCCAAGTACCACTGTCGGGCAGTGAGTGTCTCAAGCAGCTTTGCAACAAAAAATATGGAGGCAAGGATGTAACCTTCATGGGGGAAAGCAATGTTGCCACTGAGGTAATCCACAAAATAGCTGATCAGGTAAGGGCCAACATATGACACGATTGTGTTGACAGCAGCAAATGTGCCATTGACCGCGGCCTCTCGCCAGAACGACTTGAGTATTGCCCATGTCAGTGATGGCCCCCTGCCAGGGTGCTCTAGCCGCTGGCGCTCGTAGTGAGCGCTCATCACCTTATAGCATGACTTTGCACGGTCCTTGTGCACCAGCAAGGGTATGTCAGCCAGCTCAAGTGGCCGCTGCGCACCAACAGAGAGCAGGGGACTAAGCCATGACAGTGTTGCGAGGCTGAGGATCCCAGCATCACTGTACGGAGTGACCCTCAGGCACCCCAGCTCCTCCTCCGCCTCTCTGCGCTGCCTGCCGAGCAGCAGCGGCTCATGCAGACCATCCTCCGTGAACTCCAATTCCAGACCTGTGGAACCCATGACACCAACCAAGCACAGGAAGCCGAGGGCCGGCACGGACGCGAAGTTGGCAAGCATGTGCGCGTAATCCACCGCGCGCGCCCCGTCGCCCATGAGGCGCCTGGAGTCGTCGTACGCAATGACAACGCAGAGCGCGAAGGAGACCACCCACCAGACCCGCACCAGCGCCGGGAACCTGGCCCAGCCGAGGGCGCGGGCCTGCAGCGCGAGCGCGAGCAGCGCGGACCAGGACACCGCCTGCACGGCCGGCAGGAGCAGCGCCCCCGCCGCGACGCGGGACCCCGCCACGGCCACCTCGTAGCTCAGCACGGCGACCTGCGCGAGCAGGGCGTAGGCGCAGGACGCCAGCACGGCCCTGTACCAGGCGCCGGCGCTCGCCGCCGCGAGGGCGCCGGTGCCCGCGCCTGCGCCGGCGCCCACGACGACGGCCGCGGGTCCGACGCGGCGGCGCGGCGCCTTGAGGCATGAGGCGCAGCGGGAGGCGAGCGAGCGCGCGGCGCGGAGCAGGAGCAGGAGCGCGGCGAGCGCGAGCAGCGCGGCGTGCGCGGCGGCGGCGGCGGCCTCCGGGAGCGGGAGGGACGGGAAGGAGGGCGGCATTGGGAGGCGGCGGGGATCAGTGACGGAGCGGGGACGGGGAGGGGTTTAAAAGGCATTGGGGTTGGCCTCGCCACGGCAGGGGAGGGCAGGCAGCCGCGGGAGAAAGAACGGAAGGGGAGAAGAGCTTTGGGCGGCGGATTACGGCATCGGCGGATGGCAACAACGGAGGCGTTTTGGCGGTAGCAGCAGGCGGGCGGGCAGGCAGGCAGAGAGGCTCGCCTGCGGGCGCCTGGTTCGAGGAGGGGAGAGAGAGAAGGCTCTGCCGCCCGGGATGGGATTCCGGCTAATGCCGATGCGGTAATGCTCTCCGGCCGGGTCCGGGCGGGTTACGTCTCTGATCTCTCCCTCACCAAACTCTCTCAGGCTGTGTTCGTGCGTCCCTCTCGAAGCCGGCCGTGTGGGGGCGGCGGCGTGGGTGTGGTGTGGTGGTAGCAGGTGGCGTGCGGAGGGAAGGTTTCGGCCTCGGCGTCGGCTTTTGGCGGATGGATGGATCGGCGGTGGTGGTGTGGTGGGAGATGGGAGAGGAGGACGATGCGGAGGCCTACTTGTTGTGTTGAGAGGCAGGAGGGGGTTAGGAGCGTGCTAGTAGTGAATTTCTTTTGTTTCACTTTTTTCTCTCTTCTTGTGTTGTGTCCACTCCACTAGCTGGTTTCGGCTTGCAAACAGATTAACCCGGCACGGCGATTGATGGTTTTTATAAAGAGGAGGAGGAGAGTTCGGAGCCGCCTTTGCATTCCGGCTAACCATGCATCCGTGTCCTGCATGCCGCATTTAATATTATTGTTACAGAAATGGAAAGTCCTATTTGCAGAGCTCGCGGAATTTCCATCTTTATATTTACGGAAAGCCACATCTCTTCGTCATCTTTATGTTAAGATTAAGGAAACCTTTGCGGCAGTTCACATGACAAATTTGCACAAAAAAAGAAAAGCATTTCAGGCGACAGGAATAACGTGCAGCGAGGGGGAAAAGCGACCGCTTCGTACGCGGGAGGGAACACGATAGTGTCACAGTGTGTGCGCCATGCGCCCGTGCCCTGCTGTAATCCAGTTCAGACGACTTCAATTCAGAACCTGAACCAGCTGCTCAGTTGAGACAATAATGCTTTTGCGTTTTCGCTTTGAGTAAAGTATCATCTTCTTGAACAAAGAACCACCTGAGCCTGCTGAACTCCGTCACCTAATTCTTGGCATTCGCGGGTCGCAGCTGCCTTGGCCACGCATGGCGATGATTGGCAACACGCCGACCCAGCGACGAGACGAAAACCACCGTTGTCGTGCATGTGTCCTGACGCTTCGCGGCTGCTGGTAACTGAACAGTGACGGTGGTACTGGATCGATCACGTCCGAGAAACGGGTGATAAAAAGACAGGGGGGTTACGGCCGGAAAGACGCCTTTTTCTCTGATCTGACGAGGCCCCAGCTCGCCGCCAGCAGAAAGATGCCCCTTCCGTATCCCTCTGACCCCGGCGAGCAACGGCGGTGCAGACAAAACAAGGAAACAAACGCCGTGCAGGAGCAGGACAGCGGACCGGACCGCAGCAGCGACGTGGGGTGGGTAGGTTTGCCGCGACGTGGCACATGCATGGGCAGCAGCTCGCGGCGTAGGTTGCCCAGGTGGGGGCGAGGACGCACGCAGCGGCAGCGCGGCGGCACGAGGGGGAGGGGAGCCAGCCGGGAGCGGCAGCCGGGACGGGAGGGAATATCGCGTGGCGTGGCCCCGTGATATCTTATCTCGCCGCGGCGCGGTGGGCACCGTGGCGGTGGCGGGGGCAGCGGTCCGCGTCGCGTCAGTGGCGACTAGCGAGCACGCCCGGAGGCCGCGCGGCGTGGACCCTGGTCGGTCGTGGCCGCCGGAGTCGGCGGCGCGTGCATGTGTGCGCCGGCCCCCGGCCGGCCTGTCGTGAAGGTTTATTCCCGGGGATGTCTCGAGCTGGCGCGCATTCTCGCACCACGGACCGCACTAGAAAAAAGGTTCCTGGAGGTTGATTCCGTTCCCTTCCCCAGCTCAATCAATGCAGCATAGATCCTGATCTAGTTGGTTATTATACACTCTTAATTATAAATAGTAGTATATTTAGTATAAATTAAGCTCGGAGGGCACTCTGATGGCGACGACAGACGTCCAGACCAGACCAGCAGTGAGCAAGTGGGCAGCTTTGTATACTCGGTGGTCGATCTCGTGGCATGGGCATCTAAGATTTTCGACGTGGATCCGCCAAGCAAGTCGTACAGTTTGATCAGTGTCATTGGGTGATGGACGTTCCGGGGGGCACCATCGGATCCCACTGACCGTGCAATGCAATTGCAAAAAGAAAAAAAAAAACAACGAAGATGCGAGCATCTTTGTGCATCGTGTTTGATAAAGCTGAGACTTATATATGGAGGGGACGAACGAGTGGAAGTGGTGCCAGCCGTACGTGCTGCTGCCTAGGACCGCCGACCGACCGACGCACGGCATTGTCAACGCAGTGGCCAGTGGCTGAGCGGCCCGTAGAGCACGTTTGCTTTGGCGAATTGCATGGCGTACGCATTGCATGGTCCATGGGGGGTGACGGAGCAGGCACTGCCGGCCGGCGGTGCGCGCGTCGCCTGGAACCTGGGGGTTGGATGGGCCACGAGCACGGCATCGGCATTGGTCCCGTGTCCATGTGTGTGCCCGTCCTAGTTGGATCATCATGGATCCATGCATCCGACGAGGTAAGATTGCATGACGTACAAGAGCAACTCTTTTGACATGAGTGCTCGGTTACGCAACGCGCGCGATGATGATCTCACATTTGTCACAACTGCCGTAACTGTGGGAAAAGAGAAAAAAAAGATGGCCGCGACGACAGCCTAATTGCGCGGGGTGAATTTTATTGTTTTGATTGTCGTGCGACAGCGTGCCATGAGTGCAGTGCTTAGGTCTCAGGTCTTGGTCGTTGATGGAGGCATGACCAGGGCATGCCCACCGAGCACAGCGCGAGTTGCCCGGCCACTTCGATCGATCACTCGCTCGGTTGCGTTGTGTCTTGGCAATTGGCAAAAGATTGCCCATCAATCACCAGCAATATAATGCGGCAACGATTGTACTGTTGCTCCATCTCCATCGCTCGAATCGCGGCCATCGTCGTCTGTGCGCGCGCGTGCTCTGGCAGGGCACGCGACCCGGCCGGCCCCGCGACATGGCTCATGGACGCAGATTTCTGGCGCGTGCTTGAGACGTCGCCTCCAGGCGCCGCGCGCCGCCCCCAGCACGCACTGCCGTGGATCCGGCCTGCCCATCTGGACTCCGGTCCAACCGCCGCCGCCGCCGCGGCGCCACTGGCACCATCCGTCCGCTCGGTCGTCGGTCGGTCGATCGGCGGATCGGGTCGTCGTCACGCTCCGCCCACACAGACCAATCCAGCGGGCCCAGCGCAGCATCCAGATAGCAACTGCAGGTTACCGTCCAGAGGGCTCGACTGCTGGCAGTGAACGTACGTAGATCAGCTGCAGCTGGAATGCCAGTCCAACACAATTGCTATACATTGCGCGTCTAGTGCTCTGCTCTAGCTTTTTTTTACGGCAATGCTCTGCTCTAGCTTTTTTGATGGCAATGCTCTGCTCTAGCTTTTTTGATGCTTCGTTCTTTCTTGCATGCTACTAGTATTAGCCTACCAAAGGCAATGGATATTTGTTGGTGCCAAAGGTCATGGCGGCTATTGTCCGCGTGTCGTACGTGGCCTCATATACGCCTCATGCGTGTGCAGTGCATCGAACGAACGAACAAAACCAGTGGACTTCCACAAAAGCCGGCGTTGCTGCACAGATACCATCAGATCAGACGCTTTAATCTTGCACTACCAGTATGCTCTTTCTTTCTTGCATTGCTTATTAGGCTGGCTACTTGGATTAAAGACCGGCCCTGCTGCAAAAGGCCAGCACGGAAATAAAAAAGATCATGGCTTGCAGTGTCAAAAAGGTAGCTATAGTGCATGCCTTTGCTAATTCCTTCCATGCGAAGGCACAACAATAATGCACGCGCGCGGTGCCAGTGAATAGATGGATCGACCGACCAGCAAACGGCAGGGCTCCGTCGTGGTTTCCAGTCATCGTCTGATCTGATCGTCGCGGCAGCAGAGTGCAGAGCTCTCTACTAGCTAGTTGGCCGACATGATGAAGCGAGCAGCAGCAGTCCGAGACGGCACTGGCCGGCCGGGTGGTTTTCTCTCATTTTCTGGGGTGTGTGGTGCACGCGCGCGTACGGGGCCACGTACGGGATGGTGCGTGCATGAGCGCCGACACGAATGGGGAGCACGGGGACGCCCCTGCCGCGCTTTCCCCAGTGGCCACTGGGCAGTGGCTCCAATGCTCCATCGAGCGCTAGCAAAGGGTCCGTGCCTGCCTGCTGCTGCTTGGCACAAGTGGAGCCGGGAACAAAGGAAGCTTACATCATCAGCACTTGTGCGGTGCAGGCATGGCAGAGTGGTTTGTGTGCCAGTACGGTGAAGCAGAGCTAGCACATGCCTGAAAGAAAGAAAGAAAGCAAGGTACATGCATGGAGCATCGTGCATCGATCGGTGCATGTGTGTTGAAGGCAGCGCGGATCGGCATTTGATGTCGCTGTTGGAAGGACGCCGATTAATTATTGTATATGTTTCCTAAATAAATACTATATCTCCATCATATACAATATTAACAATTCCTATGTCTCAGTCGTCTGAAATATGTGCTGTTCAGACAACATGTGAGTTGGCTCAAGATTAGTAGTGGCACAAGGTTCAGGCTCCGTTAGATGCAAAATCTGATGGTTGCTGCTTATCACCTAAACACAGTCTATATTTCAGACACCTGAAAAACATATAGCATGTTCAAAAAATATTTTAATACTTACTGTATCAAATAAGGGCTTTGCTATAATCTAGTCGCCTGGATTTTTTCATGACTCTCAGGCGATGCTTATTTACCCCTTTTAGATCCCCCGCTGCTGCCTCACCAAGCATGCACAACTCCACTTAGGAACGTCGTCGCCTGAAATAGCCAGGCGACCGTAGTCTAGGAAATGTGATCAAATAAATAGTGTTAGATTTGTGATCAAATATATTTCAGACACCTGAAAAACATATAGCATGTTCAAAAAATATTTTAATACTTACTGTATCAAATAAATAGTGTTAGATTTGTGATCAAATATATTTTATATTATATCTATTTGAAATCTTAAATGTACTAACTCTTCAAATTATAAGTGGTTTTTACTTTCTAAGTACATATATGTATCTAAGTAGAATAATGTACATAACAAAAGTTATATGAGCTTAGAAAATAATCAAATATAGAATGATCTGTAATTTGAATTAGAAGAATATTATATATTCCCTCAGTTCCAAATTGCATTGCAGTTCACTTTGACTTTTTGGGGTGAAAAAAAGTCAAAGTAAAATAAAATTTGAAACGGGGAAAGTACTATACTATTTCTTGTAAACTTAGCTGAACTTAAGTTAGCTTGACTTTGTCAAAACTTAATGTTGGAGTTATTTGGTTTTAATACGTGGATCAAGACTAGTTTGGAACTTAGGGGGCAGGTGATCCATGAAACTGGTGTGAATAATGAAGTTTTCGTCAGATCGTAAGATGCAGACTCCATATGCAAATGGTCCTTACATAAAGTCTCCAACCGTGGTGGGTCCTCGGATGGCGAGATGAGCCGTGTACCGTACCGTGTACCGACATGCATGCGAACTTGGAATCCAATGGATCGAGACCTGTGCTGTAGCAGAGATTGCTAATAAGCCCGGCACATGTGCACACCTCATGTATATCATTTCATCAGGAAAAAGAAAGATTCTGTGGGATTTGTGGCCAAAATTTCTTTGCAACCGGCCGATTACGATTACGATTAAATTACGAACCGTCATGATCAGTCACGCAGGACTATGTCACGACTACAGGAGAGTAGGCGTACTTCACAGGAATACATTTCATAGTTATCTTTACATACTTTCGTATTGCTGTATTCTTTAGCTTAAAGCTGAGTCACAGACATGTGGGGCCTTCGTGCCAGGGTTGGGGGCGCGCTGTTATAAGCGTCACCAGTTGCGTGTAAGAGACTATCGTTGAATTGAATTGAGAAAAAGGAACACGAGAGTTGCGAGGTGTTCCTCGGCTCGCCGTGGGCGAAATCCAGCTTGCCTATCTCACGCTCCGGCGATCGCCGGAGCAACGGGTGTGACAGTTGGTATCTAGCTCCTCTGTATCCCGGTCCCGAGTTACCCACCCTTCCCACCCTTCCTGGTTTGAGTTTCACGGTGAGCGGCGGCTCTGGCGGCGGCGTGAGCTTCGGGTACTTCCAGTATTTCGGCTTCGCCACCGCTCGATTCCGTCGGCTCGACTCATTCCGGTGACCACCTCCACCAAATATCGTCGGGATCTGGTACTCGGGCGGCTCTGCGTTGCGGCGCAGATCTGCACAACTTCGGCTTCCCGGCGGTGGGCACCTCCACCAGCGCCGCCGGCTACGCTTCTTCACTGACTGGGGTCTGCATCGACAACGGGCGCGGTGGTGGCACGATGGTGAGCTATTCTGGGCTTACCCGATCTCTCAATTTTACTCGCATTGATTCAGTAGCCCAGGGTTGTGTAGCAGTAGTCTGCACGTAAAATTCCGTAAGCAGCGACTTGGAGGGGAACCGTCCGTCGATTTGGGTTGCGGAACTTGTTTCCGTGTAAAATTCTGTGATCGCGCCTCGGTTCCAGGAGTTGGGATTCATTGTCGCCTGCAATAGGGGAGGTTTAGGCTGAACCTGGGCGGCAGTGCTGCGGTTGTGTGCTCAGTTGGGTCATCACGGCCCCCAAACGCAAGCCAGCGAAGCCAGTGATTCCATCTCCTCAAACTAATTTTATTCTGGAATCTATGGCTGAGACCTCAAGGACAGTAGAGTCTAAGTGGGCTGATCTGTTAGATACTTTGGATTTGATGTCAAAAAGGATGAATGATTTGGGGAAAATTCAGCAGGATGTGAAACAGGACCTGCTCCATGAGATTGCTCACACTAATTCCAGAGTGGAGAAATGTTTAGATGATCAAAAACTTATGCAGGAAACTATGAAGATTACTGGTGATGCAGTGAACAAGCTGATCAATGAAGGCTTTGACAGGTTGCTCAGCCCACACTCAAGCAGTGAAGGGTCCAGTCTGGGAGGGGATTCTGAAGCTGAGTTTGACAATCCATTCTCTGGAGGCAATGGGAATCATCATCATCACCATAACAGAAGGAGAGATCATGGTCATCATGACAGAAATCATGGTATACCCTATCATGCTCTACCCAAGTGGTCATTTCCTGCTTTTGATGGTAGTCAACCCAAGGTGTGGCTGGATAAGTGCTTGAATTATTTTACCATTTACAAGCTACCTCAAGAGCTCTGGGTGGAGGCAGCCACTATGCATCTGCAAGATAATGCTGCAAAGTGGTGGCAAGTGTTCTAGCGGTCCAATGCTGGAGTTGGTTGGGAACAATTCAAGAAGGCCACCCATACTCAGTTTGACTGTGATGATTATACAACTGCTATGAATGAGCTGTTGGACTTAACTATGCAATCTTCTCTGGATGATTATGCATCTAAATTCAAGTCTCTGCAGTTTGATATATGCATGAATGGAACAACTCATGATGATAAGTTCTTTGCTATTCAGTTTGTCAGGGGTCTGAAGGAAGAACTGAGATGTGTGGTGGAACCCCAGCGTCCACCAACTGTTGAACAAGCTTTGCTCATTGCTAAAATTCAGCAGAAGATAGTGGATAGAAGGAAGATGAAGTATCAGGACAAAGGTAAGCAACCTGCTCACAAGCCTGAAGCTAAACCTGTAACAACTCCAGTTTTAGGCTTTTTAAATCTTGCACTTCATGAGCATAAGCATCTCATGCTCATAATTGTCTGAATTGCTTGATGCTTGTTTCCTTGTGGTTAAATAGATTTATTTGTTATATATATATATGTATTAAGTAGTTTCCAAACTTTTCCAAAAAGTCCTGTTTACATTGCTCAGATCAAGTTGGACCCTTAAGAGAGTTTATAAAGAAAATTATTTGGAGAAAACTTTGTTTTTACACCAAGTCATGAAAATGGGTTTAAGACTTTCAAAAAGGGCAAAACAGCAAAGGAAAATAGTGGAAATTAATATTTTTTATAATTGTAATTTGACCCTAATTCACATTTTCAAATCTAGGCCGAATTAGCAAAAACTTTCTACATGAAAAATATTCTACTCTTCAAATGGAGTAACTTTCATGTTTTAAGTTTTTTCAAATTCGCAACGGTTTGGAAACTACAGGGGGGTCAAACTTTTCAGGTCAAGCCAAAATGGGTGGGTCCCACCTGTCATCATCCTCTTCTATCCTTTTCTCTCTGTCTCGCGTACAGAGCGACAGCAAGCCGCCGCTGCACGCCGCTGCTTGCCTGCCCTGCCTGCCCTGTCTGCCGCCTGCCGATGCCGCATGCCGAGCTCCGCCAAGCGCTACGCGACGCCGCCGACGAGCATGCCCGCCATCACCTGCCGCCTGCACCGCTGCGCCGTCTGTGTCACTGCGCCGAGCGCCGTGTCAAGCTCGCCCCGCGCGCCCGTGACTCCCTTGGCCAAAGTGGACGCGCCTCGCGGCGTTTAACGCCCGCCCCACCTCCCGCACTCACTCACCCACTCCATTTCCTTCTCCCTCGCTCTCGGAGAGCGCCCGCCGAGCCGCCATGGCCGCCGAGCGAAACCGCGTCGCCGCCCCACACTTTCTGCTCAGAGCCTCCTCCCCGCCCACTGCTGCCGCCATTAGCTTCGCCTCGACCTCCTCTACCTTCGCCGCCCCTCGGTGAGCCATCGCCGCCACCGGACGAGCGCGCCACCGGAGTAGCCGGCCACCGAACCGCCGGCGCACGTGGCCGGGGCGCCACGGGCCACCGCGAGCCGGCCTGAGGCCACCGGCGAGTGCGCCGCGGCCCCGAGGGCCTTCTCCGCCCCTCTGGGTCGCCGGCGAGCCGCTCCACCGGCCGGCCCCCAACCCACAGCGCCTTCCTCTGTCTTCTCCATGTGAGGACCTCGAGATTAGAATTTGAGAAAGGTAAAGGGTCGAGTTGCAAAAGTGCCAGGCACAGCAGGTTACCAATAAGTGCTCGGTTAATTTCTGGAAAACCTAGGGACATTTCTGAAAAGTGCTTGTCTTCGTAATTGATTTTCCAGAAAATCATGTTAATCTTCCAAAATTCATAAGTTGCCCATTTTAAGTCCAAATTGAGTGATTAAACTTGCAGTATTTTTGTTATGGAATGAACTATGCCTAGAAAATATGAAATGCCATGTTTGAGATACTTCTATATTGAGATTAGAATTAATTATTGAATTGCTAGATAACTTATAAAATGCATAGTAAATAGAATATTGTTCAGAAAAATATGGTTCTTGTTTTGTTAATTTTCTTTTGTGATGCCCTATCTATGAAAATTATATCATGTGCATGTTATATGTAAAATTATGAAGTTGTAGTTCAAGTGGGACTCTAGGGCTATTCTTGGAATAATTCAAAAATGCTTTTTGTTGAACTAGTTTTGGGTTGATAATTTTTGTAGACCTCTTATATGACATGAGGTAGCTCTTGAAGTAGCGGGACCTAAGGTTTGGTATACTTCGTAGTACAAAGTATTTTTAGGACCATGTATAGGTGCTACCTTGTCATTTTTGTGTAGGATAGCATACTGATCAAAATGAGGTGAAATTTGGATGGTAGGCTAGATTTGTTATGTTTTATGTACTGTAAGTTTTGTAGGATTTTAAGAGTAGCCAATCACGGTGCTCCTGTTCAACTCTTGGATGTTCAAATTAGGGGTTAAGTCCATTGATGCTAGGATAATCTAATTATAAGTTGGGTTTCCGGTTGACTTGTCTAAAGTTGATAGTTAGTCTGTTAGCTTGACCATCTACTGTTAAAGTTTCATGGTCATTGCATAAATGGTTTAGGAGTTATGGGTGTGACAAGATGGTCACCAGGGCTGTTTTGGTGGCTGTTTTGCCAGAATCAGTCCTGATGTTCTGTGTTTTAGGTGTAGTTAACCTGGGAATCAGTTTGTGATGTCTTCATATGTTTGATGGAGAATTTCATAAGCTTTCCAGAATGTCTTCATTCATATCCATAGGGTCTATGGTTATTTATTTATGATTTATTTACTGATCTGCTAGTTATATGGTTATGACTAGTATTGATGCTTGAATGAGTGATGTTGTGTGCTAGGCTTATTATCAAGGGTTCAAGGTGATTAGTGGTATGATGGGTGGTTAAGTAGTATACTAGGATGAGTAGATCATGATGAATTGGATAGGATGATTATGCTTGAGTGTAGTCTCTTTGGCTTTACAGACTTGTTTGCTGGTGATAGTAGAAAGGGATGTCTTTACTAGGATTACATTGTCGCAGTAGAACATGTAGTAGATGACATGTGCTTATGGTACATATTCTTGGATGATGTTGACTACCTTGTAGAAGGAATAAGCAAGCCCGTATCCTGTAACATCTCTGATGTTATATCAACTAAAATCGGCCATGTCATCATGTTTAGTCGCAAAGCATTCATGCTTAGGTCAACCCTGATCTGCATCAACTAAAACAAGATTTATATTCTAGGTTGATTGTGCCCCTGAGATGATGCTTGTTACCGCTTTTGATAGCCTAGAGGTGTGTCGGCTAGATCGAACGTGATTTCGTTTCGAAAACCCCGTTTCCGACAAACTCCGTTTTACCCCTTTTCCCTAGTTCAAAATCTATAAAGAATTTGGGGTTGGTCCCAAAAGCAAAGTTGTAGGGCTTGATGAGACCTACAATGTTGGTGAACAAAGTTTTTCAAGTTTTCAAAAAGAATTTCAAACAAATTTGAAAATACGGTTTTCCGACAGTTGTCCCCTTTTCAAAATTTGTTTCAAATTCAATTTTCCTTTCAAAATTTGAAAATGTGCCAGTTGAGAAAGTTGTAGAGAATGAAAAATTAGCTAGGGTTGCTTTTTGGAGTTTTTCAACTTTAGTTCAAAATTTTGGAGCAATTTGAAAATTTCAAAATCTGTCCCCGTGCCGACGTCGGCAATCCCCGTTCTCCTCACTAGCGCGGCACCGCCGCGCCATGCCGGCCGGCCGCCGAGGTCGCCGCCGCACGGCCGTAGGGAGGCTTCGTCGCCCCCGTGTCGCCATCTCCGTCGTCGCCCTTGCGCCATTAAGCCGCGGTCGGGACCCTCCCTCTCTCCCTTATCCCTCCGCCGCCTCGCTCCGCCTCATCCCGTCGCCATAGCCGCCGCCCCGCTCGCCATTGCCGTCGTCTTCGCGCCGCCATAGCCCGAGCACACTCGCCATTAGCTCCGCCGTGAGCTCGCGCGTCCGACCCGCATCACCAAGCCCCCCATTCCCGCCCTTTTTCCCGCGCCGTCGTCTTCTCCACGAACGGTGAGCCGAGCCGCCGGGAATCGCCGCCGCCATTCGTCGTCGTCGTTATTCATTTTCTCAATTCCTTCCGCAGCTAAGCTCGCCTTGACGAGCCGCACCGATGCTCCTCTCCTTTCTCGATTTGATGCTCGCTTGCCGCCGGAACGCGGCTTCGCCGCCGCCGACGCCATACCCGCCACCGCCAAGCTCCCACCTCCGCCGTCCATCCTCTTCATCTTCAAGCGCACCGTCCCCGCGGTGAGCTCCCGCTCCGTCCATGTCCCTTGCTTGGCCCCTAGGGTGTTGTAGCGCCGGCCGCCGTCGTGTCTCGCCGCCGCCCGGCTGCGCGCCGCCGCCGCGTCCAAGGCCGAGGTCGATAGGGCCTCGCGCCGCGCCCTTGGCTCGCGCATCACGCCCGCTACGTCGCGTAGCATCCCGCGCGCGCTAGCCGCACCGAGGAGCTCCGGTGAGCCTCCCGTCCGCGTCGCCGCACCGCCGTTCCGCCATGGCCGCCGGCGTGCTTGCTGCCGCCGCTCCGCCGTCCCATGGACTAGCCCGGGAGGTGCGCCGTGTCTTGGAGGTCGCGTAGGACCGAGCCTTGCCGCCGGAGACCTCGCCGCCGGCGAGGAATCGCCGGCGAGCCCCGCCGCCGCCGTCGGCCGGCTCGGCCGAGCTTGTTGGGCCGGCCTGGCTGCTGTTGGGCTGGTCTGCCAACAAGATCTTGGGCCGAGCCAGCCGGTTTCGGCCCGTATAGCCTTTTTCTTTTATAAATTCTTTTTCCATTTCTATTTAGGCGAAAAATGTTTTATTCTTTCAAAATTCATAATAAATTGTGCATTGCTCCAAAAATTCTGAAAAATTTTGTGTGTGTTCCTTATGATGTCCTCTATCTAGGAAAATTTCAAAATGCCAAATTTGAGTAGTTTTGATATATTCAAAAATTAACTGTTTTAATTGAAAAATGAGTCTTCCTTGTTTTTTTTTATAATTTATTTATTTATCCAAAAATCATGAAAATTTATTTGTGCACTGTTTTTAATATAAGCTACTTAAAATTAATTTTTGAAATCAATTTGACAACATTTGTTTTAGGATTTAATTTCCGTAGTTAATTAATTACTTGTTTGACTTTGGATTTGAGTGAAGACCCTAGGTCATCAACCCTAATGACCTTCGGCACTTTAATTTATTGTTTGCGCTTGTATTTAATTCATTTAGTTCTACTAAGCATCATATTTATATTCAATCATGTCATTATCGTGTAGACCACGTGAACGAGGAGAGTACCGCCGGTCCGAAGGAGGAACCAGTTTCGGAGTCGGGTTTCGGTGTTTCCAGTGTCGACGAGTCCGGTTTCGTCTACGCTCTCGATCAAGGCAAGCCCCGGTTTACATTCAACCTTACCTTGTATTACAAAGCTTTTACCATTTGTGCTTTTGCTTTGATGCATTAAGTCTCAGGAGTTGCGTTATAACCTAATTGATGCATTACCTACCTTGTTACTTGTATATCATCCTTGTTACCGGTTTATTTCGAAAATGCTTAGTATGCTTAGTCTTGCCTTAGTAAATAGGTTTTCAACCGAGTTACTTCGTAGCCGTTGGAAGTTGGTTTCACATGTGGCATCTTAATGTTGGTAGCTAATGATTAGTAAGATCGGTCGGGCAACTTGCATCATATGGTTGATGTAGTGTTTCGACTTGTCAATTAAGGACCGTACCGTTGTTGGCCCTTGGATCAAGACTTTTCAACTACTCACATATCTACGGAAAAGCTTTACCCTAGGATAATCTAAGGACTAGTACGGTGAGCCCGTGCATTGGGAGTGGCGAGATGGCGGGAATACTAGTTACCCTCGTGGGACGTAACCCGGAATGGAGGTGTACAAGTATTCTCGGATGGCACGGAAGCTGAGCCTAGTTCTAGAATGTCCGACGGTATTGTTGATATAATTGTGGGTTAGAGTCCCACTTATATCGTGTGTGTTAGGGATCCTCGGTGAGTAAAATCGCTTGAACCGTCGTTTGCTCCACGTATAAGGAGACTTGGTCCTCGCACCGCATCGTAGATAAAAGTGGTGGCTACTTTGTGATAGAGATAAAAGAGAGTTGTATGAATTATCTTGATCTGCTGTTTATCTAGGAGTTAGTTTAGCATAAATAACCCCACAAAAAGTTAACTTGAAAGTAAAACTTGAGGTTAAGGACTCACTCTTAGTGGCTTTTCGCAAAAGAATTGATTCTTGCTTTGGACCTTACCTTGATTCCTATCTCGGCTGCATCCCCGAGTCTTCACCACCTTTTCGTCGGGTTAGTCTTGTTGAGTACTTTTGTACTCGGGTTTGTTAAACCCTTGTTGCGGGTGAGTCTCATGCTCGGTGTGTTTCGAACCCCGTTGCATGACGGTCGTTCCGTGAGTGACGACGAGTAGTGTGTTTGGCCTTGGGCAAGCATCACGTACGAGGTGTTGTATAAAGTTATCGTAATGCTATCTACTACTTTATGGTTTGTAATAACTTAACTTAGGTTTTGTAAGATTTAAAACTTCTAGGGTTGTAAACTTATGTTGTAAGACTTCCGCTTTTCACTCTGATGTATATTATTTTATTGTAAAACTGTGTACACTGCAATGTCTCTTGTAATGATTGATCCATGCTCGGAGAATTGTGGATACTTCGGGTTTAACCCGACAGAGCTGATTAAGTCTGTGGAACACATGCATTAGTATCCGAGGTCTGTTAAGACAAGGATTAGTGCATGTGGGCCACATTACTTAGGAGGTTCTGCCACAGCTGGTATCAGAGCCGGATCGTTATTCCAGAGTATTGTGGTGTCTATTGCAAAACTTCAAAAGGTTTTGGATTTATAAAACTTAATATGACTATTTTGAGTCCAAATTGCTTATTCCTTATCTAAATTCCATTCTTTTAGCCCTTATAGGCATATTTGAAAACCCTAGTGGTGGATAGCATGCATTATTGCCCTAATTACGAAAGTTTACTTTAAGTATGTGCTTAATTTAATGTCTTTACGCTTAGATCGTAAGTTCGTTCATGCATCATGCTTAATTAACCTTGTTTTAATTACCTTCCTTCTTAATGTGGTTTGGGTTAAGTAATATCAATCCTATTCATGCTAACTTTCGGATCCTATCTATCTATCCTTATGATCTTTCTATTCTTTTAGGATGGCTCGTACCAAGCGGACCCCTCGCAAGAGTACTTGGACCTCGGGAGTGCCCCGCCACCGCTTAGCTCCAAGATATGAGATTGGAGAGAGTAGTGGCGCCCAGCCTCGATCCACAGCCGAGATAGCAAGGCTTAGATCGAATTGCGAGGGCGGAACATGATAGAGTTAATGAGGTTTATCAGATTCGCCAGCTCAGGCGTCGTCTGAAGCACACAAAGAATCAGAAGGATCATGCCCGTGCTCAGTTACAAGAAGCCAATGAACGAATTGAAGAGTTAGAGGGGTATGTGGCAGAATTAGAAGAGTATGCTGATGATGCCGATGATGAGTGCCAGAGGTTAAACAATCTGCTGGATCCAGATTATCAGCGGATGGTTGCGGGAGACGATCTTGGTTTTGTCATGGGTCCGATGAAGAACCGGACATGATGGAGGAAGAAGATCCTGAAGAAGATGAACCTGTTGAGGAAGATATTATTGATGAAGATGAGATGAATGCCGCAAATGACACTGAAGAGGATCCGGAAGAAGAAGAAGATCCGGAGGAAGATCCGGAGATGATAGTAGATGAGGAGGAAGAGGAAGAGGAAGAGGAAGAGGTCATTCCAAAGGATGATGATGAGGAGGAAGAGTAGGAAATTAGGTAGAAAGTGATGTAATATATCTCTTCTCTTTGTTCTTGAACCTTAGTAGCTATGGGAAGTCTTGCGGAGGTGCGGACTTTTGTAACAAAAAATAATGTATCATCGGTGTGTTTAACTTCGTATTATCGCTTGTTTAGTTCAATAAATTATGAGAATAAGTGTGGTTGTTTATGAAACAGATGTCCGATAACGGTGCTCCATTTCCGCCACTGTTCCACCCACTTTGGCCGAAGCTATTGCAGCCTTAGTTAATGCCACCACTACCATGGTTCAAAATCGAATGCCCAACATGGAAATCGTGGTAGAAATAATAGAGATGAAACCACATATGTGGATTTCACGAGACACCCGTCCTCCGCCTTTTCCGGGCGAGATGAACCCATGGAGGCGGATGAATGGCTCCGCACTATGGAGCAGAAATTTGGGCCGATTGAGTGTACGAATATCGAAGCCACTTTGTTTGCCGCACAAAGAACGAGAGGCACCGCTTGGGACTTGGTGGGCAAATTTTGTTGCCGAACAACCCGAAGGTCATCATATTACTTGGGCTGAATTTCGTGAGGGTTTCCGTGCTCATCATATTCCCGAGGGTATTATGCGTATCAAACTTGATGAGTTTCTAGCTCTCCAACAAGGTGATATGTCGGAATGCGGTATGTTGGCAAGTTCAATCATCTCGTCCCAATATGCCCCGATCATGTTAACACCGACCGCAAGAAGAAAGAATGCTTTATCGAGGCCCGAATACTAAGATTCGAGGGTAATGCTCACGGGATCCCCCAATGCTACATATCAAGAGACCGTGAACATTGCCATTTCATTTGAGGAAAAGCATCGCAAGCATAAAGAGCTGAAAAAGAAGAAGGGTGGTTTCTCTAGTTCCTATGGTGGCAATGCAAAGCGCCAAAAAGTTGTTTTCCATCCTCAAAATCATGGTCGTTTTCCTTATCGTCCACCCTGGTTCCTACCTAGGCCGCAGGCATTTTTCCGCCCTGCTGCAGCTCTTCCAGCTCCACGCCAGCCGAATGCCCCTGGTGTTCGTATCCAAACTCCACCCAACTACAATTACCCATGCTTTAATTGTGGCAAGCCTGGCCATTTCTCAAGAGACTGCCCGTATCCGAAGCAGTATAGTTATGGTTTTCCAAGAGCTCCTGCTCCACAGCAACAGCAGCAGCAGAATCAGAATCGAGGTGGTAACCATAATGCTCAGAAGGACAAGAATGACAAGAAGACCGGTCGAGTTTTCCTCACTCAAGCTGGAGAAATTCCTGACGGTGAACCTATCATGCTGGGTATGTTTTCTGTTGCCAATCATCCTGCAGTTACACTTTTTGATTCAGGTGCATCACATACATTCATCAATGGTACTTTTGTTAAGAAGCATGACATACCTATAACAATTACAAATGAAGAGTTCTTTATACAATCGCCTCAGGTGGGCGAATGTGTACTAGAGAGATGGTACGCGAAGTACCTATAGATTTGGGAGGGCATATCTTTCCCACCAATATGATAGTCCCGGAAAAGCGCATAATAGATGTCATAATAGGAATGAATTGGCCGAGTCGGCATGGAGCAAAGTGATAGATATTTTCAATAGGTCTCGTGACAGTCAACATACCTAATAGTAAGTCTAAGCTTCTCATCCGTTTCCCAACTCTCAAGAGAAAGGTTGAGGTAGTCAATGCCATATCGCAACAAAGATTGAGCATATTCCAGTTGTTCGAGAGTTTCCGGATGTGTTTCCGAGAAGAGTTACTGTGGTTACCTCCCGACGAGATGTTGAGTTTGTGATTGAGTTGAAGCCTGGTACCGCTCCTATATCTAGAAGAGCATATAGGATGGCACCTCCCGAATTAGCGAGAGCTGAAGAAACAATTGCAAGAGTTGCTTTGGATAAGGGATTTATCGTGCATAGTAAATCGCCTTGGGGTTGCCCACTATTTTTGTGAAGAAGAAGGATAAAACTCGAGATTGGTTGTAGATTATCGTCCGTTGAATGAGGTGACTATCAAGAATAAATATCCTTTGCCCCGTATTGACCTACTTTTTGATCGGTTAGCGGGAGCAAAGGTGTTTTCTAAAATAGATCTCGATCCGGGTATCATCGAGATCAAGATTCGCCCGAAGATATTCCAAAGACTGCATTCACTACCGTGATATGGATTATATGAATACTTAGTTATGTCATTTGGGCTTTCCAATGCACCACTCATTTCTCATACCTTATGAACTCGGTGTTTATGCCGAACTTGATCGGTTTGTAGTGGTATTCATTGATGATATCCTGGTTTACTCCAAGAATGAAGCGGAACATGCGAAACATTTACGCATAGTTCTTGAGCGTTTAAGGAAACATCACCGTATGCTAAGTTCAAGCAAATGTGAGTTTTGGTTGAAGGAAATTCAGTTTCTTGGGCATGTCTTGTCACCGAAGGTGTTTCGTAGATCCTAGCAAAGTAAAAGATGTACTTGATTGGGAACCTCCAAGAACAGTTCATCAAGTTCGCGAGCTTTACGGGGAATGGCGGATATTATCGTCGGTTTATTCCGGATTTCTCAAAAGTGTCCAAGCCTATCACTGAATTGTTGAAGAATCAAGTGAAGTTTGTCTCGGTCACCCGAATGTGAGAAAGCTTTTCGGACCTTGAAGAAGTTGTTGACAACGGCACCAATCTTAGCACGACCCGGATGTCCGTAAGCCGTTTGATGTTTATTGTGATGCTTCGAACCGGTCTTGGGTGTGTATTGATGCAAGAAGGCCGAGTTATAGCATATGCTTCAAGACAAACTTAAGCCACATGAAGAGCATTATCCAACTCATGATCTTGAGTTAGCAAAGCGGTTGTTCATGCATTAAAGATATGGCGTCATTATCCGCTAGGTAGCACTTGTCACATGTATACGGACCACAAGAGTCTAAAATATATTTTCACTCAAGATGAGTTAAATATGAGGCAAAGAAGATGGTTAGAGTTAATAAAGGATTATGATCTAGAGGTGCATTACCATCCTGGTAAGGCGAATGTAGTCGCCGACGCACTCAGTCGAAAGAATCAATGTAACTGTTTGACAGTGAAGCCTCTGGATATTTCATTGTGCTGTGAGCTTGATAAACTTGGCATAGAGATTGTTCAACAAGGCAGTTTGTCTAATCTGAATATTGAAATAACTATCAGAGATCAAATTATTGCTGCTCAGAAAGGCAATAAGGGAATCAAATGTATCAAGGAAAAGATTAAGGAGAAGGCTAGTAAACATGAAGATTCTTGTTTTAGAGTTGATTCAGAGGGTGTGATATGGTTCAAGAATCGATTGGTCGTGCCAAAAGTTCCTGAGTTACGTCAGAAAATTCTTGATGAAGCACACAACACCAAGTTCTCTATTCATCCAGAAGCAACAAGATGTATCATGATTTGAAGCGAGATTTTGGTGGACCAAAATGAAAATAGAAATTGCTAGATATGTGGCAAGATGTGACACTTGTCGAAAGTAAAAGCCGTTCATTTGAAGTCACGGAGAACTTCAACCACCGCCTATTCCCGCATGGAAGTGGGAGGACATTAGTATGGATTTCATAGTGGGTTTACCCAAGACCTCTAGAAAGTTTGATTCTATTTGGGTTATCGTGGATCGTCTCACTAAGTCGCTCATTTTATTCCCGCAAGGATAGAATGGAGAGCTCCTACCTATGCACGATATATATTGAACGAATTATGTGTCTCGCATGGGGTACCAAAGACTATTGTTTCGACAGAGGTACACGGTTGTCTCGCGCCTGGAAACAGTTTCATAAGTCAATGGGAAGTAAGTTACTTCATAGTACAGCCTATCATCCACGGATCGATGGTCGATCGAAAGAGTAAATCGATCCTTGAAGATATGTTGAGGGCCCGTGTGCTTAGTTTTTCGAGAAATGGGATGAATGTTTACCATTAGCGAAATTTTCCTATAATAACAGCTTATCAAGAAAGCATCAAAATGGCACCATTTGAAGCCCCGTATGGTCGAGGTGTAGAACTCCATTGAGTTGGTCGAACCCGGAGAGCGGCAATTCTTTGGGGTTGATCTTGTAGAAGAGACTGAAGAGAAAGTTAAGCTAATACAACAAAACTTGAAGGTAGCACAGTCTCGACAAAAAAATTATGCAGATAAGAGACGTAGAGCCTTGGCATTTTCTGCAGGCGATTATGTATATTTAAAGGTGTCACCTATGAAAGGAGTAACCAGATTTGGAGTCAAGGGTAAATTAGCACCCCGCTATATTGGCCCGTTTCAAATCATAGAAAGATGTGGATTGGTTGCATATCGCTTAAAGTTACGAACATCATGTCAATGCGGTACACAATGTGTTCCATGTGTCACAACTCAAGAAATGTCTTCAACCACCGAGACAAAATTGTTGATATTGAAGGAATTGAACTTGAGCCCGATCTAACTTATTCGTAGTATCCCGTCGAGTTCTAGATCGAAAGATCGGGTTACTCGCAGCAGAACAACCGAGATGGTACAAGATACAAAGGTGGAATCGTCACTCGAAGAAGAGGCTACTTGGGAGTCTCGAGGATTATCCGTCGAGCATTTCCCGAGTTCTATGCTTCTATCTAAGTTATAATTCCCTCTATGAGTTATAACTATTCTAGTGTGAGTTGTAAAAACCCCTTTCCTTATGTCCTTGTTTGAAGATGTGTTGCTTGACACATTTCCTTTTCCATTACTTAACCCAAGGCTTTAAATCTCGGACGAGATTTCTTTAAGGGAAGGGCCGTAACATCTCTGATGTTATATCAACTAAAATCGGCCATGTCATCATGTTTAGTCGCAAAGCATTCATGCTTAGGTCAACCCTGATCTGCATCAACTAAAACAAGATTTATATTCTAGGTTGATTGTGCCCCTGAGATGATGCTTGTTACCGCTTTTGATAGCCTAGAGGTGTGTCGGCTAGATCGAACGTGATTTCGTTTCGAAAACCCTGTTTCCGACAAACTCCGTTTTACCCCCTTTTCCCTAGTTCAAAATCTATAAAGAATTTGGGGTTGGTCCCAAAAGCAAAGTTGTAGGGCTTGATGAGACCTACAATGTTGGTGAACAAAGTTTTTCAAGTTTTCAAAAAGAATTTCAAACAAATTTGAAAATACGGTTTTCCGACAGCTTGTCCCCTTTTCAAAATTTGTTTCAAATTCAATTTTCCTTTCAAAATTTGAAAATGTGCCAGTTGAGAAAGTTGTAGAGAATGAAAAATTAGCTAGGGTTGCTTTTTGGAGTTTTTCAACTTTAGTTCAAAATTTTGGAGCAATTTGAAAATTTCAAAATCTGTCCCTGTGCTGACGTCAGCAATCCCTGTTCTCCTCACTAGCGCCGGCACCGCCGCGGCCATGCCGGCCGGTCGCCGAGGTCGCCAGCGCACGGCCGTAGGGGAGGCTTCTCGTCGCCCCCGTGTCGCCATCTCCGTCGTCGCCCTTGCGCCATTAAGCCGCGGTCGGGACCCCTCCCTCTCTCCCTTATCCCTCCCGCGCCGCCGCTCGCCGCCTCATCCCGTCGCCATAGCCGCCGCCCCGCTCGCCATTGCCGTCGTCTTCGCGCCGCCATAGCCCGAGCACACTCGCCATTAGCTCCGCCGTGAGCTCGCGCGTCCGACCCGCATCACCAAGCCCCCTCATTCCCGCCCTTTTTCCCGCCGCCGTCGTCTTCTCCACGAACGGTGAGCCGAGCCGCGGGAATCGCCGCCGCCATTCGTCGTCGTCGTTATTCATTTTCTCAATTCCTTCCGCAGCTAAGCTCGCCTTGACGAGCCGCACCCGATGCTCCTCTCCTTTCTCGATTTGATGCTCGCTTGCCGCCGAACGCGGCTTCTCGCCGCCGACGCCATAC
The DNA here is from genome assembly GCA_018135685.1 of Themeda triandra. Taxonomy (NCBI): domain Eukaryota; kingdom Viridiplantae; phylum Streptophyta; class Magnoliopsida; order Poales; family Poaceae; genus Themeda; species Themeda triandra. The sequence goes on along the minus strand of JAENPR010000031.1, from coordinate 1,036,126 downwards.
CCGCCACCGCCAAGCTCCCACCTCCGGCCGTCCATCCTCTTCATCTTCAAGCGCACCGTCCCCGCGGTGAGCTCCGCTCCGTCCATGTCCCTTGCTTGGCCCCTAGGGTGTTGTAGCGCCGGCCGCCGCCGTGTCTCGCCGCGCCGCGCGCCGCCGCCGCGTCCAAGGCCGAGGTCGATAGGGCCTCGCGCCGCGCCCTTTGGCTCGCGCATCACGCCCGCTACGTCGCGTAGCATCCGCGCGCGCTAGCCGCACCGGAAGAGCTCCGGTGAGCCTCCCCGTCCGCGTCGCCGCACCGCCGTTCCGCCATGGCCGCCGGCGTGCTTGCTTGCCGCGCTCCGCCGTCCCATGGACTAGCCCAGAGGGTGCGCCGTGTCTTGGAGGTCGCGTAGGACCGAGCCTTGCCGCCGGAGACTCCGCCGCCGGCGAGGAATCGCCGGCGAGCCCCTCGCCGCCGTCGGCCGGCGGCCGAGCTTGTTGGGCCGGCCTGGCTGCTGTTGGGCCGGTCTCGCCAACGCATCTTGGGCCGAGCCAGCCGGTTTCGGCCCGATAGCCTTTTTCTTTTATAAATTCTTTTTCCATTTCTATTTAGGCGTAAAATATTTTATTCTTTCAAAATTCATAATAAATTGTGCATTGCTCCAAAAATTCTGAAAAATTTTGTGTGTGTTCCTTATGATGTCCTCTATCTAGGAAAATTTCAAAATGCCAAATTTGAGTAGTTTTGATATATTCAAAAATTAACTGTTTTAATTGAAAAATGAGTCTTCCTTGTTTTTTTTTATAATTTATTTATTTATCCAAAAATATGAAAATTTATTTGTGCACTTGTTTTTAATATAAGCTACTTAAAATTAATTTTTGAAATCAATTTGACAACATTTGTTTTAGGATTTAATTTCCGTAGTTAATTAATTACTTGTTTGACTTTGGATTTGAGTGAAGACCCTAGGTCATCAACCCTAATGACCTTCGGCACTTTAATTTATTGTTTGCGCTTGTATTTAATTCATTTAGTTCTACTAAGCATCATATTTATATTCAATCATGTCATTATCGTGTAGACCACGTGAACGAGGAGAGTACCGCCGGGCCCGAAGGAGGAACCGCCCGGAGTCGGGTTTCGGTGTTTCCGGTGTTGACGAGTCCGGTTTCGTCTACGCTCTCGATCAAGGCAAGCCCCGGTTTACATTCAACCTTACCTTGTATTACAAAGCTTTTACCATTTGTGCTTTTGCTTTGATGCATTAAGTCTCGGAGTTGCGTTATAACCTAATTGATGCATTACCTACCTTGTTACTTGTATATCATCCTTGTTACCGGTTTATTTCGAAAATGCTTAGTATGCTTAGTCTTGCCTTAGTAAATAGGTTTTCAACCGAGTTACTTCGTAGTCAAGGAAGTTGGTTTCACATGTGGCATCTTAATGTTGGTAGCTAATGATTAGTAAGATCGGTCGGGCAACTTGCATCATATGGTTGATGTAGTGTTTCGACTTGTCAATTAAGGACCGTACCGTTGTTGGCCCTTGGATCAAGACTTTTCAACTACTCACATATCTACGGAAAAGCTTTACCCTAGGATAATCTAAGGACTAGTACGGTGAGCCCGTGCATTGGGAGTGGCGAGATGGCGGGAATACTAGTTACCCTCGTGGGACGTAACCCGAATGGAGGTGTACAAGTATTCTCGGATGGCACGGAAGCCGAGCCTAGTTCTAGAATGTCCGACGGTATTGTTGATATAATTGTGGGTTAGAGTCCCACTTATATCGTGTGTGTTAGGGATCCTCGGTGAGTAAAATCGCTTCGAACCGTCGTTTGCTCCACGTATAAGGAGACTTGGTCCTCGCACCCGCATCGTAGATAAAAGTGGTGGCTACTTTGTGATAGAGATAAAAGAGAGTTGTATGAATTATCTTGATCTCGTCGGTTTATCTAGGAGTTAGTTTAGCATAAATAACCCCACAGTTAACTTGAAAGTAAAACTTGAGGTTAAGGACTCACTCTTAGTGGCTTTTCTCGCAAAAGAATTGATTCTTGCTTTGGACCTTACCTTGATTCCTATCCGGCCTGCATCCCCGAGTCTTCACCACCTTTTTCGTCGGGTTAGTCTTGTTGAGTACTTTTGTACTCGGGTTTGTTAAACCCTTGTTGCGGGTGAGTCTCATGCTCGTGTGTGTTTCGAACCCCGTTGCATGACGGTCGTTCCGTAGAGTGACGACGAGTAGTGTGTTTGGCCTTGGGCAAGCATCACGTCCGAGGTGTTGTATAAAGTTATCGTAATGCGATCTACTACTTTATGGTTTGTAATAACTTAACTCAGGTTTTGTAAGATTAAAACTTCTAGGGTTGTAAACTTATGTTGTAAGACTTCCGCTTTTCACTCTGATGTATATTATTTTATTGTAAAACTGTGTACACTGCAATGTCTCTTGTAATGATTGATCCATGCTCGGAGAATTGTGGATACTTCGGGTTTAACCCGACAGAGCTGATTAAGTCTGTGGAACACATGCATTAGTATCCGAGGTCTGTTAAGACAAGGATTAGTGCATGTGGGCCACATTACTTAGGAGGTTCTGCCACATATCCGCATTACCATACCATGTGCATTCTTAGTATTCATACGTGCACCCGCATCATACAGGATCGCTAGGAGAACAGAACATGACGTGGGACAAGGATCCAAAAGAGGAGTCACCAAGGAGAACCTCAAAGACGTGAAGTGATCGAGAACCAGAACCGGACGTGGAGTGATCAAGGGCCGGGAGCTTCAACAACGCTCGTTTTAGGAAGGCAAGCCCCGGAGCATTTCTCCTACGGTTTGCAAAATGATTTACTTTGCGTCCTTTATTGTTTATGATGCATTAAGTTTATAGGCGTTACTTGGAACCGTTATTTGCATTATGAGTACCTTGATCCACCCGAGTACCTTTACCCTTTTAAGTTCAGGATCGTTCATATGCTTAGCACTGCTTAATTAGATCGGTAGAAGATGGGTGATTGACCCTCATCCGCGAGGTAGGTGGTTACTACCCTATGGTTGAGGAAAAGGAAGTTGGTTTAGAGAACATAACCATGTGGCCATGTTAAATCACGACTGGTCGGGGTTTGTGGTGTGTTAGACCATGGAAACTCCGGCTATGTCACTTAAAGAAATATGACTTTGTACGTCCTCGGATCATGTTGAACAATGCCTCACGTATAGCCGGAAGGATGCGATCATCCGACCGCGAAGCCTTGAGGATGTTTGGGCCGGAATTTCAGCAGAGATGAGTGTATTGCCCACAGGCGCGGTGTAGTAATCCCAATGGCCGGTCGCTCCGGAGGTACTTGGTAGCCGGGCATGCCCTGGTGCAATCGTATTTGCTGAAATTCGCGACTCCACCCGAATAGACCAAGGTGACCTAATCGACTTCGACGGGAGATGTGTGGTTTGTGTGAGGAATACCCGCCAGCTGGTTTGCAATCGATTATAATCGCCATCGTTCCTGGACAGTGAACACTTGACCGAGCAGCGGCACTGTCGCCAATCTATATGCAAAGTAAGATGGTTATGTTTCTAAAGTTGTTGATGCTGGTATGCTCAACCTGAAGGATAAGATAATTTTGATTGTCTCTACCCTGGAGTTGGAGTAGTACAGGAGCTAATGTAGTGATGTCAAGATCCAACTTAAAGGATGATAAGCTAGAGAGTCCTTTATCACTAAATGAATATTTAATAAGCTCATCTTTTATTGCAATTAAATGAGTCAGCTACCCCACTTATAAAGCCTTGCATACTCCTTGGTGTCACTTTATTTTTGGTTTATAACGGGTAAGTCTAGCTGAGTACCTTCTTGTACTCAGGGTTTTATTCCCACTTGTTGCAGATCATAAGACCTTTGCTGTGGCAACAACATGGACCTGTATCCCACTACGGGAGGATTAGACCTTGGGCAAGGTCATCTCTTATATCTCATTCCTCCATGCTTTTGCCGGATTTGATGATGGACCAGGCACTATTTTTAACTAAGTGTGCGTTTGTAAAACAACACTTTATTTTGCTTCCGCAGTTTGGTTTTGAACTTGGCACTGTAATAACTATTCCATAAATTACGATGTAATCAATTACTTGTGAGCTTATGTATTACTATGAACGGCTTTATGTTGAACTTAATTCGGTCTGGGCTATATTGTGGAAAGTTTGAAATCCTTCGTGGTTTCATGGACTACCGGGTTGATATAAGCGCCATGTGCTAATTAAGTTGCTTAGGCGACGTCATTAGTACATTATGTTTATATTAATTGGTCGGTTCTTATAAATGTATCGGAGCGGGTTCAACGTATTACATCGTTCATAAGTATATTTAAAACAAAAAGAATTTGTTTTATAAACAGTAATTACGAACTTATAGCCACTTAATCTCATATATAGGCTTTTCAAAAGTGTGTGGTTTTCAAAACTTATATATGTGCCTTGGACCAGTCATATCCTTTATGCCCAATTAAGGACTTCAGGTGGCTTATATCAGTACTAACTTGGGGGATTACTGCATCATATTTACTATTTGTTGTGCTCATACACGACGGATATGTATGAGGGCCGTTCACTTGAATGGTTATGTATGGATCAATTTGCCCCTACGCCAAGGTAAGATTGGTTCGCCGCTGAGGTAAGTGTGAGTTGGGAGAGCATGATCGGACGCAATGCCGATCTAGGGGAGTGCTTATTGGTGCTGGATTATATACATATTCACACATGTTTATAAGAAGGTACCCCATGTGAGGGTGTCGTCTTCTGATGACTTGTTGGGTAGTATGCACTCGAGAATGGGTGCAAGTAATCGGAGATTTCACCTTGTTCGGAAGGTGCGTGGATTTTTACGTCGCTTGCATTCATTGGGATATTGGGCTGAAATGAATTTCTGCAGGTACACTAACTACGCAAGATCGTGTAGCCCGACTAGTTTACGCTATATGAGAGCACGTTGGTATGCCACCGTCTAAAACGCTAGAATTTATTGTTTTCTAGATTTGTGAGGACGTACGGAACGTACATGCATCATGACACATAATAATTTCATGGCAACTGCATTATTTCCTCCCTTATAAAAGAATGATTCTCTCTTTCAATAAAAGTCACCAACTTAACCTCCATCTCATGAGAGTTGTGATTCGGTTGAACAGATGGCCAGAATAAAGCGCATCAAATCCAAGGCAACCAAGGGAAAGGTTTCGCATCAGCAGTTTGCCACCCGTGAGCCACGTGGTGCCAAAAAGTTTCTAGAAGAATTTGGAATGCCTTCCTTGCTATGGCGAATTCTGCACTCAGTGGGCTATCCCACGGGTAAAGAACATCGCTATCAGTGGAGTAAGGAACTGGAGAGTCAGCTCTTGAGTTTGCTTCCTGTTGAAGTGATAACTCCCGCCAAGAGTGAAGGAGCGTCACTTTGGTGTGGACGTCGGTTCATTGCTCGAGGTAGGAATCCTCAGGAAGGTGCAAATGTGGTTGCATACAAGGCACTACGGGATTTGCTCAAAAGATGCCCAGAAGAGGTTACTCGTGCCACTGCAGGTGTGTTTCCTAAGGGTGACCCATACCATGTTGTGTGGCGTCAGCTTAGTGAGACTGCACTTGTCGGTGGTAAAGATGAGGCTGAGAACAGCAATGGTCCTGCTAGTAGCGCAATTTTTGCTATGATGAAGAGTTACTCCTGCCTGGAGAATGCATTGGAATCTCTTAATCGCGAGTTAGTCTACGTCACCTCATTTAAGTGAGAGATGAAGAAAGAATATGAAGAGGAAGTTGAAAGAGTGACCAAATTGCTTGAGCAGATGACAATCTCCAAAGATCAGGCTATTCAGAGAGAAAATGCTGCTGTTCATGAGACCTTTGTGGCACAAAGTCAGTTTCTGGAGTTGCTTGCCCTACTTGGTCAGTGGCAACAGGCCTTTTGTATAGTTGAGCAACAACGAAATGAAACTTGGAATGAGGAATACCGTCTGAGGGAGCAAGTGATTGCGTTAGAGGTCATCAATGGTGCTTTGCACGGAGAACTGCAACGGGTCAACAACCAGCTTCACCACAACCCTCTTGGCGTTGATGAGGAAGGACCTCAGGTGGTGCCCAACATTGATGGTGCTAATGCTAGAAATGCAGAAAGTGTTGAGGACATGAACCATGACCATGAGGAGTAGGCCTGATGAGAAGTCCTTAGTAGGAATGTTATGTTTTCCTTTGAGCAGACCTGTTGTAATGACTTGTACTCCTAAGCAAATGGTACAATGGTTTGTGGGTTAGTGGTTGTGAATCACTTAGCGTGTTTCAGTGATGTATTGGTCCCATGTAGCCTGCGAGAACAAGTTTTATGTGTCATGTATTTTGGGCATCAAAAATTCAGTCGTTGATCAAATTTGTATTCTATCCTCGTCCATGTAAATTCACTTCTATTTCTCTCGGTCTATAATGATATGTTGAAATTGGTTTCTTGTTGTCGCATGCCTAGACCAATTGTTAAGTGAATATTGTTAATAATCATCACTTGGGAACGACGCGACGATAGTATGTAGCACATGCTATGTCGTTCAAAAATATTCCTTGCTATCCTCAATTTTGAAATTCCCGGTAATTCCTTCACCTTGTCTTGTGCGCAGAGCTTAGTTGTGCAAGATATCGTATATAATTCGATTATCTGGCGAATTATTCTTTTGGTCATAGTCATGGCAATATTGTCTCGGTTAATAAGCTACAGTGCCGCGACAAGAACCTAGACCATTTCGGTGGACGCACCTAGATGGATTAATAGGGGGTACGCAGGTATTGTGATTATTAATCGTAACCCGTTATTTCGTCTAAGCCAAGACAACATCTTTGTCATAAAACCTCCCTTGAATGTTTGCTTATACATATCCTTGTCAAAGCAATCCACCCACATTCAAATCGCGCCAAGATATTATGACAGTAGGTTGCTACAAATTGGTGTAGTTGACCTTTTCTTATTACATTGTCTCCTTGTGACTATCTTTCGTATATCTCATTTTTGTCTTGCACGTAATGCTTATTCGTGCGGGAATACCCCCAATCATGTGGAATTGCATTTCAAACGCAAGATTTGTAATGGAGTCCTGATTAATGACTGATGGTGCCGCGACGAAACTGAGAGCACCCTGTGGCTGCAGACACATGGATGTGCTGCTCAGCACGCACAGGTATCACGGTTGTTGATCTCGACCTATTATAGAGATTGCCTCGAAGTGTCGTTTTGCGTGAACCTACCTTGATTTCCTCTTGATACTCATCATCCAATCTCTTATGACCTTTTCTCCCGAAGAGCAAAATCAGGCAAATCAAAGAGAATGAGATCGCTTAAATTAAGACCAAACGGACTACAAGAGGTGGTAGACAAAGGACTATACCAGGTGTTTGTCTGATCAAGAGAATGGTTTCCTATTCCATGGTACCCCTCAGTAGAGACTTAGAACTCCTATACATCTATTAGGTATTCTAAGGCCTTATGGAGTATTCATGCTTTATGGGAGACCATGAAGGAAATTCTTCAGACAAAAACTTCTTATAAACGGATTATGGCAATAATTTTGGGGTTGCATCTGGTTATGTACTCAAGCGTCATGATGTCGGCTTCAGCCATGCATTGGGTACGCATCGTACAAGTGCTTGGGTATAACCTTGGATTTACCAACATACAGTTCTGCTTTGAGTATCAAACAAAAGTCGTCTGAATATGAGAATTTGGTTCAGTAGAGACAACATTCTGAAAGAAAGATTGACACGTTTATCATTGGAAGGAATGTTTGTTGGATAACAAAAACTCAACAATTCCCTGCTTCGAAAGCATGACCTATAGAAAGGAATTGGTAATCATGAGTCCTTGCCAAAGAATCTACTCATGTTACCGTTTTGTCCTATAAGAGAGGTAATTGGTTGGTTTCTATGGAGTTAAAGAATCATTGACCTAGGAATTTTGATTTCTACATGAGATGATTTGGATGTCTTTGACCTAAGAACTTTGACTTCTACATGCAAGAGTGGACTTCGTCAGTCTAGCTGGTTCATATTTGCATACATTAGCTTGTGCTCTTATGTATGACTATGCCAGTGTTGAACTCACCTCAAGGAATCCAATGATGATACCCAATTCAGCTTGTCTTTTGCACACACAAGTCCTAGGTGATATTGTAGAAAGTATTGCAGGTGCTATTCTTATTGACAGCAAACGTGATTTGGATTTAGCTTGACAGATGTGCAAACCTCAGCTTGACCTGCTTCGTATTGGTAAACACTTTGAGGGTTGAAGCACCTTTTGATGTATTTGATGATGCGAATAGCAGATTTTCTCACGTTAAACCCTTTGATGCCTCCAATAGGGTAATTGTTGGTTATGCTTTGCGCTAGCCTGCCCTAGTGAGTAGTAATTTTGGGGTTTAATGAGAGAGTACATCGTACTATTTTTATCATCTTCATACATCAGATTAAGAAAGGGAATTTGACATCAGATTGGAAGTATGGGTTAAGCAAAAGAATATATTCGATGGTCTTGGGCAGAGGAAAACAATGATTATGGAGTCAACTCGAATGGTCGCAGCAAGTCAACCAGATGAGAACCGTTGCACTCCTAGGGGACCCACTTGTGCACTGTGTCCGCGTGACCGTGGTGCCGCACTCGCAGCACCTGCACAGTGAACCCTCCTTTATCCTGTAACCCTGTAAGCTCTCGCGCCTCGTCCTCGTTCCCATGCAGGACCCCTCCTCTCCTTTCCGGCTTCAAATCCGGTCGCTCGCCCGCCTCCTCGTCGAGCGAATCTATTCCCTCCTTTATCTTCTCCTCGCCCGTGCGTGAGTGACTCGTCGTCCATCTTCTTCCTTTTGCCTCCACTCTGGTACCTTGCATCATTCTGCTTCCCACTCTGTCGTGGATGCCCTCCTGTGCATCTCTTCTTCTTTCCCATCCTCAAATCTGAAACCTTGCTCTGAGAGGAGAAACTTGAGAAGGCCATCGCTTTGGAAAGGGAGAGTAATCAGGAGCAGAGTTGCAAGATCCGGTGGTGGTCAGTGGATCCAGAGTCGCCAGTGTGAGAGGGAAGAAAAGTATGTATTTCATGGAGGAAGTCCTGATCTGCTTTGGGTTGATTTTGGTGGTTGGGTTCACGATGGTGGAGTTCACCCTTGAGGTTTTCTGGTTCTTGTGGACGTTCTTGACGTTTTGGAGCGTCGTGTTCATCCTGTGTCTCCATTGTCCCTGTATCAGTCGATATCTGGATTAAGCTAATGATTCTCGTGTATTTCTCATAGCCTCGTTCTCTCAAATCTTGAGAGGCTTTGTATCCAAGTCATGTAATCCTCGATGTAAATCCAGATCTGTGGAATAAAAATCTTATTTCTCCTCTTTTCCCCTCTTCTTGCTTTAAAATCTCGGGGCGAGATTTCTTTAAGGGGGGTAGGCTGTAACAACTCCAGTTTTAGGCTTTTTAAATCTTGCACTTCATGAGCATAATCATCCCATAAGAATCTCGTGCTCATAATTGTCTGAATTGCTTGATGCTTGTTTCCTTGTGGTTAAATAGATTTATTTGTTATATATATATGTATTAAGTAGTTTCCAAACTTTTCCAAAAAGTCCTGTTTACATTGCTCAGATCAAGTTGGACCCTTAAGAGAGTTTATAAAGAAAATTATTTGGAGAAAACTTTGTTTTTACACTAAGTCATGAAAATGGGTTTAAGGCTTTCAAAAAGGGCAAAACAGAAAGGAAAATAGTGGAAATTAATATTTTTTATAATTGTAATTTGACCCTAATTCACATTTTCAAATCTAGGCCGAATTAGCAAAAACTTTCTATATGAAAAATATTCTACTCTTCAAATGGAGTAACTTTCATGTTTTAAGTTTTTTCAAATTCGCAATGGTTTGGAAACCGCAGGGGGTCAAACTTTTCGTGTCAAGCCAAAATGGGTGGGTCCCACCTGTCATCATCCTCTTCTATCCTTTTCTCTCTGTCTCGCGTACGGAGCGACAAAGAAGCCGCCGCCGCACGCCGCCGCTTGCCTCGCCCCGGCTGCCCCGTTCGCCGCCCGCCGATGCCGCATGCCGAGCTCCGCTAAGCGCTACGCGACGCCGCCGACGAGCACGCCCGCCATCACCCGCCGCTGCACCGGCTGCGCCGTACGTGGTTTGCGCGAGCGCCGTGTCAAGCTCGCCCGCGCCCCGTGACTCCCTTGGCCAAAGTGGACGCGCCTCGCGGCGTTATAACGCCCGCCCCACCTCCCGCACTCACTCACCCACTCCATTTCCTTCTCCCGCTCTCGGAGAGCCGCCCGCCGAGCCGCCATGGCCGCCGAGCGGCCGCGTCGCCGCCCCACACTTTCGCCGAGCCTCCTCCCCGCCCACCGCGCTGCGCCATTAGCTTCGCCTCGACCTCCTCTACCTTCGCCGCCCTCGGTGAGCCATCGCCGCCACCGGAGGAGCGCGCCACCGGAGTAGCCGGCCACCGAACCGCCGGCGCACGTGGCCGGGGCGCCACGGGCCACCGCGAGCCGGCCTGAGGCCACCGGCGAGTGCGCCGCGGCCCCGAGGGCCTTCTCCGCCCTCTCGGGTCGCCGGCGAGCCGCTCCACCGGCCGGCCCCCAACCCACGCGCCTTCCTCTCGTCTTCTCCATGTGAGGACCTCGAGATTAGAATTTGAGAAAGGTAAAGGGTCGAGTTGCAAAAGTGCCGGCACAAGCAGGTTACCAATAAGGGCTCGGTTAATTTCTCGGAAACCTAGGGACCTTTCTGAAAAGTGCTTGTCCTATATGATTTTCGTAATTGATTTTCCGTAAAATCATGTTAATCTTCCAAAATTCATAAGTTGCCCATTTTAAGTCCAAATTGAGTGATTCAACTTGCGTATTTTTGTTATGGAATGAACTATGCCTAGAAAATATGAAATGCCATGTTTGAGATACTTTTATATTGAGATTAGAATTAATTATTGAATTGCTAGATAACTTATAAAATGCATAGTAAATATAATATTGTTCAGAAAAATATGGTTCTTTTAATTTTCTTTTGTGATGCCCTGTCTATGAAAATTATATCATGTGCATGTTATATGTAAAATTATGAAGTTGTAGTTCAAGTGGGACTCTAGGGCTATTCTTAGAATAATTCAAAAATGCTTTTTGTTGAACTAGTTTTGGGTTGATAATTTTTGTAGACCTCTTATATGACATGAGGTAGCTCTTGAAGTAGCGGGACCTAAGGTTTGGTATACTTCGTAGTACAAAGTATTTTTAGGACCATGTATAGGTGCTACCTTGTCATTTTTGTGTAGGATAGCATACTGATCAAAATGAGGTGAAATTTGGATGGTAGGCTAGATTTGTTATGTTTTATGTACTGTAAGTTTTGTAGGATTTTAGGAGTAGCCAATCACGGTGCTCCTGTTCAACTCTTGGATGTTCAAATTAGGGGTTAAGTCCATTGATGCTAGGATAATCTAATTATAAGTTGGGTTTCTGGTTGACTTGTCTAAAGTTGATAGTTAGTCTGTTAGCTTGACCATCTACTGTTAAAGTTTCATGGTCATTGCATAAATGGTTTAGGAGTTATGGGTGTGACAAGATGGTCACCAGGGCTGTTTTAGTGGCTGTTTTGCCAGAATCAGTCCTGATGTTCTGTGTTTTAGGTGTAGTTAACCTGGGAATCAGTTTGTGATGTCTTCAGATGTTTGATGAAGAATTTCATAAGCTTTCCAGAATGTCTTCATTCATATCCATAGGGTCTATGGTTATTTATTTATGATTTATTTACTGATCTGCTAGTTATATGGTTATGACTAGTATTGATGCTTGAATGAGTGATGTTGTGTGCTAGGCTTATTGTCAAGGGTTCAAGGTGATTAGTGGTATGATGGGTGGTTAAGTAGTATACTAGGATGAGTAGATCATGATGAATTGGATAGGATGATTATGCTTGAGTGTAGTCTTTTTGGCTTTACTGACTTGTTTGCTGGTGACAGTAGAAAGGGATGTCTTTACTAGGATTACATTGTCGCAGTAGAACATGTAGTAGATGACATGTGCTTATGGTACATATTCTTGGATGATGTTGACTACCTTGTAGAAGGAATAAGCAAGCCCGTATCCGCATTACCATACCATGTGCATTCTTAGTATTCATACGTGCACCCGCATCATACAGGATCGCTAGGAGAACAGAACATGACGTGGGACAAGGATCCAAAAGAGGAGTCACCAAGGAGAACCTCAGCACGTGAAGTGATCGAGAACCAGGAACCGGACGTGGAGTGATCAAGGGCTGGGAGCTTCAACAACGCTCGTTTTAGGAAGGCAAGCCCCGGAGCATTTCTCCTACGGTTTGCAAAATGATTTACTTTGCGTCCTTTATTGTTTATGATGCATTAAGTTTATAGGCGTTACTTGGAACCGTTACTGCATTATGAGTACCTTGATCCACCTGAGTACCTTTACCCTTTTAAGTTCAGGATCGTTCATATGCTTAGCACTGCTTAATTAGATCGGTAGAAGATGGGTGATTGACCCTCATCCGCGAGGTAGGTGGTTACTACCCTATGGTTGAGGAAAAGGAAGTTGGTTTAGAGAACATAACCATGTGGCCATGTTAAATCACGACTGGTCGGGGTTTGTGGTGTGTTAGACCATGGAAACTCCGGCTATGTCACTTAAAGAAATATGACTTTGTACATCCTCGGATCATGTTGAACAATGCCTCACGATAGCCGGAAGGATGCGATCATCCGACCGCGAAGCCTTGAGGATGTTTGGGCCGGAATTTCAGCGAGAGATGAGTGTATTGCCCACAGCGCGGTGTAGTAATCCCAATGGCCGGTCGCTCCGGAGGTACTTGGTAGCCGGGCATGCCCTGGTGCAATCGTATTTGCTGAAATTCGTGACTCCACCCGAATAGACCAAGGTGACCTAATCGACTTCGACGGGAGATGTGTGGTTTGTGTGAGGAATACCCGCCAGCTGGTTTGCAATCGATTATAATCGCCATCGTTCCTGGACAGTGAACACTTGACCGAGCAGCGGCACTGTCGCCAATCTATGTGCAAAGTAAGATGGTTATGTTTCTAAAGTTGTTGATGCTGGTATGCTCAACCTGAAGGATAAGATAATTTTGATTGTCTCTACCCTGGAGTTGGAGTAGTACAGGAGCTAATGTAGTGATGTCAAGATCCAACTTAAAGGATGATAAGCTAGAGAGTCCTTTATCACTAAATGAATATTTAATAAGCTCATCTTTTATTGCAATTAAATGAGTCAGCTACCCCACTTATAAAGCCTTGCATACTCCTTGGTGTCACTTTATTTTTGGTTTATGACGGGTAAGTCTAGCTGAGTACCTTCTTGTACTCAGGGTTTTATTCCCACTTGTTGCAGATCATAAGACCTTTGCTGTGGCAACAAGATGGACCTGTATCCCACTACGGGAGGATTAGACCTTGGGCAAGGTCATCTCTTATATCTCATTCCTCCATGCTTTTGCCGGATTTGATGATGGACCAAGCACTATTTTTAACTAAGTGTGCGTTTGTAAAACAACACTTTATTTTGCTTCCGCAGTTTGGTTTTGAACTTGGCATTGTAATAACTATTTCATAAACTTTGATGTAATCAATTACTTGTGAGCTTATGTATTACTATGAACGGTTTTATGTTGAACTTAATTCGGTCTGGGCTGTATTGTGGAAAGTTTGAAATCTTTCGTGGTTTCACGGACTACCGGGTTGATATAAGCGTCATGTGCTAATTAAGTTGCTTAGGTGACGTCATTAGTACATTATGTTTATATTAATTGGTCGGTTCTGTTACAAAACCTATGACAAACTACACCAATCTGTGGAGAGATAAGCAGTTGAGGGACTATAGGAAAGAACATAACTTATGTTACTTTTGTGGGGAGCCTTTTGAGCCAGGCCATGCTGAAAAATGTACCAAAAGAAACAAGGCCCATGCAAATGCCTTGGTGGTTAATGATCTGGATATGCACAGAGAACTTGATGAGAATGTGCTGAATGAGATTGCCATAGATGAACTGATCACTGAACATTTTGGTCATCTATCTTTGAATGCACTAGCTGGTACAGCAAATCCTGACGCTATCATGTTACAAGCTACAGTGCACAACAAGACTATGCTCATACTCTTGGATTCTGGTAGTAGTCACAGTTTTGTGAGCTCCAAATTTGTGCAAGATGCTCATCTGCTCACCAGTCCAGCTCCTAAGTTGCAGGTGACTCTACCTAATCAGGAGGTCATGTTGACAAATACTCAGGTACACAACTTGCAGTGGTTCATACAAGGATATACTTTTCACACAGACATGGTGGTGTTAGAATCTCTGCCATTTGATGCTATTTTGGGTTATGACTGGTTGAAAAACATTGGAGCTATGAATGTTGACTGGCAAGACAGGAAGTTACAATTTGTCTATCAAGGGCAGGTAATCACTTTGCAGGGAGTGAAACCAAAGAAGATGTCTCTCTGTCAAATGTCTGCTGAAAAGATGTTCAAAGCCCTGCAAGGAAATGAAATCTGGGCATGTCCTATGGTCAAGCCTACACTGTCCGTTGACATTACCCCACCCAAGTTACCCAGATCTGATATCTCTGAGGTTCAAGAGCTCCTGGTACAATATGCTGATGAATTTCAAGACCCAAAGACTCTCCCACCACACAGGGCTTATGATCATGCAGTTCCCTTGATGCCTGATGCCATACTGTTAACTCCAGACCATATCACTATTCTCCTGAACACAAGAGTGAAAATTGAGAATCAAGTTAAGGAGTTGCTTCAGGCTGGTTTCGTATCTCATAGCCACAGCCCCTTTACATCTCCAGTTTTATTGGTGAAAAAGAAAGATGGCCAATGGAGATTCTGTGTAGACTATAGAAAACTAAACACCATGACTGTCAAGAACAGATTTCCTATGCCTATTGTGGAGGAAATTTTGGATGAGCTAGCCGGGGCTAAATTTTTCACCAAGTTGGATATGAAGTCTGGTTATCACCAGATCAGGATGCTTCCCACAGATGAGTATAAGACGGCATTTAAAACTCATCAGGGCCATCATGAGTTTAAAGTAATGCCCTTTGGGCTAACCAATGCCCCAGCAACTTTTCAGTGTGTCATGCACCAATTGCTTCAGCCATTTTTGAGGAAGTTTGCACTAGTCTTCTTAGATGATATATTGATCTATAGTGCTACTTTGGAAGAGCATGTTGAGCATATTTAGCGGGTGTTGGAAGTGCTGAGAGTAAATCATTTCTTCCTCAAATCTTCTAAGTGCTCCTTTGCTCAGAACAGCTTGGAATACCTGGGACACATTATTTCTGCTCAGGGGGTGTCCACAGACCCTGCTAAAACTCAAGACATGATCAACTGGCCTAGACCCACCACCATGACTGAACTCAGAGGTTTCTTGGGACTCACTGGGTATTATAGAAAATTTGTGAAAGGATATGGACTCATTGCAAAACCCCTCACAAACATATTGAGGCTCAAGACTTTTCAATGGACAGATCAGGCTCAGGAAGCATTTGACAAGTTAAAGGTGGCCATGTCTTCTACCCCTGTACTGGCTTTACCAGACTTCACCAAGCAATTTCAAGTTGAGACTGATGCTTGTGCTGAAGGGGTTGGGGCTGTCTTGATGCAAGAAGGACAGCCAGTTGCTTATTTGAGTAAGGCTCTAGGGCCCAAGCATAAGAATCTGTCCATCTATGAGAAAGAATTTTTGGCACTGGTACTAGCAGTTGAGAAGTGGAGACCATGTTTACAGAGACAAGAGTTTCTGATTCTCACTGATCACAAATCTCTATCTTATTTGAATGAGCAACACCTGCATTCAGATATGCAAAGGAAGGCTATGACCAGATTGATGGGTTTGCACTTTAAGATCTTGTACAGGAAAGGCAAGGAAAACTTGGCTGCAGATGCCCTGTCTAGAGTCCCTCACCTAATGCATCTGAGGAGTGTCTCTCAGTTACAGCCTCAATGGATGCAGGAGATTCTAAATTCCTATGCTACTGATATCAATGCCCAGCAGCTCCTTGCTCAGTTGGCCATTGCTAGTCCCAACAAGGATGGCTTCTCTTTGGATGATGGCTTGATCAGGAAAGGCAATGTCATTTGGGTGGGCAGCAATGCAACTCTTTAGACCAAAATTATCACAGCTTTCCATTCTTCAGCTATTGGGGGCCACTCTGGGGTGAATGCTACATATCAGAGGGTGAAGAAACTATTTTGTTGGAAGGGTCTCAAGAGTGATATTGACAGCTTTGTCAAACAGTGTTTGGTCTGTCAGCATGTCAAACACAACAACTCTCATCCAGATGGACTACTCCAACCTTTGCCCATTCCTTCTGGTATTTGGCAAGATGTGTCTATGGATTTTGTGGAAGGTTTGCCAAAGTCTGAGGGCTATACAGTGATTATGGTGGTGGTGGACAGATTCACCAAGTTTGCTCATTTTATACCTCTGAAACACCCTTTCACAGCAGCTAGTGTGGCTCATGAATTCATGGAACATGTGGTAAAAATGCATGGATTACCAAAGAGTATAGTCAGTGACAGGGACAAGATTTTTGTGAGTTCCTTTTGGCAGCACTTGTTTACAGAGAGCAAGGTGACTCTAAACCTGTCGACTGCATACCATCCACAGTCAGATGGCCAGACTGAGAGGGTGAACCAGTGTTTGGAGATGTATCTCAGGTCTGCTGTGTAGGATGCTCCAGCAACTTGGAAAAAGTGGTTATCTCTTGCTCAGTTGTGGTATAACTCTTCATTCCATAGTGCCATTGGCTGTTCTCCATTCATGGCACTCTATGGGACTGAACCAAACTTGGGGTTGTCTATCACTCCTTCAGATGAAGCTCCTCCACAGGTAGCTGAGGTAATTGAGAATCGAGCCAAGCATTATGACATGCTCAAGGTCAAGCTGCAGCAAGCTAGGAATCGTATGAAGTTGCAAGCTGACAAGAAGAGGACTGATCGACAGTATCAAGTGGGTGACATGGTCCTACTTCGGCTTCAGCCATATGTGCAGTCATCGGTGGCAAGTCGACCTTACCCAAAATTGGCAAGTAAGTACTTCGGTCCATTCAAAATCCTGCAGAAGATTGGACAGGTTGCCTATAAGCTGGCATTACCCACTCAGAGTGAGATCCATCCTGTCTTCCACGTGTCTCAGTTGAAGCCATTCATACCGTGCTACACTCCGGTCTACTCTGATCTGCCTACACTCACTGATATCCAAGCGGCAGATACACTCCCTACTGAGATCCTGGAACGCAGAATGGTGAAGAAAGGGAATAATGCAATTACTCAGGTGCGAGTTGCGTGGTCGGGCTTTCCTCTGTCATCAGCAACATGGGAAGATTACAATGTGCTCAAGACTCGTTTTCCTACTGCACCTGCTTGGGGACAAGCAAGTTCTTCGGCCGGGGGAACTATCACGACTACAGGCGAGTAGGCGTACTTCACAGGAATACGTTTCATAGTTATCTTTACATACTTTCGTATTGCTGTATTCTTTAGCTTAAAGCTGAGTCACAGACATGTGGGGCCTTCGTGCCAGGGTTGGGGGCGCGCTGTTATAAGCGTCACCACTCACCAGTTGCGTGTAAGAGACTATCGTTGAATTGAATTGAGAAAAAGGAACACGAGAGTTGCAAGGTGTTCCTCGACTCGCCGTGGGCGAAATCCAGCTTGCCTATCTCACGCTCCGGCGATCGCCGGAGCAACGGGTGTGACAGACTACTGGGCCACCAACCTTGAAAAGAAAACAAACTGACAGTTATCCAACCTAGAAAAGGACTTCGCATCCTCTCGCGCTATAGTAATTGTTACTATCAATTAGGACAATCGATGTAACATCTCCGAATATTCCATGGCCATCCGTTCAATTAAACCAACAATCCCTGTCACAGGAGCTGAGAGTCTGAAACTACTCCTATGGATTATTTATTTTACATTGCACAATAATATTTTCAAAGATCGTAGAACACATCTTTCTACTATATACGTCATAAACTCGTCTAGGTCAGTCCCAATAGAGTGTCAATGAAGTTATAGAGTGATATCTAGGTTGGTAGTGGAACAGCAGCGCGTGGAGTATATACTTTATGTTTAAACGCGTAATAAAAATTATGTAAGTTAAAAGGGTTAGTAAAGTTATGTTTGCACTTCTTTGACTTTTACGGGTCTTGCTTGACCATTCGTCATATTTAAAAATTTTATATAAATAATAAAATAAATAAATTATTATAAAATTATCTGTAATGATGAATTAAATTATAATAAGATAAATAATATTTATTGCAACTTTTTAAATAAGACGAGCAATCAAACAAAAGTTATGAAAGTTAAAGATATATAATTATTTATGAGACAGAGAAAGTATAATTTAAAATGGTGGAGTAGGAGTATCAGTAAAGGAGCTGACCTTGTAAATACTTGTGGCTAAAAAGAAAAAATGGTCCTACCACGGTACCACCACTGCTAGTAGCAGCTCGTGCGAGCTGCAGCATGGGACAAGACACGTAACGGAACCGAGCTCGGTCAGCTTGCCAGCTCGGGTCTCTGCAGGCGGGGACACACACGTGTGCGGCTGCATGGTGGCAAGCGTGTACGGTGTCCCAGCGCCGAGCTCTCCCCGCCTCCCGAGGCCGGCCCACCTTGCCTGTGCCTGCGGCCGTGCCTGGTGGCCTCGCCTCCGCGTGGCCCGCGGGGACTTCGTCCGATGGATCCAACGAAAGGGCGGCACGAGCCAGACAAAGCGCCAAACCGCCATGGCATGGCGAGCTAGGAGTTTGTGGTGTGGGGACAGACAGCGGCCGTGGCTGGCGCCGACTTCCGACGTGTGTCCGACGTGGATGCGTGCTTAATCAAAAGAAAACTAGTACGGAGTATGTGTCAGCGTGGGGCCGTAATCACGCGCTAATAATTTCGTTCGTGACGTGACTTGTTCGTCAGTGTTCTTGCTCTATGTGTGGGGTTCGGATGCATGCATGACACAAATCATGCTTTTACTTGGTTGCTGAAATGGGCAGCGAAACTGGATCTTTTAATTTGCGCCTGCGATTGAATCGATGCAAAGTGTTAGTACGAGTACTGCTTTAATTTTATAAATCCGGTGAACACGGGTCACTAACCACGTCGCAGTTCACAAGTTTGGCATACAACTCACCCTACTCCGATGTCTCTCTATCCTGATTTGTTATTATAGTAGCTCTCGCTGGACCATTTGGGCGCTTGCGTAAGAGATCGAGTTCAAATTCGGCTTTGTTTTTGACCGTGTGACTACGATCGATCGATGAGTGTTTTGTCACCACCCCCACGTGGCCACGGTCCGCCAGCGCTACCCATCTCCGTCAACGCCGGCGGCCCGCCCAGGTACCCATCGTGACGTCAGAGCCAGCAAATTGCGTCTACCCTTTTTCAACATTTTTACGTTCACGTGTCATCAGCTCCTTTAATTTTACCAGCTTTGTTTTCTTTACACTGAAGATGACCGCTGTTTTGATCTGGTCATTTTGCCTGCTGTAAAGCAGCAGATACGCATGCATGCGTATGTATGCATGCTGGACCTGTTTGCCCGGTGCGTTCTGTAATTTTACCGTTTTTATCCAACTACTAAAAATTACCAAAGTGAATCGTTGACAGGGCGTGCGAAACAACCGCCGGCTCATTCGCTCACCCGGTAAAATCTCGCATCCCACATCCCCCTTCCTCCCGGCTTCGCCCCGCACTCGTGCATCGCTCGTCCCCCAGGCAGTTCCGCGCATGCCCAGCTCGCCCCCACGACGCCCAGCATCGACGGCAAGATGCCACTGCGCGAAAGATGGAGGCAGGCACGGAGGTTTCCCCGGAAAAAAAAAAAATCGGTCGGCCTCCTTCTGCCCATCTTCCCAGCCACGATGGTGGCAGGTTAAACGAACGTCCGGCGGCAGATGCAGAGCACAGCGCACTGGCGGCCAGCAGCACGCCCTGAGCGCGGACGGCCGGCGGGGCACGCGCGGACCCCCTGCCTGCCTGGCGGCGACCGCGCCTCCACGTCACGTGCGCCGCCGCCCGCCGAAGAGGACCGCGGACGCACGATGGCGGCGGCCCCTGCCTCGCACGCCGACTGCCCTTTGGCTTGGTAATCACTGGCCCTCTACATTCTACCTCTGTGCAGCTCCGTTTCCCCTCCCTTCTTCCTCTTCTCAAAGCACTCTTGTAATCCTGTTTACCTCAACCTATGGTGTGTGAAGGATTCGTGTCTGAGGGTGCTCATCAGGCAAAAGTGCCGAAGATCCAGACCTGGTTGTTTAGTGCATCGTAGAGTCTAGCAATTTAGGTAGTCTGAGCTAAGGCCTGGCAGGAATTTGGGGAAGTCCTTTATCAACAGTAAGCTACGAGTTCTTAGCTTGATGGTATCTCGGCGCCAAGGTTTTTAACCTGGAATTGCCATATTTTAATGTGTGATCATACATTCATACTTGTCCCAAATTGTTCCATAAATAGATTGTTTAACAGGCCCAAATGGCTTTTTCTATGAGATGCAACTTTAAACCATTTGGTTCAATGAGATGCCAGTTGGTGACTTGGCACTGCACTCTCCAAGAAGAGATACAGCTCATATTGATATTAATAAACTGGAATGAGAACCCAAAGTAGAAGTATGGAAGGCTATATGGCACTGCACTTAACATGCTCAGCTGTGACAGTAAAACCTTAACATAGCGACAAACAAAAATAGCCTAAAATATGACCCTGCATTTTTTTGCATGTGTTGTGATTGAATTATCTCAAAACAATTTTGGGTTACGGTTGGCCATGCACCAATGCAATTAAATTTCCTTGACTGAAAAGGTTGAGGTTTTCATGCAGCCGACTTACATATGTAATGGAACTCAGATAATTCCAGGCCTAACAGGTGCTCTAAGGGCGGTTTGTGGAGATAAGTTGCTTGAGAGGACTTTTGTTTATGGGGCTTTATTAAGTGATTCTTGTTTTTTTTGTAATGACTATTTGAAATTGGTTTCATTTAGGGTAGTATGCTGATTTCTGAAATTTCCAAGCATCAGGAAACAATGCACTTTTACAGAAGGGAAAATCCTCTCCTCGCCCTTGGGATACTCTTTTCGCTCCTTAAAAGCAAGAAGAAACAACCATTCATCATCCGTTGCACCTAAGGACTGTTGTGAAACTTACATCCAGTTTGAGCGATGAACGGACAGTTCTTGATTCAGATCCTCCAAGCTCCAAAGACGTGGATTATTTTATCAATTTATTGATAAGAGGTGAGACCCTCCCTATTCGAGCGAACTTGTCATTTTTCTGAGCTGTAGTTGAAATGAAAGAATTTCATTACCTTTTTTCTTTCAGTAAAAGGCTCATGGTAGTAACTGCAGCAAGAATGGGCACTGAATCTGGAATTCCTTATACTAGGTGTGTTCATTGCTGTATCTGTCATGAAGCTATATTCTCAGCCTTCCAGTTACTGTCAGTATTCAAAAATGAAGAATTCTTATTTTATGGCGGTCCTAATACAGTATGGATTTTGAACCACTTATACTCATCAGGTGGCATCGCTTGTCCAATGATATCTCTTGGTCATATCTTTTAGAACCCCCTCTTCTTTTATACAAATTTTCATAGTTTGTTTCATTTATTATGGAGCTATTTTTAGAAGGAGAGATGTAACCAAAAGAAAGTCTGTCATTGTAGTAAAATGTGACAATAGTATAAGGCTAAAGCTCTGATCTGAAACACACGTATAAAAGGTTAACCGAGTCCCATAATTGGTGTTCCAATTTCATGTATGTTTAACTGAAATGTGTACCTGCAGAGGATTAAGTTACATCTATACAATGAATATGGGAACTGAACCTATCGATGGAAAGGAAATATCCATCAATGATCTTGTTATTAAGGTAATTGCCAAGTCAAACCATTTTAGATTTTGGGTATGGATGTTGGTAAAGGCTATGAGTTTGTAGCTAAATTGTGGATTGCTAATAAGAAGCATTTGATTTCACATAGTGACATCTGGTGTTCTATGGTCTCTCTGGAAATTAAGAAATGAGCTTTGCTTTCAGGGGGTGTGTTGGTTAGGTGCGAAGATGGTGTTAATCCGAATTGCAAGAATGCTAAGGAGGTGGTTGCCGATTACAAGCAGGAAACTGGTGGGCTGCTGGAAAGATTTATCAGCATGTTGGAGATATTATCAAGTCAACCGGCGCTAAGAAATAAAGCAAAGTTACAAGCTCAGAAGGTGCTAATAATCGCCTTGATATTTCTAGGTAATTCTCAACAAGTGTTGACAAAAACTAAATATACACCATATATGAATAGCTCTTTACAGTTTCAGAAAAGATAACAATTTGCATGCTTGCTAACAATGTTTCTTGCTGTTGCCTTTACCATGTGCAAACCAGACCCCATCATCCTTGGCATGACGGCATAACCTATCTTCCCCAGAGCGGTCATCCCGGCTGATGGCTAAGTCTACCTGGCGACCATGGGTCATACAAGAGTCCCCATTGATCAGATGTTCAAGCTTCCTGCAACACCCCATTTTGCATTCAGAAGGTCACAATTTGGTAATACATGGAAAACGGATGTGATTTATGGTCCATATAAATAGTAAATTGGTGGCAAATACATTTTGGGCCTGATATGATATTAGAACTATGTTTCAAGTGTACCATTTACTAAATTGAGTTGTAACATATGATCGAATGGATGTTAGAAATTCCAATAAATTCACCTATACAATTACACGTGTGATTTTTGGCTTAGGTGATCATTACTATTCTCATCATTGCATACAGTGTCCAATATATCTCCCTACATGCTGAATTATTTCAATTTCACATCAAAATCTGAATTATACTCCAATTGCTCATCCCTCATGGAGACTCCTAATAGTGATGTTGCAAATATCACGCTCTCAATGCATTATGTTTTTAGAATAGTACAACACTCGTTCATACACGTTATCATGATACCATTCTTTTCCCGTTGCAAGGCACGGGTACTTACCTAGTTTATATAATTATATACGCGACGTCTGGATGGTGGACTGCGCCGCCTGCTTGTTGGCAGCATGTGGCAGCGACGGTCTCGGCGGCAATAGGAGATGCGCCACGCTAGATTCTCTGACTAATTACCTACGCCCGAGCAGACGGTACGGTGATGGTTCACGAAATTGTCCATCAGGAATGCATGGGTCTAATTTGTTTGTCTGAATCCAGGGGCGACTGGCGAAGCCCATGCATCCCATGTGCAGGGTGCACATCATGAGAGCAATCAGCTGCCATACACGCAGATCCTAATGACTGACTAATAATACTGGTCCGTCCTTTAAGCCTGAGATAGCTGCAGAGTGATCGTGATCGTGATTTCAGAGAGAAATCAGGCTCGGTGTGGAAGTACAGGTAACACAGAATCCAGTAAAGCTGGATGCATGCTGCTCCAGAACCTTGACGAGCTGGCCTTGTTCTCGGTTCTTGATCTAGGACAATTCTAGACCTACGGAGCACTAGAAGAGAATAAAGGGAAGATGCCATTGCCACACGGCCACACAATAATTAATGAGCAAGATTAACGGTGGCTCAGATCGATCTGCAGGCAACACCAGTCGTTTTCCTCCTTTCTGAAGCATCATCATCATTGCACTTGCACCGAGTCTAGCCTAGCTCCAAATCAAATCGCAAATCTCCCCCACCAAGCGAGTGGCCCGGCTAGGGGTGCTCTGCTACTGATTACGGACGGGAAGACGCAGCGTTTTTGCCTGAAGATGGCCAGGCAACGCGGGGGGAATGATGGTCGATGGGCCGCCCGTGTTCCGGGAAAGCCTAGCATTCTGTGCCCGGCGGCTGCTTCTGTCGTCTGCACTCTGCAGTCGTACGAGGATGATACTGCTCTGTAATCATCACATCCCATCAAGTAGTTTTCGGTCCTGTTTCATTTCACTGTCTGTATGGTCCCCACCACCATCACCATCAGCTGCGAGGGGCAGAGCGCAGAGAGAGGAGAATCCAGGGCAATATGCATAGTAGGCCACAGCCCACAAGGCCACAGGGCCAAAACGAAAGCGGCCTTTTGCGGGATACGCGTACTCATTGTGAGAGGCAGAGCAGCATAGAGCCATCATCATCTTCCTCTTGCTACATGCATTCGAGGAAAAAAAATCCCATGCATTCAAAAAAAGGGTAAGAAAATCTAAATTGCCAAGCAAAGCGAGAGTTATGAGGCCGGATCCCTCGGCGTTTTCTCATGGCACAAGAATGGAAACACGTGGCGATTAATTAAGTCATGATTGCTTGCAGGGGTCGTGTTTTTCTCACGCACCGTGTATATATAAACCCACCTATAGTCCCATGCAGGAGTATTAAGGAAGTCATCGGTTAGTACGAGCTTTCTCCCTTGCAGGCTGACTCTGTACCATTCACGGCGATCCAATATGATTAATGTCAGGTGTCGAGGTTTGGGGTGTATCATGATCATCTTGTTCCTCGCTGCATCGTCGACATCAGTACTGTGTAAGTTTGCATCTGACCATCTCTGAATTTTACCCTTTCCTCGCTGCATCGTCGACAACAGTACTGTGTAAGTTTGCATCTGACCATCTCTGAATTTTACCCTTGTTATAAGTTACGTTCTGATGAACAAATCTTCGTGATGATGCAGCGGGTCGTCCTCATTTGCTCGATCTTAGAACTGCAAGGACAAGGAGCAATAATACTACAACACTAGGACTAAGTGCCAGGCGGATTGCCCTCGTTGCGATCCTCAGTGCCCGCCATAGCCAGGCTCCCATCGAATCGACCATTGCGCGCATGCATGCGGTCCGTATTGTGATCAACTCGATCGAATAATAAGCAAGCAAGTTCTTCCATCTTTGTTCAATTTGTGTTACTTTTGGATTCTCAAGTGTCGTCATGGGCTAAGCGCCGGGCAGCTTGTGCGTGCCCCATCTCTTCCTCACCGATCCGATCCTTGCGCAGTTGAGCACGAGCCGGGACAACCCTACCACCGTAGACGTCGATAGGGTTGGTGGGGACAGGCCACGTGGCCCTGCAGCATGGCGTCGGGCGGTTAGTCGGCGTCTAGCGGCGGCGCATGCTTGGGTTGTTTTGTCGTTGTTGCGACTTGCGACGGAGCAAGGTTCAATGACGTCGATTCACCAAACGTTTCGCCTATTCTGGTTCACCCATGTCAAAAGTTATCGCGACGCACTCTGCGCTTCACCCATGTCAATCGTATGGGGAGCATATATAAAAAATAATAATAACAGTAATGATCTATTTGTTTTGGCCATTGCTTGATACAGCTGCTACGAAAATTCTTCCTGGCATGGCAGACATAGCTTTTACAGCTCGAAGTACAATACAGAAAGCACCGTATTCCGAAAAGCGCTGCAGACATCATTACCAGAGAACCAAGAACTGATGATACCGTTGCTCTCATGAACTCCATTTATCCATTTGTCCACAAGCCTGAAACCCTGGGACGTTGCATTAGAGAGGATGGAGTCCTCATCAACTCGTCGCTGAATGTAGCAAAGAATAAGAGAAGGGACTGAATCCTCGTTAGCTCTGTCAGAAATCAGCTCCCTAGCAGTCTTGAAGAGAGGGAGTATAGCATCAGGGTTGTAGGTCACGTCTGTGCCTATTATGCAATCAAAACCTGCGCCATTACCGGGAAGCTCCCCGACTGCCTTCATATCATCTTTGTTACCCCAAAATAACTTCCTAATCATGATTCTGCTCAGCAAATTAGGCTCCAAATTCGAGGAGATGTTTTGTCTAAGGAGGTCCAGTGATTCTTCATCCCCGTCTGTAGCCACAACAAACTGAGTGAAACTTGCAGCAACCATCGAGCAGATGCCAGCTGAGCCACAGCCCAACTCCAGGACCCTTTTGCCTGCAACGATGGAAGGATTCTCTGCTAAGAGACAGCACATGAATTGAGCAGATTCCCAAAGCATTAAGCCAGTTGATTTGCAGGTGTGCTGGTATTCCTTCCTCAGCATCCTTATTTTGAAGTTGTGACCTTTTGCATTGATCCCAATGATTTGTACCTACAAACCAAATGACTTTGTTAACTTTACAAGACAATGACAATGTTAAAAGGCTACCTGGAAACCATAAAGAGAAAAGTAGTGGCTGAAAAGGATAAACAACTTTTTATGTTTATGGTGTTTATGATCATGAACCACTTAAGTCATGTTGCAAGTAGAAAGACCGGAGACCTGTCATGCAGTTGCAGTAAAAACATTGCATGCCTTGGCAACCATAGGATTGTAAACTAATGCTACATCTTCATAAGCATAGGGGGTTGTCACTTTGTGTAAACTGAAGACGAAACAATCATCCCCCAAACCCAATTAAGCAAATGCTGTAGCATAATTATCTTGTTTAAGATGAACATGGAGAAAGTTCGAACAGACCTTTCAATTTCTTTCATTTTTCTTTTTGCAATTATCTTTCCAATTTCCTGTTCTACTTCTTCAGACTCAACTACAAGGCTTGCAAAGTATTCCTCTTCATCTCTTTGTTTTAATTTTAAATGTTAAGTTCAAATAAGACGAATTTAGAGAAGTAAATGGTAATCAATTAGCTGCTGTGAAATAAAATTATTTCACTGCACCTCATCAAGGCTGTGTGATGTCTCAAACATGTTGCAAAAATCTTCAGAAAGATCAATTTCTTCGCTGCTGCTTTTCTTCTTGGATGTGTTAGTAGCTAGCTTATCCTCCTCTCCTTCACAAGGAAGGAGATCGTGTTGACCATTTAGACCTTGAGAACTACCTGAATTTAGGGTGAAGGTAGCTTGGACCCAATTCCTAGGTAAGACGAACAATACTGAAAATTCAGGCACTTGTCATTAAACGAGTTATTATCGACACTTAACAATAAAGAGATTACCTGTTCATCACCAACTCCAAAGAACGGTTTTCAACTTGCTTGTTGTGCACACATATTTCCTCAAGAGTAAATCCACATCTTGAAAACAAATCCACCAGATATTCATTCGAAAAGTAATATGCACGCTGCAAAAAAACATGTGTTGTTTTGTTTCACATAACCATTCGAAAATTAGCATATTGCCGGATGAATATGTTAATAATGTACTTTATGTCCTTGCAGAATAAATATATTCATAGGCGATCCACTCACCGTACCATCACCTCTGACATAGAAATTCTCACTTATTTGCTGGCCCTTTGACATAAGCCTTTCCTACAGTTTGTTTTTTCAAGAACATACACAAAACAAGAAAATCATTTAGTCCCAGCAAGTTGGTGTAGTACCATCTAAGTGTGGCATTAACTATAGAAAAAAAAACTTTGAAGGCATTGATATTAAAAAGATAGTAGATAAGAATGAATGTGTGATAACCTAAGTGAAAGCATAAGTTACAGGAAGGAAAAACGAGGAAATGAAAGGGAATAAAAAGCAAGCTGCATATGGACACCTAGGTAGAAAATGGGAAAAATCAAATGAGAACTCAAACGCGGCAACGGTGTTTTGAGTAATAATAAATATATCTTCTGTGTTGAGAATGACAAGAACATAGCGACAAGTAGGCTTATTCTTTTGTTATCCCCAAACAATCTCCTTCAACACATGATTCCAAATGCAAAATCATACACAACCAAGAGATGGATAAAGATTTTCCAAATCATAAAGTTTCAACAATTATAATATCAAGATCTCAAGAAGTACATAAATCAAACCTGTGCAAGGTCACCGAAGGCATAGTCCCGAAAGAGAACACGGCCACCATGCTGATACAGAAGACAGGATTCAGTTTACAACTAGGCCATTATGACAATTTCTGAGCAATAAAAGGTATGGAGTCCTTACTTTTAGGACACTTTTAACATTCTCCAGAACTATAGGCATTTTATCTGGTGCAACTGCAGAAAGCATAAAGATCTACTTAATATGTTAGTTGTTACACTTGCAAAACAAATGTCAACTATAAGTCAAAATATGTCAACACATCTTTTATTAATCGACACATAATCAGATATAGCATGTTACCATCGTTACAATGTCAGCAGAAGAAGGTTCCATATTCTCGGTTAGTTGCTCTGATGCAGTATCACAAACAAATGCATTTATCCGGTCAGGTTTGAAGTCCTTGTGTTTCTGCATATACCATTGAAATAACATCGAGCCAAAACAAGACGAAGCACATTAAACAATTGTTCAGCACTTCATCTCTTACTGGAAATTAGATTAGATAAGCAACTACCTTGACCAAATCGACAGCCCGTGGAGAAAAATCACAGGCATGGACAGAAATATCTGGATATGTAGAAAGCAATGGATAGATTGTGTTCCCAGCTCCACAACCAACCTACATTGAACTTCACAACAATCATACTTTTGAAAGCAATAAATCACTAAAAGACTTGCGAGATGCAGGCATGAAACAACATGTAGTATAAAACTAACTAAAAAACGAAATGCCATAGGTTCTGTGCTGATTTCAGCGTGGCATGAAACAACATGTAGTATAAAACTAACTAAAAAACGAAATGCCACAGATACTTGTGTTCCAAATTTTATATCAAGGGGTGCTCATCTTCAAAATTTATTTACTTATTGTTACAATGGTAGTAAAATTTATGCACGGTTCAATTGTCTGATACAGCCATACAAGTCACAGAAAACAACCATACAAGATCATTGGCATTACCAACAAAGCAAGGAAAAGGATACAACATACCTCGAGAACCACCTTCTTTTCTCCATCTCGTCCCTATGTTCATCAGATATCAGACTAACATTAGCTTCATGTATGCACAATATGGCAATATTGGGTGGTTGCTGTTTCTTTATGTTTACCTCAAAGTACTTCCCCCATTCTTTATCCAGATAGTGTCGATCCTTGAAGAACTGCCAAAGTACAAGGACACAAATCAAATGCATGACAAAACAGATCTAAAAATGAGAGCATCAGTAGCATGTGAAACAAGGTCCAAAGATTCAGAAGATTGTTATATAATTCAGGGGGAAGGACTTGAGCAGTTTCAGGGAGTATGGCATTAAGCGTATCAGGAAGGTAAAACTCAGCCATCATATTGATAGTTATTACAACATAATTTTTTAGAATTATAGGGATCAAACCCCAGTGCTAGAATAATCAAGACCAGCAGACTGTTCACAGCATTAGGTGTACACCGCCACTCACAGTTTGGGCCTTCTGGCCAGGAACTCAACACACCAGAGAAAATAAAAACTACTAGGCCTTCAATTTCAACCTCTGCATACCTCCTGACACTAAACTTCAGCTTCTATATATACCACCTGACAGACCAATCTTTTCCAGATTCATCCATCTTCCAGAACCAGTAGCTTCTTCCAAGGATGTCTCAAGACTCATCAAGTGATACTAGTGGCACTCAGGCAAACGAAAGGCAAGGCGTCTATTTTATTTAGTATAAACAGGCCATGCCTCCTTGCTTCAAACTTTCTTGTTCAGGGCTCAGAGCCTCAGACCTACTCTAGCACCATATGCTACCTCATGTCGTTGCCCATAAACAAAAAAGTGAGGCTCCCCTCCTCAACTAATGCTTCCTAACACCTTGAACTTATCATACCTGATAAGAATCTAGATTCGAAATTCAACTACTCTCGTTCTCAAGCTAAAGCTTTATTATCACTTTAAGCAAACGAGAAACAAGGACAGCAGACTAGGAGAGTAACCTTGTCCTCGTGGCGCTTGTAGAAGATGTCCCAGTACCTCCTCGCCTCCCTCTCATACTTCTCTGCATCAAAAGAAGACCTGTGAAGACTTAGAGCAAAAGGAAGCTCATCCTACTGCCGCAACATTTGAGTTGCGTAGCCAACCTTTCCAGAACGGAGTGACGAGCCTTCCGGAGCCGGTTGAGGACGAGGAGATCCGCGCGGTGGCGGGTTGCTGCTGCTGCTGCTGCTCGCCGGCGGCCATGGTGCTCGAATCGGCGGGAGGTTGCGGCGTGGTGGCGGCGGTCTGGCGGATGTTCAGGTCGATCCCGACGCGAGGCCTCCGTGACGACTGACGACGTACAAGTCTGCTGCTGGTGGACCGGAAATTTTGGCCCAACTAACTAGGCCCATCGAGCCGTCATTTTGGTCCAACTAATTAGGCCCACGACCCAACGGTGTCAAATCAGATGGGCTAAGAGTAACTCGTGCTCAGGCCCTCAAAGCTAACAGCCCCCTCCTCAAACTTTTCATTGTCGCCGTCGCCGCCACCGCCGCCGCCGCCGCCTCCACAGTTTCCCCATCCGTCGAAACACTAGTCTCCTCCTCCGGCGTCTCATCGGAGATATCCGACAATGTCCTCCTCCAGCCTCTCGGCGACCGCAGAGGTGGGGCGCCGGAGCAAGGTTCGAAAGGTTGGTGGGCGAGCCGAGACCTACCCACAGCCATTTGTTAGCGATCCGAAGCTGGAAGATCCCGACCAGATGGGGGGCCGGGATCGGTCGGTGTACCTTGCGGCATGCCGCCGGGACTGGTTTTCTTCCAAACCATACTACCCCCTGTACAAGGTGAACGTCGCCTCCGATGCAGCTGGGAAGAAAACCCGAGTCGCCAAGTTGCGAACCGACGTAGGCGGCAAGACCTTCGTCTCCTTGCAGTCACGGTGGATCGTCGGCGTCGGGGGCAACCCCGGCGGCGTCATCATCTACGACACCAAAACGGACAGGGTGATCCGCGGGCCTGAACTGGTGGCGGCAAAGCGCTGGCCTGTCGTGGCAGCCGTCGGGTACAGAGTCTATGCCCTCTGTAGCCGTCCCAGTTACATCGAAGACCCCAATTTCGTGCCGTGGTTCGAGGTCCTCGATCTCAAAGATGCTCTGATCACAGAGGAGGCAGCGGATGGGAGCCTCAGCCTGGATGATGGTGCTCCTGGAAGCCCCTGCCGAGTCCACTCTGCTTCCCTGATAAGCTCACCCCGATGGACTACCAGCACCCACCCATGATCACAATCCGGTCCTATGTGGTTGTTGGCAGCTACATATTGGTATCGCTCAATCCGCCGAGAAGCGGTACCTGTGCATTTGACACTGAAAAACATGAGTGGCATAAGGTTGACAAGGAGCACCTGCCTTTTGTCGGCTCTGCCACTCCACACAGCAACATTTTCCTTGCCTTATCACGGGAGAACGGGCCTGTTTGTGCTTACCGCATCTGTGTCGAGGCAAAGGGTGCTGCCCTATCCATTACTGTGTTCTCGATAAGAAACAAGGAACATGAACAAGTTGAAGCAATGTCAGGGCACTACTTGACGTCCTTGGACAGTAGACGCTTCTCTACATTGAGTTTTGAACTTGACAACCGCAAGCGCAGCAGGATTTTTGATGACACGGTAGGTAATTTCCATCCAGGGAAGTTGTTTGCAAAGTTGATAACCTATCAATTAGAGAACCCTGAAATCCTGAATGAAGAAAAGCAGCAAGACGCGATGCCTGAAGTTTCAATCTCAAGCCAACCGGAGCATATCTTCAAGATTTCCAGTCACCTTGGGTTCTCTACCCCACCCATCACCTTTGCTTTATCCATATAAGTAAGCACCATAAACACATTTCTTTCACAGTATGTTGACTAAGAACTGGCACTCAGCAAATTACCATGTACCTCTTTTTGTTTCTCACAGTTTCTACACTTCATAGGAAGTTTTCCTTGTACTGTATGCTAGATCACCTACCTTGGCAAGTTGACAAATTAAATTGGCTATGGCCATATATTATTTCATCTATAACTATTAACTTGTAAATAGGCCACAACTCTGTTCTGCCCTCCTGGATGGCTGCATACCCTACCTCATTGTGCTTAGAGTGACATGTAAAACTTTGTTTTTGTCCCTCTATAGGATTCAAAGCTATATGACCTTTCCGAAGGCTGAAACCTTATTGCAATGAGTACCATTTTAAAATGTTTATAGGTATACTGATGGTCGTGCTGCTGTCTCTAATAGATATTTGGCGCTAAGCTGGTTAGAGAAGATGGAAAACATTTTTTTTCGAGACCACGCCGTTGCGCGAGATGGAAAACATGTTGCCTTGTTGAATTTGGCCATGTACTTCTCTTTCCCCTCGTGCGCAAGTGCACATTACTACATTAGGGTATCGCTATTTTGATTCGGAAGGGCTGTTTGGGATGAACCCTATACTTAGGCTACGAAATGCTTAAGCCTTACTCCCCTCTAGTAAGTTGTGATAAACTTGTTCACCAGCAATAAGAAAGTAGGTAATGCTAAAAAAAAAGTAGGTCTAATTATTCTGTTCCTTTCCTTTATATAGTTCACACTGGAAAAGGATGCACAGTATATATTATTGAGATATAGATTCAGAGAGAAGTTGAGAAGACCAAAAACCCTTCTATTTGCATTAGAGAATGAATGAACTTGGTGATGCTAAATTGTAAACTGCCAATAAGGCATAATTGTAAACTGAATGCCTTCGTTTCCTCACGAATGACAAATTGCAGTTTTCTAATGGGACACAACCCATGCTGGAGAATTCCTATGATCTCATCAGTTATGGCTTATTTGGTACGCAGTTTGGCATAATTTGCTTTGATAATTTCATCACAAAATCGCTATTCACAGTGGAGCTGCCTTGACAAGCTTATGCTTATAGAATGGTGACTGATTGAGTTTACACGAAAATTTGAACATACTGTAGTTGCTTTTGAAAAAAAAAAGAAGAACGCAGTATTTGAATTTTTTTAGATTTGTAACGGCAGCAGGCCCAGCGTCCGTTTTTTACGTCAACTGTACTACGATGCCACAGTGTAGTCGGAGAACATCGTCACGAGCCGTCATACACCACGGGCTCTAACAGTCCATGAGCGCGCGGAAACACGAACCCACGACCGGCGGACGAGGCGCGCTCGAGCAGAGCCGCAGCAACGCGAGTACGCGACATGCGACAAGCGGTCGGCGAGGAGCGCGCGCGCGCGTGAGGTCAGCTTTTGACTTGAATGCAGGGAGCCTGTCGCCGCGGGCTGCCCATGCCATTGCCATGGGATGGGGGAAGTGTCGGCGCTCGCCACCCCTGCCGCGCCCGCGCGCGCGCGCCATGGAAGCCGTGGCTGTGCCCCGCCGGCCTGCCGCGCCGCGCCGTGCACGCACACGCACCATTCAATGGAGCCGTGGGCGTTGCACTTGCACACCGCCCTCCTGCTGGCCGGCTCCCAAGTCCCACCCGCGTACCCACTACAATCTCACTGGCTGCATGCTGGCGCATTGAGGCGTCCAACCTCCGTCGCAGCAGAAGGAAATTTAAGGAACACGTCATAATTGGCATGATCCGATAGTGCCAGAGACAGGAAGAACGAACACAGAGAAGGATTCCCTGGCGTGGCTCTACTCGCCCAGCCAGCAGCCGAGCAGTGGATTCAGAACGAGGGAGTCAGTAGCGTACAAACGTACAGTCTCCATCCGTTTTGCGCGCTGATTCATCCATTACTGCGGTCTTGACGCTCCCAGTCCGTCTCTCTTTACCCGTGCCTGCGTAATTGTGGATGTAATAACGGAACTCAGACCAGACGAGGAGATCTGATCAGACGGTGGAGGAGCGGAGGCCTGCCAATTTACTCCCTTTCACTTCATCTCGTGTGACCGCGAGTGCGCCTGGTCCTCACGTGACCTCCCTCCCCGTCTCAAATTCTCGCCACGCCTCCCGCGCTCTCCTCTCCCACTGCACTCTGCTTCAAATACTGACACGAAACGAACCCGTCTTCCAAGTTCCAACCAACCATCGCAAACCAGATCAGTTGGCGCGAGCAGCTAGCAGAGATGGATGTCGCCAGGGTGTTCCTAGTCTGCCACTCGTTGTTCTTGCTGCTGCTCCTTCCGGCGGTCGTCCTCGGTGCCGCCGCGGAGACGATGCAGACCTACATCGTGCAGCTGCACCCGCACGACGAGGGCGACACCGGCGAGGCCATGCTCTCGGCCTCCAAGTCCAAGTTCGATTGGCACCTCTCCTTCCTGGAGCGGTCCGTGGCGTGGGAGCAGGAGAAGCGCCAGTCCTCGCGCCTCCTCTACTCGTACCACACCGTGTTCGACGGCTTCGCGGCGCAGCTCGCGGACGGCGAGGCCGCGGCGCTGCGCGCGCTCCCGGGCGTCGCGTCGGTGCGCGCCGACCGCCGGGTGGAGCTGCACACCACCTACTCGTACCGCTTCCTGGGGCTCAACTTCTGCCCCACGGGCGTGTGGGCGCGGTCCGGGTACGGCCGCGGCACCATCGTCGGGGTGCTCGACACCGGCGTGTGGCCCGAGAGCCCCAGCTTCGACGACCGCGGGATGCCGCCGCCGCCCGTGAGGTGGGCCGGCGTGTGCCAGGGCGGGGAGCACTTCAACGCCTCCAACTGCAATCGGAAGCTCATTGGGGCGCGGTTCTACTCCAAGGGCCACCGCGCCAACTACCCGACTAATCCCTCCGAGGCGGCGTCGTTGCTGGAGTACGTGTCGCCGCGGGACGCGCACGGGCATGGCACGCACACGGCGTCCACTGCGGCGGGCGCGGCCGTCGCCGGGGCTAGCGTGCTGGGTGCCGGGCTCGGGGAGGCGCGTGGCGTGGCTCCCGGGGCACACGTCGCCGCCTACAAGGTGTGCTGGTTCAACGGCTGCTACAGCTCCGACATCCTCGCCGGGATGGACGACGCCGTGCGCGACGGCATCGACGTGTTGTCCCTCTCCCTCGGCGGGTTCCCCATCCCGCTCTTCGAGGACAGCATTGCCATCGGCAGCTTCCGCGCCACGGCGCGCGGCGTCTCTGTCGTGTGCGCTGCCGGGAACAACGGACCGGCGCGGAGCTCCGTTGCCAACGAGGCGCCGTGGGTGCTCACCGTCGGCGCCGCCACCCTGGACCGCCGGTTCCCGGCGTACGTCCGGCTCGGTGACGGCAGGGTCCTGTACGGCGAGTCCATGTACCCAGGAGACATCGGTTTGAAAAAAGGCGGGAAGGAGCTCGAGCTGGTGTACGCCGTTGGTGGGACCCGGGAATCCGAGTACTGCCTCAACGGTTCCCTGGATAAAGCCGCCGTCGCCGGAAAGATTGTGGTCTGCGACCGCGGCATCACGGGCCGTGCCGACAAAGGTGAGGCGGTAAAAGAAGCAGGCGGCGCGGCCATGGTGCTGGCCAACACCGAGATAAACCGGCAGGAGGACTCCATCGACGTCCACGTCCTGCCAGCGACGCTCATCGGGTACCGGGAGGCCGTGGAACTGAAGAAGTACATCAGCTCGACGCCACGGCCGGTGGCGAGGATAGTGTTCGGCGGCACGCGGATAGGGCGCGCGCGCGCTCCGGCGGTTGCCGTGTTCTCGGGGCGCGGGCCGAGCCTGACGAATCCGTCGGTGCTGAAGCCCGACGTGGTCAGCCCCGGGGTGAACATCATCGCGGCGTGGCCCGGAAACCTCGGTCCGTCAGGGCTGGGGAGCGACGCCCGCCGGTCCAACTTCACCGTGCTCTCGGGGACATCGATGGCGGCGCCTCACGTGAGCGGCATCGCGGCGCTGATCCGGTCCGCGCACCCGTCCTGGAGCCCTGCGATGGTCCGGTCCGCGATCATGACCACGGCGGACATAACCGACCGGCAGGGCAAGGCGATCATGGACAACGGCGAAGGCGGGCGCGCCGGCGTGTTCGCCATGGGCGCGGGGCACGTGAGCCCCGCGCGCGCCGTCGACCCGGGCCTCGTGTACGACATCCAGCCCGCCGACTACGTGACGCACTTGTGCACGCTCGGGTACACCCACATGGAGATCTTCAAGATAACCCACACCAGTGTCAACTGCAGCGCGGTGCTCCGCGAGGACAGGGGCTTCAGCCTCAACTACCCGTCGATCGCGGTGGCGTTCAAGAACGGCGCCAGGTCGGCGGTGCTGCGGCGGACGGTGACCAACGTCGGCACGCCCAACTCGACTTACGCCATGCAGGTGTCCGCGCCACCGGGAGTG
Source organism: Themeda triandra (assembly GCA_018135685.1). Taxonomy (NCBI): domain Eukaryota; kingdom Viridiplantae; phylum Streptophyta; class Magnoliopsida; order Poales; family Poaceae; genus Themeda; species Themeda triandra. The sequence goes on along the minus strand of JAENPR010000031.1, from coordinate 1,000,139 downwards.
AAGGTTACGGTGGCACCCACCACGCTGTCGTTCGTGGAGTTCGGCGAGCAGAAGAGCTTCCGGGTGACCGTGGACGCGCCGTCGCCGCCCGCGGCGAAGGATAGCGCCGAGGGGTACCTGGTGTGGAAGCAGAGCGGGGGCCAGGGGAGGCACGTCGTGAGGAGCCCCATCGCCGTGACCTGGGTGGTGGAGTAGCGCTCGCAGCTGCTCGTCCCTACGACCCTAGCTAGCTGCCTAGCTGGTGTAGTAGTGCAGTGCCATCTGTATCAAGCTCCTGTATCAAAGGGTCAACGGTTGGTTGGTTCCTGCGGCGCACAGCAAACCTGATCGTTTTACCGCGTCAGAGGCGGCGCACAGTAGCTGAATTTGCCGAGGTGAAAAGTGTAGACACAGGATTTCCGGTTCAGTTCGGTGAAACTTTTGTACCCTCATCAAGTCGTCATTTGGGTACACTTGCTGGCTCTCCGCCGGCCGCCGTTCCTGTTCTCGCTGACTGACGAAAAGAGAGGGAGGTGGTTGTTGTCACCAGACCAATGTTCCTGTTGGGGCACGGCCGCACGGGCACTACAGAATGCCTGTGAGGTGTGCTCATGAATTATTTCTGCCCTCCTTTTTTTTAGGATCATTGTCCTCGTCTGCTAGTTTATTTGTGCACATTTTTTTTTAAATGCGGTTCGGTTGATAGCCTATTTGGTAGAGCTCTACAACAAAAGTGATTTTGTAGCTAAAAATATTTTTCTTTGATTCTTTAGCATGAACTCTCAAAATCATGATGAAGAATAATTTCACAGAATTAGACAAAACTATTTTTTTAGCTCCAAGCCTCTTAGTTCATTCCATATAATCAACATAGAATCACTTTTCTCTGAAAAACTATTTGGCAGAAATTCTGGTAGAGTCAGCTCTAGGAGCTTTCCCAAGCAAGGCCTAAATTTTGAAATCTTATTATAAAAACCCATTTTTACAAAACATTTTAAAATATTTCTTTTTTTAGAATTATTATCTTAAAAGATTCCTGAAGCTCATGTTGGGCTGAATACCTTTATCAAGCTCCAGCGGGCCTGCTCCTCCTGGACCCAAAAAGCCCACCCTGCTGGCCCAGTTCCAGAGTTCCCCCCTCTCTTCCTTTTTGTTCCCAAATTACAAAATCTCTCAAGCTGAAGGGAGCAATATCGACATCGAACGACTGCCATTGTCAAGGAGCGGTACCGGTCGGCCTCAGTCCTAGGGCACCGGATGGAATCAACACGCCCGCCGCCGCCGCCGCCGCGGCGCCGCCCATCACCTGCCGAGTATACCAAACCGAACACTAGCTTGCCCAAGCGGCATCGCGGCGACACGGTGGATTCACCATCATGCAAGATCGCCAAGCCAGGCGACGACACGGTGGAATCAACGACGGAGTTCGCCAAGCCGGTATACCTTGTGGCGGCGCGCTGGGCCAAGCAGCAGCCGCAGTCCTACTCCGTTTTCATGGTTGATGCGGCCGCCGTCGCCGGCGGTAACGACAACGACCCGCCGAGCGCCCGCGCTCTTTGCGACTGGGCTGCTACTGAGCACGGCATGTCCTTCGTCACCGCGCATTCGAAGCACGGCACCTGGATCGTCGGCGTTGGTGGGCCAAGTGGGAGGACCACCATCTACGATCCGAGGAGCCCGCCGGCGGCGGGCACGCTCCGCGGCCCGGAGCTCTCCAAACCCAAAGACGAACCCATCCTGATCTCGCACGGTGGCAAGGTCTACGCTCTCTCGCGCCGACCCAAAGTGCACCGCGAATCGAATCGTCTAGACTTCCCGCCATGGTTCGAGTCCCTCAGCTTCAAGAAGGGCGTCGCCTGCATCTACGGCGACGGCCTCCGCTACTGGAAACACTTGCCACCGCCACCCTGCTTCCCTTGCTTGCTGGACCCATGGGAGTTCCGGTATCCGCCGGACATCTCTGTCTCATCCTACGCCGCCTTCGGCTCCCACATCTTGATTTCACTGCAGCAAGAAGAGACGGGCACTTACGCTTTTCATGTGGTGAAGAAGACATGGAAGAAGATCTGTAACAAGAACCTGCCTTTTGTTGGCCAGGCTGTACCCATCGGCGGCGGCCTCTTCGCCGCTTGCCGTGTCACGTCCAACAATGCCCCTGTCACTACCTCTGTGTTCCACATGTCCATCGAGGTTTCGACACCAGCAGCGCCGGGCAAGCTAAAGCTCGCTACCAGCTCAATCCAAGAGTTCCCGGTGCCATCAGATGGAGAGATTCCCAGGCCGCTCTTGTGCCCACTGGGAAGGGGCAGCTTCTGTAACATCAGGCTTGGGTCCTGTCGTCAAAGCCGCAAAGCCAGATACTTGAAGGATCTGCAGATTATCTTGACTGCTTTTCAGGTGGACAATGTTGATGCTATCCTGACTGCCTGTCGAACAAAGAATGCCGAAGCTAAGGATTTGCTTGGTGCAGTACTGCAAGTGAAGCAAGAAAGTCAGATATACAAATTCAAAGCCGGATCTCGATTTCTGGCTTCGTTGCACATGCCTGTGATTGCTGCACTGTCCATGTAAGCATCTGAAGAGGTCTCTCACTCTCACTCCATTAGGCTTACTATATATTCTTCATATTTCTGCTTCTGCTACTAGATTAAGTCTTCCACACAATTGCATTTTAATGTTGTTCTGATTTCCGTTTTCGTAGGTAAAAATTGCAAATTATATATATGTGTACGAACAAATTCTGTTCTGCTAAGACTGCCATCACCACTTATGTTGTTCACAGTTTCACTCAACTTTTTCACGTACTTGCCCCGAGTGTAGTGCTTGCGGCCAAGTTAACAATCGACCCGTTCCATTGAGATGGACGGATCGGACACCCTTGCCTCAGTTACAACGTAGTACAGCGGAAATCCTAACGCCTGCGCGCACGAGAGTGTACTTTTTTTTTTTTTTTTTTTTTTTTGGCGAACTAGCACGACTTGATACCAAGCTGTCCGTCATTGGTCATGGAGGGTCCCGAGATTATCTCGTGAAAAGTTTTAGTAGGTTTATGTATCACTCATGACGGCGACTACTAGTTCCAGATGATGAAAATAAAGCTGCCCACATTCTCTTGCAATCTTTATCATTTTTATTTACAATGGGGATGTTTTTTCCACGGGGTTTCAGCGTGCAACCTTTATCAGTTTCAATGTTTCATATGGGGTTTCACCGTTTCAGAGTGCAGCCTATACAGTAGTACAGTACCTATCTCTGATGCAACAGAAGAGTTTGGAGAATACTGCTATGTGACATGCATATACCAAGCCAGCACGGTCAACATCCATTGTGGTTTCTGTGAAGTACAAGAAGCCAACCAGGGTTCAGAAGAAGCCGGCTCTTGGTGCAGCCAAAGGCAAAAGGAGAGTCTGAACTATGAAACCCCATAAACGCGGGGCACTTGTCCTTGACGATCCTCTATTGTCCCAGTTATCCAAAGTGGCCATGCTTTAGCCTCGTTGTTTTCTGTACTAAACAAAAGCTTAGCTCCTTGAAATGAAAGGGTTACACTCACATGGCATTGTTTTTCCTTCTGCTAGCGCCACATGGTTCAGAGAGACAGAGATGACCCACTTAGAATCTGCAGGAAATCAGCAACGGACCCTACATTAAATTGGCAGATTTGCCGAAAGAGAAAACTTTGGCTAAGCTATGCGATTAGCAGCCAGGATTGTTCAGTTTGTTCTTGCCTGATGCAGTAACCCACTAACCCAGCAGCTTTCTTCGCACCTGGTTTCTTTACAGAATTACAAAGCGTTTTGGCTTTATTATTTCTGATATGAAGCGGGGATGAAATGATAACCTACTTATGCTGAATGGCGTAAGGGTATCGAGTTCTCTGTTTTTGCTGCTGATAAATTCAACCCAAGATTCTAGGTTCTCTCTGCGAGTACGGGATCCCTTGCCATTTCAGCCATTCTTTTTGTGAACACTTGTGCCTTCCCAAAGGCTATGAAATGCTTTTTCAGTGACTAATGCTCAGACTTAGGCCACTACGCCCACCATGTACGTATAATGTGTATATTAAATTCACATGATGTGTGAAAAACCATGCTACAATACAGTGATGAGGTTTTATGCAAAAAAACCGTGGCAAATGCCCTAAAAAAATCATACCAAAAGTAACAAGTCCCTTTAATTTACACAATGCATGATTCTGCGGTGCCCCATTAATTGATAGTCATGCAAGTTGAACCAAAGGCCATCCTTTATCTAGAATCTTCCTAATAGTTGTGTTGTGTCGACCATTCAACCTGTTGTTGATAAGAAAGCGGAAAAGGTCTTCAACGAACGATCAAATTGAGCCGGTCCGCAACACCTAAGCTAGTTGCACTCCGTTATCCACCGGAGAGCTCCGGTGGCTATAAAAATAGCCCATCGAGCTTCTCTTCTCAATTCTTTTAAAATTGCTTATTTATTTTTTTAAAAAAATCACGAGATGACCATCACCTTTAGGACTGAGTTAGAACTTTCAAAACATTTTTCAATGATTTTCACTTGGATTTCATCACACCAATCGATCTCAATTTACATGTATTGTTAGATGTCATCTAGAGGCACTAGATAACTATACTAGAAATGGACTTGTCACTTTTTATAGTACACGGCTACATATCCTATCATATCAATCCGGCCATTCAATCTTCTCTAATCACCGTTTCCTTGTCTATGTTTTTTACCCTTCGAACTTCATCCATCCATCATCTTGCTAAGCCTTTGCATCACATGGACCTTGCCATCTTCGCCAAGCGGAGGAGGCAGAGCAGTTGCTTTGGCAACTCCGAAGCATGAGCTAGTGGCGAAGTTTGGTGCTAAACAAGATTACTGCGAGCATGTTGTTTATGTGCTCAATACCTGAATACCTGATTCAGGTACAGTAGATGATGTGACGTGTCACCGGCCCTTAAATTGAGCTAGCGATGTGAAACATTCACTGGCTCCTCTCCCTCCCCTGGTTTGCCTCTGAACCAATGAGAAGTGGAAGCCGCTATCACCTCTGACTTCGTCTGGGAGAGGACAAACTAGAAGAAATCAAGGAAGAGGCCACATCCTCCTGCTGTCTCTGAAAATCCTATGTCTCCATCTGTGAGTGTTCGCTGCAGCATCCTGATCAATGGCATCGGTTTGTGGCATCTCCAGCGTCGTTGTATAGGCTCCAAGATCATCCCTGCCGCCGAGTGTTTCAGTTTCAATGGAGCTGGAGGCGGCCTGCAGAACCAGAGGATGGTGAGTGAGTAGCAAGAAAGTAGAAGCTTGCTGATTTATGATTGGCTTGTGGAGCTGTAGGCAAGTCTAATTCTTGGCTATCCCGAAAAGTTCTCTGTAACGCTTTTGAACGAAACTCTTTGCACCTCTCTTCTTGTCACGAGTTTATCGATCTGTGATTGGTGTAAGATCGATTTGTGATTGGTGCAAGAGCTCTGTGTGACTGCAAGTGTGTGTAAAGGTTGCACCACAGATCGAGCGTGTGATTGGTGAATTGACGAGCAAGATCGATGATGTGCTGGAGCTGTTTAGCGGCAGCGGCGTCCTTTCCGCTACAAGCAGCTGCAGCTGCAGGCTAGCACCACCTTCCGCACCACGAAAATCCAGCGCGTATGGGCGAGAGCCGCGAGGTCGGGAACGAGGAGGGGGCGATGGTTGGTTGCTGCTATGTGGTTTCCATGGTGTCTAGGAAGCGTGGAAGGTTAGTTTGGTTTACGGGTCAGCTTATGCTATGCATTATGACTTAATTCTATGAATTTGGTGGAATCAACTCATTTCTTATGCATACACTAATTATTATATAGGTGACGATGAATCAACACTCATTCCATTCCACAAAAGATTTTTTTTTCCAAAAGAGGCCTTGCCCCATTTCCATTATAAGATAACGGAAATACCATCGAACCGTAGCAGAGAGTTTTTCAGGGGAAAGGAGGGGAGAGGGGCGAAAAGATGAATGCACTGAGGTACCGTTGAGACTCTGTGTCAGAGCCAACCCGGTATCAGGCAACAAATCCCCGCGCAGGAGGCTCGGCAAAATTAAACATTCAGGGATCACACCCAAAGAACAAGCAAAGAGCAACATCCATTAGCTACAGAAATCAGATAGCTAAGGTAAAGGTCTGACTAAACTTCTTTTCTCCACCATCCTTCATTGTGCAGAGGAATTCCACAAAAGATGAACTCTCTCTCAAAACAAACACACCCTGAACGACTTATTTTTAGGACGAAGTTTATTACAAGCTGGACAAGAGTAGATTTTTTTATCAAAGATAAAGTCAGAATAGGAAGATTTTTTTTTTTACGAAGATCTGGAATTGCTCTTAGTTCCCACGGAACAACTGCAATGCCCTCGCCGCTGTCATCCCGCCGGGCACCTCAACGAACAGCAATATCCCCACCGTCGCGGCGGCCTCCTCCACCGTCCTTACGCCCATGCTTTGGAACGGCGTGAACCGCCCCGGTGGCACCAAGTCCGCCCTCAGCAGCGCGGTGGACAGGTCCTGCCACCCGTTCACCTGCGCCTTCATCTGCAGGGTGATGGTGTCCTTCTTCGTCGCCGCCCTGGGGTGCATCAGGCTGGCCACGAGCTCTGACACGGTCGTGAACCGCGTGGCCTCGTGCAACATGAGCAGCAGCACCGGCAGCGCGTCCCTCGCCCGCTGCTGCTTCGCGCCGGAGTTGAGGTCTGCAGGGACGCGCGCGGCGAGCACGTTGACTGCCTCCGTCATCTGCTCCGGGCCGAGGGCGACGCTGGCGAGGCGGTCCGAGTCGCCGAGCAGGTCGCGGTAGGAGCCACCGAAGCCCAGGTAGGTGGCGCCCTCGATGAGGCCGCGGGTGAGCTCCCACCACGTGCCGTCGCGGCTCTGGAAGCCCTCCAGGTAGAGGTTGTCGGCGCGCGTGGTCAGCGTGAGCGCGCCGGCCTGGGTCGTGAGCACGATGTGGAACCAGCGGCGTGGCGGACCAGCTTCCACCGGCGGGAGGACGGGGCGGTTGCGGGAGAAGTGCCTCGGGTTGCCTAGCCTGCGCCGCAGGTCGGCGATGAAGGCGCCGTAGTTGTCGCTGTTCGTCACCTTGAATGTGACGGTGAAGAGCGGGTTCGTCGCCGATGGTGTTTTCTTCGCGTTGGTGGCCATGGAGGATTATCAGGAGAATAGGAGTGAAAGAGAGAGAAATTGAAGTGTATGAATTGAAGTTTAGATTATGAAGTTCCGAACTATGTTATTATATACTGCATTTTGGCGTGTTTCGTAGGCTAACATAAAGTCTACTTTGCCCAAGACATTATTTGGAAGAACACGCCAGCAGTACACAGGCGGCTTTCTGCAATGCTTTAACTTTTGACTAAGCTGATAGGAACATGGTACATATACTTCCCAGTTCCAGTTGAGTTAATCACCCAAAAAAAAATTATCAAGCAGAATCTATAGAAAATATCTCATACAGAATCTAAAGAAAATATATCAAGCAGAATCTATAGGCAACGCCGCGCATGGTTTTTAGTTTTCACTAGTATTTCATAGCGGTTTGCAAATTAAAACCGTGATGCAAAAACTATCGCAAGTAAAGATCTTTTATGTACTATTGGTGTATGTGTTCCCTACACCTGGTTTCCTTGCGTCACAAGTTCACCAAGATCATATGCTGATTGATTAGTCGTCCTTGTATGACACGTCGTCCCTAAAAATGATCCATCCCTGATTTGAACAACACATGATAGAGCGAGGGAGCTAATCTGTAATCTCTTCACCTAAGAAAATTGTCAACAACCAAAGGGCTAAGTAGATCAATTTATGTTATAATAAGATGATAGATTCGTGCCCGTGCGTTGCTACGGGATTTCTAACATTTTATACTAAAAATACACAAATTGCACGGCGATAATACCATGAAATTAAGATGTCAACCTTAAATACTGACATTTAATCCAAAAGACAAAATTAGTGATCAATATGGTCAGAGAGTACAACATCGCAAGTTCACAAACTGTACTGTAGAGTATAGACTACTCCACTACTCCAGTGATACGGCTAAAATAATATTTTATATCACAGATAAAAATCTCATCATCTCTTTCGTGTGCAATAAATCTACAAATAAGTTCTATACCATCTTGTACCATCTTTACACAAGTTCGAGTATAAATAGGCAACTATTAGTGCTTCTTACATGGGTAACACTCGTGAAAAAAAAAAAATCTCTCGTATAACCTTAAAACAAAATGCATAACTTGACGGGATTGCTTACTGTAGTAGATCACAAGCTGCTATTTCAAGTGTCTGGATGCAGAGAGCTCACAGCTGCTTGGTCGCTTGCTTGTGAAGTGCCGAGCAAAACTGTCGAAGGAACTACAGCACCTGAATAACAATACGTACAACTCAGTAAGCTGTTCTCATTAGAATTTCTATGCACTATTAGCATTCTGCAGGTATATAGATGGACAGATAAAACAGATATGTATGCTGCACAATTGAGATTTGGGGGTAATCATCAGGAGAATGGCCAGCAGGGAAATGAAGATCAATTCGAGAACTTCCTGACCAAATCAGGGAAATCGGAGGAAAAAATTAGAGGGAAAGAGATATGGGGTGTACTTGCACTGAAGAATGGTGGTTCCGAATAGGAAAGCAACTCACCACAGTGTATGGGTTTATTCTGGATGAAGGAATTGACATCCACAAAAAGTTATTGCTAAATGCCTAAAACTGACATGAAAGTCACCATTTACATGTTTGATTTTCCAAACAGGAAAACCATCACTATGAAAAGAAGAGACTAATAAATTAAAGTAAACAAGGAAGCTGAGTCAAATCCCCATGTTCTTCCATGCCTAAAATTTGGACATTCTGTACCTTGTGAAGGTACATGGCCATATCTGCATGTGAACCTTGTATATTGGGGTTTAAATCAACCAAGCAGATGCGGCTTTTTTGTGTTTAAAAAAAGCAGATGCTGCTTTGAAGTAATACGTGGTGAAGCAAAGACATGTAAATCCATAATCTGCAACTGCAGTCTGCAATATATCATAAAAAACAGATTTCACTTAGCTCAACTCGACAAATGACTAAGTGAATATCAATTTCAAATGCAGCTTATGACAGAACTTTTCGTACCTGGATAGTAGCTTTCAGACCATAAGCTATGACAACAGCAGTGATATTTGTATTTGCAGCACATTTAAGATTTCAGGAAGGATGTCCTCCAAGAATTTTGAATCTTATTCCAAAGGTGCTCACCCACATAAAACAACAAAGGGCATTCTGTGCACAATAAACTGAAATCCCATTAGAACAAATCACGTCTTCCAATTATATTTTCCCAAAAGATGAATTGTTGCCTTGCAGAAGCCTTGGCACATGCTAGATTGAAAATACCTTATTTTAGAGCAGATCTTGAGCACATAAAGGTAGCAATTTTGGAGCAGCATGGTTGAACTTTGGTGAGCTGTAAATACATGTCTTTGGGCCATTATCAGGTCATCCATCGTGGCCTGCAAAATGCACTGACCTCGGAAATAAAGGCCTGCAGCCTAAAGAGAAAGGAAATTAGACAGTGAATTGGTATGATTCAGTAAACAAAACAAAAGCAAAGACAGATTTTTGGAGTAGCACCCCTCGGCGCACATATTTAGTTTGTGACCTGAAACTAATAAGGAAACAAAATGCCACGAGTTGAGACAGAATTTCATTAACCGCATGAGAACCATCACCGGTGAAAGATCCACTGTCACAATAACCTTCATTCTATTCGAGTTATAGAAAAATATAATAAAAAGATGACACAACCAAAGATAATAATATACTTGTTTCAGTGTCAGCGTAACCTTTGTATGAAAAGTTGAAAACTCATCTGCAATACCTAAAGTTAAACCTTGAAAACTACGTAAAAAAAGGCACAATAACAGTCTCAACATTGTACCATAAATTGCCAAAGGCACAACCTATCAAATTCTCATATATTATCATCATTTTCGACATATCTTTTTTCTTTCTAATTTTTTATTGCTTTTTCACCAGTCAATTCAGAATGGAAGTTCATCAACTAATGTGGTTGTTCCTAAACTATCGTGTTATACACATTGCAAAAACTATCAGTGTTATAATACATTAACTGAATATTATCAAGGATTTGCCAGTATTCATAAATAATTGATCGACATGTCTAATGTTGGATAGCTAGCTCTGCTGATTGCACGTAGTAGTGGATGATCGATCGACCGATCAATAAGAAGACAAGAGGCATTTGACAAGTTTTGATCTGTTAATCAGGGATATTGTTTCTGCTATAAGCAACAGGTCAATATATATATGCCCCTATATATATACCAAGAATATCAACTTGTGCACATTTTAGAATCAATCTAATACCAAGAGAATCGAGCTGCTGCTGGCTGCTGCCACATGGTAAGAACATCAATTTCAACATCAGGGAAGAGAAGCGGTTGGCACACCTGGTAGCAGCAGGGAGCGATGGAGTTGGGGTCCACCGTGAAGATGCAGAACGCGAGTGCGAGCTGGATGTGCGAGGCCTCCTCGTCTGCTGCGCCTAGATCTTGCTGCTGCTGCTAGCCGGGCTGCGGTCGCTCGTCGCCGGCGATGGCGTCGGGCCCTAGGGTTCCGGCCGAGTTCTGAGGCTGAGCGGGCGGCGGACGTCACTGGCGGTGGCGCGCAGTTCCGAATCCTTGAAGCACGCGATGGCTGGACGCTGGTCCTGGTGCGAGGTGGCCGGGGAGCAGTACGGCGGCGGCACGGCGATGTGGCCGGTGCGGAGGTAGCCGGGTATGGGCTTGGGGCAGGCAGGGAGAGACAGAATTTTTTAATTTTTTTTTTTTTTATCGAGATCGCGAGTGGTTGTGGGAGCGCCGGGCGGACTTTTACTGCGGGGGCGAGGTGAAACGGTGGGTGGACGATTCCCTTTGGTAATTCTTAGGGTAAAGATTAGTTTCTGACCGACAACCTTCAGCTATTAAAATTAATATATATTGTTTCATAATTATTAAGATTTGTAGAAGAGAGTGATGACACCCGAAAGTGTGACAACAGAAAGCAACTCAATTCGATTAGTGGTTGCTCCCTCATCGCCGCATCCTAGCTATTTCATCACAAGGGGCAGTAGATTATTACGTTATAACAGGCTGATTTTTACATATCAACCTCATCCTCGCATCCTAGCTATTTCATCACAAGGGGCAGTAGATGATTACGTTTGTAACAGGCTGATTTTTACATATCAATTTTCAACTATTTGAAATAATATATAACATTTCTCCCGCTTAATGAAATACGCGCAACAACGTGGTCTCAAAAAGAAAGAAAGAAATAATATATAACACGTTAAGAAGAAGCATATTTCATTGTCACATCTCATGCTAGAAGTTATAAATATCAATGTAGTTATTGAGCTCGAAAGAAGGCTGAGGCTACCAAGTTAATTGCGTTGAACCAAACTATAATAACAGCAAACTTTCGTAGTGTGTTGTGCTCTTACTTAATTATGTAGTTTGTTTACATATACTTCTATATATATGTTATTTAATATAATAAAGTCATAAATCATGCCAATCATGTTTTAGTTTTAATTAATATTGTTTGTTATCAAGTAAAGTTCAATAAGTCCTGACATATGTCATTAATATCTCTGAACTTAAATTTACCTAAGTCTAACTATAGACTAGAACATCACCATCACAACTACAAACGTGTGGCCATAAGGAAGACGCCCCTTAGAGCATCTCCACCAAATTTCCTACATTACACTCCTATAAATTTTTGGAAGAGTACCTTAAATTAAGTTGGTATAAGAGAGCAATGCAATAGTAGAACCCTATATTGTATATTTTAAGGATAGAGAATAGGGTAGGATATTTTTTTTAGAATTATACAGTATAACGCGGACGCTTACAACACGCACGCACACTCACCCCTATGAATACACGTACGCAAACCCTACCCCTATGAGTACCTCCGAAGAACTGGGCAGTTGCCATATCTGGAGATTTCCGAAGACATATCTGGAGATGTCTGAAGTCACCACAGACGACTAGTTGTCGATAGGAACGTCACTTACCACTTAACGTATAACCCCGGAAAATATTTGAGAAAATTTTAGAAAAAAGTGCGAGCACTAGGGTTTGAACCTAGTGAGTAGAACGGATGCTTTTTCAAGCGATCTCTTAAAAAGGCTATAGAAGGTGAGATAGGAGATCTACTAGAGCACCTCAATATTCTATAATGTTACTTTTTAGGAATGAAAGATTGAATATGATATTAGGTGGTGGAAATGCTCTAATGTTGTGTTCGGCTTGAGGAATAAGGTGGTTCATCTTCTTGTGGCTTCTTACTTTTTTTTTTATTTCTTACTTTTCTTATTTGATTTGTAGATTGAAATGATTTCATCCATCTTTTCTTGTTTTGGGGCAAGCAATATTCCCACCGTTGCGGCGGCTTCCTCCGCCGTCTCTACGCCCATGCCTGGGAACGGCGTGAACGACTCCAGATGCGCTAAAAAGTCCCTCCGCACCAGGGCGGTGGACAGGCCCTCCCACCCGTTCAGCTGCGCCTGCATCTCCATGGTGATGGTGCCCTTCTTCTTCGCCACCCTGGGGTGCATCAGGCTGGCCACGAGCCCTGACACGGTCGTGAACCGCGTGGCCTCGTTCACCATGAGCACTAGCACCAGCAGCGCTTTACTCGCCCGCTGCTGCTTCGCGCCGGACTTGAGGTCGACCGGGAGGCGCGCGGCGAGCGCGTTGACGGCCTCCGCCATCTGCTGCGGGCCAAGCTCGATGCTGGTGAGCTCGGCCTCCTGCTGCGAGCCGAGCTCGATGCTGGTGAGATTGGAGCCACGGAGCAGGTCTTTGTAGGAGCCGCCGAAGCCCATGTAGGTGGCGCCTGGGATGAGGCCGCGGGTGAGCTCCCACCATGTGCCGTCGCGGCTCTGGAAGCCCTCCAGGTAGAGGTTGTCCGCGCGCGTGGCCAGCGTGAGCTCGCCGGCCTCGGTCGTGAGCACGATGTGGAACCAGCGGCGTGGCGGGCCAGCTTCCACCGGCGGGAGGACGGGGCGGTTGTGGGAGAAGTGCCCCGGGTTGCCTAGCCTGCGCCGCAGGTCGGCGATGAAGGCGCCGTAGTTGTCGCTGTTCTTCACGTCGAGTGTGACGGTGAAGAGCGGGTTCGTCGCCGATGGTGTTTCGTTCGCGTTGGTAGCCATGGAGGATTATTATCAGGAGACTTGGAGAGAAAGAGAGAGAACTGGAAGTGTAGATTATGAACTGAAGCTTAGATTATTAAGTTCCGAACTACTTATATACTGCATTTTAGCGTGATTCCTAGGCTAACATAAAGTTTACTTTGACCAAGACATTATTTGGAAGAATACGCCAGCAGTACACAGGCGGCTTTCTGCAATGCTTTAAGTTTTGACTAAGCTGATAGGAACATGGTACATATGCTTGCCAGTTCCAGTTGAGTTAATCACCCAATAAAAAATTATCAAGCAGAATCTATAGAAAATATCTCAAGGAGAATCTAAAGAATTGTCACAGCTCCCAACACTGATTCAAAAACACACACACAAACATAACCCAGATGCATTATTACAGAAGAAAATTACTAATGTAGATTATGAAGCTTCGAGCTATACTTTTATAATTGCATTTTGGCGTGATTCAAACGCTAACATAAAGTCTACTTTGCCCCAGGCAAGGAGGAAAACGAACTTTGCTACTCCAACAGTTCAGACTTTAGAGAGGTGCAATGTGTTGATTAAGCTGACAGAGTCCCAGTTGACCTGGTCAGCCAATAAATATCTCACGCAGACCAGGTCAGCCAATAAATATCTCACGCAGAATCTAGAATGGTCGCAGCTCCCAACACTGAAAAAAAAAGGCAAAGAAATTATCCCTCGTGCATTATTACAAGAGAAAATCATCGCGGACAAATTTGAGTTGGATAAGGATATAAGCATGTCTATCCGTATCCGTAAACACGCAATTATGTCGTTTTTAAGCTGGTTCCACGTTTGGACCTTCAAACACCAAATCCTGTTGTCTCATCTTCTGCGGCTGGATGGCCAGCTGCTTGATCAGCACAAAATGATCACTCCACACTGGAGCACCAACAATACGATATCCATTAGACACTTATCAACAGTATCAGGACAAGGTAAGATCACAAGAGCCTAGTGCAACTAATCCTTCTGTTGGCACAGATGGTTTTACCGGATTTTTATATCTATAAATGGAGAACACAACTTTTGAAAATGTGTCCTGTATACGGGGAGCCCTTCTTACACAACCAGAAACGCAGGTTTTAACAGGCCAGTGGACCTCTACAGAATATCACACAAAATGTGACACACTAAGCTGATCAGCCTAAGGTGGCACCTGAGCATCGGCTAATGTTTCAGTTACCACATCAGTAGTTATAGATCCTGACTATTCAGGCCGGGTCTGAGCTTTTGTTATTTTTCCCAGGTACACTATCACTAGTTACAGATCCTGACTCTTCAGGCTGCTCTGGTTCGCACGGTCTCCATGATGTACCAGTGGGTTCATCCATAAGGGAAATGCCTAGAGTAGCAAGATGTTTCCTGATTCCATCAGACACCTCAAACTGCTTGTTCATCCTTGCGACAGTTCTCTGTTCAATCTGCTGTTGCAATTGCTCTTCAGTCAAATTTGCTCGCTTTAGTGCTTTGTCCTTCAGTTGATTCAGTACCTGTTGGATCAAAGTTTGATAATGAAACATGTAGTAGTCAAAATTGGACAGCATAGCTGCATAGTTGGATTTTAACTACAGACAGACAGTGGCTTTAGTACCTCTGCCAAAGATGAAGGTGACATCAAACCAAGTACTGATAGTTTATCTTTAATTTCTGTTTCCAGAGCAATAAGACCTTGAATATAATCTTCAGGTTGTTTCTGTGTTTGCTGTTGCTTCTGTTGTTGCTTCTTTTGCTGCTGCTGCTTCTTCTGCTGTTGCTCTAGTTTTTGTTGCAGCTTCTGAAAGCATAAAAGGTGTCATATCAACCACAAATTCCAAAGGAAAGGATAGTGCCAGCTACCAGATACATCCTCAGAACTTGGTAGCATAAGAAACAGTACCAGCATACCTTCAGATTGCTGTTAATGGCCTTCAGCAGATCCGTGAAGCCATCCTCACCATCCAGAACATCTGTGGTTTTAAGATCATCAGACATATTATCCAAGAAAGCTTTATGGTGTCTGCTGACCAGATTTTGCTCCTCAGCTGGGACTGGAACAGAGATGCCCTCTTCACGATATTTAGATAACATTTCCTCGCAGTCAAATAACGTCTACATGGAATATCGAGCAAATTTAGATAAAAAAGATGATTAATTCCCAAATCTAACAAATCGGTTGGATAACGACCCAAAACAATATTTGAACTTTACTTAAGCACCTTATAAATATAGTACACACGATCTGACGCATTCTCAATTCCTTTATCAGAATGATTCACATCAGACCTATAATGTGTCCGTATCAGGAAATACCTTAAAGCCATCGGATGGTATAGAGAAATAATCTGAAAGAAAATAACTGTTAGGTCTGATGAATAACCAAATAACCAAAGCAGTAAAACTCGGCCAGAGAAAATGCTACAAATAGCCATATGTTCACCCCATACATCTCTGATAGTGAAGAAGTTATTCAAAGATTTTGACATCTTCTGGTCATCAATGTTCACAAAGCCATTATGCATCCAGCATATAACTTCACTCTCTGGATAAGCCGCTCGGCTTTGTGCAAGTTCATTTTCATGGTGAGGGAAAATCAAATCTCTCCCTCCACCATGAATATCAAACACATGTCCTAAGTAGTGAGCACTCATTGCACTGCATTCAATATGCCATCCTGGTCTTCCATGGCCCCAAGGACTTTCCCAGGAGGGCTCGCCCTCCTTGGCAGACTGCACACAGTGATCCATTAAGAATGGTAGAAAGTGAACACACACAAAAGCTAGAGTGTAAATTTCATCCATGCCACCGTTTCAGTCCATCTTTCACTACACCACCAGGCCATGTAACAATAATATGTGGCCTAAGGTCCTACATATCATTGTCACATACTGGTAGTATAGATGGAAGGTGCACTTCAAATGGTGGTTTGTATGAAATCATTCCTAAGATATAAATATCATTGCATCAAAATTACCTTCCACAGGGCAAAATCTGCAGGATTACGCTTTCTTGTATCGACAGCAACACGTTCACCAGCACGATTTTGATCCAACTTTCTTCCAGATAGAAGGAGATATTCAGGGAAACTCTCAACAGAAAAGTAAACATCCCCTTCTATAGCATAGCCATGCCCATTCTCCATTATCTGTTCAGAAACAGATATAGAGCATAGAAAACTGCTATTGCTGAGAAGATAATTTCTTACGATACAAGAGATAAAAGGGACCACAAATTCACAGTGCAATTTTGTAGGACCAGTGTAATATAGAGCAAGTTAAGCATAACTTTTCACTATGCTGGAAGCAGAGATGATACACAAGGATATGGTTTAGTTCTGCACTAAATTTTAAGCCGATGAGTCAGTGTAATTCATCAGTGTTTCTTCTGTTCACGACAGATGCAAAGTAGCATGAAAAGAACAGTTAGGCTACCAATTGGTACTGTTTACCACAATACTTGAACATACCTTGGTTATCAACTCTATAATATGCTCAATGTGTTCTGTTACACGTGGCTCACGTGTAGGAGGCAAGCACTGGAGCGCAGCCATATCAAGAAGGAATTCATTGATAAACCGGCTACTCAAACTTGTATGTGTTTCACCAGCTTCATTGGCACGCCTAATAATCTGTACAATGAAAACAAGATCTGGAGTCACTAACATTAAAGTTTGGGACATACAGCAAATATACACACACACTAGAGAGCATCTGAATAGAAAGGGTAAATTTTTAGTAAAATCCAATTCCTATAAACTACTTCTTAGCTTAGCGAAAGATAAAACCACACCATAATAAACCTAAGATTCCTCTTTGAAAGATGCACACATGCAGAGGGCAACTTTGACACGGGTGATGATAGTGGATTTATTTTTTATCTTTTCATTGCAAAATAGGTAATGCTCTCCTTTGTTAAAAGGGAAGCTGTTGAACACACAACAAATTAGAATAAATCCGAAATTTTCTCCTCTTGTTTATCAATCATTAAAGAGTACTGCTAAAATGATCTGGGCATGTATTACCTTATCATCGATGTCTGTAAAATTACGCACATATTCAACTTCATATCCCAAGTATTTAAGAAACCTGCATAGAATATAAAGCCAATTATTTTATCAAAGCATAAGAAGAAAAATTATAAAGACTACAAGCCATAACACATTTCCAATTCAACCTTAATACATGAAAATTTGGCCAACGCATTGAAACAGTTTGATTTGAACAATAATAGAACTGCTGTATCACTACCATCCTAATCTCAACATGTTCCACTGTTAGGCAGATCATGTATTGAATACATTGGAGTAATTTATGCTGATGACAACAAAAAATTCAGTACTGGAGGCCAACAGTTTACTCTGTGCCATAAGCCAACACTGCAACACACATTCGTATATCAGAAGCAACTAGGCACTGATGCCATGTAACATCACCTTGGTCCACCTGACAGGTACTCAGACTCAGCAGTCAGCATCCAACCAGAGAGCTGCAGGCCCAAAACAACAACACTACATTGCGGGAGCCGCAACCATCACTGGATAATTTCGCAAGAGCATACAGAACAATCCCACGTACAAGCAGAGAGAACAATAGATGTCCACTCAATCACTTAACTCGAGGTACTCATCATAACTTAAAGCGCCGGTTTCGGCATGCTTTAGCTGAATTACGCCACCAAGTAAAGGCGTCTGTTACAGAAACCGATCCCACCAATTGCGCATCTAGGAAGACAGAGGGGCGTCAGATCCGAGGGGACTGGTACCTGTACAGCACGTCGAAGGCGACGTAGGCGCGGGCGTGGCCGGCGTGGCTGAAGTCGTAGGGCGTAACGCCGCAGACGTACATGCCGACCTTGCCCTCCACCCGCGGCTGGAAGGGCTCCTTCGCCTTAGTCATCGAGTTGAATAGCTTCAATTGCGGCGGCGATGGAGGCGGCGGCGCCGGTGGCTCCGCCATGGGTGGGAGACTGGAGAAAGGTGGAGGCGCAGAGCCAAGTGTATTCGCGGCGACGGCCGACGGGGATCGAGTGGAGGCGACGGGATTTTGCGGCCGGGCCCCTGACTTTTTGTTTGTGGCGGGTGCCCCGATGAGCAGAGTGGGCTATGGCGCTAGAGCTTTGCTGCGAATCTTGCAAATACGACCTCGTTTTCATTTTTGGTAAATATTAAAAAGATTCCTTGTAAACCTTCTAGCGTCTTAAATTGTACAGTAATACTAGTAACTGGAGTTTTACTTTACTGCATCTTCAATACCACCCAATTTCCCT
This sequence comes from Themeda triandra, assembly GCA_018135685.1. Taxonomy (NCBI): domain Eukaryota; kingdom Viridiplantae; phylum Streptophyta; class Magnoliopsida; order Poales; family Poaceae; genus Themeda; species Themeda triandra. The sequence goes on along the minus strand of JAENPR010000031.1, from coordinate 981,671 downwards.
TTCTAAATAAAAATAATAATATTAGAAGTGCTCATCACATCTCAAAGGTAAATTTAGACCTAAGGTAAAGCTACAAGTTGAATGATTTTAGAAAGTAAATTTAAAATCAAACTCTTGAATTGATAGATTCGGTGGTGAAACATGATGAACATTTTTCCTGTATTTGACTCGTTCCTTTTTTTATATAAAAAACTTATTTACTAGACTGACATCTAGTAGGGATGAAGAAGGATCGGCATATTTCTATTCTGGATTCGGATTCGAATACGGATGGTGCCAGCTATACCGGATATGATACAATTGTATATTGACATCATAAATATATGATTAAGTATTCGGATATGGTTAGAATGTTGAATATCCGAATTCGAATACGGATGAACCTAAACCCCATAAACGAATTCAGTCTCCAATTGTATCAAAAAAAATATATGTACCATCTAACATCCAAATCCAGTCGTAAGACATTCATCCCAAGGGGCTAGATAGGACATAATTTTGTTCCAAGTCAAATAAATTTGACAAGGTTTATAAAATTATATTAACATCTGTGACACCAAGGATCCGGAGAAATCAAACTGATGTCATATGTTAGTGTATTTTTTTACAAATAAATAAACTCAATGATTCCGAGGTTATGCCTTCAAAAAAGTTTGAGAGATTTGGTTAGCAAAACTAAAATCACATTCCGAGGGTGTGCGTGAGAGGGTGAGTGTTTGGTTTGTGACAATAATTGTAATTATGCTTACTAGTATAATGCCCGTGCTAACACTATGGTTTTATCTAGGGGACGCACATGAAAATAACCAATATTTTTGCTTTTTGCAAGTTGTTTCTTAAAAATGCTGAAATGTGGAAAGTCCTACCTGTATCAAATAAAAGCGTTACCTGACTTTTTTTTTTAAAAAAAGCTTTACTTGACACAACAAGAAAGCACTTACCCGCTTAGAAACTGTCACATGGGTATTGTATCACAACTTGATAGTAGTCCTCTCCGATCACCCCTTTCAGTCCTAACCCATTTGCATCATTCAGTTTATTTAAGTAAGGTTTGTCTGAACCAAGACAACAAAGATCCTGAAGCTGCTAACCCTGCAAAACCTATGCAGTAACTGCCATTCAAATATAGATAGGCTACAATCCCGACTAAATTCTCGAATAATCATTAGCTAAGCAAATCGAAATTCCGATCAAGGGTGATCTGCACCGCAGCACCGAACTGAAAAGATCGTGAATTTTGCTCCAGTTATAAATCAACTCTGACCGATTAAACGCATAGCTTAACAGCAAGAAAATTCCACCAGTGACAAGTCAAGAGGATCGCCGGATGGAGCCGAGAGCTACCTGTAGAGCACGTCGAAGACGACAAAGGTGCGGCCGTTACCGATGTGGCAGAAATCGTAGGGCGTGACGCCGCAGACGTACATGCCGACCTTGCCATCGACGGCCGGCTGGAAGGGCTCCTTCCTCCTTGTCATCGAGTTGAAGAGCTTGAGCTGCTGCGTCGTCGCCTTCTCCGCCATGGCAAGTTGCGCTGACCTTGCAAATCCCAACAACAGCAGCGGGTCAAAGGACAGGTCACAGGTGGCGTTTTCTAGGCCCTCCTGCGAAACTTGCAATGTGAACCCTGAGATTTAGACCCTCTTTCTCATCTCATCTCGCTGAAAGTGGGATTGCACTTGAATCAAAAAAAAAAAAAAAAAAAAAAAAAAAAAGTGGGATTGCACTACGAATGTTCTGTGTTGAAAGTGGGACTGCTAGTGCTTTGTTCAGCTTTAGTTTAATTACATGAACCGCAGGTCTGTGCGATCAAAGCTCCTGGTTTTGGGGAGAGCAGGAAAACCAACTTACAGGACCTTGCTATCTTTACTGGGGGGGAGGTATGTCACAACTCTTTTTTTTGCCCATGTCATAGTTATCATATATTCAAATCTTTGTTCACTTCTTTCTTTCTTTCTTTTTCTTCCTCTTATTTTTTCAACACCTTGAACCAGGTTATAACTGAAGAACTTGGGATGAACCTTGAGAACTTTGAACCTCAGATGTTTGGCACTTGCAAGAAGGTAAAGGCTGTGTCATTTGATGGCTGTACACTTTTCTCAGCTCCTATAAACTGAACTGTTGACGGTATAAAATAAATACCTGTTTGTGATCTAGTTAGGTTGATTACATGATTGAACTATAACCATGAGCTTTTCATACCTCTAGAAGACTTGTGTGGTTCTGTTCATCTCATAGAACTATTTCTTCATTTTATTAAGTGAAGTTTTTGAAATGCAGGTTACAATTTCTAAGGATGACACTGTCATCCTTGATGGAGCTGGGGATAAGAAGGCAATTGAAGAGAGAGCTGAGCATGTTCGTTTTATCTGCTTATTTTCCATGAGGCAATTTGGGCATCATGTTACGTTTGGCCATAACATGTTTTCTTTTAACAGCTGAGATCTGCGATTGAGCAAAGCACTTCTGACTATGACAAGGAAAAGCTTCAAGAGCGATTGGCAAAGCTTTCTGGTGGTGTTGCTGTTCTAAAGGTGAAAACTATTATTGTTGTTAAATTATGTACATCCATATTGTTGATGTCGATGTTATCCTGTTCAATTTATAACCTTGGATTCATAATAGGGAGTATTGTCTAAGTTTGCAGGGATGTATGCATTATTTTGTATATATTTTAGTTTGTTATTGCAGTGTTGATGGCATTTTAATATATATTGATTGATTTTGGTGACCTCCCTGGATTGCTATTGTGAACATTTTTCATTTCAACCTTTCCTTTCAGATTGGTGGAGCAAGTGAAGTGGAAGTCAGTGAGAAGAAGGATAGAGTGATAGATGCACTAAATGCAACCAAAGCTGCAGTGGAAGAGGGTATTGTGCCAGGTATCGTGCTGATGCTCTCCTGTTGTGTTCTCTGGTTTAAGTATGTGTCAGTATATCACCATGGCTGAAAATCTTATTTGTTTATGATACACATAGGTGGTGGTGTTGCTCTTCTCTATGCTTCAAAAGATCTGGATACATTGGAGACTGCGAATTTTGACCAAAAGATTGGTGTCCGAATCATTCAAAATGCTTTGAAGGTATGAAGAAATTGTTTCTGTTTTCTTGAGGTTTTCCTCCCATGTTCATGTCATCTGATGATTGGAGGATTTTGCAGATCCCAGTGCATACTATTGCTTCAAATGCTGGGGTAGAAGGGGCCGTTATTGTTGGCAAGCTTTTGGAACAGGAGAACACTGATCTAGGCTATGATGCAGCTAAAGGTAGGCTGCAAAGTTGACATTGTTGCCTATCGGGGCCTCGGGGGCGTAGGAACTAAGTTTGTGTTATGTCTCTAACATTGGTTTTGTTTGGCGATTCGTCTCTAACATTGGTTATGCAAATTGATATTCCAACCCAGGTGAATATGTGGATATGGTGAAAGCTGGTATCATCGACCCACTTAAAGTGATAAGAACTGCCCTAGTGGATGCTGCAAGGTCCTCCCTCTACTTTTCATTTGTATACTTAAGTTCAGCAAGATAATCAAGCTGCATTGAAGTTTCTTAGCTTCTTATATAATTGATTCTTGTATCTTTGTTGAGAATTAGCTGCATTTTTTGGGTTGTTGCATACACATCAAGCAGCTCAGTCTATTCTCTTATCTATTATTATTGTTCCCCCTTTTATGTCCATGGGACCATGACACATTTTCCCCCTTCTGTTTTCATATTTGCAGTGTATCATCTCTTTTGACTACAACAGAATCTGTCATTGTTGAGACCCCCAAGGGAGAGAGCAGTGCATCAGCAATGGGCAGCATGGATGGGATGGGATACTGATGAACTTTCTCAGCTCATGCCAAAGCAATGTGATTATATGAAATGAAACATTAGTTTAGAACTTTAGATTATCAGTCTAATGAGGAAGCTGTCCATATTTTGGTTCTGCTGCGGAAGGATTGCTAACTAGAAATAGAGGTAGTGCTGGAAATCGGGATGTGAACGAAACCCTTTTTATGCAAGCACTGAAGTTTTTTGGGGTCTGAAATAGCGGCTGTTCTGCAACTGATATCTCGTTTACACCTATTGCTTGTTATCCTGGCACGGCAATTTACTTAAATAGTTCAATTGGGTTAGAATTCCAGATGCTGCATCCGTTGAAATGTTCGCTTTGGTTTAGTGAGATCTGACTTAGTAATGTATATGCAATGAATTAGTTCAGTCTTGCTATGCGTGTGAATAGTTTTTTCTCTTGAAAATTGACCGCACTCGACAGAATGTGCTGCGGCATATCTCAAGAATTCGTAGTGCAGTCCCACTTTTTTTTAGTGCCACTTTTTTTTCTCTTTATGCTTCGTGGAGGTGATTAGCTTCAGAAATTTAGCATTCAAAGCAGCAGGTGAAAGGTTCAGCATTTAGCAGTTCACACAATTGTCAATGCCGAGGTTAGTAACTCATCCAGTGCTAAATAGAGTATGACCAATGTCAGGTTCACTAACGTGATCTGAAAACTGTGCAGCCGACGGCTGGATCCCGCTGCTAATCACCTCTTTTCTGTAAAAGAAGTCATTTGGTGAAGCTAGAAGTAGCGCAGGCAGGAACCAAGTTCACACATATCAGGATGCTTGCAAGGACAGCACCAAATGCACACGTATCAGGATGCACTGCGACAAAAGGAATCGTGCCATTATCAGATGAAAAAAAACTTATTTTCTAAAAAAACATAATGCAACAATGGAGTTGAAGGTCTCACGTCTTCTCTTGACCTTAGAGTAAAACCCTGATATTTTCCTCTCGGCCTAAGTAAATCACTCCGGATGTCGCTTTGCTAGTCTAACTGGCCTCGACAGTGTAGTGATCATCATTTTCTCGCTGTTACCATTGTCATTTTGATATCAGAGCCTTTAATTAACCCTACAGTTCACAGAAGGAAAAGAAAAAACTTACACTGTTTCATTATCCATCCCAGGAAAAGAATGATGCATCGGGCACTAAGAAAGGCTTTGCAAATGTTTTACTGCAAGAGCTGTACTCACAAGATTATTAATTTTGAACTACATATCTGGCTATTACCAGATACTCCACTAGAAAGAAGTATGACTGGTACAATATACAAGCACAATTTGGTTGGCAGACGCACAGGACAAGTTGTCATGCACTTGCACCAGCTAAATAAGCAGTGCAATGTTTAACCTGATAAGTGCACTGAACCAAATGTTCTATCATAGCATAGCATATCAATCTTTCCATCTAATACAGCTTTAGGGTACAGATAGAGGTAACTGGGATAAATAATGAAGGCGACAAAGCTTAGCATCTCTCATCGCCTTCCCAGTTGTTCTTCTCCTTGGGTCCTGTAGGACCTTCCTCCTCGTACAATTCCGCCGGAAGGCTGTTGAATATTGCCTCCACTGTGTACCGGAGAAAAAACGGCAAGAAGCTAAGCACCGTGTCTATCTCTGAACGTGAGCTGTACGTGATGGCCGGTCCCCACTCCCTCATGTATTGCAGCCAGCATGGTTCCACAACAGCATCTCCGAGATGCCCTGCTGAGATGATTTTATACTGAGTGCTCGAATCCACTGATAAATCACTTCGGGCCACATCATTTCTAACTCCGACACCAAGGTTCTCAGACCCCATCAGGTAGCAGCCTGGGTGGGGGTAGCTCGCGTGCCCATTCCTCGACGAGTAAACTATTGCTTTGTTCCCAGAGATGAACTCCAAATCGCAAGCCTCAACCCATTCACCCCCGCTGTGTTGAGAGAAGTAGATAGATGACAGCTCGCCTGAGAAGTTACTCACTCGGAGGGTAAAATGCTCCCAGTCTCCAGTATGCCTACCAACTTTCTGTAGAGCAAAACTTGCAAAACTAACCTTGATAGTGGCAGGCCCATTGAATGGGCAAAATATCCACATTGCAATGTCAGTGAAGGTCCCTCCATGAGCTGGCTTCACATGAGCATATAGCTCAGCACTCTTCAGATTGCCAACTCTGACTAGCTCCTTCCTGTCATCGTCAGGGAGATCAATCCAGTACTCACCATCATTTGTCCCGCCAACAGGCAGGTTCAAGCCACCAGGGAGTATTGCATCTCCCATTTTTGCATCTTTCTTGTACAATGTAGCTCCATTCTCAAAGAACCATGAAACTGATGATGGTAAGTATGTCTCTTGTGGGTGGAAGAAAACAGTTGGGCCATAGTGCTTGATCAGAGCATTGATCTGCTCTAAGTTAGGCATGGCACTCAAATTTGAGTCAACATTTTTCAAGCAGGGAGTGCTTGATTCATCGCTATCTGTTGAATCAGTTGCACAGGAGAAAGTACCAACTGGTATACCGTGCCCTCTCACTCCTCGGTGGCAAGGCCTTGTCTTCCAAATCTGGCATGCATTACCCATATTAACAATTGAACTGAAATTTTCACATGTGTCCGTTAGGTCATCTCGCACACATCGAACTGCTTCCAGTGAGGGCTTCTTTGGTCCTTTAGTAACCACATAGCCAAGGGCTTTATACCCATTCGGTGGAGATGGCAACCAGATGCAACCACATTCGCTGTTGTCCTCTTCGTTTGAGTCAGCACTCGTCCAAACAAGGGAGTAATCTAATGGTTTCTCAAGGGCGGGCTTGGTATTAGTAACTTGGTGGCTGGCCACTTCCCTTGCCACAAGAAGAAATCCCTGTAAGGGGCTGTCATTCTGTTGGGCATAGTGCCCAACGCAGTGGAAACCATCAGGAATTCCTTCTGGCTCATAAAATGTAGCATCTGAGCAGCTCCATATATTCCGGAATTTGGTAATATTTACAACATCAAGCTCTCCTATGCATATTGTGCCCGTAGCAAAATCCCCTCCTGTCAAGGAGTTGCGCAAGGAAGTTAGCAAGAGATTTCGGAAACCAGTTTATATGGTAAAACAATGCCAAGTGAGCATTGATACATGCATCTATTATTGTTCCTCAACTATGAACAGGATTCCAGTTCCACATCCCATGCAACACAAGAACTGATATAAGTTAACTACAGATTTCGGTCCCTGCAAATAAGCAAACAAGTAGATACTAGTATTTCTTATACAGTGAATGTGACACTATGTGATTTCAAAAAATTACCCTGCCCTGTCGAGGAGGGCTGCTAGTGCTAGCTCTACTCCCTCAGTTCCAATAAATCCAACTTCTCTACCTTTTATCAAGTTTTTACAAAAATGCAAAACATCTATAACACCAAACTAGATTCATTAGATACACCAGGAAACATATATATGTTTATTTGAAATGGAGGGACCACCTTGTAAAACTAACAGGGTAGCAGTAGCCGAACTACCTCACCTTATTCAGTTTTTTGATGGAACAGGAGGGGCTTGCACCCCTACTTGGAATTTTATTAAAACTTTAAGGTTCGAGTTACCTCACCTTATTCAGTAATTCGACAACCAAAGTGTAAAAGAAAAACATACACAAAACTCGTGGAACAAAGAAGTCAATGGCCAAAGCAAGCCAAATACCACACTGAAATAACAAAAAATCCTCTTCCTCGACGGATTTCACCTCCTTTTCCCCCATCGGTTAAACAAGCCAAACCCAACATATTTCTAATGCAAGACGGAAGAATTTGAAGTAACTATCGGTTCTAGTAACGGTTACCACAGAAAGGGTTGCTGATAAGAAACAGGGGAAACCAACAAACAAAATAATCGGGTGATTATGATTATCAACGGACGAACTGTAAATCTAGCAATAATTGATACTCATACGGAGCAGCTACGACTCAACCGTCAACTGGTTCCACAACCAATCAGCACGAACAGCGAATCAAAGCCAGCAATAGGAAAGGCGTTCAGGAAACCCAAACCTTGCGGCCACTCTGGCAAGGTCGCCGGCAGCCGGAAGGGCTCGGGGAGCCGGAGCTCGCCGCCTCCCGCCTTGGATCGGCCGCAGCAGAGCCAGCTCCACCCGCCCATCGCCGGCTCCCTCCTTCTTTCTCCTTCCCTCCGCTCTCTCAGTCCACCCCGCAGCACCCCTCTTATTTTCTAAACCGGAAGCTCCACCCCACCTCACGGGCTGATCACCACAGGTCTGGTCAAACCGGCGGCGGCTGTCTGGCTCGTCGTCACCATCAACTCCGGTCCAGTGTGAGGGGCTGCTCCAGGAGTGGTTCGCCCCCCGGGGTTCCGCGGGGTTGATGGCGACGCCGAGGGAGTCGCTCTCGTCTCTCGAAAGGGAGAGAGGGTCAGGCTCCGCTGTGGGGCCGGACCTCTCTTGGAAAAGGTCGCCGCCGCCCGCCTTTGTTCGGACAGCCTTCGGCATGGGCAGAGAATATGCTCGTGCTCGTGCGTGCCGTGCAAGGGACTTGCCGTGCCGTGTGAGACTTTTCGCTACTCGGCGTGGGCTTTCTGACCATCTGATGTGACTCGGACCCGATCTGCTGCCTTCGAAACGAGCCCGTCGTTTTCCAATGGTGATACGGGGCTGCAATCGATCTTAGCAGGCTGTATTCAACTTTGGGCCGTGATGGGCTGGTTTTCAAACTCCGAATTGTGCGGACAGAAGGAAACGGAATGCAACCCGCAACCAACTTACAAAAGTCTCCAGAATCGGACACGACACTACTCGAGCCCCGTCCGAGGTGGAAACTGGAAACCCGGCCGCCCACTCGATATAAACACCGACCCTGCGAGGCCGCGACCCCATTGTAACGCAAACACAAACTGCCTTCCGCCGCCGCGAGACGCGAACCCGAAGCTCACCAAAGACACGCACACCACACGCCAGCACCCGCGCGTTCTCGAGAAAGATTTATTTCAACTCGACACGATGTCGGACGACAGTGCAGCGGCGTGCTGCCCTAACGCCGCCACGAAGAAGAAGGCGGCGAACAAGCTAGTGGTGGAGGAGCCGGCCGACGACGACGTGACCATCTGCAACCTTCACCCGGCGACCATGGAGAGGCTATCCATCTTCCGCGGCGACGTGGTCCTGCTCAAGGGGAAGCGGCGCCGCGACACGGTCTGCATCGCGATGAGCAGCGACGGCTGCGGGGAGCACGCGCTCGGGATCAACCGCTCCGTCCGCTCCAACCTCCGGGTGCGCCTCGGCGACGTCGTGTCCGTGCACCCGTGCCCCGATGTCAAGTACGGGGCCAAAGTGCACGTCCTGCCCCTCGACGACACTGTCGAGGGTCTCACGGGGGACCTCTTCGAGGCCTACCTGAAGCCGCACTTCCTCAACGCCTACCGCCCCGTCCGCAAGGGCGATCTCTTTCTCGTGCGCGGCGGCATGCGGTCTGTGGAGTTCAAGGTGGTGGACATCCACCCGCCCGCTGAGTACTGCATTGTTGCGGACGACACAGAGATCTTCTGCGAAGGCGAGCCCGTGAAGCGGGAGGACGAGGAGAGGCTCGATGGCGTCGGCTACGATGATATCGGAGGCAGTGCAAGCAGTTGGCTCAGATCCGGGAGCTGGTCGAGCTGCCACTCAGGCATCCCCAGCTCTTCAAATCGATCGGAGTGAAGCCACCCAAAGGCATCCTACTGTATGGGCCGCCTGGCTCCGGGAAGACTCTGATCGCGCGGGCGGTTGCAAACGAGACGGGCGCCTTCTTTTTCTGCATAAACGGACCCGAGATTATGTCGAAGCTGGCTGGAGAAAGCGAGAACAATCTGCGAAAAGCATTCGAAGAGGCCGAGAAGAACGCACCGTCCATCATCTTCATTGATGAGATCGACTCGATCGCACCCAAGAGGGAAAAGACGCACGGCGAAGTGGAGAGGCGCATCGTGTCACAGCTGCTCACGCTTATGGACGGGCTGAAGACACGTGCGCACGTCATCGTCATGGCCGCCACCAACCGGCCCAACAGTATCGACCCCGCGCTGCGACGGTTTGGTCGCTTCGATCGCGAGATCGATATCGGTGTGCCGGACGAGGTCGGACGCCTCGAGGTGTTGCGCGTGCACACGAAAAATATGAAGCTCGCCGAGGACGTCGACTTGGAAGCGGTCAGCAAGGACACGCACGGCTATGTCGGCGCCGACCTGGCCGCGCTTTGCACCGAGGCCGCGCTGCAGTGTATCAGGGAGAAGATGGACGTGATCGACCTCAAGGACGACACCATCGACGCTGAGATCCTCAATGCGATGGCCATCACGAACGACCACCTCAAGACAGCCCTCGCCGGCACCAACCCGTCGGCGCTTCGTGAAACTGTGGTGGAGGTGCCCAACGTCAGCTGGGCGGACATCGGAGGCCTCGAGGGCGTGAAGCGGGAGCTGCAGGAGACGGTGCAGTACCCCGTGGAGCACCCAGACAAGTTCGAGAAATTCGGCATGTCACCGTCCAGGGGCGTTTTGTTCTACGGGCCGCCGGGCTGTGGCAAGACGTTGCTCGCCAAGGCGATCGCCAATGAGTGCCAGGCCAACTTCATCAGCGTCAAGGGGCCGGAGCTGCTGACCATGTGGTTTGGCGAGAGCGAGGCCAACGTTCGGGACATCTTCGACAAGGCGCGTCAGTCGGCGCCATGCGTCCTCTTCTTCGACGAGCTGGACTCGATCGCCACGCAGAGGGGCAACCACGTGGGCGACGGCGGCGGCGCGGCGGACAGGGTCCTCAACCAGCTGCTCACCGAGATGGACGGTATGAACGCGAAGAAAACGGTGTTCATCATCGGCGCCACCAACCGACCGGACATCATCGACTCGGCGCTGCTCCGTCCGGGTCGCCTCGACCAGCTCATCTACATTCCCCTGCCAGACGAGTCCTCGCGGCACCAGATCTTCAAGGCCTGCCTTAGGAAGTCCCCCGTGGCCAAGAACGTCGACCTCGGCGCGCTGGCTAGGTTCACGGCGGGGTTTAGCGGCGCGGACATCACGGAGATCTGCCAAAGGGCATGCAAGTACGCCATCCGGGAGGACATCGAGAAGGACATGGAGAGACAAAGGAAGGCCAAGGAGAAGCCGGAGGATATGGTGGTGGACGGCGACGACGAACTGGCGCAGATCGGAGCTGCGCACTTCGAGGAGTCAATGAGGTACGCACGGAGGAGCGTCAGCGACGCGGACATCCGAAAGTACCAAGCGTTCGCACAGACGCTGCAGCAGTCGAGGGGGTTCGGCACGGAGTTCCGCTTCCCTAACCGGCCCCAACAGGCGGCAGAAGCAGATGCGATGACCAATGCCGACGCCGAGGACGATGATCTTTACAACTGATCATCCTTGTACTAGTTTTTTTTCCTAGGTTCTGCTCACATCGATGTTAGCGCGTTTTTGTTATAGAAAATATAGAGCAGTTATTTAATTATTTCATTGTAAAATGAATAAATTCTGTTACATAATTCAGAGCGTTGATTCCATTGTATAAATAAATAAATAGTTTCCGTTAAGTGAAATTCAGAGCCTGAAACGACAACTCAAGTGATGTGTATACACCGAGCAGGCAACGTTTTCTCATGGTCTCATGAACACTAAGGTGCTGTATGTATAAATCTCTATATATAAACCCTATGTATAAATATATATAAACCCACCCAGTATAAGCCGTTTATATGCGGCCATCAATTAGTGCTCCCCAATATGAATATCAGGTGCGGAGGTTTAGGGTGCATTATGATCATCCTTTTGTTCCTCGCTGCGCATCGTCGACCAGTGGTGTAGCTAGAGCAAATCCAAGGGTGTGTTTGACTTTATGGGTGCTAGAGTTTGTAATTTATGGGTGCATATATGGTGAAAATTTAGATCTTATCACTGTTTTTAAAAAATTTGTGGGTGCGGCCGCACCCACTACCTTCAATGTAGCTTCGCCCGCACCCACAAACCTTCAATGTAGCTTTTTTTTTTTGAAGGAACTGGAGGGGCCGAGGCCCCTACAGGAAAATAAATTAAAAGAACAGTTCAACAAGTTTACAAACAAAACAAAGAGAAGAGGAAGAAAAAGACAGGGACTAAACTAGGCTAGACTAGGGAATTAAGACACAAAAAAGGAGACAAAAAAATCTGCTTTAAGCAGCTAACAACACCAGTCTTTGTATCCATTCTTGAAACTGTGTTAGGTGCCCCTGAGCCACTCTAAACTTCAGGAGTTTGAGCTCTTTGAAGAAGAGACTTTTGCAGTCCTCCCTGTTTCTTCCTTGGCCTATGAAGACGAGATCATTTCGCGCAGACCAAATGGTCCAACACATCAGAATTGTTGACTCCATAAAGAACCTTGAGTTGAACTGAGTTTTCATGTTTGACACAAGCTCAGGAAAGTGATTATCATCAGAAATCTGAATGCCAATGATATCCCAGCACATCCTGGCGAAAGCACAATCCACAAACAGGTGGAAGGATGTCTCTTCTGTCAGCTCATTACAAATAGCACAGTGATAAGTGTCTAAGTCCATGTTTCTTCTCCTGAGAAGATTTTTAGTACTCAACCTGTCTTTTAAGAGAAGCCAGAAAAAGACCCGATGCTTAGGTTGAGCTTTGCTTTTCCAAAGCCATCTGAAAGCCTGATCAACCTCATGGTGCCCAATTAAGTGTCTGTATACTCTGCTCACAGAGAAAATCCCAGAGCCACTCTTAAGTCTCCACTTATCATGCTCATTGGTCAGATCAGTAGACTCCACCAACTCTATTACAGCCTGCATTTGATCAAAAGCATCCTGTGAAACAGGCAACTGAAGAAGTGAGGTGAAATCATTGGTAGCTTGCCACCTTTTGTAAAGTTATCTGGCTCTTCTTAGCAAATGAGAAGAGTTCAGGAACCGAGGTGGATAGAGTTTCACCACTCCAGTCATCCAACCATAAAAGAATGCTGTTCCCAGTGCCAGCAGATGGTGCAGCCACATCTTTGAATTGTGGAAGGAGTTTTAAGACATCCCTCCACCAGAATGAGCCCTTCCTAGTATGATTTGGCAGCTTGCCATTTTGTGTAGTGCTTTTCCCATATCAAAGAGACCCAGGGTATGTCCTCCTTGTTGAAAAATTTATACAAGTTTTTCTTCAATGTAGCTTCGCCCCTGTCGTGTCGTCGACGAAAGTACTGTGTAAGTTACATATCAACATCTCATAGTTTCATCCTTAAATGTGTCACTATATGTGTATATTCACTACGCGTACGAGTTGATGAACAAATCATGCCCATGTAGCAAGTCGTCCTCACCTGCTCGAGGTCAGAAGGACAAGGAGTAATGATACAACACTAGAAGATGAGAGCAAGATGACTGATATTTTGCCAAAAGAGGTAGTACTGTGATACGCCGCCGCCACAAGAATGCTAATGTTGCCTGCCGAAGGAGTTGTGCTAGGACGGAGAGTGATTGCTGGGTGGCATGCGATCGTTGCAACCCCAAGTGCCCGCCACCGCCATAGTCCCCTTCTCTCGATCCCCACGAATCAACCATTGAATGCACTGATACGCTCGGTACTGTATTGTGATCAGCGCGAATGGTTTTAAAGCAATAAGCTCTGTTTAGATTGTAGTATGGTACAATAATGATCTCTGAATTTTACACGTGCGAGCTCTGAATTTTTGTGAAACACGTTATGTTAACGTGGCCGTTATTATTCGTTACAATGCAATAGTTCCCAATAATTCAGAGCTCGCAAGTACAGTACGTATGTTTCTGATCTGACGTACGCTCAAGCTTCAGGGACCCGTTTCCGTCCCGTTAGACTTTTTTTAGACCAAAGACCCGTCCCGTTAGATTTGCTTTTACAATGCTTCTCTCAACTGATCTCCTAGCCTATTCAATCTTGTCAGACTGATTCAATCAGCTCTTATTAGACTTACTGGAGGTAGAGGCTGGTACTTTGTTTCTTTATTTTTTTTTAAAAAAATAGACTTACTGGCTGATTCGACATGTCTATGATATATAGCCTCGACAAAACAGTAAGTTGCAATCAGCTCTTATTAGACTTACTGGAGGTAGAGGCTGGTACTTTGTTTCTTTATTTTTTTTTTTAAAAAATAGACTTACTGGCTGATTCGACATGTCTATGATATATAGCCTCGACAAAACAGTAAGTTGGACGCTTATTTAAGTAAAGGGACGGACCACAGGGTATGCAAGGTGGTCCACCGTATACCCTGTGGGGTAGTTATGTATTAATTAATACGGGATTATGTCTTCTTAGATAGTAAAATTTGTGATAGCTATTTATTATTCATGTTCTTAGCCCAGTGGTAAGCCTCTTCCTTTTGAAACCACAGATTGCTAGTTCAAACCTTGGCAGCCTCATCTTTTTGTTCTTTCTTTCTTTCTTTTGAGTAGGTCCGTCACTTTAAGTTTATAATAATGTTTCTAAATTATTTTCGTACAAAGGCGGTACTTGCAGAAGTGCAAATCAATGCCAATCGTAATGGAAGCATAAAATATAATCACAGTAACGTTCTATATATTAAAAAGTCAAACTTTTCTTATGAAGTCCGATGAACACAAACTTTATAATTAAGTCAGCGACGAGCAGGGGACAGTGGTGGACTACGACGTTGAGCCGACGCAGATCGGGGCCGCCAACTTTGAGGCGGAGTCCATGAGGTACGTGCGGAGGAGCGCCAGCGACGTGAACATCCGAATAAAAGTGCCAAGCATTCGCGCAGACGCTGCAACACTCGAGGGGATTCAACATTGATTTCTCAAAAAAAATATTTTTATCCATTTGTTTTCTAGACCCAAAGCTCGGCGTTGTAGCAATTGGCGCTGATGTTACACGCCATGTTCAATGGCGCCGAGGTCATCTACATTCCCTTGCCAGATGAGGACTCGCGCCACTAGATCTTCATGGCCTGCCTCAGGGAGACCCCCGTTGCCAAGAATATCGAACTTGGCACACTGGCTAGGTTCACGGCGAGCTTCAGCGGCACGGGCGTCATGGAGATCTGCCAGATGACGTGCAAGTTCACCATCAAGGAGGGCATCGAGAAGGACTGAAGGACATTGAGTGGCAGCAGAAGGCCAAGAAGTCGGAGGATATGGTCATGGACTCTGACGACGAGCCGACACAAACCGGGCCCACGCACCTCGAGGAGTCGATGAGGTATACACGGAGGAGCATTAACGACGTGGACATCCGAAAGCGTTCACGCAGTGACGCAGACGCTGCAACAGTCGAGGGGATTCAGACACCCCCTATGGAAGCTAATAGTCATAGTGGTTCTAGTATAAATAAAGTGATCCACATACATGAGGAAATATTAAGACTTCTATTAACACAATGCAAACTATCACTACTTGTAGCTTGCACTGGAACCTTTTGCTTTCATCATACTTCACCTTTATTTCTTCTAACTCTTCTTTTCTTAGCATGAACCATCTTCTTTCTCCCTAAACATATGTGGCCTCTCCAAGCCACTATGACAAGCGTAGAACATCTACTTCATTTATCCGATCCTACATGACACTTGCTACAAACAAAAAAGCAAATATTGGGGAAGTCCTTCGGCAACGAGTTCCACTTCCCCTATCCGACCAAGCGGCAGATGCAGAGGCGGCGGCCAATGCGGACGCCGAGGACAATGAGGACGATGATCTTTACAACTGATCATCCTTGCACTATTTTTTCTAGGCACTGCTCATATTGATGTTAGTGTTTTTTTTAGAAATGTAGAGCATTTGTTTATTTCATGGTAAAATAAATAATTTCTGTTACGTAAAATTCAGAGCATTGCTTCCATTGTAAATAAACGTAAATGCTAGTGTTGCTTACCGACAAACAAGTGCTACTTGAAGCAAAGTAAGTGTAGGGCGGCGTGCCTTAGATGCAATGCAATCCCAAGTGCCCGACATAGTCCCCTCGAGCTCGAATCATCCATGCATTATTGCTGCATGCAGTTGGTATCTTGATTTTAACGTGAATGACTACAGTAATAAGCAAGCTCTGTAGTATGTGCCAGGGGCGAAGCTATGTTAATCTTAGGGGTGCATATGCACCCCAAAAATAGCAAAAACAATAGATTTTGTTAAAATTTCCCTATATTTACACCGCTGATGATACATGTATATGCACCCACACGGAAGTGCACCCCTCTAGTTTGTTCTAGCTTGACCACCGGTATGTGTCATCCGCCATTTTTATTTGGGTTGTGCTACAGTGATCTACAACTTATAGTTAAGTTTCTTTTACCTGAGAAAGCCTTAAATATTCAATTTTCTTAGTTTAAAATACAGTTTTTTTTAAAAAAAATCGAACTACATTGTCTATATGCCAAAGTTGTAAATCTCTATATTTGAAGTTGTAATATTTGGAAATTCATTCTTTTTTCTTTCTTGCCCAACTGACCTCGGACAAAGACACTCACTATAGCAAAATTTTGATGCTTGATGACGAGATCTATAAATGTTAGTTGGAATTTCTTTTTTTTTTTTTCCATCTGAGATGAGATCATGCATCTAGAAGAAGCTTTGCAGGGGTTCTAGCCTGAAGACACCGTTTTTTTTTTTTTGTGAGTGAAGCATGAAGAAGTGAAGATGCTGGTGAATGCGATGTTTGCCTCGCAAAAAAAACGAGGAAAGGGTTCCTGCTTTTTTTTTTTTGAGCAACAGGCAACAGGTTAACGGCTCCTGCAGCCGAGGTAATCTCATCTCGCGTCAAAAAACAAACAACTTTTGGGCTGGGCCGTGCATCGTGACGGCTAGTGCCGGATCCAACAACGCTCCAACGTTATCGCAAAAAAAAAAAAAACACTGATCCAACAACACTCAGTGCCGTGCGGCCGCGTCTGGAGTGTCAAAGTGAGGCCCCACACGGCATTTCTTCGGCTTGAGAGATGTTTTCAGGATAAAGTGCACGGTTTCATGATAAAGTGCCGCGTCTGAAGTGACAAATGTCGTAATGCTAACTGAGTTAATAATGCCTAAATTATGATTATTAGAATATAGATTTCAATTCTGAGGATCGAAACCGGTTATATTATGTTTTGCATGGCTAATCCACTACAAATGTCGTATTGAATATTTTCTTTTCGCTTTACTCATAGGACCAAGGACGACACAACGGTTTCTTTCCTTGGTAGTAGATATTAGGTTGTTCATGTTTCCAATTATAAACTATATGTACCACGGACTTTTTTATTCTAGGGTTGTGTTAGTTCATCAAATTTCTAAAGTCGTAAACAAAAATAACCGATACTAGTGGGATTCTCACTTTATTTTCACCCGGAACCCGATATAAATAACGAAGCCAAATATTATTTTATTAATATATAGCTTTTTAGAAAAAAATGTTAACATATAGAAGGATGCTTTTGCTTCCATGTATTTATTGATGTACTAATTACTTTTGGTGAATTAAGAGTAACTCCAAGAAATTAGCCAAAAATAGATTTCAAAATCCATAATTTAGCCGTTGTCAAATAAAATCCCCTCAATAAAACTAGTGCACTCCAATAGTCTTTGTATACCTCATTCTCTATATTTAAAATTGAAACTTTATCGCTCCTTTTTTTCTAGATCCAACACGGCAAGGTAGTAATGGTCGCGAAAAAGCTTAAACCGCAACAAGACCGACTATCCATTTTTGGCTTCCGAGTTTTACGGATGGAGAGCAAATAGATTTAGAGATGAATTTGAAGAGTCTGTTGGAGATGATTTTAAGTTCATATTAGCTAAATATTTTTTTATATAAAGGATATAAATATCCGGCTTCATCTATCCGAAGATAGAATCAGCCAATTATTACAAACTCCAAACACACACGAAACGTTCGGTTACACCAACACACCAAAAATCTCACAACTAACTGGAATATAAAAAGTTCTTGACTAATATAGTTTTAGAAAACACTTTAGCTAATCTTTTGGAAATACTCTAAGCGAGTAACAGAAACTGCACAAGAAAATCACCACGTACTAGTATCTTTACTGTAACCTAAATGAACGTTTTTTTTTGAGGGCGTAACCTAAATGAACTAGGTATGCGGTGGCAGACGTTTTTTGACCGTACCTATGAATGGGACGCTAAATGTTTCATATTTGGCATTATGAGAAGTGAGGCCAACACGGCATTTCGGTTCATCTTTCTTGTTCACCTTCCAATTCCATGGGCGGCCGGTCCAAAACATCTTCTCTTCTTCCACCAAAGAAGCTCATCAGTAGCTACCACATGTCTATACATCCCCTCAATGCAACGCAGGTTTCCTTCTAGAAATCGAGCTAGGTCGAAGAGGAACGTCTCACTTCCAGTTCTTCCAGGACACAGAGAGAATTAACAAATTAAAGCAAAACTCACCAATCCTTGATCAAATGAATGCTGTCTAGCTGCTTGAGACTTTGGTCTTTCCAAGAGCCGTCCTACAGACTTGCATCCTCCGTCATCAGCTAGTCTATGGCCCGGCGATTTGTTTATTCAGATTTGTCAGGCAACAAACTGATGGTACCAACCCAAAAAGCAACGCAAAGCATGCGTGATCACACCGCGCAAAGGCCGTTTGCCACAATTAGCATTCTGGCGCGAATATTTAAACATTGCGATGGTGGATCCAGATTTTTTTTGCCGCGTGGGATGGATGGATCGGGAAAGTTCTGGTGCTGCAACTATCCAACGATGCATGCAGCGCGAGTGCGAGAGTTATCTATGCATAAAGGATCGTTGTGGTGGGGCCAGTCGTCCTCTTCAGTCTCTCTGATTGAATTGTACTCCTTCCTAGTTAGCAGGTAGGGATGGACGAGCTATACCTAGCCACACAGGCAGCCAGAGGTTCAGCACACAGGCAGCCAGAGGTTCAGCTTCGTTCATGAGATGAGCTCCTTTGGCCTCACAGTGCAAAGTGGAAGAGATGGAACTCTTTTGGAACGGCTTTGTGGAGTTAAATTAAAGGTCACTTGACTGAATTGGCTGGTGCGTAGTAGAGACAGAGAAATGGGTTCTGCTCATCTGCCATTTCTGCAAGCATGCCACCAGTTTTAGTTAGGAGGAAAGGTAGCTCTTCTTTGAGTGCAGTGAAAGAAATTGCTTAATTTGACATAAAATCTGCTTGCTGTCAATTGACTTTATATTCCTATAAGAATACCTACACTAGCAAGGGCGGAGTCATGAATTATATATAGAAGAGGTTGTTCAAAGAGACTGAACATATTCGAACTGAGAGTAGCTCATCTATTTAGTGCTTTTGATGGAACCTAACTACTTGGGTTAGTCATTGATGCAACTGCTCCTACTTTTTTAGATTTGTAATTCTTTCTATGGTAGAAAGTTGTGTCCCTATTGACAACGAGGCACATGTGGGTGAGTACCACTTTAGTATTTCGGATGTGCATGATCATAGAGGGGCAGATTGTATGTTTGTTTATAGAGAACTAGAAGAATTCCCCGCGCGTTGCAGCGGGTATGAAGGGAAAATACAGATGAATTTGATTAGGTGCTAGTTTCATTATAGAAGTGGAATTAATAGAAGAGTTGAATGGATATGAGAGTTGATAGTGGATAGAGTCAACATGGAAGTGACTTGGTGTATTAAAGGAGAATGACTCTTGATGGCTTGACAACTAATGCAATTTAATGTTCGAAGTTACTCCTCATAGTGCATTTAGTGATTTGGTGGGGCCCTCGTGATGATGTGGCTTCACGAAATGCAAGATAAATAGACTAGTGGGTTTGTTTATATTAGAAGTATAGATACATCTGTACTATGATTCACAGTAAAAAAAAAGTTAATTACAGTGTCATTTAGTTAACTTATTGATGATAAATTATTAATGAATAACGACCATTGAGCACAATATTACTAATTACAAGTTAAGTACATGTTTAGTAAATTAATGTAAAATATAATTAATGGCATGTAAGTATAAATTTAGTAAAATCTATAATTACCTAAAATGTATACGTCCTAATGGTAGGCAAACAAGTTTAAATGAATCAAATATTTATTATAATTGTATATTATGTGATTTTATTGTATAGAAGATTTTTATCATATCTTTCCTTAATATAAATATATAGACTAATAAATTATACATTCAAAATAATTGTGGTTTGCGTGGTGGGTGGGTGGGGATTGTGGGCATATGGCCCCACCGCCCCTGCCCGAGGTGTCGACGCCCATGGCTATAGCTCTGTCATCGTCTAGAGCTCATCCTCTTGCCCTTTGAGCTAGCCGCGGCGACGGTGGCTCTTGAGCTTGCCTGATCCGCCAGGCCAAACTTTTGAAAGGGTCTAGGTTGTTGACACCCAATTAGTGTTAGAGCATATTAGGTGTGAGCATGATATTCTCGACTTGAAGACTTGAGTAAATGCTTGCAAAAAAAAAAAAAACTAAAGCAGAAAATGAAGAAATCAAAGTTGTTATCTACTGAATTCTTTCCATCTTGTTGTGGGTTGTCGGAGATTCCAATCCCTCTGTGGATCAGCTAAGAGAAGTGTATGTCTTGAATCGAGCATCCTTAAAGGAAGCACTTAGAGACTGCACTTCAAATGTACTAGGATTAGTGAAAGCATCCTTCCCCGATCTTGATCCGACTCCGCCTCATATGTTGAGCGACAGGGGCCAATGCCCCCCTTAGCACAACAACAATTCTTTGAGCTCTTATGCTAAATTCTGACAGCGTGCGACCTACTGGTAGTGACATTTTGAAAGTCCCTAGTTTGGTTTTGGCTAATTGATGAAACCTAGGACTAACCTTGTTTATCTAAAGTGGTTGATTTAGAGAAAGGTTGTCCACATGATGAGCTTATTGCATATGAAGCATGACACATGTCATGTGATCAAAGATGAAGATCAAGACGATGCTTGGCTCCATGGACCGGTGTTGAAGGTGAAGGGCTAGTCGAGGCTTCGGAGTGAAGGACCATGCGATGGTGAAGCTCGGGCAAGACTAGGCGCCGATGGACCGATGCACGGTGAAGGGCAAGTGAAGTCAAGATCGATGGATCGAGACGGTCACATGATGGTGTGAAGTGTTCATATCATTTGGAGGAACAAAATGGGCTCAAGGCAAAGGTATAACCTATAGGGCCATTTTGTTTTGCACTCAAGACACCATAGAGGGTGTGAGTGGTTTAGGATCGATAGCCGCACTATTAAGAGGGGAAGTCTTATCGGCTATTCGATGCACGGGTGCCACTAGGTGAATTCATGTAGTGCATTGCATGCAGGGCCTAGTGAGCTAACCAAACCTTTGGGAAATGTTTGTGAAAAGCTAACACACAAGCTCATGGAGATGTACACTTGGTGGTGTTGGCACATTTACAAAGGTGGCGTGTTGGTGCGCTGTGGTTTGCAGGGTAGAGATGGGTTTGGGTCCCTCTCAGATAGCATGATTTCAACCAAATTTTGCATCCGGCGCAATAGAAAATATGCATCCATTTTTCCCAAAAGCGCCGAATCCCGCCTCACAGCTCGGCGGGATTCGGCGCTTTTGGGAAAAATGGATGCATATTTTCTATTGCGCCGGATGCAAAATTTGGTTGAAATCATGCTATCTCTGTTGATCAAGTTGGTATACTTGTTGGATAGCATGTTGGAGAAGTTGGTGTCACGACACGGCGACGAAAAGACGGAGGCTGCGCTGCGCTGGCGCCGGACGCCGGGCGGACGCTGCGTCCGCGGGCGGCGCGGACGCCGACCGAAAGTTTCGGTTTTCGGCCGTTCGGCGGGCGTCGGGCGGACGCGGCCGGACGCGGCGGCGGACGCGAGAGCGGTTCTTGTGTCTTTGCGTCCGGCGCGTGTTGCGGCTCGGCGCGGAGCAGGGGTTCTGACAGAAGGCGGCGGACGCGCAGGTGCCGCGTCCGGCGCACGCCGGACTCGGAACAGAAAGTTCCAGAGCTCGGCGTTGCGAGCGGACGCGGGCGCCGGACGCGCTGTGGCGTGCGCCGGACGCCCACGTGGCGACGCACGGTTGGCCGCGGCGCCAACGGTCGGCTCGGGCCGCGCGCGGAGAAGAAGCGCCGGACGCGTCCGGCGGTTTGGGGCAGACGCGTCCGGCGCGTGCTGCTCGGCCTCCCGAGGGGGTAACGGTCACATTTGTTTGAGGGGTTATAAATAGAAGGTGGCCGGCCCTTGGGGAGGTCTCTTGGCCATTTCTCATCCCTTGTGCATTCTTTGAGCTAAGAGACTCTCTCCCACTCATCTCCCTTGCTTGGTTGTTCATCCTAAGAGAGATTGAGTGAATCACCTAGTGCATTGCATTGCTTGAGGGCATCTAGTGGCACTTGTGGGTGGTTTAGCCGGTGGATTTCTTGTTACTCTTGGAGAGTACCGCTCCTAGCCGGCTTGGAGGAAGTTGGAGGCGTTGGCAAGAGAAGGTGTTTGTTCTTGGCCACCTCCGGTTGTTTGTGAGAGGTTTGAGCTCACCTCGTGGGGATCACGAAGAGCATCCTAGTGGATTGCGCGTGTCGTTGAGTACCTCGCTTGAGTGGTGTCTTGCGGTGCCTTACGGGGCGAGCCTTGAGGGGCTAGTGACTTGAGGGTCACACCGAAGAACCATCTAGGTGTTGGTCGACACAACCGGTGACTAGCTTGGCGGTGCCCAAGTGAACACGGGGTGAACAAAAACAATTGTGTTCATCTTTGTTCCCGGTGATTGGTCTCCGATTGTGTGTTGCCGATTGATTGATTGTTCATCTCTTGGTGATTGACAACCTCGATCGTACGCGTTGGTATAACAAGCTCCTACCCTCTCTTGTATTACTTCGTTTACATTCTTGCAAAGTAGAATTGCTTGTGTGGTCGGTCGGGAACCACTTCTTGTGTAGACTAAATCCCGTGGGTAGAATTGCTTGTGTGGTCGGTCGGGAACCACTTCTTGTGTAGACTAAATCCCGTGGGTAGAACTCTTGATCACTAGTGGTAGCTATTGTGTGTGCTAGTGATCACCTACTAGAATTGTTTGGATAGGAGGCTTGCAACATCTAGTAGGCTAAGCAAAACTTGCTTTCCGCCGTTTGTGTATCTAACAAAGTTTGCTTAGTGAGTTTGTAGAAATTTTTTATAGGCTATTCACCCCCCCTCTAGCCATCTAGGACCTTACAAGTGGTATCGGAGCCGAGGTCACCGTTTTTGTGCAAGGCTTAACATCCTACGGTGTTAAGATGGCTCAAATTGTGTTCAACCATGTTGGGGGCAAACCGCCTATGTTTGATGGAGTTAGTTCTTTTGATCATTGGAAGAGAAAGATGATCATGTATCTTGGTTCAATTCAAGAGAGAGTCTTGCAAGTCACTTTGCATGACTATGCTATACTTGATCATGATCACCTCACCGATGAAGATAGAGCCAACATCACATGCAATAGAATGGCTCTCAACACTCTATACAATGGCATTGATACAAAGGTGTTTGAGGGGATCAAGGATTTGGAGCTTGCAAGTGAAGTGTGGACTAGGTTGGGTGAGACCTATGAGGGCACCAAGGTTGTGAAGAGTGCCAAGCTATATGGACTCAAGAGTGAGTTCGAGAACTTCAAGAAGAAGGAGGATGAAACAATCATTGAAATGTTTCATCGTCTACAAGTGATTGTGAATGATCTCAAGAGTTTGGGGCACAAGACAAAAGATGAAGACTTTTGTCACAAGTTCTTGATTTGCTTGCCGAAGAGCTTCAAGATGTTAAAGCTAATGCTACAAAGAGATGGGCTTGAGAATAAGAAGCCAAATGATTTGCTTGGTGAAGTCTTGACATATGACAAGTTTGATCAAGATGATGAGAAGGTGGAGGAAGAGAAGAAGAAGAAGACCGTGGCATTCCAAGCCACATCCTCCAAGGGCAAAGCACCAATCTTTGAAGAAGAAGAAAACAATGAGGAAGATTGTGACTTTGAGATTGATGATGAGGCACTTGCTCTTGTAGTGAAGAAGATGGGACACATGTTCATCAAGAGAAGAGGCTTCAAGAGGAACAACTTCAAGAAGCAAGAGCAACCAAGAAAGTGCTTCAATTGTGATAGCACCGAGCATCTACAAGCCGAATGCCCATATGAGAAGAAGAAGAACTACAACAAGGGCAAGTTTGAGAAGAAGAAGCATGAGGCCAAGATGACACTCAAGAAGGGCAAGAATGGTGCATTTGTGGTCACTTGGGAGAGTGACAATGATGATGAAGATGAAGATACAAGCAACAAGGCTATGGCTTCCATCGCCATCAACAAGAAGCCTTCATTATTTTCTTCATCACCATCGTGCTTCATGGCCAAAGAAACCAAGGTACAATATGATGATAGTGATGATGATAGTGAGATGGAATATGCTCACGATGTTGATAATGTTGATGATGATGATGAACCTTCTAAGGATCAATTATATGACTTGATGCAAGAAACTAGAGATATAGCTATTGCCAAGGAAAAGGAGTGCAAGAAGCTTTCAATGAAAGTAGAAATACTTGAGAAAGCCCTAGGTGAGCTTATGACCACTCATGAGTGTCTAGTGGAAGACAATGAGAAACTTGGTGATGCTCATTCTAAGCTTGAAAAGGCTCACTCACTTCTACTTGAGCAACAAGCAAAGAAAGTGGTGGTTGCATCATGTGATATAGGCCTTACTTGTGACATCATTGATGAGTCATTTTATCAACCTATCATCATGACAAATGCTAACCCTTCTTGTAGCACATCATCCACCACCACCACCGACTCTATCTCCACTACTAGTGATGGCTTCACTTGTGATGCTACACTAATGGTAGAGAATGAGACCCTCAAGAAGGAGGTGGATGAGCTCACTCATGCCTTAGGCAAAGCCTATGGTGGTGAGGCCCGCTTGCTAAAGTGCTTGGGTAGCCAAAGGTTCTCTCTTAACAAAGAGGGATTGGGCTATACCCCCAAGAAGGGCAAGTCGGCCTTTGCAACTCCAAAGCCTAGCTTTGTGAAGAGCAATGGTCGGTTTTGCTATAGATGCAAGCAAGTTGGGCACTTAGAGCAAAATTGCAACAAGAAGCAACAAAACAAGAAACTTGACAATGCTATACCTTTTGATTCTTGTTATGTGCTTACCAAGGGTGTGAAAGGTGTACAAGCTAAGTTTGTTGGTACACCCATTGTTGGCCCAAAGAAGAAGGCAATTTGGGTACCAAAGAGCTTAGTCACTAACCTACAAGGACCCAAGCAAAAATGGGTACCTAAGCTTCATTGATTTGCTTGTAGGTGAATTATAAAGCCGGAGGAAGGCATTGGATTATTGATAGTGGGTGTTCTCAACACATGACCGGCACATCAAGAATGTTTGATTCAATTGAGAAGAATGATAGTGGCATTGAGTCAATTACTTTTGGCAATAACAAGAAAGGCAAGGTTGTTGGTTTGGGCAAGATTGCAATATCAAATGACATGAGTATCTCCAATGTGATGCTAGTTGAAAGCTTGGATTTCAATCTTCTCTCGGTGGCACAAATTTGTGATCGAGGCTACAAGTGTATCTTTGGGGCAAATGATGTTGAGGTAGTTTCTCTTGATGGTTCCAACTTGGTGTTCAAAGGCTTTAGATATGAGAATCTCTATCTTGTTGATTTCAACACTAGTGAAGCTTCCTTGACAACATGTTTGATATCAAAATCAAGTTTGGGTTGGCTTTGGCATAGAAGGCTTGGACATGTTGGCATGAAACAATTGAAGAAGCTCACACAACACAATCTTGTTGAAGGCTTGAAAGATGTTGTATTTGAGAAGGATAAGTTGTGTAGTGCATGTCAAGCCGGGAAGCAAGTTGGAAACTCACATCCAAAGAAGAGTATAATGAGCACATGCAAGGCATTTGAGTTGTTGCACATGGATCTATTTGGCCCAACTACATACACAAGTATTGGTGGCAACAAGTATGGGTTTGTCATAGTGGATGACTTCACAAGATTTACATGGGTATTCTTTCTTAGTGACAAGAGTGAAGTGTATGACACCTTCAAGACTTTTCTCACTAGAGTTCACAATGAGTTTGACATGAGAATCAAGAAAGTGAGAAGTGACAATGGGAGTGAGTTCAAGAATACAAGAATGGAAGAATTGTGTGATCACTATGGCATTGGTCATCAATTCTCGGCCAAGTACACTCCACAATCAAATGGCCTAGTTGAGAGGAAGAATAGAACATTGCTTGATATGGCTAGATCAATGCTTCATGAGTACAATGTTAGTCAATCATTTTGGGATGAAGCAATCAACACGGCATGCTACTATATCAATAGGCTCTATTGTCATACTTTGCTAGAGAAGACCCCATATGAGTTACTTCATGGAAGAAAGCCCAACATTGGCTATTTTAGAGTATTTGGTTGCAAATGCTACATCTTGAGAAAGGGCACTAGATTGGGGAAGTTTGAAAAGAGATGTGATGAAGGGTTCCTACTCGGTTATTCAACTACAAGCAAGGCTTATAGAGTTTGGAACAATTCAAGTGGCATTAGAGAGGAAGTCCATGATGTGCAATTTGATGAAACCAATGGGTCACAAGATGAAGATGAGAATCTAGAAGATGTTGGTGGAACTCAATTGGTTGAAGCTATGAAGAACATGGACATAGGGGACATTAGAGCAAAGCAAGTGGTTGATGTGCAAGATGATAAAGATGAAGTGCTCAATTCTCCATTGAGGCAAGCTAGCAATGCTCAAGTGCAAGATCATGGTGCTAGTTCATCCAACGAGGACAAGTCAAGTGATCAACCAAGCTCAAGCAATCAAGTGCAAAAGTGCTACAACCACAACATGTTGCAAGAGATCACCCAATTGATAGTGTTATTGGTGATATTAGAAGTGGTGTGCAAACAAGATCAAGAGTGGCTATGATTTGTGAATATGCATCATTTGTGTCAACCAAAGAGCCAAAGAAAGTTGAGGAAGCCTTGGATGATGCCGATTGGATCATGGCAATGCAAGAAGAGCTCAATAACTTCACAAGAAATGATGTGTGGGAGTTAGTTGAGAGGCCGAGGATCACAATGTCATTGGAACCAAATGGGTTTTCAAGAACAAGCAAGATCAAGATGGTGTTGTGATTAGAAACAAAGCAAGACTAGTTGCACAAGGCTATACTCAAGTTGAAGGTCTTGACTATGATGAAACATATGCTCCGGTGGCAAGATTGGAGGCAATAAGGATTCTATTGGCTTATGCATGTGCCCACAATATCAAGTTATATCAAATGGATGTCAAGAGTGCATTTCTCAATGGGATCATCAATGAGCTAGTATATGTTGAGCAACCTCCCGGTTTTGAAGATGAGAAGAGACCCAACCATGTGTACAAATTGAAGAAAGCTTTGTATGGCTTGAAGCAAGCACCTAGAGCATGGTATGAGAGATTGAAGACTTTTCTTCACTCCAAGGGGTTTATTATAGGCAAGGTTGATACTACTCTATTCACCAAGAAGATTGGTAATGATCTCTTCATTGTGCAAATCTATGTTGATGATATCATCTTTGGATCAACCAATCAAGCATATTGTGAAGAATTTGGTGAAATGATGGCAAAAGAATTTGAGATGTCCATGATTGGTGAACTTAGCTATTTCCTTGGTCTTCAAGTCAAACAATTGAAGAATGGGACATTTGTGAGTCAAGGAAAATACATAAGGGACATGTTGAAGAAGTTTGGGATGCAAGATGCAAAGCAAATCTCAACTCCAATGGGC
The DNA here is from genome assembly GCA_018135685.1 of Themeda triandra. Lineage (NCBI taxonomy): Eukaryota > Viridiplantae > Streptophyta > Magnoliopsida > Poales > Poaceae > Themeda > Themeda triandra. Next base: position 954,161 of record JAENPR010000031.1, on the reverse strand, counting down.
ACCAATGGGAATCTTGATAGTGATCATGATGGCAATATGGTGAATCAAAAGGATTATCGGTCATTGATTGGAAGCCTACTCTATGTCACCGCATCAAGACCGGATGTCATGTTTAGTGTTTGCATGTGTGCTAGATATCAAGCCTCACCTAGAGAGAGTCATCTCACGGCCGCAAAGAGAATATTGAGGTACTTGAAGCAAACAAGAGATGTTGGATTGTGGTATCCTAAGGGGTCAAAGTTTGAATTGATTGGATATTCGGACTCCGACTATGGTGGTTGCAAGATCAATAGAAAGAGCACAAGTGGTACATGTCAACTTCTTGGAAGATCACTTGTGTCATGGTCCTCAAAGAAACAAAATAGTGTGGCAATCTCTACCGCCGAAGCCGAATATGTTAGTGCGAGGAGTTGTTGTGCACAATTGCTTTGGATGAAGTCAACTTTGAAGGATTATGGCATCAATTTCAAGAATGTGCCATTATTTTGTGATAATGAGAGTGCAATCAAGATGACACAAAACCCGGTTCAACATGGAAGAACAAAGCACATTGACATAAGGCATCATTTCATTAGAGATCATCAACAAAAGGGTGACATTTCCATTGAAAGTGTGGGCACCGATGATCAACTTGCCGACATCCTCACCAAGCCACTTGATGAAAGAAGGTTTTGCAAGCTAAGGAATGAGTTGAACATTCTTGACTTCTCAAACATGTGTTGAATGCACCCCACCACTTATTGACATGCCTCTCCTTCGACAAAGCAAGGTACCATTGTGTGACATGTCATTCATTCTTAGGATTATTCTTGTGGTAGCACATGTAGACATACAAGGTGCATTTGGAGCATTCATGTTAAATCAAATGTGTTTGATGTATATATGTTTACCACTATTGCTTCTATGCTTTGCTTGATCTAGTGGTGACATATGACATGTTTGTGGGCTTGCAATCCTAGTGTTGAATCTAGAATATTTGCTACAAGTGTTTAATTCAACATAGGCAAGATAACCCTTGTCATGAGGTGTGAAGAAGCTTGTCTTTGGTTCAAACCGAATTAAATATCTTTGGCAAGTGATCTAGATTGAACCAAATTTGACTAAAGTTTTGTTTACTCCATCAAAGTCATTTTCTCTCCACAATTTGATCCCATTTTTGGGCAATTGTTGACAAAGGGGAGAGAAAAGATGATTGAACATGATAAAGGGGTAAATAAAATTTTTGATGCACACAAGAAGGGGAGCAAGCTCATGAACAAAGTTGTTGCATTTGTTTGTGCATTCTCATATGACTTGCTCATGGCACCTAGTTTTAAAGTTTTATACAAGTGGTGTCTCCTTGCTTGTGTGGTACAATGCTAGTATAGGACTTGTATGATGAAATGATCTACTAGCATGCATAGGTTGTAACTAGACTCCCCCTTGCTTTACAAGTGGTTCAAGAACTTTGCTTATAATGTTGATCTCACGGGGTTCTTGAGTTTTTGATGGATGTCTAGTTACTTCATGGTGCTAAGGATGGTGTAAATTGCAACTCCGATTGGTATCACGCTTCAAAGGTCCATTTCTTACACCTTAGCATCATTTTGGTAGAATTACTCTCCCCACACTTCTATCCATGCATATGTGCAAAGCTTCAAATCCAAACTCTATGCACATATGTAGGGGGAGCAATACTACCAAAACCGAACTTGCTATAGTTGTCCAAATTCCTCTTGTGAGCTTATTGATTGGACAAGTATGACAAGTTCAAAATCTTTATTATAAAATCATCTTTGTTGAGGTTGTCATCAATTACCAAAAAGGGGGAGATTGAAAGTCCCTAGTTTGGTTTTGGCTAATTGATGAAACATAGGACTAACCTTGTTTATCTAAAGTGGTTGATTTAGAGAAAGGTTGTCCACATGATGAGCTTATTGCATATGAAGCATGACACATGTCATGTGATCAAAGATGAAGATCAAGACGATGCTTGGCTCCATGGACCGGTGTTGAAGGTGAAGGGCTAGTCGAGGCTTCGGAGTGAAGGACCATGCGATGGTGAAGCTCGGGCAAGACTAGGCGCCGATGGACCGATGCACGGTGAAGGGCAAGTGAAGTCAAGATCGATGGATCGAGACGGTCACATGATGGTGTGAAGTGTTCATATCATTTGGAGGAACAAAATGGGCTCAAGGCAAAGGTATAACCCGTAGGGCCATTTTGTTTTGCACTCAAGACACCATAGAGGGTGTGAGTGGTTTAGGATCGATAGCCGCACTATTAAGAGGGGAAGTCTTATCGGCTATTCGATGCACGGGTGCCACTAGGTGAATTCATGTAGTGCATTGCATGCAGGGCCTAGTGAGCTAACCAAACCTTTGGGAAATGTTTGTGAAAAGCTAACACACAAGCTCATGGAGATGTACACTTGGTGGTGTTGGCACATTTACAAAGGTGGCGTGTTGGTGCGGCGTGGTTTGCGGGGTAGAGATGGGTTTGGGTCCCTCTCGAGATAGCATGATTTCAACCAAATTTTGCATCGGCGCAATAGAAAATATGCATCCATTTTCCCAAAAGCGCGAATCCCGCCTCACAGGCTCGGCGGGATTCGGCGCTTTTGGGAAAAATGGATGCATATTTTCTATTGCGCCGGATGCAAAATTTGGTTGAAATCATGCTATCTCTGTTGATCAAGTTGGTATACTTGTTGGATAGCATGTTGGAGAAGTTGGTGTCACGACACGGCGACGAAAGACGGAGGCTGCGCTGCCGCGAGGCGCGGACGCTGGCGGACGCTGTCCGCGTCCGCGGGCGGCGGACGCCGACCGGAGTTTTCGGTTTTGGCCGTTCGGCGGGCGTCGGGCCGGACGCGGGCCGGACGCGCGGCGGACGCGAGCGGTTCACTGTGGCTGCGTCCGGCGCGTGTTGGGCTCGGCGCGGAGCGGGGTTCCGACGAGAGGCGGCGGACGCGCGGTGCCGCGTCCGGCGCACGCCGGACTCGAACGAAAGTTCCGGAGCTCGGCGTTGCGAAGCGGACGCGGGCGCCGGACGCCCAGCGGCCCGTGGCGTGCGCCGGACGCCCACGTGGCGGCGCACGGTTGGCCGCGCGCCCAACGGTCGGCTCGGGCCGCGCGGAGAAGAAGCGCCGGACGCGTCCGGCGGTTTGGGGCGACGCGTCCGGCGCGTCTTCCGCTCGGCCTCCCGAGGGGGTAACGGTCACATTTGTTTGAGGGGTTATAAATAGAAGGTGGCCGGCCCTTGGGGAGGTCTCTTGGCCATTTCTCATCCCTTGTGCATTCTTTGAGCTAAGAGACTCTCTCCCACTCATCTCCTTGCTTGGTTGTTCATCCTAAGAGAGATTGAGTGAATCACCTAGTGCATTGCATTGCTTGAGGGCATCTAGTGGCACTTGTGGGTGGTTTAGCCGGTGGATTTCTTGTTACTCTTGGAGAGTACCGCTCCTAGCCGGCTTGGAGGAAGTTGGAGGCGTTGGCAAGAGAAGGTGTTTGTTCTTGGCCACCTCCGGTTGTTTGTGAGAGGTTTGAGCTCACCTCGTGGGGATCACGAAGAGCATCCTAGTGGATTGCGCGTGTCGTTGAGTACCTCGCTTGAGAGTGGTGTCTTGCGGTGCCTTGCGGGGCGAGCCTTGAGGGCTAGTGACTTGAGGGTCACACCGAAGAACCATCTAGGTGTTGGTCGACACAACCGGTGACTAGCTTGGCGGTGCCCAAGTGAACACGGGGTGAACAAAAACAATTGTGTTCATCTTTGTTCCCGGTGATTGGTCTCCGATTGTGTGTTGCCGATTGATTGATTGTTCATCTCTTGGTGATTGACAACCTCGATCTACGCGTTGGTATAACAAGCTCCTACCCTCTCTTGTATTACTTCGTTTACATTCTTGCAAAGTAGAATTGCTTGTGTGGTCGGTCGGGAACCACTTCTTGTGTAGATTAAATCCCGTGGGTAGAATTGCTTGTGTGGTCGGTCGGGAACCACTTCTTGTGTAGACTAAATCCCGTGGGTAGAACTCTTGATCACTAGTGGTAGCTATTGTGTGTGCTAGTGATCACCTACTAGAATTGTTTGGATAGGAGGCTTGCAACATCTAGTAGGCTAAGCAAAACTTGCTTTCCGCCGTTTGTGTATCTAACAAAGTTTGCTTAGTGAGTTTGTAGAAAATTTTTATAGGCTATTCACCCCCCCTCTAGCCATCTAGGACCTTACACATTTACCAAATTAAAGGTTACTACCTCTTGTCCCTTTTATAAGACGTAATCAAACATGGCACGGTTACCCAAATTACAAGTTGACCATTTATTTAGTATGTATTATTTTAAAAAAATAAAATTGTGATCATTGGATAGTATATTTGATCCTTAGTCTAACCATATCAAGTTTGTATCGTACTAGTTAAAATTACTTGCTAAATTATTGGTCAAATATTATGAAGTTTGAATCTTGTTTTACGTGTTCGCCTTATAAAAGGGACCGGATCGGAGGTAGTAATTGGTAAGACTGAAAACAGTGAAAATCATGAAATCTCAGCCAAAATTCCGAAGCTTTAGTTATGGTAACGAGGCTACGATGCCCAAGTTTGTGAGCTCAGTGTATGTTGCTTGAGTCTTGGTTGAGTTCTTAGTTTAGTTGGTTTTGCTCATCTGGCATTTCTGCATGCATGCCACCGGTTTTAGTTAGGAGGAAAAGTAGCTCTTCTTTGACATAAAATCTGCTGTCAACTGACTTTCTATTCACATCAGAATAGCTACACTATCAAGGACGGAGCCAGGAACAATATATAGATGGCTTTTGCTGCGGTACTTCGAAATGACTGTAGACCGTCCATTTATTCCGATCCAACGGTCACGATCATCCATTACCTCCTAGGAGGTAATAGTATTTATTGAATTTTTAATTTATAAATATAGGATAAATAAGGATGGTTTGAAATATCAAAAATCCTTTTTAAGATTTGGTTGATGTATGTGATTCTCTAAATGATATGGATTTTTTTTATTTTATAGTAGTATGTGTGTGAACGTACGAAATGGTTGATGCATGCCATTTATAGTAGTATAGCCATGTATTTTTATTCCGTACACATCAGTTGAGCCTGTGAGACAGGTCCAGAACTTTACGGATCTCGAGTGGCCGCCGGCAGGTTAATGACATGATAGAGGAGAAGTCTTTCCTTCATCATCCTAGGCCCATGCGGCAGAGAGCAAGATTAGGTCCACGATCTTTAGGCCAGTCTCAATGGGCATTTCATGAGTGTGTCATACACATTTAATAGGGTGACACATCAGCAAAAAGAGAATATTTGCATGAAATGGGGAGGAGAGAGAAGAAAAGAGTTTCACCATGGTGAAACGACCCAGCGCTATTTCCTAAATCTCGGTAACCGCATGAAACTGCATGAAACTACCATTGAGGCCAAATCGTTTCATCCTCTAGCTCCCGTGCCCATGCCTCCACCAATGCATGGCTTTGCCTTCTGCTGCAATTAAATGCTATATTTAGCGTTGGAATAGGTGAAATGAAACGCACCATTGTGTAGACCTATTTCATTCATCATTTCATCTCGCTCTAGCAGATGTGGCATTTTGGAAACCGTGTAGTGAAACTACCCATTGAGACTAGCCTTATAGGAATTATTATCGGAAATTACTCTAGATGAATAAACCACATACGAGACCTTATCTGTTCACGAGAAAAGGGCTACGCCCGGGTATCTCTCGCACATTAGGAGCGCGCTCCCGTCATTAGCGGCATGGTGGTGTTTTATTTTTGTTTTTAGATTTATTAATTTATTTAGTAAATTATTAAATTGAGAAAAATCAATGGTCCAGATCGATTTGAGATATTACCTCCTTATAGGTAAATGGTGTACCTGAGCATTACCCTATATAGATAAAGTGGCTGTTCAAAGAGATCGGACATATTCCCTCCGTTCCAAAGTAACTGTCGTTCTCGCTTCCAAGAAAAAAACTGCCGGCAATTATATATTAAAATATATTAATATTTATGCTAAGTGATTAGTACCATCAAAAAGATCTTTAAGTCTAGTTTTTTAACAAAATTATCTAGAGATATGAATATTGCACATATTTTCTACAAATTGAGTCAAACTTGTGACACGAAAACCCAAAACGACACTTATTTTGGAACGGAGGGAGTATGCAAAATGAGAGTAGCTCATCTATTTAGTGCTAGCCTTTGATAGAACCTAAGCACCTGGGTTAGTCATCAATGCAACTGCTCCTATTTTTTCTAGATTTGCAATTCTTTCTATGGTAGAAAGTTGTGTAACGAGGGACATGTGGGTGAGTACCACTTTAGTATTTTGGATGTGCATGCTCATAGAGGGGTAGAATGTATGTTTGTTTATAGGAAAAAGTCCAGTTTTCCTTCCTTAATTTTTTTTTTTTTGCGAAAGTCCGCTTTTATCCCTGAACAACAAAACCAGGTAAACACCTCCCTCAACTTTTCAAACGGTGCATTTTACCTCTCGGGAGCGGTTTTGAAGGTGGTTTTGTTCTTTTCTTTTTATTTTAATTCGGTTGAATCTTTAAAAAAATACAGTAAATTATAAAAAAATTATAAAATAGAAAATCCAATTTTATTAGACTCCACTTCGATAGATCTATAAAGTGAATATGTATAGATCTTAGGACGTGTGAACTAGGAAAGCATATCTTATCTAAGTCAGATAGCGTGTGCAAGGGGTGAAGTGAGGTCTTGAGTTAGAATCTCTACAACACCAAATTCATTTTTACTCGGCAGACACATTTAATCCCAGTTGTAGGAACCCTTCAACCGAGATTAAAGGCAGTTAAGAATCGGGACTGAAACCTCATTCTCTAGGCAACGTTTTAGAAATCCCTTACAAAACATGAAATATAGATAACACATTAGAAAGTACTTCCTTCTGTCTTAGATTACAAGACGTTTTGTCATTCAAAATTCATAGATTTTACTATGTATCTAGACATAATAAATATCAAGATACATAGCAAAGCTACGAGTCAAAAAAATCAAAATGTACTACAATTTGGAACAGATGAACTAGATTTTTGTGTATATCATATTTGATTTGAACGCTCTAGAAGCGCTTATTAGCCACCATATTTGCGGTATAAAAGAAAGAGGATGTGCATGAAGTGGTATCCAAACTTTCATGTTACCTAAGGGGCTAAGATACTTTAGCTCAATATTTTTTTTTCTATAATAGCATATCTTCCGTTCTTTCGGCGTTTATTCTATGATATTTTCATCAAACCAGATTAATTATGTCATGATAAATTGTTATCGGCACCACAAAGGAAAATGATCGCTAAGAAGAAAAGATCGAATCGCTGACGCATGAGCTATCTAGTATTCCATTTCTAACTTTTGTCCAATTCAATACTAGACAAAACAACAACACATTATACAACCAGTACATACGTTTATTATATTTTTAGTGCAATAATGCCAGTACTGCTAGCTGATAGCAGCTTCAGCTGCTCTGGTCGCTTGCCACCTGTCGACATTCCCTGTCACTTTGCGAGTGTACTAGGATTGCATACGTGTGCGATGGCAAAGACATCTTTTCGCATCTGATGTGCATGGAGTATTCCCAGCAGGTGCTAATTGAGATTAAGAAAACAAAGCACCAATGCCATTATGAATTAACAATGGCATTAGCACCCACTTAAGCATTAAACTAATCCATAGCCACACAGACAAGGGACCAATGCGACTCGTATGTGGTGCGACATCATAGGCTATGTGGCCGCTGTCAAGCCACCACTTAGCTGCTTATAGCTGCAGCAAGCAGGACTACTTTGCAAGCAGCTTGGACAATATCTCCTGCGATGCTGCATCTGCATATTTTAAACCCTGGGCTGCTACAGACAAGTGCCATCTGGAGCCTGGTGTGGTCTTATTGAGATTTTTTTAACTTGAACAGTCGGATTTGATCAGATCGATCTTGAGTTTTGTTTTATGTGGGAGTTTCTTGCGCTCTATCTCTTCCTCTTTGGGGAATAAAGGGGGCCGTCGAAAGGCACACTTTACAGCAGGCAGATCACCTCGAACGGGGAACGAAATCTCGGAAACCATTTTACTATTGAAGTGAGGATCTATGGCCCGATGAATTTACTAGTCACTAGTCATGCATCCATCAAGCTATATATAGCTGGGTTTGAACGGCGTTAATTTAACTGTCATGCATGGAGGGCCAAATTAGTTTAATCAAGCCTGATGAGAAATATCCACATGACAATATACATAGAGGATGGAGACTGAAGATGAAGATTATATTCTTCTGGAGGCTGTTTTTTTTTTTTTTGAATTTGATCATTTTTTGAGAAAAAAATTATACTACTGCCCCAAATTAGAAAAACTGCGCGCCTTTGGCGCCGATGTGGTAACAAGTGCAATTATTGGGCTACCGATCACTTTGCGTGATATTCATGCATGCATATGCATATGTCACATTTGTCTGTTCAGTTCAGTCAATATATTCTCCAGCCGGCCTGCCTGTTCCATGCAAACACGCAACAACAAAGAAACGAAATGATAGTCTCTGTCATTTATTCAGACAAGGATATATTACTATATTAGGATATATATATCTCGAGACACTTCATTCAGAAGACTAAAGTATACTATATAGCGATCGCAGAAAATACAGCCGGATCGGAGGTTACACTTGGCTCCTTACATTTGGACTTCGGAGAGGTGGCCGAGAAAGAGAGATAGAGAGTGCCTTTTCAGACTTGCATTTGCTTCTTCTAGACATGCCTGGACAGCACACCATACCACATATGTACATTCGTATGTACTAGTATATTACCACATCGGATTAAAAATATGGCTCTAGCTGTCGCTCTTTACCTGACTAAAGTTCCTCTAGTCTAGTGTGTGGGTACCTTCTAAAGCTTGGAGGTGATAGCTAGGGTTGACGCCGCCGGAGTCATCAGGCTGACTCGAGCACAAACACACACACAGACGATTAAAGCAGCAGCATGCATCAGGCCAGGCCAGGACAAGGCAGTAGCCATCGAGCTACATCAAAAATCATCTCATCACCAGATAAATCGATCGATCTCTTGGTCACGAGAAGGGGAGTTAGGCCTGGCTCCGGCCTGTGATCCGCGGCCAGGTGTGCGGTCAAACAAGACAACAGTGTAGCATCGTCGAAGGAACACGCTTTCCAGTTACTTTCGATCGATCGAGTTCATCAAAATTCAGTCCAGTCCCCTTTCAAGTTCGCGTTCGTCCTGCTCTACGTGCGTGCTTTAATTTCGCCTTTCAGGGGATGTGGACGCGCACAACACATAGGCTGTACGAGCTCGCCATTTCTTATTCCGCTAAAGCAGCAGATGCCGTGTTTTGCTGGACACCAGCTCCAGGCCTAACAACAATGGAGCAAGAGCTGCACTGCAGCAGCCACTGAAACCTGAAACCTGAAACCGCCTCGGCCGCCTCCGGCCATATTCGTCAGGCGAAAGAAGCCTCACGAGTCGCAACCGGGGATCTCTCTCTGTTTAAATAATCGGGTCCTTTTCGACGCCATATTCGACTGTCTGGGGGGAGGCCCTTTTTCGCTGTACGTCTATCTGATCATCTTGAGATGCAGTTGTGGGCTTGTGGCATGCGCATGAGCAGCAAGCCAGCAAGCAGCTAGCAGAAGGGGATGTACGATAGATTTGGTCAGGATCACAAGGATTGGTGGATGTGTTAACTGCTGATTGCTTGCATATCTTCTGCACATGATGTTCCAGAGAACTTAGCTGTAACATGCGCTACGTGGCGCCTCAGCTGGATGCTTGCGCGGCTAGCTTGCATGTACTTACCTCTGAATCAGCTTACTAGGTCTAAGCAAGAGAAATCAGAGTGGTTAGCTTACTCCATCTGCCTCAATAAGTCCATTTTTTTTTGGAAACAGGAGAGATTTGATCCCTTACTGGATTTTATTGATTTTTTTTTTAAAAAAAACTTACAAAGTTACAGGCTCCTCTTGGGGAGATCAAGAACAAAAAAAAAGTTACAAAGAAAAAGAAGAAAATTACACAAAAACTTCTAGTCATGACAACAATTGAGGTTGGACGGTTTTTTTTGCTCGCAGGATAACCTGTGCAAACTCTTGATGAAAGATCACCTTACATCTTTTGATGGAATTATCAATGCCCCTGAAATTTTTGTCATTTCGCGAAGACCAAATCGCCCAACACATAGTCACAATAATTTCCATGCAGAAAGGTAGATCGAGCTGCATTCTGAGACTTTCCATGATCTGGAAAATGTCCCACATATTTGGTACCAGGACTTGTAAACTCCTCCAAGTCGCCAAAGAGAAAGCACAGTGACAAAATAAATGCTGAAGATCTTCATCAATAGCAAGGTGACAAAGAACACAGGAATAAGACTGGAGATGCATGCTCTTTCTACGGAGTAGTGCCCTAATGCTCAATCTATCTTTAAAGAGAAACCAGAAGAAAATACATTTGATTTGAATCAGCTTTGTTAAGACATACTATTTTTAGCACCGGTGGCATGGGGACTAAAAGAGAGGAACGTGAGATCGAACAGATTGCCGACCTTTGGATAGAGGTAGGGTCGCGCGATCTAGGAGATTTAATCCGCGAGTAATCACCCTATATAAACGGGGGAGGCTTCCAAAAATGACCCGTGCACGGCGTAAAACTATTCTGCTTAAATATAAAGTTGCATAAATCTTTTACGTATTTGAGAAAAAAGACATATTATATTAGTTTTGACCACCATTGACTTAAAAATATATATAGATTTATAATAGAGTTAAATGCACCGTATGTCCGTAAACTTGTAGCGTTGTCTCATTTGGGCCTGTAAACTAGGAAACCAGACATCTACCCACAAAACCTTTGAAACCGGTTCACTCTGGGTACAAAACCGGAAACCAGCCCTACTTTGCCGTGTAATTTAACAAAAACACCCCTCCTCAATCTCCCATCTCACCCCTCCCTGAGCCCTTCTTTTTCTTCCTCCGAGCACCGGCCAGCTCGACCCCATCTTCAACCTCAAGCTCGACTTGCAGGAGGGAGCTCCGCGTGGCGTGCGCGAGCTTGCCACGCCCCTAATGGGCGGCGCACGGTTGCGAGCTCCGCCGCGGCCCCCATGGGCGCGCGCGTGCCAGCTCCGCCGCGCCCCCCATGGGCGGCGCACGCGCGAGCTCCTCCGCGGCCCCCATGGGCGCGCGTGCGAGCTCTGCCGCGGCCCCCCATGGCGGACAAGGCAGGCCGCGGGACGAGGCAGCCCGACAATGGCGGACGGCGGCGAGCATGGCGGCCAAATTCGGCGGGTCCACCGCGGCGGCACGCGCGCAAGGCGGAGCGCCTGCTCGCCCCCGCAGCGTGCGAGCAGCCATGGCCACGCCGGCTGAGTTGGTTCTCTGGCCGACCAGTGCTCAGAGGAAGAAGAAGGGCTCATGGCTGAGATGGGAGATTGGGGAGGGGTGTTTTTGATAAATGACGCGGCAAAACCGGGCTGGTTTCCGGTTTTGGACCCAGAGTGAACCGATTTCAAAGGTTTTGTAGGTAGATGTCAGGTTTCTTAGTTTACGGACCCAAATGAGACAATGTTACAAGTTTACGGATCTACAATGCATTTAACTCTTTATAATATGAGGCCCATCCATCCTAAAAAATAAAACTAATAAAGTACTATGTTAACGTACTCAAAATTTGATTAGATCAATAAAAAAAGACTGTATTTTTATTGTATTGGATATTTTCTCATTGAGTATATTGTCATAATATACCTATTTAGAGTAATAAATGTTGATACTCTTTTTAACTTGAAACGGTTCAGTTTGACTAAAGAAAAAGCTATCTGGAGTTTTGTATTCTTTTTGGGAGGTCAAAAAACGAGAAGCTTCTCCTTTTTTTTTTGGGACAATTTGCCGCAGGACACCAAAAGTGGCGCGCATTGGCTGGAGGACACTTTTGCATGTAACACTCACCACTAAAATAGTTGCCATTTATAAACCGTAAGGCCAATGACTATGAAATTTTAACAGCAACAAGATAAGATAGTTAGCTACAAATCATCTAATACTCACTTCCATAGAAAATGTCGTTAAGGCCATGAAATCATGTCCACCAAAGAACCTTAATGCCATGATTTTCTGGTGGACATGATTTCATGGCCTTAATGAAATTTTCTATGGAAGTGAGTATTAGATGATTTGTAGCTAACTATCTTATCTTGTTGCTGTTAAAATTTCATAGCCATTGGACTTATGGTTTACAAATGGCAACTATTTTGGTGATGAGTGTTACATGAAAAAGTGTCCTCCAGCCAATTTATGTCTTTCGCGGTGTCCCATGGCCAATTTTCCTGTTTTTTTTTTTTTTTTGCAAGATTATATAAGTGCAAGATGAGAGCTTGGCTGAAGATAATGGTCTGCACTGTACAATATACAGATGTTAAGCTTCTTGTCAAAATCAAGCCTTGTCAACAAGCAGGTCGTTTTCAATTGATCGACCTCCTACTTCTTGATACAGTATGGACCACAGTGTCCCTATAGTCCATTGACTTTATTTCATTATCTACTACTGGAGCTGTTCTTGATCCGAAGTCTTACTCTGCAACAGGCTGATCTAGCTCTGAAAGTCTGAAGTCTAACTACGCGGTTAGGCTACTTTCGGTTGCTGGTAATTACCCATTTTGAGTTGACTCTAAATGGTCAGTATTTACCACTAGTAGCAAAACATGACTTTAACCGCTTCAACTCCTACGTTGGTGGAAAAGAGCGATCGTCCACTCCACTTGCAATCATATTCATGCCAAAGCGAGTAGCGACGACTTGCCTTTTTCATTTAGTTTGACCCTTCAGTTTCAGACTTTCAGTGTTGGCTCAGTCCCCAGTCTGCTTTGCAGTGTGTTTGGAGTTTGGACACCGGCCGATCAGCATGCTTAAAAAAACATAATATGCCGGTTGCCAGCAATTCAGCATGCGTGCACCGGCCTAGACATTGATATATGGTAGTTCAGAGTTCAGAGATCAGACTTCCCAAGCCCAATGGTAATCATTCAGCAAGTGATTCAGGAACAACAGGGACAGAGACAGGCTATCTCATAGCGATTAAACTAACTGCACTTTGTTCCCCTGCACTGATCACAGCCTCACTCTGACAGATCATTTCCTTCTTCTGAGGAGCCCAGTGTCCAGTGACTTGCATGCACAGCATATACTACTACTACTTTTACAAACCCGCTATGTTCACTTAACTAGCATTTTAGGCCACCACCAGCAACGCCATATCTAAATACGGTCTACCCTTTAGTTTAGTTTATACAGTCATTCATTGTACACGAGCAAATTAAGTCTACATATTCTGAACCTGATAGATAGATAACTATCACACACGTAATGGAGGATAAAAAAAAAGATCATAGGCATGGGCATGATTGATCATCAGGAATTTTGCAATAGAATAATAAGCTAGCTAGCTGACGAGGCAACACGCTAAGATGCTTTTCAGCAAGACAAGCTCATGACTCGATTGCTGCATCTCGTGTTGCATCGCATTGCATCATCACCACACAACATTCTAGTAGGGTGAGCTCTTTTTCCAGGGGCAGAGACAGTATAATAATATAATATCCTGAGGAAGCTTAGCCAAGTGGGAGTGGAATTGTTACTCTGGTTTGCGAAAATGACGTGACGTCCATCGCCTCCGGCCGCAGCTCCCAAGCCCCAACTTGCGAGCTCGTATAAATGGCGAGCATGGCCGCCCAGATTCTAGCTGTCATACAAGCCGGGAACCAGAGCCCAGCACTCCATAGAGACAGCAAGCTAATAGATTAGCTGCTGCAGTCATCATATATAGAATAGAGCTTATACTAGTCATATATAGATAGCCAGCACTGCTAGCTAGGCAAACTAAGGCGGTGGCGGCATGGACGCGATCAGCAGCCTGATGCTGCAGGAGGGGTGGAGGAAGGGCCCGTGGACGGCGCTGGAGGACAGGCTGCTCACCGAGTACGTGCAGCAGCACGGCGAGGGAAGCTGGAACTCTGTCGCCAAGCTCACAGGTATTGTATATTGTGTGGTGCTGAATTGCTGATGCATGGCAAGCGAGTGTTCGCTGCCGGCGTTGTTGCTGACGATCAATCGGCCATGGCACAGGGCTGCGGCGGAGCGGGAAGAGCTGCCGGCTGCGGTGGGTGAACTACCTCCGGCCGGACCTCAAGCGGGGGAAGATCACCCCGGACGAGGAGACCGTCATCCTCCAGCTGCACGCCATGCTCGGCAACAGGTACGTACACGTACGCATACGGCGTGCACAATGATGATGATTGATGAATAATACACACTTGCATCAGTTAGTAATCCAATGATGTGAGATGCATGTACATGGGAAGTAGATAGAGCCTAGAGTGTGGAGCGCACTGTAGCAGATTAGATTCCTCTCCGGCACTACTGTTGCTGTCTTGCTGATCGATCGATCTTTTTCATCACAATCACTCATCGTGTGCGCTCGTTGGTGGGCGGCGCCTAACCTGGGAAGGGAAAACTGAACCGGTGTCGTTGTGGTGACGCGTGCAGGTGGTCGGCGATCGCGCGGTGCCTGCCCGGGAGGACGGACAACGAGATCAAGAACTACTGGCGGACGCACTTCAAGAAGGCGCGGCCGTCGCGGCGCGCCCGGGCGCAGCTGCTGCACCAGTACCAGCTGCAGCAGCAGGAGCAGCGCCGCCAGTACCTGCAGCTCCTGCAGCAGCAGCAGCAGCTGATGCTCCAGCAGCAGCAGAGCCAGCAGCAGCTGGCGGTGAAACAACAGCAGCTGGAGCAGCAGAGCCCGCCGGAGGAGCCTGATGATCACCACGCCGTGATGGCGATGATGGACAGCCTGCAGAGCACGGCGGAGTGCTACTGCAGCCCGTTGTCGCCGATGTCATTCCCGCCGGAGCAGTGCTGCGCGCTCCCGGCCGACGACGACGCCATGCTGTGGGATAGCCTGTGGCGGCTGGTGGACGGCGACGGATGCGGCGACGGCGATGGCTCCAGCGGCGGCGAGTACTAGGCTACTGGCCAGCTAGTACGTACGAGACTACGAGAGTGTGTGTATGCCAGTGTAAAGAAACGAAGGAAGAGGAGGTTGTTCAGGTTTCGGCTGCTGCAAGGCAAGGATACTGCTAGTGGTAGTAGAGACATGCTAATTAATTTTCCTATGAGAATATAGTTGGTCATGCTTCATGTTTCTTTTTCTTTTACCATGAGCAAGTGGCATTGTATCAAAGGGCCCTCTGTTTATGCTATCCTGTTACAAGGTTGAAATACCTTCATGTAATTTTACTTTCAAGAATCAAGATCATGTTTTAGCATGCATTTATTATCTGCACCAGTTTATCCGGTTCAAACTTTGTCAAGAAAGAAAATATCAACTGCTTAGTGCCTAACTCCTACTTGACAAAATTACATGGGGATGGCCAAGGTGTTATATGCACCTTGTCAGTACATCATCTTGACAGAATCTGCATTCTCAGTGAGTTCCATTAGCTTAAATGGACAGTCTGTCTACTAACGGATGAACAGAACCTGCAGAATCAGGCACGAACTGCAAGTTCAGGTTCATTATATATCTAGAATTGAAAGTTTATCAAACTTTGGTTAACATCTTCCGACAAGTACTTACGGTTTAATATTATGGAATCTGCATAGACTGAGCTTTGATTTCAGAAGAAACATGATCAGAAGAGGCTATCAGATTCAGACTGTTTTGGCCCAAAAGAAATATACCCAAATGATTTCACCCCCAAAGCTAGCTTGTGCTTATTGACAAGAATTCAAGGGACAAGTTTATGTACAAAACAAATCCTTTCCAAATTCCAACCATGTACACCAAACCAATTTATATATCCCAGGACTTCTAATCCCATGTCTGCTATAGAATATTGAAAATAAATGTACGTATCAGCTGTAGGAACAGACTAAAAAAATGGACAGTTAATATATTAACCTAATATTTTGACAGTAATAGAACTTCATCATGATCAGGCAGCATCACAGCAGTTGCTCAGAGAAGGATTTTGTTGTCCTGGACCTGGATCGCCGGCTGAACCTATGTGGAGACCTCTGTGAAGGCACCACAGTTGGGGAGCTGTTCAGCATTTCAGCAGTGGATGGCACGAGAATCTGAGAGCGCTGCAGCATGTCGACCATGGATGGCGTCTGATAGGTATGAATAGTGGTAGTGATCTCTGTTGAGTCCCCACGTGCAGTTGCTCTCTGCCATGAGTGTGAGCTCAGGCCGGCCAGCATGAAAGCCCTGCCTGATTCCTCATACCTTCGCCGGTTCTCCACTCTTTCCTGCATCTCCCTCAGCTCCGTCATCAATGCCAGGCACTGGTTGTCTGAAGATTGTGAAGATTGTGCTGCCTGTGACTCCAGTATCCTCCTACGGGCTTCGAGGATTGCCACGGCCTGAGAGAAATCTCCTACCTCAGCCGCAGCCCGTGCGGCAGACATGTCCTCTGTGGCTTGAACACGGTGCCACTCACGCTCAACCTCAGGAGACATTTTGCAGTCCACATGATGTTCAGGGCGCTGAATCCTGACTTCATCACCATGTACTTCGATGTTCTCCATAGTGATAGCGTCATGATACATGCAGCTTGGTTTGATCAGCACAGTCTGTCCCTGTGCAGCTGGGACATGCAGAGTGAGCAGAAACCCCCTTTCTTCATCTGCATAAAGGTCACCAATATCAACTGAACCACCATGGCCATTTTCAGCAACTTGACTTGTATAGCCGCCAGACTTGATGGAAGTCAGTAGCACACCATTGTCAACACACTCAATGCTCAACCGCATTTCCTTAACCACAACACTTAGGAGGCCACCAATACACTGAGCAAATCCATCTTGGATTGAGCCTTCAGCATCGATAAATGAAAATGTGCCACTGGAGATCTCAGCAATAGCATGCATGGCAGCAGAATCATGATCTGAGCCGAAACCAAAGGTGTGGATCTGGACATGATGGCCTGTTCCAGGAAGGATTGAAGGTGGGACAAGGGCACTGTAATCTAGTAGATTCCTGTCAGAAGGGAGTGTATATGTGTCTTGACCATCAGATAGAAGAATGATACTGCAAACAGGATTCTTCAACCGACGGTCCTCAATCACTTTAGCACCTTTCTTTAGCCCATCAGCAATGTTTGTGCCACCACTTGCAACAAGGGAACTGACAGCCTGCAAGGCTTGCTGCCTACCAGTTAGTGTCATTCGCCGAAGAGGAAAGAGTCTGCGTGCTGTAGATGAGAAAGCAATCACGGACAGGCGGTCGTTGGGTCCAAGGGTTTGGATGACAAAGCTCATGGCATTCTTCAGAAGCGCAATTTTGGTCCCTGCCATGCTACCGCTGACATCAAGCACAGTGACAAGGTCAAGAGGTGCACGGGAGCTCATTGAGTGTGAAGATTTTGGAGCCCTGAGATGGATCAAGATAGCAAAGAGCTCCTTGGTCACTGATTGTTCAATAGCTGGAAATTCTGAATATGCCTTGATTTTAACTGAACCAGTGACAGAACTATGTTCGTCGTTCATATCAGACTGAAGATCTATGTGCTCATCATCATTGAAAATGCCTGCCTCCAGAGTACGGAAGAAAGGGAGGTGCTCCTGCAGGTTTCCACTGTATGTATGGGAAAGCCTGCGGACAACAGCCATGTGCCCTTCATCCTGGGGCCAATTTAATGGGTTCACTCTAGCTCGTCCATAATTGGCATCTGCAGGCGGAGCACCTGGGAGTTCTTTCCACTCAGCACGGCATATCGGGCAGATGAGGTTGCCATGCTGGATATTTGAAGAGATGCAATGAAAATGGAACTTGTGGGAGCATTCAGCAGTGAACAAGGCATGTCCCTGCCCTGATCTCATGCCACCAAGGCAAATGGCACACGTCCTCTGAAATCAAGAAAGTTAACAAAAGGTCACATGTCTAGTATCAGAACTTGCTAACTTAACAAAAAAGCAAACACTCTGCTATGACTTGTGACGTATTTCCTGCATACATATAACCACATCATAGCACTTGAATCTAAAAGGGCACTTTCAGGAATTTACGAAGACACTAAAGCACATGCAAGCAATGCAGATTTTCATACAGCTCTGTGGGAACTGTAAAGACAATCTGAAAATGGATTTTACACAAAGTTAAAAAGGTTGTGAAACACAAGTTTGTGAACCACAAGTTGCACATCCTGATTCCTGATGCCACCACATGAATGCCTGCTTGCTAGTAAAACATGGCCTACCAAGTGTAGTATGCTCAACAACAGCTAGCTATCATGGTTGATCAAAAGGCTATGACATAAAGATTCGAGTTAGGTACATAATGGATGACAGCATGCACCGCAATGAATAGTTACATACATCGAACATAAAATGCATTAAACTGACATATGTCTAGTTTAGCATTTTTTTTCCTCTCGAACAAGCAGGCTAATTTAGCACCTTTGCAGATAAAGACAACTAGATTGGCATAAACAATATATTTTTCAGTAGAAGTATTAACAATGAGTACTTGTAACAATATATGAAAATTCATTTCCATGTTTTTATATTAAGGATCAGAATTGCATTAAAAAATATTAAGGGTCAGAAGCAAACTATTCTTTAGAAATTTTAAGTCAATGAACTCCAGCAAACTCTATAAACCGTGAGTACATGTCAGAATATCCTTGTTGCAAATTCCACTTTTCGTAGCTACTGCGGGTCAAATAAGATGCACTGCACCCACCAACCAAGCAGAACACATGGTCAAATAAGATGCAGGCAGCTTCCCAATAACACAGCTCTTTCCCTTTCAGTAAAAAAGTATGAGCCAGAAAACAGTTTTTGAGGGGAAAAAAACTAGGGAAAACCCTTTACAGCCATATAACACGTGATCAACAGAAACATGTTTAGCCTATGATTTTGAAAATTGTTCCACACCACAAGACTTTTTGTATGCACTCATGACTCATACAACTCTGTTCAGAGTTCTAATAAGCTCGCAGGAAAAATGCAGCGTGGTAAAGCGAACCACTAATCGATATGCTGCATGTCTGGTTTCAAAATTAAATTCAGTGTCTAACCTGCCCGGCAATTCGAGTTTGTTCTGTTTATTACTTTGGTTTGGTTTTTTTTCTTCTCCCTCTATTAGTCGAATATAAAACGGTGGGAACGCCTAGAACTAACGAATCTACTGAAAACGAGGGAGCATGTCAGCATGTGCCATTTGATTAATGATTAATCTTCAAAGTTAATAAGTAGTAGTAGTCAACGGGGGTCTTTGACCAGCACCAAACCAAAACCGCCGTCTTTTTTGCTCGGAATTTTACACGGCGATTTTTCCCAAAATCTGACGAAATCCAACGCCAAAGCAGACATTTCTTCCACATCTCCAATTCTCCCCACGCACACACAATTGGGCATGCCAGATGAATCGGAGAAGAACAGAGAGGAGAAATAAAAATCGAAAACGAAGATGAAATCCCCACCTGCTGCGAGCTCCGGCTCCCAAAGCTCGTCAGCCGCCGCACGGACACGGAGGCGGACTCCATCTTGTCCTCAGACACCTCAGACGGCGCCTCCACCTCCGCCGCCGCCGCCGCCACCGGCGGCACGTCCTCTATGGCCCTCTGGCGCGCGGGCACGCTGACGCAGAGGCTGGTGGCGAGCGCGCGCTTCGCGCGGGCCCACGCCGCCGCCATTGCTCGCCTCCCCTCTCGGTCCTTGGAGCACGAACGGCGGTTCTTTTCGAGTTGTTTTCGAGCGCACGAACGAAATGTTGGCGCCTGCTCGGCCTTGGCGGAGGAATGGAATTGTTGGCTGCGAGCGAGCGAGGTCAGAAGCAGAGGGCTGGGGACTGGATGGTTCTCGCCATCGCGCGCGGTGGGAGGCGGCGGAATTCGCGGTGGCCGCGGGCTCGTGGCGTGCAGGTGTTGGGGTTTTGGTCGTCGCGGGCAGAGCAAGAGCCGGAGAGACAGTGGAGAGGAATATAAACGGAGAGGAAGCCGGAGAGAGGAGCTGGGAAACCCGAAGAAAAAGGATGGGACGTGGTTGACAACTGATGACTTCCCGTTTTGCCCCTGGGAAAAGTATTGTGAGAATATTTTTCATCATCTTCAATTTCGGCATGAATCTTGCCAAGGCCAAGAAGAAGCTCAGCAGTCAGCATAGAATAGGTGATGATGTAACTTGACATTTGGATTCCAGTTCCACCTGTGCTCATCTAACATTCCATCTTGTTAATGAGGGATTGCCATAAGTCAACTGTACTCTAAAATTTGGTTACAACAACTATTTGGAGTATTTGTTAAGTTTGGATATTGGAAAATAGTATAAGCAGATTGGTCCTAGCTAGGACGTTTATAATATTTTTAAAATAAAATAGTGTCGCCATTATACAAAAAAAATGTAATTAATGGAAGACAGTACTACTTAAAGTTGGGTTTTGGAAATGATATAGGTCCAAAACAGTGGAGAGAATAGTCACGCAAGGAATTTCCGGTTCCCATTTCGATGTAGACATGTTGTCGCTCACGCCGGTGGGAATGGAAGGGTTTTTGGTTAATTGAGATGGTCGTTAGTAATAATTAGTAAACACGCTGGTTCACAAGAGGCAAATATGATTCTTTTCCCTTCAACGGTACTACGAACAATGGTGGCATGCGTGTAAGTACATGTACAGTAGCCAACATACGCAAACTGTTTTTTTGACTGTTAACGTGAAAGGGACTTATTTTTTAGAATTACACGTATAACTTTTTTTTCGCGAGCAGGCAATTAGCCCGTATTTCATTAGGGGGGGGGGGGGTCCTAAGACCAACAACAAACGGTTACAGAGGCGCGGCTGAAGGTGCGCGTCGTCAGTGCACTGACCTAGACAGTGCCCTAAACTAGGGATAAGAGATAAAAAACCAGCTTTACTCCTCTCTAAATCCCAAAAAACTGACCTGAGAAACCCCCCAATCCTCCTCGAACTGGGCCGACCCACGATCAGGCCCACAAAGCCACAGAACCCACTAACTCGAGCAGCAGCCGCTCGCCCGCTCGAGAAAGAGTTACGGAAACCGCTCGAGCGAGCGATCGCCGAGACGGTGACGACCGCTCGAGCGAGCGACCGCTCGAGCGGTGACCGGAGCGGGCGACCGCTCGAGCGGCGACCGCGGTGACGAGACCGCTCGAGCGGGCGACCGCCGAGACCGGCCCGCAATAATTGCCTTTCCAGAACACGCACATGGCTACGGGGCTCGAAACAAGCATCCGCGGTGATACCGACCCGCCGCTAACTCCATGGCTACAGGGCCCGCAATAGTGGATCGTACGCTGGTCATTTCCACCATTACGCAGCCCATGCCCCGGATTCGAGGATGGCAGGCGCCACTATTAAGCCATGCCTTGTACTATGCCACGCACGATACCCCCTCAAAACGCCATTGTCAACTCTCCGTACCGCCGTGCACGTCGCTCCATCCCATCGTGCGGATCGTCGACCCCTCGAGGCAGCCCTCAGCCGCTCGAGGAATGATGGCGGATGTGACTGGCGCATGGGGCGTACAGTGATACGTCCATCCCACCTCGACGGCCACTCAACGGGGTTCCCGGGCAGGCCATCATCGCCCACACCTCGATTACATCAGCCCGCGTCAGCCAAGGACTGTCAGGCCATCATCGACCATACTGCTACAGGCTCGACCCGGGTAAAAGCAGGGATCCCCAGGCTCGAACCGGATCAAGAGGGGCGTCCACAGTTCCAGCGACTCGACAGGGCACCCATACTTCGACGTCACGCCCACGATCGCCCTAGCAATCATGTAATCCTGCGCCTCCCCTTGGCCTATAAAAGGGGACGCCAGGGCCTAGTCTAGGGCAGAAGTTTTTTACACTCTCACGTTCACAACACACCCACATCAAACACGCTAAGTCCCAAGGACTACCTTGTACTCACCCTGTACAAGCACTTCGGTGCAGGATAATACAAGTCTCCTCCCCCCCGCTGGACGTAGGGCCTTCTTTCGCCCGAACCAGGATAAAACCCTTGTGTTCTTCTTGCATCACCATCCGGATTAGGGAGCACGCTTAGAAATTTACTTGTTGGTGTGATACCCCCGGGGTACGAAACACCGACAGTGCCTTCGCCACACAACACACACCTATCCTACTGGATCCCTGGAAGTCTCGATTACAAAATAACTAGGTGGCGCGACCAAGCATCTACTAGATGCCCTAATGGTAGTGTAGCCCGCTTCTAGCCACTCCTCCGCCTCCCTACGAATGGCCTGTACCAACTGCTGAAGCGATGACAAACGCCGGTTGAAAACGCGGCTGTTTCGCTCCTTCCAAATGTTCCAGACAATGAGCGCCAGCAAGGTGTCAAACTTAGGACGATCCTCGCAAGCAAGCCGCTGCCTCTGATCAATCCACCAAGTCCCTAAACCTGCATCGGCTGTTGGTGTCAACTCATGGAGCCCCGCCGGCAATTACACGTATAACACAAACGGCCACAACGTGAAAGGTGCTTTAGGTCTTGTAGACTGAGCATTATTTGTAAAGTATATATACAAAAATATATTTTGGCCATAATCTTTTGCGTATCATTTGGCAAAGAAAAAACATTGTCATATCAAAAGCACTTTGGTTATAGAAATGTTGATGCAATCTTTATGACTTAAAACTTTTTATATATTTCTGCTTGATTCTTGGTCCAAGTTTATCAAAATTGATCCTTTCTCTTGTAGAAAATGCGCTTATATCTTTCTAAGGAATGAGGTAGGAGGATAAACATTTGACCGAATAATCAAAGATTAGCTGCGCATTCATCAGGAGGGTCGTTATCCAGTTATCCTTGTAGCGGTGGCATCCCGCTGCAAGCAAGCAAAAGGTAGCGCCGGATGGGACCGGAGGCAGTTTAAATCCATCCATCCAGCCCGTGGACCTGGCACGTTCAGATTTCTGAAGTGCTGCACGTTTCCCAGAGAAGCCTCGACAAATCAACACAGCGTAGTACTAGCGATGGATCAGCGTGTCCGATGTCCGATCACTGCGCCACGGCGCGGTCGATCCGGCTTGGCTTGCGTACGGCAAACTCAGCTGCCGCCGCCGTCAGCATCCGGGGGCAGGCAGCACGGCCAACGTCATGCGGTACGACGCGAACGCGATGGAGATTGGAGCCGCGCGTGCGCGTGGCCTCACCGCTTGCGTGCGCTTCCTGGGCCGGCTCCATCCATCGACCCGACCCGGGTCACGATCACGGCGCGCCGTGGCCGTCTCCAGTCTCGACGCGCACGCGCGCGTACGGCAGCGCGCTCTTGCGGATCGCGGGCCGCTGCACTGCACGCAAGGCAAACGGCGCGCGTGCCCGGCGCCCGCCCCGCGGCATGACGCGAGGGTATCTGGGCTGCATGCGCGCATCCGCCCTCGCCGTGCCGGGTAGGCCACTCGTTGGGGTTGGGGTGTTGGCACGGGAACACCGTCGGCACCGACGTGGCATGCATGCTAGGCACGGACCTCCATACTACATTGCGTGCGTTTTGCATTGGCGAGCGAGTCCGGCCGGGGGGTGGGTGTGCCCATCGTACGTGGGACACACCAGCTGCTGAATTGCCTAGGAATTCCATTTCGTCTCTTCGGTTTTTCTTTTCCCCTCCCATTCTTATGGCTAAAAGTATCAACAATTGACCAAGTTGCTGGCGGGTTACCTAGCTCTAGCTATCAGTATCAGCTGACCATTGTTCTAAAATCGATGCTAATTAATCCTGTTACTATCAGAAGAAACGTGATCCATATTAATTTGGTGATTTGGCGCTGTCTGTTCCGGTCAAGGTTTTGGTGCTACCTAGTGGTACACACCGTGACACCAAACAAAACAAAGATCAGAAACGTATATATTCTCAAAAAAGATCAGAAGTACCAGGTTCGTTCTTAATGAAATACGCTTGAACTCGTATATTATCAAAAAAAAAAAAAGTAAGCATGTTCGTTAAAAATAGGCAAGCAGAGACGGTTCTGCACCGGCCCTCGGCAGTACTGTATCAACCAAGAGTCGATAGCAATAGCATCATCGAACACAAAACGCGTCGTATACAATACAATTATACAAGTACGTACGACCGTCTGCGCTGCTTGTTCCGTTTTTTTTTTTTTTAAGAACGCTGCTTGTTCCGTTGTTCATGTATAGAAGAGGAACAATATATATTTGTACGCCCCTTTTTTGCCCGGAAACTCAATTGTCTGTAGTTCCTTCCTGCTGACGATGATAACCGTGTAAAAAAATGCATGCGCATAATTTGAGATAAACGGCTGGATGAGAGAAACCCGTCGACTGTCTTAGATATAGCAGAAGGTTGACTTTTACCGTCGGAGGGCAACCCTCTCCGTGTGTGGTGTGTATGAATGACGTCATGTCCATTATCCCCGTACGAACGAGCTGCTGAGTTGCTGTCGACGACGACTTTGATCCATTCGTTCCCCATTGATTATCCGCGCAATATACACGAACCAACGAGAGTCGTCATGTATACAGATATATGTATATAAAAATATCGTCGTTCACGTATGCTACAAATGTCAAAGGATGAGAGAGACTTGTAACGACAGGAACGATGGCGGATCGATACAGGCTACAGAGACACATCCTGGTTGCGTTCTCCTATATGATTCGATCGTAGCATACGGGTACGGTACGCCCGCTGTTTGTTTCGCATGATCTGGACGTGTAACCACAAGATGCGGCCAATGCAGCTGCCAGCAATCAGCATGACATCCATGGTTTCAACTCGAATGCTGAACAGCTAGCTACATGCCAATTGCCAAATGTCATATACATTCATGCATGCTAAAAATGCTGGTGTATATGACGAGACTTGAATAGAGTTGGGTTGCGTGTACCTATCAAAAATAAAAGGATCTCGAGCTACAAAAACCAAGTCCACTCTCCAAATCCTAACAAGGGGGCATCAAATAAAGTTGAGGCAACGCTCCTATCAATTCGGGTCCACCACCGCCATCATCAGTTCATCACTTGGTCAGCGTCGACAGTTGGCCATCCATATATAGCGGCTACTCTCTGAAAGCTTGCAACGAAGAACTTGTTGCGTGTGAGTATGTCGTGTGACCGAACGCCCCAAGAGAGGTAGAGAGAAGAAATTGGACGTGAAGTTTCTCTCTCGACACGTCCGAATGTATCCGATGGTCTAGCTTAGCTAGCACCCACCATGCGTCTCTCTGGACTGGAGTATTGCCCAAACAGGCGGTGGGCGGTGGCACACTTGCTTTGGCATTCCCCGATCGATCGGTCTCCACAGTCCACACATGGGCGCCGCGCCGCCGCCGTCACAAGAGACGACGACGACTCGCGCCACCGCGCGCATGCTATTGCTATTTGCTAGCTGGATGTGGTTGGTCGTTTCCTGTTGCGATCACGAATTAATCAATGGCCATGTGCGCCTGCGGCCCGCTACCTCGTTGGCTCGTTCAAACCTGGCGTATACCCGGCTCTAGAAGCAAGCCCAAGAAAGAGAGAAATTTCGATCGATTGATCACCATCAACAGAATGCATGAAGTGCAGGCCGGCGACGCCGGCGCTGGCGCATCGCTGAACCTGTCGCTTCGTGGAAAAGTAGCTAGGGGCACAACGGGGACGACGATGACGACTCGGAGCCGCAGGCCCGCAGCCCGCAGCCAACAGCTCTGCTCGGGCTCGATCGGCGACCAAAACCACGTCCCGCTCGGCCACATGTTTTTCGGCGCTGGGGTTGGTTGGATGTCTGTACGCTTGGACTGGATCGGTCATCTATCCGAACATACATCTCCGCAACGGCGTTCAGACTCGCTCGTCCGTCGTCGTCGTCGTCGTCTGATCCACCTCCGTCGGGTGGCGCCTGGCGCTGGAGTCATCCACACCTCAGCTTTGGCAAGGGTGTTCAGTTCGTACATGGACAGGCGGAGTACGGATCGATATCGATCGATCTCCACTCCACCTCGTTGGGTTGCATTGGGTGCTGCGTGCCGGTCGCGAGCGAGCGTCATGGTCTGGACTCACTCTGGAGAACGTTCGAAAGTGACTGCCGTTGCCATGAGCGCCTGGCTACTACTACATTCCAACCACAACCAGGTGCCGATCTCGGCGTCGGCGAGCCGGCCGGCCGGCCTCGTCGACCTCCGTCGTCACTGAAGCCCGCGGTTGCGATCAGCACGGAGCCGACTCCCCTGGCTGTTTTTTTTTCGAAAGAGCACGTACTGCTTTAAGGGAAAAGAGGAGTTTGAATACAAAGCTCTAGGCAACCTCCCAAGGCTGATCGAGAGCGAAGGCATGTGGGACGTCGACTTCATCATTGTGGAGCTCTTCTTGGAGGCCATGCAATACTTGATGGCCGCCGGTGAGGCGTTGAGCGAGACCAGCCCGGAAGTGAAGGCGTACATGGGTGACCTGAAGGCCCTCGCGCCTAGGGCTGACCATGTCCTCGTATGCGTCCGCAAGGAGGCGCTGCGCCGCGAGAACGAGGCCGGCGAGCACGCCGCACGCAAGCTGATGAGCAGGTACTTCACTGCCCGGAACCCGCTCCTGTTCCGGCTCACCACGGTAAGGGAAATGCGCAAAGTTCGCAAGGAAGGAAGAAAGCTATTGACGAGCATGAAAACGTCTGGTGTCACCAAGATGCTGATGACAAGTAGTGCAAGAAGAAAACGAGAGGAAGAAGATGATGCGGGAAGAGAGCGACGACCAGCAAGCTGAGCAATGCGATACTGATCTGCAAGCCGACCTTGAAGCATGATGCGAGAATTACACACATATAACTGGTATATGCATCACATATAGCAAGAGAGACAACCAGCAAGATGAGCAATGGTTGTATTTCCTTTTCTAGAAAAAACTCATGTCTGTATTTTTCCTTTTTTTTTTGAAATTTACAAAATTACACGCATATAACTCGTATATGATAACGTTTTACATAACAACATTATCATCGTAATTGTTTATTATAACTTCAAATCTTTTTTGGAAAAATATTGTCAAAACTTTTTATGCATAAATTATTGCGTAATGTTTTACGGAACAACTTATCATCACAATTTGTCATTATCACTTTTTACTTTCCTTTTTTATGGAAAAATTCATAACTTTTTATATTGTTAAAAAATACAAAGTTATACTCACAAATCAAGTAATAACCGTTTAGTGACAAATTATCATCGAACCTTCTCATTATAACTTTTGTAGATTCGTGATCATAAGATTTGATTAGCCTGGAAAAAGAGAACAATGAAAGAAGAGAGAAAAATAAGGAAAAAACGCAGTGTTTTATATTACACATAAAAGAAGAGCATAGAGAACCATTACCAAACATTCCTCCTAAGAATTGTATCGGGTGTATGCCCCCTTCCTTTTAACCCTAGGATCAAAATCTAGAATGCTCCCTTTTCCTAGTGTTCGGAAACGGAAAACCCTGAAGCTGGAGGAGTTAGGTGTGTAGGATATGCTTTTAATTTTTTGTTGGGCAAGCAGTAGAAATTCGACTCCTAACTTTTTTTAGAATAAAATTGTTCATAAAACTCCATCCTTGTAAAATAGTAAAGTACCCCATTTCCAAGGGGTACCGTTGAAAATCGTTTCAACAAATCCGTCCAAAACTTTTTTAAAAGTTTTGAACTCGACAGCTAGAATGTAAAATAGATAGGTTAGTGTACAAAAAATAAAAAAAATGAAAACTAGAAAATAAAAAGGACAACATGGACGCAATTGCTCAAGTCTTCATCGACATGGTCAAACAAAATTGACGTCGGGCCGAAGATGGGCCGGCGGGAAGAAGGCCGCGTATAAACCGTATCACGCGTTTCTAAAAAAAAAACGTGTAACGCAAAAAAAAAAGTGCAAACCCAGCGTTTCTTAAAAAAAAAAAAGTGCAAACAGGCCTGTTGTGTGTGTTTCCGGTGAAATCTTCAATTGGGCGGCGGCGAGGATTTTGCAGCATATCGCCGGATTTGGCAGCGGCGCGGCAGGCAGGCGAAGACGGCGGCGGAGAAGTCGAATCAGCGATCCTCAGTACACTTCAACTTGTTTTTCAGAAAGAAGAAATTACAAACATGCCGATTATTCAAGGCAGAAACGAATTTCAACACCGTACAAGATCACGATGGCATGCACACATCTACTGCTCCGCCACGTCCTTCGATCCAGAGCTCCCCGCTTCTTCAGCAGCCGTCGGTTGCTGCTGCGGCTGCTCAGCTGCCGCCTCCCGCGCCTGCCGCGACCGCAACAGCATGGCGCGCATGGCTGGAGTCAGGTACGACGCTGCGGCATCCACCTCGGTCGACGCCACATCGGCCGACGCTGCGTTGCAATATTCCGTCAAGTCGGTGTCCATGTCCACCGTCTCCGCATCGCCTGCATAGTTCATCGCCTCCCCACCGCCAACGCTGCCCTCTGCCGAGGTCTCCACCACGGCCTGCAGAGGGTGCAGCTGCGTCGACGTCGCGCGCTGCTGCGCGTGCGCGCTTAGGCTGGTGAGCACGTACGCGCGCCCCGACCGCTCGTAGCTCTCCCGGTTCGCCACGCTCTTTCTCATGCGCCGCACCCCGGCTCGCACAAACTTGTTGGCGTAGCCGCCGCGTCCCATGGCTCGCTCCCGGTTCTCGAGTATCTCCGCCGCCTCCTGGTGCGAGCCACGCTCCGCGGCCGCCCGAGCCGCCGCCATGTCCTCGATCGCCTCCACCCGGACGCGCTCCCGCTCCACCTCGGCTGACCGCTCCGCGTCCGCCGCGTGCTCCGGCCTCGCCACCACCGTGTCGTCCGCCGTCACGTCGACGTGCGTGCCACCAGCGGCTTCTAGGTAGCTGCAACGAGCCTTGAGAAGAAGAGTTTCATCGCCGCCCGTTGCTTCCACAGCTGGAACTTTCAAGAATAGTAGGAAGCGCCGCTCCTCATCGGCGTAGAGCTCGCCGACGGCGATCGACGCGGAGCGGCCGTCCTCGTCGACGCGGCTCTCGTAACGCCCGAATTTGACCGAGCTGATGCGGACTCCGGGATGCACGCAGACGATGGCGACGCGGGCCTCCTGCGCCACGACGGTGAGCAGACCGCCGATGCACTGCGCGAACGCGTCCTGGATGACCACCTCGTTCTCGATGAAAGAGAACGTCCCGCCGGTGGCCTCGGCCACGACGTGCATTGCCGCCGCGTCATGGTCGTTACCGAAACCAAAGGTGTGGATGGGCGCCGACCCCTCGCCGGTTCTGGCGGTGCCAGGCACGAAGGACGGTGGCACCAGCACCTCGTAGTTGGGCACACCGCCCCGCCGCGCCCGCCGCGGCATGCTGTAGTTGTCGTGGCCGTCGGAGAGGAGTATGACGCCGGAGACGGCGTTCCGGTGCCGGCGCTCACCGAGCACCTTGGCGGCTATCCGGAGCCCCTCGGCGATGTTGGTGCCGCCGGCCGCTGTGAGGGACTCCACTGCCTCTGAGGCGAGACCCTTGCCGGTGTCCGACATGCGCAGGAGCCTGGTCACGCGGCGCGCCCTGGACTCGAAGGACACCACGCTGAGGCGGTCGTGCGGGCCGAGGCTGCCGATGACGAACCCCATGGCCTGCTTCACCAGGTCGAGCTTGTTCCAACGCATGCTTCCGCTCACGTCCAGCACCGTCACGAGGTCGAGTGGGGCGCGCGGCGCGTCTCGGCCTCCGGCTGCCGCCTCGTACACCGGAGCCTTCATGTGCACAAGAACGGCGAAGTTGTCGTGCGACGTGTCCCTGGCAACAGCCGAGAACTCGACGTGTGTCTTGACGGCCAACGTCCCACTGGATGCAGCAGCCTGTCGCTGGTTGTCCTGGCCAGAGGGCAGCTCCACCTCCACCTCGTCGTCGTCGTCGAACAACACTTCTGGCTCCGCGGGCTGCGGCGGTGGCTGCACGGCGGCGACGGGCTGCTGCCTAGACGGCGGCGGCTGCTGCACTCCGTGCATGGGCTCGATTCGGGGAAGTGGCTGCCGCGGTAGCGTTCGTTGCACCGGCGCCTGCTGCGGCTGCACCACGGACGGCAGCTCGCGCCACTGCGCGTTGCAGAGCGGACAGACGAGGTTGCCGTGCGCGACGCTCTCGGAGATGCAGTGGAAGTGGAACGTGTGGGAGCACTCCGCCGTGAAGATGGCCTGCCCGCCGTCGGCGCCCATGGCGCCGAGGCATATGGCGCAAGGATTGCTCTGCATCCAAACCAAAACTTGCACACATCAGACATTCAGACATCACTGAAATAGTCCGTTCAAGGACGAGACAGGACAGAGTTCAGAAATTAGATCACAGTTTGTGTCACGACAAAATAGAAACGAGATGGATCGTCACATTTGAGCCATCCGAAGATTTTTGAATACGCTGTATAGATGGAAAATTCGATAGAGCACTTCATAGCTTAGCAGAGTTTTTCTACCTGTTGAGGACCTTCCATGTCAGCGAGATGCTATGAGAACGATAGAATCAGTGATGGGATGCTATGAGAACGATAGAATCAGTGATGGCTCTGGGTATAAAACAAGCCAAATGCTTCACCTCAAAGGAAAGAATGACGCCATTGCAAAGCTGGATGCCTGGCCTGGATATACCGTCGTGGCAGCTACGATATGCTGATGTCCATAGAATATATCATAGAATAGAACCCTCGGTCTCGGCCTGCACGATATTGATCCATAATCCTTATTACATTTACATCCTCTGTCCAATGCTCCTCGAGGATTATGTTATGGGTTATACTGCCTTCAGGAGTAGAGCGGAGTGTACAAGGTTATTATAGTACTTATTATGGTACATACAAAAACATTTGTATTTTGGTTGCTTTTGGAATCATTTTAAATAGACCTCTAAGATAACGATGTTTGAAAACAGATCCAAGGTTTTAACACTTGTCTGCTGGTGCTTGCATACTTAGGGATGTCATAAATCTGAAAAGAAAAACCTTTTTTTTTACAACATGAATTGAAAAAACTTAACCAGGTGTGGGTACAAGTATACAAAATAAGCTGTTGGTGCTTGCATACTTGAGGATGTCATAAATGTTAAAATATAATTGAATTGTCCACCTCTCTTCATCAGCTTTGAATAGCTGGTGAATAGAGGTGGCCAATTCACTTATATTCCAACATATATTAAGTTGCATGCACTAACTAATTCATTCAATCTAAAAGTTGATGGAGAGAGGTGAGTAATTTACTTATATTCCAACAATAAATCTAAAAAAACCTTAACCGAGTATGGACACAAGTATACAAAATAAGCTGTTGGCGGTTGCATACTGGATGTCATAAATCTGAAAAGAAAAACTTGTTTTGGCAATGAAAAGAAAACTTAACCCGGTGTGGATATAAGTATATAGAAAATAAGCTGTTGGTGCTTGCATCCTTAGGGATGTCACAGATCTAAAAAAAAAAAGAAAAAAAAACTTAGGGATGTCATATGGGTATGGGTTGACCCAAGCGATTATTACAAAAAATAGTCTGAGAAATGTCCCTAAAATTCCGGCAGCAGATTGTTGCTTTCGTTAAAATTTGAATTGCACGAAAATTTCTATGTTGTTTCAAGATTATTTTTTTTTCTTTCCGAGTAGCACAAATCAATTGAACAGGTCTTTTAGAACACAGCCACATATTCTTAAAGAAAACGTCCCGAAAGCAACACAAGGAGGCAAGGAACTCTGAATTTCAGTTTGTTCATCCATTCCTCAGTCTCGCACAAATTTGCACCCAGAACCAAAAACAAGACAAGCTTTGGTACTTCGCGCATGGTTTATTGCTAGTGTGATTGTGAATTTAAACTTTCACATGGCAACACGTCTACTGGTTCACAACTTCAGGTTCTGCTACAGAGGTTTCAGCTTCTTTTCCTATCTTGGACGGCGGCTGCTGGCCAACCGAGGACTCCTCCCGCGCCTGCCGCGACCGCAGCAGCATTGCTCGCATGGCCGGCGTCGCGAACGACGCCGCATCCGCGGCCATGTTCATGTGACCACCGCCCATGTTCATGATGTTGGCGCTGGCGCGTTGGTACCCGTGCATGGACATGCCAGCGAGCATGAAGGCGCGCCCCGAATTTGCGTAGTTATTCTGGTTGGAAACGAGCCGGCGCATCTCGTGCAGCTCCGTCCCCAGCGACTGCATCGTGGCGTCGCCGCCAAGCGCCGCCACCGACT
Source organism: Themeda triandra (assembly GCA_018135685.1). Lineage (NCBI taxonomy): Eukaryota > Viridiplantae > Streptophyta > Magnoliopsida > Poales > Poaceae > Themeda > Themeda triandra. The sequence goes on along the minus strand of JAENPR010000031.1, from coordinate 921,984 downwards.
GCAGCACCGCTTGTTCCCTGCTCTCGAGTATCTCCACCGCGTCCTGGTGCGCGCCCCGCTCCGCCGCCGCCCTCGCCGCGGCGATGTCCTCGGCCGCCTCCACGCGGACGCGCTCCCGCTCCACGTCAGCCGAGCGTTCCGCGTCCACCACCTGCTCCGGTCTCGCCACCACCGTGTCCTCCGCCGTCACGTCGACGTGCGCGCCGCCGGCCGTGTCTCGGTAGCTGCAGGTCACCTTGATCAGAGCAGTGGCACCGTCCGTTGCTTCCACGGCTGGAACAGTCAAGAACAGCAGGAAGCGCCGCTCCTCGTCCGCGTAGAGCTCGCCGACGCGGACAGAGGCGGAGCGGCCGTCCTCGTCGACGCGGCTCTCGTAACGCCCGGACTTGATCGTGCCGATGCGAACTCCGGGATGCATCGAAGCGATGGCGACGCGCGCCTCCTGCACCACGACGGTGAGCAGACCGCCGATGCACTGCGCAAACGCGTCCTGGATGACCGCCTGGTTCTCGATGTACGAGAAGGTGCCGGCGGTGGACTCAGCGATGACGTTCATGGCCGCCGCGTCGTGGTCGTTGCCGAACCCAAACGTGTGAACCGGCGCCGACCAGTCCCTGGTGCTAGTGGCCACGAAGGACGGCGGCACGAGCGCCTCGTAGTTGGGCGCGGCGCCGGTGCCCCGCGACCACCGCGGCGCGGTGTAGGTGTCCTGGCCGTCGGAGAGGAGTATGACGCTGGAGACGGTGTTTCGGTGCCGGCGCTCCTCGAGCACCTTGGCAGCCGTGCGGAGCCCCTCGGCGATGTTGGTACCACCGCGCGCGACGAGGGATTCCACGGCGCTCTTGGCCGCGGCCTTCCCGTCTCCCGACATCCGGAGGAGCCTGGTGACGCGGCGCGCCCCGTCGGAGAAGGACACGACGCTGAGGCGGTCGTGGGGCCCGAGGTTGTCGATGACGAACCCCATGGCTTGCTTCAGGAGCGCCAGCTTCCCCCCGGTCATGCTGCCGCTGACGTCGAGCACCGTCACAAGGTCGAGAGGCGCGCGTGCCGCGTCGCCGTCGTCGGTCGCCATACCGGGAGCCTTGACGTGCAAGAGGACGGCGAAGTTGTCGCGCGACGAGTCCCTCGCGACGGCGGAGTACTCGGTGTGCGTCTTGATAGCCAGCGTCCCACCGGATTTGGATGAACCCGCGCCCTGGTTCTGGTCGCCGCCGCCGCTGCCGGAAGAGGAGGCCGGCGGCTCCACCTGCTCGTCGTCGTCGAACACTTGCGGCTCCTCGGGCTGGTGTGGCGGCTGCCAGCCATGCATCGGCCGATGCATAATCGGCGGTGGCAGCATGTGGTGCATGGCCTCACCCCGTGGCAGCGGTCGCGCGCGCGGCACCGGCGCGGGCTGCGGCTGCGGCTGCACCACGGACGGCAGCTCGCTCCAGCGCGCGTTGCAGAGCGGGCAGACGAGGTTGCCGTGCGCGATGCTGGCGGAGATGCAGTGGAAGTGGAACGTGTGGGAGCACTCGGCCGTGAAGATGGCCTGCCCGCCGCTGGCGCCCATGCCGGCGAGGCATATCGCGCAAGGATTGCTCTGCACCCAAAGCAGAGTACATACACACAAAATGAGTACGCACCAAATGAGTCTGTTTCTGTTCATGATGAACTTCGAGATCGCTAGTCCTAAAGAAACCGTCTTTCACAGGAATTTATTTATCTGGATGGAAACCAAAACGAATCGCATGTCGAATGTATGGAAAGTAATCAAAGTACAGATGGAATTTCTCAGAGATAACTGCAGAATTCACTGGCGGATTTCACTGGCTCACCTGGTCAGCACCTTCCATGTTGATCGAGTTAGCTGTGGGGTGATTAAATGTTTAGCTAGGATGATTAAATGTTTACGCGATGTAGCTGCGGGATATATGAATCCGGTATATATAGCAGGGCAGATGCTTCGATTGAAAGGAACGAGAAGAGTTGGATGTATCGCCGTGGTTTCCACGATGTGCTGGCACCGACTTAAAATCCCCTGACCTGGAGACGGTTGTAATGCATTGTGCATTTGTGCTAGTCTCCTTGAGGATTAAGCTATCGCCTAATCGCTTCGGTTGTTCCGGGCCGACCTGGTTGATGCGGAGTGCAAGGAAAGTCGGGGCCGTCCCGCAAAAAAAAAAGTTGGGGACCAGGCCGAAGCCCAACTCGCGTCCTGCACACAAACACATTGTCCATTATATACAAGCCCATATAACTTTCAGCCCAAAGCAACAAAATGCCTGCCCAACACAGAAACGGGGCCAGCGACAACACCCACACTCTGGCATACTCACAGTATGCTTGTTGCATGGAAACAACACGACTGACTACCTTAAATTCTACGAGTACAAAAACACGTAAACAACAACACACAAACTGGCACGAGCGGAGCTAGTTTTCGTCTTTGCTAGTCGGAGCATCGGCATCGGCCTCGGCGACGGTGGACGAGCCCGAGAACTTGTCGTCGATGCCGGCGTGGTAGAGGAGCGCCCAGATGTGGGTGATGAACTCGCCGCCCTTGCCGAGCGCCTTCTGGTGCGCGCTCATGCTACCATGCGGCGCCATCGACACGAGCAGCTCGCACCACAGCTCGGCCAGCGCCACCCACAGGCCTTCGTCGCCGTCACCGCCGCCATCATGCGCCAGCACGCTCTTCAGAGCTCCGGCGAGCTTCCGGCCTCTCGAGACTATGCCGTCCTCTTCTTGGCTGTCATGTGCCGGCCCCTGCTTCCTGTTCGCCGCCTCCTCGCCGCCGCCGTTGGTGGCATCTTTTTTGTCGACCGCTTTCGCTTCGTCGAGGACGACTTTGCACATGTACTTCACAGAGTTGCCGGCGATGGGGAGCAGCTTCGGCTTGTAGAACACCAGGTAGGCGCAGTACTTGGACAGCGTGGTGGCCACGAGCCTGTAGTCCACAGGGCGTGACCCTGGTTCTTTCTGACTCCCGCGGCCGTCCTCCAGATCCATCATGCATTTGCACAATCCTCCAACGCTCGGCTGCCGGCCGGCGCCGCCGTCTTTCTGCTCCAGCGTGCTGGTCGCGACGTGCCACACCATGATTCTCTCGATGTGTGTCTCAGATTTGCAGTGCCTTGCAAGTCGCTCGTCGCCATCTACCTTGCTCCTCCTCATCAGGGACTCGTGGCCGTGGACCAATTCCTCTCTGTTCATCGCGAGGGTTCTGCATATCATCTCCTCTATGTCCTCGGGGACCGGGTGGAGGGTCTTGCACTTGTTCATGCGGAAGCCCTCGTCGCCGGTGAGCAGGACGAAGGACCTCGCCGTGTGGTACAGCTTCACGATGCACTCCGGGATGCTCCTCTGCTTCTTGGGCGCCTTGAGAAGGTCGAACTGTCCGAGAGAGCTGCCGATGGGCTCGGCGATCTTGCCGCAGCAGATGAACTTGAGGACGCAGTTGAGGAAAGGGGATTCTCGCATCCACGATTTCCTGATGTATGCGGTGACCACCATAACCTGAAAGGCAAAGCAGAGCATGAGGACCATCAATTATTGAAGGGTCCATTATTCTCAATTCCACTATTCCAGATGTGATAAGATCGGTTAGCAGGGTGTGCCGTAACGGGATGATTGGAGGACAAATTTCATAAGGGTTAGCCTCCCAAATACTTAAGGCCGTGTTTGGGACAACCCAACTTCGCTCGTAGTAGTAGAGCAGATATTTTCTTAACTTCATTTTTACAAAAACAGTTCTATCGATGGACCTAACTATGACAAACCAAAACTAATAAATCTCATACAGGAATCTATTAGAGCGAGTTAAATCCATTGAAGAAGATGTGCCAAACGGGGCTCTGAAAAGGATGTAATTTAGCTGGTCTCCCAGCAACAAAACCTATTACTTTCTATAAAAAGCGGGACCAAATGGTCTTTAGTCTAAAAAAAGATGTAATTTCTCTATCCTCCATCCTAAAATAATTGTACATCACGTTTTTGGAGGAATTGTTTTTTTCAGTCTGATTAGATTTATCAATGTTTGCATATCTTAACATCTTTAGCAGTGTTTAGTTATTTGTTGATAGATTTTATACTCAAATCTGTCAGATTCTTTTATAAATGCTACTTAGTAGACAAAAATTGTAAAAATATGATATATGTATACTTTTATGAAAGTATTTTTTAAGGCAAATATATTCAATAATTTTCACATTTACAAACTCAACAAGATTTAGATTCCCAATTAATTGAATGTAATGGAATCTTAGTAGACAATTATAGCACAAATACAAGCTATGTTTAATGAAATATACTTTGACATTAATCTAATGATAGTTACTACATATTATTACTTTTGTATATATATATATTTGGTTAAAAAAAAATTATTTCCTCAAAAAAAATTTAAAAATGGCTTCTTGAAAAATAAGATGTGCAGTTATTTCTGGAACTTAGATAGCAATTTAAACTTTATCTTATCAAATTTTTATAAAAGAGTATCAATGTTTACAACATAAAATAGGTATACTGTAAAAATGTATCTCGTCGTGAATATAGTTGCAATGATAGGGTATTACAGATATTGATGTTTTTTAAATAAATTTTAATTGAAGTCAAAATGATTTGGTTGAGGTTGTGTACTATTGGTGTGCAAAGTTTCAATTTTCTTTTAAAAAAACTCCTAAATATTATTTTACAAATGGTTTTCATGATCGCACTAAGTATATGATTTGAAAGAGAATATCTTACGTACTATATGGAACATACTACATGTGACTGAACAACTGCATAGTGTCTGAGGAAATAACTTCGCCACGTGCCAGAGCGGTGTACTATACGTTTATCAAGCTGTATGAGGCCTCTCTCTGAGTGACTTGTCCCATGTAGTCACGGCACGTGCATACGTACCTTAGTCCAGTCGGAGAAGAGGTGGATGAAGAACTCGCAGATCTCCATCCCGGTGACCATGCCCACGATGACAAAGGTGATAACCAGGTCCACGTTCTTGCCATGGACGAGGTTGGACGAGCTCCCCTGGGGAACCCGGTAGTGCCGGACCGCCGACACGGTGATCCACACGGACACGCCGACCGTCACCACGAACAGCGCCGTGCTGACGACCGGGAAGCCGGAGCTGAACAGGATGGGGTACTTTGTGTAGAGCATGTCCCTCGCGAAGCCCAGCTCCGTCCTCACCACCCGGAACGTCCGCTGCCAACCGCTGCCGTCCTGCGGACGAGGTCGTCGAAGACCAGACGCTGCGCCTTGTCCCTCTCGCTCTTGGCCGTCGGCACGCTGGCGAACTTCCGCCTCAGCAGCTTGCACAGCGCGAAGGAGAGGCAGACATCTCTCAGCTCTTTGCCGTGCTTCTCCCATGTCAGGAGATCCTTTTCGCACTGCCAGACCTTGGCGACGGTGACGGTGTCCTCCGCCGGCTTGTACTGAGCCTCGTACTGGTTCTTCACTCTTTGGGCCTCCGCCTTGGAGTCGCCGATGATGAGATAGTTGCAATTTGTCAAGCCATCCTTCGACTCTGAGGATGTTTCCTCGATCTCGTGCTCGTGCTTCATGTAGTCAGCGACGAAGCTGGTGCTTGCGTCGCCGTAGCTGCCGTTGGCGACCTTGAACCGGACGATGCGTTCCAGGAACTTGGCGACCATGAGCGCCCAGAGCGCCCAAAGCGGGTACCGGAACTGGGAGGCATGCGAGTAGTAGCGCACGTAGAGGCCGAGCGTGACGATGTTGTAGGCGCGCGTGAACTCGTGGACTGCGAGGTCGGAGCGGCGCGCGGAGACGCCGTAGCCGGAGATGGTGTAGACGCCCTCGTATCCCGCCAGGAGGAGGATGCCCCAGAGCAGGTAGAGGTCGTTCCGGAACGGCATGGAGAGCAGCATGGTGAACATGCCGAAGAGGAACCGCGTCACGGGCTGCGTCACAGCGAAGAGGAAGCCCTTGATGAGGTGGCTGGAGCTCCACAGCCGGTGCTGCGACGCCGTCAGGAAGTAGGCCAGCGCCAGCGCCAGCGCCACGAAGCACGCCTTCGACTCCACGATGATGCGCAGCGCAACCTCCGAGACCAGCCCTTCGGAGGTGTGGTTTTTACACTGCTGGTAATTGAGCGCCGGCGGCGGCAGCGGCACCATGGCTGCCATTGAGATTGCCGAGATGGCTCTCAGTCTCAGCTCAGATGCTGACACGAACCGAGGCAAAGCTGGATGCCTGTGCCCTGTGGTGTGTGTGGTGTGATGTGCCCACGAGCTGCCGAGCAGGGCACGCGGGCCTGTATATACGCCATCCAAGTGGCTTTACGATTCGTGCGAATGAGGGTCCGGTGAGAGGTTCACTCGTTAAAACGCACGTGATGCCTATCATTGGGAATCAATCACTAAACCTGAACAGAAGCGCATTTGTTTCAGTTGACTCCAATGATTGACTTGAGCCAACGGTGGACGCTGTAGTGCGCCAACATGGCACTTCGTGTTTACACTCACAATCGCAGAGGCTGCAGGCAGGTCAAGTCGTGTGAAACACGACAATCTTGAATTCTCGACCTTGTCGACATGTTTCAGACAGTCCTGGGCCTCGACTGGATCTGAATGCATACGTTACCAAAGACTCGCGGGGTCTTCTCGAGTAGTATACGAGCTTCTCATGTCACTGTGAAACACAGAATGAAGGTACAGGTTGTCTGCATCCTGTGGTATCATCTGAAGGATCTGCTGAATCTTTTTTTTTTTATTCCCTTTCAGAGATCACAGGAGCCATTGGCTGCAACTTGTTAGGATGATCTCAATCCCGAGTTGGGCCCAACGGCTCAACTCGGGCCCCTTGACCCACGCGCTCGATCGGGCGCCACCCACCACTATGGCCGGAGCCCCCGTCACCCGCGCTATAAAAAAGGAAGGTGGGCCGGCGGCTCAAGGCACGAGGTTCGCCTTGAGCTCACTCGTACCCACCGACAAACCCTAAACCCGATCCTAGGGGCGCAGCCGGTGGACGGGAAGCACCTCCGCCCGCCGTCACATGCACCGCGCCATCGACGACTTCATCGCCACCGCTTCACTCGTCTCGCATCGACGACATGGCCGACGGCAAGCAGCCGCGGCGCGCCGCCGGATCTTCCTCCACCGCCCCCGTGAAGGCCCCGGTAAAGCCTTTCCGACTTATCCTCTTTCTCTCTACCTCTCTGCCTACCAATCCCCAAAAGTGTACCCACCTAGATGTCACTGCTAGATTGATCCTAGGGTTCAACAATGGTATCAGACGCCTAATAGCTAGTGGATCTAGACTGGGAAAGCACTAAGAGTGAACAGATCGACCGATTTCGAATCGGAAAAGTCAAACCCTAACCCTAGATCTGGGAATGGGAAAGGAAAAGAAGGGAGACGGGACGTCTTACCTGGACCAACCTGTGCTTACCGCCGACCGACCGCCGCCGCTCGCCGGCGCGCGGGGAAAGAATCCGCCGACCGGGGTCTCGCCGCCGCGTGGACCTACCTCGAGGTCGGGAGTCAAGGGGCACCGCGAAGACGCCCCTTCGACGGCGGCGCGCTCACTATCCGCGTGAACGCGCGCACCGGCCAAGGGGGCGCGCGACGGTGCCATCACCTCCATCTCCGGCCATGGGCGGCCGCCGCTCGGGCCGCCGTGGCCGAGGAATGGAGGAAAAGGGAGGAGCACGGGGAAGGAGCAAAGGAGCCGCCGCCGGCGAACCACTCGACGGCGCCGCGTTCAACCCAGCCGTGGGGAGCGCGTACACCGGCGAGAAGGTCCGCGGCGGCGCGCCTCACTCCGCCACGGCCGCTGCTGTTTCGCAGAAGAAGAAAGGGGAGCTGCGGCGGTAGAGAGAGAAAGGAGAGGGTGAAAATGAGTCTAGGGTTTCGGGGGTTGGAACCGGCTCGCAGCTTTGTCCCTCCGGACGGCGCGTGGCCGTCGGATCTAGGGCGCGGCCGATCAACGGCCGGGAGCGAAATGGACCAAAAGCGGCCAAAGGGGGGCGCCGCGGTGGGCCATTCGCGCCCGGGCCCACGTTAGGGCCTCGGGTACAGAATGGCGCCACCGGCCGCCGCGAAATGGCAACTGGCCGGGCCGATTTTATGATGTTGGGCCGGAAATGAAATAAAAAAAAAAAAGAAAAGGCCGAGCGCTAGGCCGGGCAAGAGCTCAAAAATAGGGCCGCGCGGGCCGTCATGCTCGGCGTGAGCGCTGCAGCGCAAGCACATATGGCTCCGGGCCGCGCCGCCGTGGCCGCGCAGATGTTTTAGGCCGCTTTGGCCAAATGAATAGGAAAAGCAATTTTATTTTGTTTTTCAATTTCCGAACTGCATAGAGGCATATTTTGATGTTTTTGAATCGGTTTGAATTCAAATTTCTGTCCAATTTTTGTCCAACGATAATTTTGGTTCGTAGTACGGTAAAGTTCATTCATGTTTCGAAAATTGCTTATATAAAGTTAAAGTTTCCGCTGCGTATTTAAAGTTATTATCGTTTTCATTGTTAAATTCGAACCAACGGGAGAGTTTAATATTTGAAAATGGATAATTTTTTGTGATTATAATGTTGCTATTATTCGACCAACGTTGATTAATAGCAATATTATGATTTTTGATTAATAGTTGTTGCCCACATTAATTCTATTTCTCGCCCAACGGTGATTTAGAATTATTGCAAAGAAAATTTTATATTATGTTCTCACCTCATATGAATTGTAATTCCCGGTAGTTCCTCCCGATGTCCGCCCGAGAGAGATTCCACCACGAGGGGAGACAACTACCTTGAGTGGAAGAGGAAGATTGACTTCACTTTCACTATAGCCGAGGTTGACTGGGTGCTCATCAACCGTGTCCCACGCACTGTGGAACCTGCGGGAGGCCGGTGAAAGTGATGAAGCATGGGAGAAAAGAAAGAAAGATCATGGCCCCATCAGATGGCCTATGATATAAAGCATGCTCGATGGGTCGTGACAACAAGAAATGTTGTCTTTGTCATTGAGAATACAATTGACCCGCTTCTTACAGGGTCAATTGAAAAGTGTGACACTGCTATTGCTTACTTTGAGAGGATCAAGAACCAGTTCACTGGTTCCTCCAAAGTGTATGCTACCCATTTGTTCAGGCAATTGACAAATGAAAAGTTCAAAGGAGGTAGCATACGTGACCATATTTTGAAAATGAGTCACTTGGCAAATAAGCTAAAAGGAATGGACCCGGAAATACAACCACAGCTCCTTATCCATTTTGTTTTAGCTTCCTTGCCTAGAGAGAGTATGAGAACTTTGTCATAAACTACAACATGCAGCCTCGAGAAATGGGACTTAGACAAGCTCATTGCTCAGTGTGTTGATGAGGAGCTCAGGATCAATGGCCAACCTGGTGGCCAGGCGAACATGGTCAAAGGAAAGGGCAAAAGGCCCTTCAATGCCCTTCAAGGCTCCCCAGCAAAGAAAGGTCCTATGCGGGGGCAAGCCACGGTTTCAAGAACGGGGGCAAGCCACGGCGGGTGACAACTCATGCCGGCATTGTGGTAAGGAGGGCACAAGAAGACCGAAAGGCCCGATTGGTTGAGAGAGCTCATGAGGAAAAAGGGTGAGAACGTTATTTCATTTGTAAATGAATCTCTCGTATGCAAAGTTTTCAAAGTCAACATGGTTTATTGACTCGGTGCAACTATTCATGTTGCAAATTTTTTACAGGGATTCATTTCGACGAGAACTACGCTAAAAAGAGAAGAGGCCATTAGCGTTGCGAATGGCGTACACAGTCGAAAAGAGAGGCAATAGGAGATGTAGCATTAGATTTACCTAATGGCTATAGTCTTACTTTGAGAGATGTTTTTTATGTTCCTACACCGCAGCGCAATTTGATAAGTGTAATAAAGTTGGATGATTCGGTTTTACCCGTAATTTTGGACATGGCAAATGTGTCATTTGGTTTAATGATATTTGTGTTGGTCTTGCCTTCCGACAAGACGAATTATATATGTTATCACTATGTGAAAGTGTGAATTCCATATGTAATGTGAATGATAGCGTTTCCTCGTCTACAAATGAGAAAAGAAAAAGAAAGCGAACTACAACGCAACGGCGAAATTATGGCACCGTCGTTTAGGCCATATTTCGAGGGGAGAATAGAAAGACTAGTAAAGAATGAAATTCTTCCTCCTTTGAGTTCGGCAATTAGAGCAATGCATCGATTGCATAAAAGAAAAATATGTAAAGCAAATTAAAAAGAATGCCAAACGAAGCACGGGAATATTAGAGATCATTCACACCGACATATGTGGTCCTTTTCCGTAAAGAGTGTGGATAGCTATGATTCGTTCATTACATTCACGTACGATTACTCCTTTGGTTTGGCTATATTTATCCAATTAAAGGAAGAGATGAAGCATTGGATAAATTTAAAACATTTAAGGTCAAGTGGAGAATCAAGATAGTTTAAAGATTAAGCTAGTCCGGTCCGACCGTGGGGAGTACTATGGTCGGCATACCCCATATGGTCAAGTTCCCGGACCTTTCGCAAGGTTTCTACAGGGAAAATGGTATAGTTGCCGTATTCCATGCCGGGTGAACCTCGCAAAATGGAGTAGGCGAAAGGCGTAATCGTACCCTGATGGATATGGTGCGCAGTATGATGAGTTACTCTGATTTACCATTGAGTTTATGGATAGAGGCATTAAAAACCTCCATTCATATTCTCAATAGAGTGCCAAGTAAATCGGTGCCCAAAACACCGTATGAATTATGGACAGAAGGGTACCTTCACTAGACCACTTGCGTGTGTGGGGGTGTCCTGCCGAGGCTAAAGTGTTTAACCCAAATATTGGGAAACTTGATCCTAAAAACAAAGGTGAGTTGCCATTTCATTGGCTATCCTGAAAGGTCAAAAGGTTATCGTTTCTACTGTCCCGATAGACTCACAAGGTTTGTGGAAACGAGACACGCCATTTTTCTAGAGGATGAAATGATGAGGGGGAGTATGGCTGCTCGGAAAATTGATCTTGAAGAGAAGCGGGTGTGTGCACCCAATCCCGTGATTCAAGAGCCGTTTTTCGAGCTACCTATTGTTCCCCGCACCAATAGTGCAAGACACCGTGGAGCAAGAACTGTTGTTGTTCCTCCCGTGGTAACAACAGGAAAATGAGGAACCTTGTTCAGCAGAACCTGTGAAAATGTTGCCACAAATGAGGGGAGCAACCTCGGCCTCCAATAGTAGATGTGCCAAATGTAGAGGCCCCTAGAAGGTCTCAAAGAGAAAGAAGACTACGCTATCTCCGGTGATATATATGAGTTAAATAATATCACCGAAGAGTATCAAATGGAGGGTGATCCCACCTCATTTGAACAAGCCATGAGAAGCGATCATTCATCCAAGTGGTTTGAAGCCATGGAAGATGAAATGAGATCAATGAGTGCCAACGATGTTTGGGACTTGGAAGAAATTCCCAAAGGAGCCAAAACAAAAGAGGCCGTAAATGGGTCTACAAAATAAAATATGACTCCCAAGGGAACATAGAGAGATTTAAAGCGCGACTTGTGGCTAAAGGTTTCACACAAAGGGAGGAATTGATTACACGAGACCTTTTCTCCAGTCTCATGTAAAGATTCTCTCGAATAATAATGGCATTGGTGGCACACTATGATTTAGAGTTGCATCAGATGGATGTGAAGACGGCATTCCTAAATGGAGATTTGGAGGAAAATGTATACATGGCACAACCGAAAGGTTTTGTCGTGGAAGGTAAAGAAAAGATGGGATGTCGCCTAAAGAAATCGATTTATGGGTTAAAGCAAGCTTCAAGGCAATGGAACTTGAAGTTTGATAAAACTATAAGGAATTTTGGGTTTAAAGCAAATGTCGAGGACAATTGTGTTTATACAAAGTTTAAGAATGGAAAATACATTTTCCTAGTCCTGTACGTAGACGATATTTTACTTGCAAGTAATGATATGAGTCTACTACAGGAAACAAAAAGATTTTTGTCCTCAAAGTTTGAGATGAAAGATCTTGGTGAAGCTTCCTATGTTTTGGGCATAGAAATTCACCGTGATAGAAGAAAGGGGGTATTAGGACCGTCTCAAAAGGCATACATTGAAAGGGTCTTGGAGAAATTCCGGATGCATAAATGTAGTCCATCACCCGCACCTATAGTCAAGGGCGATAAGTATGGGGATTTTCGGTGTCCCAAGAATGAGTATGAGCTCAACCAAATGAAAAGTGTGCCATATGCTTCAGTTGGACATTTACGGTATGCTCAAGTATGCACACGCCCGACTTGGCTTATGTAACCGGGTCGCTTGGCGATTCCAAAGTAATCCGGTGTTGAACACTGGAAATTGGTAAAGAAAGTTTTGCGATATTTACAAGGTACAAAAGACCCGATGCTAACATACGAGAAGATCGACTCGCTAAAAATCTTAGGATACTCGGACTCGATTATGCGGGAGATGACAAAGTCCACATCCGGATATGTGTTCACTCTCGCAAAAGGAGCTATATCATGGAAAAGCTCAAAACAAACAGCTTACTACAAACTCTACTATGTATGCCGAGTTTGTAGCATGTTATGAGGCATCGGGGCAGGTGAATTGGCTAAAGAAATTCATACCCGGTTTAAAAGTGGTCGATGACATCAATGGACCAATGACTCTATACGTGATAATAATCCAGCTATAGAGTATGCTCACAACAATAGGCCAAGTGGTGCTGCCAAACACATTGACATAAAGTACTATGTTGTGAAAGAGAAAATCCAGATCATGTTATAAATCTTGAGCACATAAGCACGAAAAGATGCTCGCGGATCCGCTTACAAAGGCTTGCCACCCAAAGTGTTCGTTGAACACGTAGCCGCATGGGTTTAAGGCGAAGCCTATGATTCCCGGATAATAATAAGGGCCCAAAGATAAAGTATTTATTTATTTCAAACCAGAGATGTGTATTGTAGTTTGTGAAATCCAACGGCAATAGACCGTGACGATGAAACATGTTCTATGCACAAATCGAGGTGGAATAAGTAAAATGAAAAGGTTAAAGTGAAAGAGTAAAGTTAAAGATAAAGTTAAAGATGAGATCAAGGAGAATGTTAGGATGATCTCAATCCCGAGTTGGGCCCAACGGCTCAACTCGGGCCTTGACCCACGCGCCCGATCGGGGCGCCACCCACTATGGCCGGAGGGCCCCCGCCACCCCGCGCTATAAAAGGAAGGTGGGGGCCGGCGGCTCAAGGCACGAGGTTCGCCTTGAGCTCACTGAGACCCACCGACAAACCCTAAACCCGATCCTAGGGGCGCAGCCGTGGCCACGGAAGCACCTCCGCCCGCCGTCACATGCACCGCGCCATCGACGACTTCATCGCGCCCGCTTCACTCGTCTCGCATCGACGACATGGCCGACGGCAGCAAGCGGCCGGCGCCGCCGGATCTTCCTCCACCGCCCCGTGAAGGCCCCCGGTAAAGCCTTTCCGACTTATCCTCTTTCTCTCTACCTCTCGCCTACCAATCCCCAAAGGTGTACCCACCTAGATGTCACCTTTCTTAGATTGATCCTAGGGTTCAACACAACTTTGTCCTTAATAGCAACTTCACCTACCTAATCGCCTTTGTATTTTTGAGCTGACAGGATGGCTGCCGAATTATATTGGCAGGAGCAAAGCGAGGGGAAAAAGAAAGTCCCTGCAACGTCGCTAATAACAGTAGCATATTGCATATTCAGATCAGATTCAGATTTAAAGGGCAAAAAAATGCCGAGGAGCATGAGCAGCTGAAGGCCCGGCTGTCATCGAGAGGCATGCTTATGTTGAGCCGTTGACTAGTGAATTTTTAAGACGTGCTGAAATCATTGGCACCATCAGAATTCAGATCCACATTCTGTTAGTTGGAGCTCCAGCTCCCAGGGAGGTTGGTAGGAACCTCCTCTGCTCCTACCAGCTGCGCACGCCGTCCTCGTGTGCTCACAAGTCACAAAGACTAACCCATGAGGCCATGACCTTGACCGTGCCGCTAAACCCTGGTTGGTCAATTGCTAAACCTCTGAATCTGCCTACTGGAGTACTGGTGTCCTTACCGGCGCTCCGGGCATGGCTTTCAATCCACAGCAATTTACAATGTGTACTTCAATATAATTTGGTCCCCCTTGTCTCTACGACTCTACTGACGACCGTGTCTGCTGTGGACTTGTGTTAGAGGCGAAGGGTCATATTCTTAGAAGAAACGCAGAGATGTACCATGACCAAGACCCATATCAATAGAATGCATGGTTTAAAAATATCAACGAAATTTTAGGAGTTCAAACATTTTAGTTACACAAAGTGAAAAATTCCTTATACTGAAATATCAAACCCTAGTTTGCATCTCGATTTTTTAAGCAATACGGAAAATGTTTATTCACTAAAAATAGATACATCGTTTATCAACGAGTCTACAATAAAACTAGGGGCTCATCGACCCAAGTACTTGCATCTCGCTTTCTTTCAACACGAGGACTTTTGAGCATGTTTTATTTTTCATTACAAAGTTTCATCACTTAAAATATTGGCAGAGCGAACTCGGGCCGTAGCCACCTTGGCCCACAAGTCCATGTATATTGGAGGCCCATGTACTCCAGCCCAGACTGACATTAGCTTCCTCTTGTGTCCGATCCCTACGAGGTTTATCTAAGGCCCATTCTAGTGAAGCTTCCTTTTTTTTTCTTGGCTTTAGTTCCATATAAACAGTTCATCAATAGAGCTATGGCCGTTTAATTTGATTAAGTGTTTGACAAAACAGCGCCATGTGTAAAGATCTTTAAAACATGTTATTATAAACCCTCCAACCAACCTCAAACCTTTCTAAGAACATGATTGAAGAGGCTTCTCACAAAAGCACCTGTCAGTTACTAGGTAAGATAAATAATATGCTTGGTCTAAGTGTCATGGAAGATAACTTTTTTGTCTTGAATATGCAAAAGATTGGCGCATCTTTGTATTTAAAAATAAGAGTTTTTTACAACGGCATCATAGCACGGTTGGAAGGTTAAGATATTACATGAAGCGCATCATTCCTATTCACTATGCTCTAGACAACGTAGTTTGCAAGCCCCGACATCGACCCACTGGTCGGCGGTTTGCTTGATGGTGAAGAGCAGGCGATAGTGTTATCCATGAGCGTATGTCTGCGCTCATGCGTGGCTGCGGTGGCGCCTCTGCATCTGCTGACCGTCGAGGAAGAAAGAACTCGTGCATCGCCTCGTCGTGACAGGAGCCTAGCTTGAACATGGATTGGTATTCCTCTCTCACCTCCTCGATTGGTCTGTCTTTAAGGAGCCCAAGACGTTGCATGACAAGATAGTTTGGTTTATGAAACGTGAGATAGGCCACCGCCTATGAATAATAGATAAACAAGGGATGGGGCGATATATTTTCCAAGTTCATAGCCAATTGCCTAACACGTTGCTCTTGCCAAACAAGCATTATAGCAAGAAAAGCCTCACTTGGTTATGGGATGTTTATAGTTTTGTCTACTTCGAGCGCTCTGATTCAACTCTTTTATGATTATGACCAATTTCCTGGCCCTCGGAAGGCCAAAGAAGCCCAAGTTACTGATCTCTCCCTAGAAAAGGAACAGCTTCGGATAATAATGATGAATAACATGAGTAATACCATGACTTTATGTATTTCCAAGCGATGACCACACTTTTTAATTGAAGCAGTCACTCGTATTGAAGATGCTAACTGTTTTGTGTTAGCCCATCTGACACAAAACAACTTCAAACGGCTCATGAAGTCGGTAGAGAAATCGTGCCAAACGAGACCTAATAGTATATTGAAGTATCTACCATTTAATCATTCTGTAAAATAGAACTTCCCAAAAGACGCGAGTTCTCCTAGAGCTGCTCCTATGATGTAACGTCACCCATCTATTTGTTTTAAAAGGCTAATATTCGATTCAGAATCCTAGTATCGTTTAGACTTTAGAGGCCTCTTTTACAGATCTGTCCCATCACAAACGATTGCAATGTAACTGGTGTGAAATATTTGGCGTTAAAATAATTTTACTATGTACTGCTTACCCTATTTCATAGACGTTCGCCGTTATTTTGAATATGGAAGCCATCCTGACATAGTTTGCAGATTTGACATAGTTTACAACATGGAGCAGGAACACAAGAACGTAAAGCAACTCGCTGGAGGACTTCAAATGCAAATTGAGGTATCTGCTAATGCAGATGGACACTGAGGCGGCCCCTGCAAATGCGGCCCCTCTACAATGGTGATGGGTGCTGAAGAAAAAAAAAAACAAATGGCACTCGAGCCTGGTCGTAATAAGCAGGTTGATGTCCCAGATCAGGAACATCATAGAAAGAAACTCGAGGGCCTCAGGCACCTTCTGACCTCTGAAGCACGAACGACAATGGCCATACTGCACGGCCAACCCAAGCAAAGGCTCTGGCACGTTTTAGCAAGTTTGTTTCTTCGTTCAAATTATAGCAGTACAAATCATGAGTTTATCGACACATTCTGTAGGTGTAGGGTAGTACCACAGCAGCAGAACATCAAACCCATCTCCTGCCAAGCTTTAGCTTTGAGCGACGACAAAGCTTGGAACGTGGCACCTACGTACCGAACCCCGTACACAGTCACCCACCACCCGGACACCCCTACCTCGCTCGCAGCTTCTTACCTTTAACATACACACTGTTGCGCGGCGCACGCACCGACGACGACACGGTGGCCGGCCGGCCGGCCGCCGTAGCTTATGTATACGTAGTAGTAGCAGTCGAACAAGCAATGGATAGGAACGCCGCGCCGGCCACCTGCACATCAGTTGGTGAGCGCGACGGCGGCCTCGTGCACGAGCGGCTGGGTGGCGTGTGCGACGCCGTCGGCCTCGCGCTCCACCTGCTCACGGCACGCCTCTCGTGCGCCCGGCTGGGACATGCGCTTGACGAAACCGGCGAAGCGGCGCCAGTTGTCGGGCTGGAACAGGTCGGGCCCCATGCGCAGGTACGTGAACGCCACCATGCGCTCCTCAGCGGCCTTGTCGGCGGCCGTGCCCACCACCTGGTCGTGCGCCGTCTCGTCGTACCGCGGCAGGGCGTTCTCGCCCGCCAGTCCGACGCCGGCTTCCCTCGCCGCGGCGGCCACCTGCTGCACCAGCGCCTCGGGGCGGCACTGCGCGTCCTGCGGCTGCTCGTGGTCCCGCATCTCGACGCACGTGAAGTTGAGCACGGCGCCGTGGCGCGCCAGCATGCGCGCGATGGGCGCGTACCCATCGTGGTGCCGGGTGTTGTAGTACCCCGCCGTCAGCTCCGCCGCGTGGGACCGGGTGCCGTAATGCCAGTGGATCCCGGCCACCTTCACCGAGATCTTCACGCCGGGGGAGCCCGTGTACACCCCCGTCGCCGCCGACAGGATGCGCTCGCCGTGCTCCAGCAGCATCTGCGAGTACCAGCTCATGAAGAACTGTCCGTACTCCGTGTTCCACCCGCCCTCGCGACGGAAGAAGCCCGTGTCCTCCGGCCAGTCCTTGTAGCCGCCGGAGTCGCCCGGACCCGCGTTGCCCCACTCCGGCTTGCCCACCGCCTCAGCAGCCGCCTTCAAGCTACTCAACATGTACTGCACATGAATATCGCAGGAGGTCAGTTACAAGCTTTGATTATATTGTCGAAGGGGTACAAAAGCACGAACGAGCACGCATGCTGTACCCTGTCGTAGCACTGGAACTCGCCGATGCCAGGGAAGCACCAGGTGCCATTGCTCTCCGGGTAGGACGGGTAACGCAGCTCGCCGGCAGGGCCCATGCCGACCTGGATCTCGACGATGGTGTTGCCCATGTAGGTGGCGAAGCGGTCGCGGAAGGCGCGCATGAAGTCGACGTAGCACTGGATGGGGGTGCGGCCCTTGAGCACGGGCATCGTGTCGCAGCCCAGGGAGACGTACTCGTAGTTCCGGCGGCCGCTCCGGTCGGTGTAGGCCAGGTCCTGGTCCTTGTCCATCTCCTCCGTAACCCATCTCGGGAGTGGTATGCTGCAACGTCCAACGGCAATCAGAGTAGCTCGTCAGCGTCTAATTAATTCAGATTCAGAAAACTTCTTGTCGACCCGACCTACGAAGGCAGGATCACATGGCAGGAAACTTAAAAAAGCAAGTATCTTCGTCAGGACAGGATTATGGGTTCTGGAGCCGCAACTTGTGCTCACGGATCTCGTGGCAGATCACATGCCGAGTCGGCAGGAAGAGGGAAGCGCCACTGTCTATATAAGGAGAAAAAGGACGAGTTCTCTTCAAGCTATTCTTTTTGCCCCCCCCCCCCCCCCGACTCTCTTCAGGCTATTCAGGGTAACAGATGGTGAACTTGTGGTGCTCCGTGGCTCAATGGACAATGGTTCACGGGGACCTTGCGTTCAGTCCACATAGTGTGTATTGCATGCAATTTTCAGCCTTTTTCAGAGTAGGAAAAAGTCCATTTTAAACAAAGGAAAAGTGCAGATCTTTCTCAGCATCACGGAAGGACCGTTGGTCACGAAAAATCTCGAGCTAGTCTCGTGAAGGTGTCAGAAATTTGTAGAAGATTTCTTTTTCTTCTGATACAATATGCAGCTCTTCTGTATTCAGAATCAGATATCAACGTGCATGCTCTGAATATAGTACTGATCTTTTGTGCATTTTCTTTTGTCTAAAATTGATTTCCTGAGATTTATTAGGTTTAATCTAGATAATGTGAGGCAAGAACAAAAAACCACCAGTGGAGCAGCATACGAGTAACTGGTAAGCAAAGAGACGAAGAACAGAAGGCAGGCAGAGGTAGAGACGTACGTGACTGAATCGCCGACGTTGCCGCCGCACTGGTGGAAGGACATGACGGCCTGGACCTTGAGCCCGGTCTTCCTGGCCATCTCCATGAGCTCCATGTACCCGTTGAAGTTGTACTGCCCGGGTCCCTCTGCCTCGGCGATGCCCCACCACACGTCCACCATGATGCCCTCCACGCCGGCGCTCTTGAGCGCCGCCAGGCTGGCCTCGACGGCCTTGCGGCGGTTGAGCGAGTTGCCGTCCTTGCGCACGGTGTCGAGCGGCATCATCACGAAGACGGGCACGCCGGCCTTGCTCCGGAGCTCGGCGGCCACGTCCGCGTGCTGCGCCTCGCCGGGCGCGGCGCTCTCCACCAGCGCCTGGCACGCCATGGCCAGGTCCGGCTTCACCGCGTCCGGCGCCTGCGCGGGCGCCGCGTCCACCGTCATCGTCTGCATCTGGAGCGCGGGCGCCGGGGCGGCGCCCGATGACACCGACGGCGCGGCCACGGTGGCGGCGGCGGCCGCGACGACCGCGGCGCGTGGCGCGGTGGGTGCCACTGTGACGGCCGCGGCCGCCGCGACGCCGGTCTGGTGGGCGAGGTTGAGCGCCATCATTCGCAGCGGTTGGTTTTGGTTTGGTTTGGTTAGGATCGGATTGGACGGACTCGAATGGGCGACGGGATCAGACCACCAAGAACGAGGAAGACGAAGGCTGGCCGGAGCGACCGAGAGATGGATGGATCTTGCTTGGCCTTGGTGTCTGGAAATGGATTCGGTCCGGGACCCTGGGATGCGACGGCGATCTGGACTGGGGATCCGGTTATTATTACTGGAAGGGAAGGGGAGCCCGGGGTCGCGGTGTTAAATAAGGCTGGGCGGGGCGGGGCGGACACGGGCGCCCCGCGCGACGTGGCGCGAGGTGCGCCGGTGAGCGGAACGTGAGGCGGTGGCGGGAGGAGGTGGGGGGCGAGCCGCGCGCGGAGGGGCAGCAGCGAATTGGGGGGATGGGCGGCGGGGCTCCCGCGGACGCGTGAACCGGCCTCGAAGCGCCGTGGGGCGACGGCGACGTGTTTTGGAGCGGACGGCGCGCCCAGCCACGTCGCGGTCCAGCGTGGAGATAGCGACGGCTGGATGCGCGACGCGTGTCCCGAGGGACAGTACCGTTTGGACGGTGTTGGCTCCGTGCTGTACTCCGTGCGCCGTGCGCGCGCATGCGCATGGCGCAGAGCAGTAAAAATTGGTCGATAACATGGTGTTTCTTTTTTTTTTTTTTCTTTTTGAACTTTGACTGCGTTTGCGTGGCATTTGCATGGTGTTCTTACGCAAGCAACTAATCAGACTTATATGGTTTGCTTTGAACCTAGCTAATGCTGCATTAAGTCTCCTTTAAGCACGGTGAAAGTCTCTTAAATACAATGACACAGAAACCGCACACCACAAACTTGTAAATATACAAACTGACGTGTGCAAGCAAACCAAAGAGGTACCAAAGACCCAATTGTGTCTTTTCGTGACTGCATGGTTGATTTTCTCGGTTCACGGAGGGATGGGGCCTGGGGGGCATGGAAATGGACCTGATCGGTGGTCGGCGCTCGGCACGCCAATTGCTCTGCGAGTTCTCACGCGGTGTCACATGCCTGCAACTCTGAACACACACGACGCACGGCAAAGAAACCAAACAGCACTGCACCTCTCGGCTCTCGCCTTCCCCTATCATTGTCCAGCCAAGCCAAGCGCCCAAGCCACCTAAACTTGATCGCTAGATTTACCTAGCAAGAGATCGATGCACAACCCCTGAATCACTCGCTGATCCGAGGCTCCGAGCAACTTGAGGCCTGCTGTAGCCTGTTGCATCGCGTGACCTCGAGCCAACGTCGGAACATGGATGGATTGCGATGGGCTACCCTATCCGCACGAACCAAATCCAGAGCATGATTGTTCTGAACATGACAAATCGTCCATGCTGGAGCAGGAAGATCACATGAACTTGATAAGTTCAGGTCCATCTCTTCCTGCAACAAGCAGCCATGTCCTGTTGTCCTCCAGCGACAGTTCTAGACACTTCCGCCGACTTTCCTTTTTTTTGTAATTTTTGGCTAGCAGCCAATTTCACATTATCTCGAAAAAAAAAGAAAAGAAAAAGAAAAAAAAAAAGAAAAGAAACTTCCCCAAGACGAGGAGGTGGTGGATAGCGTTCGGTTTGTGGCTCTCCGGACTCTACCAACGCACGACGCAAATGCGACCGACCAGCACACGCCTCTGAGAATAGCAAACGGGACGGGGAGCAAGTGGAGGGAGCTAAAAGAAAACGTAGAAAATGGACGGAACGGGAGCTGCAACTGCGACGTTTGCGTTCATTCAGGGCTCGAGGCCAGTTTTGGCGTCCTCGTCGCTCGCCTTTGTTTCTTTGCACGAAACGTGGGAGGCTGGGAGAGCAACCCGGCGGAAAATATCCGCTCCTTGCCGTCCATCTGGCCTGGTGTCATTGCGCCCCCAATCTCAAATGGATTTCAACATATCTTTAACGCAAAAAACTGGATAGGACGTGCCGTTTGAGGCTGAGATTTTAGAGTTTCAGAGGCTCAACCGCGCGGGGTCAGGGTCAGAACAATCACTGGTTCCAGGTGTACGTACGATATATAAAACTTTATGTAGGTTAAATTTTCTCAAAACTTCATACGTGTTTCGTAGTTTTCTAGCAGCTGTTGCTTTCGTTTGAACCGAAAGCAAGGGGTACACTTTCAGCTTTTTCAAGCTACCGTCTCTGTCCCAACATATTTTTGTAGAAAGAGAAGATGAATTTTATAAACTTTGACTAACAATTGTCCAAATAGTTTATGACAAAACTTACATTCGTAGATTTGTATTTAAAATGTCTCTAAATGATATGAACTCATTAGTGAATGGTACATATTTTAGGAGAAATTAATAAAGGTTAAATTGTGTGACTTCTGAAGATCAAAATAACGCTACAAATTTTTTGGTGTTCCTATCTCACGAGTTTCTATTAGAGGTTGTCTTATGTGAGTCAATGTGAAATACACCCTCCATTCAAAACTAGAGGACGTTTTTAAACCTTTTTTTAGACATATATATAACTATAATTATGCACCATGTCTTTGTACACATTAAAAGTAGTGTATATACATAAGGGCACTACAATAAGAAGCTATTATATAGACATGCAGTCCATAGCTTATGTGGCATTGTATTTAATGTCTAAAGACTACCATGATTTCTGCATTGATATAGTTTGGAATAGAGGGAGTATTATGTGTCCTTCTCATGTTTAGTGAAAGGTTTTTATGAATTTTTGCACTATATGTTGTATCTCTAATTTTTTACATGGGTTTTCAAATGAGATACCAAAGATAGGGTTTTTTTATTATTTTTAATCCTTCTTTAATTAAATAATCAAAAATATCCTCATTTGGAAAAAGTATTCGCACGCCATAACCCCTCCCGTCGCAAATAATCAAAAATACCAGAGATTTGGCGCGACGGGGAGGTGTTATAGCGTGCAAATATTTTTCCATGGAAGATATTTTTTATTATTTGATTAAAAAGGATTAAAAATAATAAAAAATCCCAAAGATAGTGTGATCTACAAATAACAACTTTGGTGCATAAGTTATCCTGTTTCATCTTTTTTCTCGTTAGCATGACTGCTAGCAAGTTTAAATTTAACAATACAACCTACTTTACAATTTTCCACCTCATTTTTCCTAAAATTTATAAGCTATGTTGACAAAATTTTCTTAGATGGTTAACGTTGACACCATGAGTTTAGCCAGCCCTCGGTACTTTCAGGACAAAGCCACCATTAGACATGATACAACATGCAAGTTATCAGTTCTATCACTTAGTAAACCATTGAAGCTCAAAGCACACTCCAACAGTCCAGTAACAACAGAACCAAACCTGTGGAAAAACATTCAGATATGCATTTGATCTGGTATGCTTTAACGCACAAGATGCAGAAATTGCTCAGAGGATACGTGTGGCTCCAGGAAAATTTAGACAATACATCAGCATACGGCAACATAACAGGTTGGAACAACCATGGCAAAATCTTTAACGTTAACTAGCAATAGCCACATAGGTTCAAAACACCAGAACAAAAGAACTAGCCAGTTATAAAAAGATTCAGATAAGCATTGATGCCAGCTCGCTTGAACTGCTCAAGATACAAGAATTCTCTCTAGTAACCACCCTTGAGATCATTGACCACATCATAAGGAATAGGAGTGACTGTCTCAAGTGTAGCACCCTCAACCATGAAGCCAGGTTTGGGTCCCACAGGCTGCCTCTTGGTGCTGATCACCTCACCACGTGCCTTGGCATCTGCCTTGAGCTGGTCATTCTTGGCTTTCCTCAGGCGGAACTCCTCTGTGCAACGGGAGGGCTGCACATGCTCCACACGGACATGGATCCGCTTCCTGATGATGCGGCCATTAACCTAAAAATGGCCAGAATAAGTCAAATGTGACAATGGCAATTCAGTCGAATTAGATGAACTAACTCATGACGAAAAATTACATACAGCAAGGGCATCAACACTTGTGTCTAGCCAGAAAGAATGGTAGGGTGTATACAACATGGCAAACAACCACAACAAAGCATATATAGCTTTACACAAATGTGAACAGAAAGGAAGTAAACTACATATCCAGCAGCACAAATTCAATGGAAAGGGAGACGTGTTTTACTATGTGAAACAAACTTGAACAAAACAAGATTTAAAGCATACAAGTGCTAACTGTAGAGGCATATAATATGCATCTAATGTGCATACAAATTGATCAATATGTCAACACGAACGTGTTATTGTGTAAAGAAACAGGAAAGACAATAATTGTAGAATAAATTTACGTATGTATCATCCAGACAGACTCCCCTAACTGCTACTACTGGTAACAGAAGAGGAGCCCAAATGACATATTTTGATGTATGCCCATCACACGTATGACGTGTGCCACAATACCTTCTCTCGTGGAATACCACGCCACCCCATGGCTTAAGGGGTAAGCGCTCGGCCTAGGGCAAGCAAAACAAGAAGAATACAACAGTTCTGACACATCAACCCTCAATGTTAAGGGAACAGTTGTCAAGATGAGCAAATTTCACCACGCCAGGATTTGATAACGTTTAAGCTCTGAACTTCCAGCACATCTAACTAACTTACTGTCAAATTGGGAATGTGGAATTTTAAGGAAAACTACATCAATTTGGTGATAAACAACACTAATTTTGACATAAGAAAACAACAAATTAGTGTACTCAAAATAATCGACCGACAGTACAAGAGATAAACTACGTCATACAATTTTCAAGAGCAGTTCAAACTTCCTAAACTATCAAACCATAATCAAAGCTTAAAGTAGCAAAAGCACGAGCAAATTTATGTGATAGTGCAATATTTGTATTTGTATACATACTAACGAAAGATTCGGATTTCGTTCGAAAAAATTATCTCAGGCACGACGACACCACAAAACTACCGTATCGCTGTATTCCATGAAAGCGGACTACCACTGTATCATCATCCAACACACAGCAGCACAGATCTAACAAATCGGCCGCGGATACAGAACGAATGACAAAGGTGTGGGCCGTGGGCGTTATACCTGCTTGTTGATCTCGACGCCGATGGCGCGCTTGGTGACGTTCCAGACGCGTCCGGTGCGGCCGTGGTAGAACTTGTGCGGCATGCCCTTGTGCACGGCGCCGTTCACCTTGACGTCGACGTAGTCGCCGATCTTGTAGGTGCGCAGGTAAGTGGTGAGCGGGATGTACCCCTTCTTGCGGAACGCCCGCGCGAACAGGTCGCGGGTCCGCGACCGCAGCCCGTGCCCCGCCGGCATCTTCCTCCTCCTCCTTCCTGCGGCTCGGCGGCGGCGACGGCGACGGCGGCGGCGGCGGAAATTTGCGGGTGCGGCGCTAGGGTTCGCGAGGGAAGGGATGCAACCCTTATTTATAGGTGATCTTTGGGCCGTAGCCTGGTAGCGATGACTCCGCGCTAATTTTAAGATGGGCCTTCGTGGGCTGGGCTTTAGTACGGAGTACGAACTGATCCATCCTATAATCAGGTGGGCTCATGCTGTTTCACCTTTTATTTGATGGAAATCGGACTCGAATTTGATGGATCCGCGCCGGTACAAAATATATAGCCCATGAACCCTCCAAAATCTCTCATAAACGTTGTTTTGTGGATTTCGACAAAAAGCGAGCCGAACACGATGCCCGGCGATACACCAGTGCCCTCTCCTGCCGCCACGCCGGTGGCGACAGCAACAACCGGCGACAAGTCCACCGACAACCTCCACCAGCCGGACACCATGAGCAAGCCCTCCATCTCTGGTGGTGGCGACATCGTCCAGCGCGAGGGAAAACGCCGCCACGCCGACGCAGCCTCCGCGGCCATGCCGGACGACAAGGGCGAAGAGAAAAAGGCCAAGATCGACACGGCGGTCCGCCGCTCGAGCCTCTGGACGCGCCGTAGTGCCGACGCTGCGGCGTCGCAGCTCGAGGTTCATGTTCCTGAGCGTGAGGCTCGCTTCTGCATGGCTCCAGGCTGCTGCGCCTCCTCCTGCGGCGGCAGCATTCATGGGAGGAAGTGGCGGGTTCAGAAACGAAGCAAATAGGGGCTAGATAATCGAAGCCGCCAAGTCTGAACTAGCGGAAAATTAGATGATGTAATAATATGGAGCAAGTAACAAAGAACACAAGTTAACACTATCGTCATGCTTGTTGCTTCGAATGCGATCAAGGTTTTGGTTGTTTGTTGTGGATTTCTGTGGTAAAACTTAAATAAATGTTTTAAAATGCAACGAATGATTGGTCCACGTAAAAGCTTTGCCTTGTGTAGTCATGGTCGTTTTATACTTGTCATTTGATAGTAATAAACATGTTCAGTCCAGGGTAATCGTCAGGGTGCTCAACCAGTTCCTCTCGGTCCTCAGTCCTCACCGAGATGGACAGCATGAACACAAAGAGTTCTGCATCTCCAAGCAGACACCAAACGCTGTTGTTCCTATCCAAACCTTTCTGAACCTGTCGTCGACACATTGCCTTTTTTTTCCTTGGAACTCCTCGTCTGACCTCACTCGTATTCGATTGTCGTCGACACATTGCCTTTTTTTTTCCTTGGAACTCCTCGTCTGACCTCACTCGTATTCGATTCGATCACAAGTGGAAGCTGTATTCGATCGGTTGGGTCACCAGTGGAAGCTGACGCTGAATCCAACAAGACTCGGTCCCAAACTGGCTTCGAAAAGCTTCTGCTTTCTGCACCAAAACCACATAGCTACACGAGAACAGAAAATCCTGCAAGGAGCAAGGACATTGCACTAGCACCTCAGGCTGAGCATTTCAATCAAACCACAGAGATTACAATCCAGTTAATTGTCGGCACGTAAAAACGATGAACAAAGCATTACTACATAATGCATTAAATCTTAAAGGCAGACCACAAAGGGGGCATAACATTTGACTGAGCACCTGTTTTACCACAGGATAAGGTGCTGAAACTTCAGAAGCTATAGTACCTTGCAAAATCTGTTTTACCACATCAAGTTTTGACCATTCATTCATAGATTTAAGCCATTACACCAGAAAGGTTAGGCCCAAACTCGCTATGACAGGAGCAGCCTAATGCTCTCCCAAGACAGGATACCAAGAAATCTGTCAATGATAACCTATCTATCTATGATCTATGATATATATAAAAAAAAGAAAACTACAAGCACAATAAGAAAAGAAAAATAGTCTAATGATGAGAACACGGTGGCGATCACTTCCGATGAAAAAGCTCATGGCTGCGGAAGGTAAAGAGTATTTGGAGCCACTTTGCTCGGAGTAACACTGCTCTGAGATTTCAATTGGCACAAAGGCTGCTGGATCTGAGCTGAACCAGATGAAAGAACAGTGCCCGGTTTCAATTGGCACAAAGGCTGTTGGATCTGAGCTGAACCAGATGAAACAACAGTGCCCGGTCTCAATTGGGGCAAAGGCTGCTGGATCTGAGCTGAACCAGATGAAAGAACAGTGCCCCCAGGTGCATGATTTGAGGAATTATGCCTACTGGAAGCCACGATTTGTGAAGTTGCCGCCACAAAGTTTTTCTTAACATAAGCCTGTCGTCTGTCCTTTTGAGCACCTTGAGCAATACGATGCATATGCTTATATTGAGTTGTGCTCGTTGACTGTTGACCCAATGGCTGATTGGTATTGTAATCAGGTGATCCCAACTGACGTGCCAAAAGAGCAAGTGATTCCTTCGACATTATGCCTGGTGATGGAACATGTAGGCGTGGTGCTCCCTGAGCCAGAGCGTTCAGCGAGGTGTACCGTGTGAGGGGTACTCCAGTGCCAACAACCGTGTTAGGAGCAAGCTGAGGATATGACGGTGGTCGGTACTGTTGCCCCTTAGATCCCATTGGTGCACCAACAGGAAACTGCGGGGGATAACTCTGAAAAGTCCCAGCACTAACATGGCCTC
The DNA here is from genome assembly GCA_018135685.1 of Themeda triandra. Classification (NCBI taxonomy): domain Eukaryota; kingdom Viridiplantae; phylum Streptophyta; class Magnoliopsida; order Poales; family Poaceae; genus Themeda; species Themeda triandra. Next base: position 894,735 of record JAENPR010000031.1, on the reverse strand, counting down.
CTAATGAAACTTGTGCAGGCTGAGATGCATGCGGCCGTGCTGGCTGCACCAGGCCATAGCTAGAAACAGAAGGTTGCATATGATTGCCATTTGAGGATGTATAAATTGGAGGAGCAACCTGGGCACCATTTGATCCATAGCTCGGAATTGTACTTGGCATAGGAGATGGTGCAGGAAATCTTCCACTACAACCAGTTACATTCACAGAATACTGCAAGGATGGTCCTGTTGTGACTGAGCCATTGAAATGCTGAGGTAGTCTTCGTTTAGGACTCGGCTGGCTTTTGTTTTTGGATTGCCTCAGTTTCTTCCACTTTGGATCCTTATCTGTAGCATGACAATGATGGACCCAAAAGGGACAGGGAGCACGACAGTCACAAACATAACAATGGCACTGCATTCAAGAGATCAGCACACGAATGAAAATGTGTCCATGCTAGACTAAAGATTATCATTTGCAAGCAGATGAAAGAGAGTTAAGTACTGACCATACTACAATGGCTTGCATGAGAACTGGTGCTGAATGGCAAGGTAGCACATAGATGGCGTGGATGAGGGAAATCCCTGCATGCTATCTGAAAAAGGAACATACAATTGTCAGTCCACATTATTAACCTCTTCAAAGCTGGAGCTCTAAGATAGCTCCTGAATGCATTAGCACAAAAAAATCATAAGAATATCATATAGTAGGGAACCCCTTTAAGGACCATAATGTGAGGCACATCAAGGACTTAACATGAGATTCAAATATGTAGATGCATCAAAACATCAACCTGAAGTTTTAAAATGATCTAGCTGATGCATTAAACTAGACACTACTGGCAGAGTATTGCAACGAGCATAAAACAAGTTCCTCTCCACAAGTAACATTGGTCATCAATAATGGCATATCCACCCGTGCAAATGTTAAATTTTAACCAAAGTTAGGAATAACCTTACTAGTACTGAAAGAAATAACATGAACTGTGGTTTGACAGCTGCATTCGTAAAACAAATTTGTCGGTAGCGAGATATAAATTGCCATACATTAACTGTATAACAAGAGTGGTTCGCCACGAGGCACCAACCGGTCAAAATCTTTTGCCAGCCCAGTCCAAATCTTTTCGAGCTCTAAACGACAACAGCGCACACATACGACTTTGGATTCAATCGCTAGTGACTCACGATGACACCACAATCGCTAGCTGACTCACAATGACACCGTCATGCAACCCGTAACGGCAATGGACAAATCAAAGCTAGCAAGCGTAAGAGCAGTACCTCTCCTTTCTCCGCAACAATCTGCAGTTCATCCTCAGCGGCATCACGCTCCTCCTTGGCAACGGCAACCGGCTTATCAGGGTCACCATCAAGAATGACGCACTCATCGTCATCGTCGTCGTTGGCACGAGCAACAGGCACTGTGCTCGTGTTCTTGGCACCAACCACACCCTCGTCACCAACAACAATCCCTGTTTCAGCCTTGAGGGAATCCAAGATCTCCTGTATCGTCGCCGGACAACTCAACAAAACCAAGTCATCGGGGTCATCTTGGTTCAGAATTCCCTCCGCCCACGCAAGGGCGGCGTCGTCCGGCGACTTGCGCTTGCCAGCGGCGGGCGTCTGCGCGCCGTCCTCCTCGTCGGAACTGATTTCAACAGGCACCTCCGCCGCAGACCCCATCCGGCACAGGACGAACCCTCGGGAGGGCGCGCGACGAGCAGCGAAAAGGAAAAGCCCGGCCGGAGAGGAGCCACAAGAAACCCCACGGCGGCGGGCAACGAACCGTCCTTCTCCTTCCTTGGATGGAACGCACTAGCCGATCACCATCGAGGACGCCGAGCGCCCTGACCGATGAGAGCTTGCAATCCGGGCCAAGAAACACCGGGGTTCCGCGACCGGGGACCGAGGCAGCGGCGGCGACGACGGTGCGTGGTGGCCTGGGAGAAGAATCAAAGAATGCGGCTTAAATAAAAGTCACGTTTTTGGAAATTTCGTCGGACTCTGCAACTTCAAGAACCCAAACCTTAGTCGCGACTCGACTCGGAAACAGAGAACCACCGTACTACTATTTTTGCTAGTGCTAGATCAAAACGAATAAGGAAACAAAAGATGGCAAGTATACTCGTATAGATGTAAGTATATAGATAGATTGATGAATGGAAAGAACAGAAGGCACAGACTGGGCGTGAGAACCGAACGCGAACCTTGGGGCTTCTTGGTTTTCTCCGTGACGGTCGAGGTCGAAGGAACGGCGGAGCACCGGCAGCAGGACCGCAGAAGACGAGACGATGGCTTTTGTTTTGGGGGGAGGACGGGCGGCAGGGAGGGAGGAGGGAATGTGATGGGACCTGAGAGGAGGCGGAGCAACTGCACCGCGCCCGCCTTTTTGTCAGTTTTTGGGGCCCCGCGCCTGCGCGGCCTAGGGTGGGGCCCACGCGTCACTGGCCTGGCTCTTTTGCCCGCGCCGCGCAGGCGCGGCGGCCACCAGTGGCGGTGCCGTGGTGGAGGTGCGACCGCGCGGTGGGATTGGGAAAGCGGGGGAGGGGGGGACGAGGGCGCGAGGCGGGCGGAACCCCTTTTTCCTTACGTGTTTCGCACTTTCGCCCACCGCCGTCGTCCGCGAACTACGTGTATATTTCCGCATCAATAGTCCTAAAAATAATTGATAAATCAATTGGTTTTCCAAGGGCTAAAGAAGCTATGAGCATATATTTTGTTTAATTCTCTAACAATCCCCACAAAATCTCTCTTCTAAAATATATTGCATAGAAAATCCCTACACTATCTACAAATCATCTTGACTATTTTTATACTTCCTATCTTATATATTTGCATTTAGGACCTTGTCCTACTCGTTCATGTTCTCCAGTCCACATCCTTCCACCTCCAGATTGACCGATCCATACGTACGTGTATATTTCCGCGTGATTGGCTAGATTTTACCAGTGTGGAAAGATTGGGAATTAAGATATGGAGTTATCTTTTTAACATGAATATATGGAGTTATTGTAGAGCAATTTTTTCAATCTTACCTAAAAAATAGGAGTGGAAGTGGGTTTTAAAAACTTTTGGGATGCTCTTACTCTATTCGGTCGTCGTAAATAAATTATTTTTTATGTTTTTAATTTTCATTGATTTTATATAAAAACATTATTTATTATGTACTTCGTGGTGTATTTAATAATACCATTTTTAAATAATAAAGCTTATTTATTTAGGGACATAGTTATTACTAAATATATCTAAAAACACAAGACGCAACCATCATGAAAACATTTAATATTATGTTTATGATTCTTGTATCTAGTTTTTTTTTTGTATTGTAGAAAAAATCAAAAGGGGCTTGTACATTGATCGTAGTTTTTTCTTGCATTTTTCAGATTTTTCTAGAATATTTTCATTTTTTGTAAATTTTGTTTTATTTATGTAGGGTCTTCATGTCTCAGCCTGTTTCTAAGTTTTCTTATCTCACATAAGGTCCCCAAAGGTCCGTTACATCTTGTGTTCCGTGTTAGGCTCGACTACCACAAACGCCAAACTTGCTCTCGCTTCTGATGGTTGTATCTAGTGTGCTTTGGTTAACAAATTTTTCAAAATGAGTTTATACATTGGTTGATCTTTTTTCAGAATTTTCCAAGATAGTTTTTTTATAAAGTTCAATCTTTTTAAGCTTTTAAATAATTTTCACAAGCAAAAAATGTTTTATGTAGGGTTTTCATGTCTCAAAATTTCTCTAAGTTTTCTTCTCTAGATTATTATTATTATTATTATTACTATTTGTGATTAAAAAGCTTATTAGATATTTATCAGTTTTCAACTAAAAAAGATGAGACCACTTTGAAGACACTTCAAACCGACACAAGACGTAAATTTTTTAAGAAAATATAGATGGTAAGATGCACAATTTTTAATTTTAAGAACCATAACTAGAACATGGCAATAGGATAAAATAAAACTTTCTCCACGTAGAGGTCCCTAGAGGTCTGTTACATCTTAAGTTACGTGTTTGCCTTGACTACTGCGGGTCCCTAGACGTTTGTTACATAGTATTAAGTTACGTGTTTGCCTTGACTACTGCACAAGCGCCAACCTTGTTCTTGCCTCTATCCTCTTTATCACATAAGAGCATATTAATGTGTCTTAGTGTTGTAAACCGAGTTAGGTGTATAACGAGGCTTTCTCCAGCACATTGACACCTATCATCATCACTCGGCTGGCACGAGGGCTGCATGAGGATTGCGGATGCATTTTGACGAGCGGCTAGAGATAAACTCGGATAGTGGATGCACTGACATACGACAAGCTTTTTGATGGTTGGTGATCTACCATCTTTTATTATAATATATGCCATGTACCGTTGGATGCTCTCACACACAGGGGTAAAATGAAACTTTTTTTTTTAGACAAAGGGGGCGCTGCTCCCCCAACCTTTACGAAGGTTTAAAGCGCTGGGCCGCGGGATCGAACCCGGGTGGCCGGCCTCACACCTGGAGAGCTCAACCAAACGAGCTAGCGCTCGTTCCCCACACATGGTCTCGAGAGGTCCATTACATCTTGGGTTTCGTGTTTGGCTTGACTACTGCGCAAGCGCCAAATTTGCTCTCGCCTCTTTCCTCTCCGTCACGTAGGAGCATATATTAAGGTGTCTTAGCAGTAAACCAAGTTGTGGTGTATGATGAGGCTTTCTCTGGCACATTAACACCCATCATCATCATCACTCGGCTAGTATGAGGATCATCAGAATTGTAGACCTACTTTGAAGAGTGGCTAGAGATAAACCCGATTAGTGAATACGTTGACATATGACTCACTATATCGGTGGTTGTTGATCTACTATTTGTTATTATAAAAATATATATAAAATGCGCCGCATACCGCTGAATTGCTCCACCCGTAAAAGATGGACTACTAAATATAATAAATCTACCTGATGTTTACTAGAGGATTTGTATAAGCCGAATACTGTTTCTTTTATACGGACTATTAAGATCAAGGTTCTTACACATCCAAGAGATAGGAACCTTTGCCTAGCCAACACGAAGATCGCTAGGACTGCACGCGGCGTCCTGTTAGACTGGTGGACGGAGAGACACTCGGCTGGTGAATTGAATCCATAGACTAGATTGAACCGTTCTGTTCACGATTGGTGTATGTATCTCCCTACCTGCTCTAAGGAGAGATGCTAATGAAAGGTAATGATAAAGATAAACCAGAAATCAACATACCACCACACTCTACCCATACTAGGAATGTTATCCGAGTGTCCTTTTTTCATCTTTTGGATTTTGGATTGGAAACTGTCCAATGGGCAATGGTGTACACGCACACGCAAGTGGCTCGAGCCCAAAGACGGGTGAACTAAAAAGAAGGACGAAAGAGAGCCGGGGAGGGCAAGAGAAAGCAAGCAGGATCGGCAGACGGGGGCACAACACGGCGCAGGGCAGGCCGGCAGGGCGCAGGCTTCTGCTAATTTTCTCGGAAAATGCTAGCAGGAACCGTCGAAAACGACGTGTCGTCCAAGGTTCGCCCGCGGCCGGTCTCCTTTTCCTGCTCCAAAACACAAGGCCTCGTTTAGATGGCTAAAAATATAAACATGATAAATAGTAACTTTTTTGTCTTATTTGACAAATATTATCCAATCATGGACTAGCTAGGCTCAAAAGATTCGTCTCGTGATATACAACTAAACTGTATAGTTAATTATTTTTTATCTACATTTAATGCTCCATACAAACGGTTAAAAATTGATGTGATAGAAAAAGAATCATATTTCTAGCTTTTTGCAACCCAGCTAAACAAGGCCCAAGACGCTCTGCGCGGGAAACGGCCCGTGGGCGTAGCCTCTTGTGCTTCTGCCACCGCGCGCGGGACGCGTGACTGACCGAACGCCTATAGCACGTACGGATGGGAAGTTTCACGGCAGGCGCGCGTGCACCAGCGGCCGCCAGGCCGGGACCAGACGCGTGCGCTGATCTGGCACGGCGGTTGGCAGAATAGCAGTGTGGCGACGCACGCAGCAGCTAGCGCAGCTAGCGAGCCCGCTAGCCGGGCGGCCGGAGCTCTCCGTGGGATGGGAAAGTTTCAGCGTTCGTGCAGTGCAATTGTGCGTGCCGACTGGCTAGACAAACCAGGCAAAAGGATGGATGGATGGATGGACATGGACCCAACCGGCGAAGCGAGCAGGAGCGTAGCGTACACTCCTAACGCTGTAGTAGTAGTACTCTTCGCAGCTAAGCAACCAGGCAGGCAACTGCACATCGTCTAAAACTGTACTACACTTGTACAGTATGCCCCTGCTTGCCTACACCGATAAAAGCTTCCTTCGCCCAGGGCAGGGACAAAAACATTGCACATCGTCTTCGACATTCCATTCATTCTTTCTGATGCCGCTCCGAAATCATGTCACCGATCAGCACCAAGCAAGAGCGAGGTGAACACCAAAGGCTAGGGATGAGCAGAGCTAGTATTCTCTTCGTGTGGTTCAGGCGTATATTCAGCGACGTACGGGCTACATATAGGCAGGAATCTAAAACAGCACGTCAGCATCTATCCATCCATTTTTACTTGAACAAACACCATAGACGCGTCAGTCAGTCCATCGACCAAACCCCTTGAGTTGTGCCGATGGCTGGACATGCCAGTTCCTCCCAATCATTAGAAAAAAAAAAAACAAGGAAAAAAAAATAAAGAAACAGGGGAGAAAGTACGTAGTTCTCCGGCATCACGTTATGAGTAATGGAGATTGTCTTCTATGTTAAAAAAAACAATAGAGGTTCAGAAATCAGAATCCTCCTATTTCATTAAACAAAAACAGAGACAGGGAAAAACCAAGTTATGACATTTCTTTTTTCGCGACCGGGCCTTGGTTATGACATTTCTTATTTGTCTGCCAGGCCAGGATAGCTTAACGGCCGACATCAAAGGCCAACCCAGGATAATACGGCCCAACCTCGTTTATATTTTTATCAGTTGCCACTGTCATCAGCCTTAGTTCAGTTAGTTGCTGTGCATTATTAGTACCACACTGTGCAGCCGAATTGGACGAGTTAGCAACGGGCATATAAAACATGAGTCTCTTTCTTGGCAAAGTTATACCTTTCTTTCTTGGTCTTTTGGCTAAAAAAATCAAGTCACTCAGTATAGAGATGACAATGAACATGACATCCAACATTATAATAACTTGTTGGTTCGTGTTCATTGTCATCTCCTTGCTGGGTGGCATGTCCTTTCTCAGCTTCAATTCAACCATGTTCTCCAACTAAAAAAGTGGAGGGACATTTAAGTCAACAGATATGATATATATTCAGCACAAACAATCTTAAAAAAACTAGGTAGGAAGGAGCACGATAGAGCTAATTAGAACTTTAGAAGAGGTGTGAGAACTGGAGGCTTCACAGGTGCAGATAGAGTGAAAGTTTTGTTTCTTATGATGTGATGCCTGCATTCTTAACTGACGATTGTCGCTATGTGTTTAAAGTTTTTTTTTTTTTTTTTTTTTTTTTTTTTGACAAGAATGTGTTTAAAGTTGATGATCCTATTCATGATCATCTCTGAAAACATTTTATGTGTCCCATGAACTTCGCATTGATAATTAAAGGCGATGAATTAGTGAGGAAGCTTCTTCTACCCGAAAAAACCACTAAACACTTTGTTTTACCCAGATCACAAGATGGGAATTTGTATCTGATTTTTCAGATACATAGCCCCTTTTTCCCTATTTAACTGTCGCCATGTTGGTCAAACTTTTTAAAACAAACTATAAAACATTAGCAACATTTGTATCTTAAATAAGTTTATTATGAAAATAGATAAAATGATATTAAATATAGATTATAAATATTGGTATTTTTTCGTATACAAATTAAATAATTCAAATCCTCAAAAACGAGAATGACGCTTAAAAAGGAAGAAGTGAGTAACTTTTATTTTTTTTAATCTAATTTATATGTAGTTGTGTTGTAACGTTACTTTGAAAAGTCTAAACGACTTGCAATTTAGAACAATGGGAGTAATTTATTTATTGCTTAGACCGTTACTTGGATACTGCCATGACTCCCTTAAACTTCTTCTTAAGTTGATATTGCAGTGTTTTGCAAAGTATAAGACATGCTTATAGCCTGTCATTGCCAAGAGGGCCAGCTTTAAAACGGACTACGGTAACACGATCACTGGATGAGTTTGCTGGCCATTGTAATACTCTGTTCTGTTTTTTTTTTTTTTTTGAGCAACCTCTGTTGTGGATTTGATAGTTAAGCCCAGCCGGTAACCCATATAGATACTTGGCCCACGATACGAAGAGCAAACCGACCCAACTGGCGACGCCGACTGGGATCTGGGATCGGATCGGATCGTCGCCTGTGACCACGGCCCAAGCCATTGGATCGGAGGTGTACGGCTTCGTCGGATCCATCACCACCGTCGTCGCCACAGCCGTTGGATGGCAGCGGGTCGGGTTCGGAGCGGGTACCCGCGGGTTTCGGGTCTGGCGGGTTCGGGTTTGGGGCTAGTTTTTCACCCACGGTTTTCGGGTTTGGGTACCCGAAACCTATCGGGTTCGGGTTTGGTTTTTCACCCGTGGATATCCAATGGATATCCGAAATATGTATATATATGTGAATATGTGTATATATACATGTGAATATGTGTGTGTATATATAAATATGTGAATATATTTTCGAATATGTGTATATATTTTCGCGGGTTTCGGGTATTTATTCGGGTTTTGGGTATCCGTTCGGGTTTTGGGTACCCGCGGGTTTGGGTTTGGTTATGAAATTCCACCCGAATTGGTTTTGAGTTCGGGTTCGGGTTTTGACTCCGGGTTTTGGGTTTGGGTGCACGGAGACTCCACCCGATCCGAATCTGACCCGTTGCCACCGTTCTGCCTCGCCTGTGGGTGGGCTTACTCGCATTCGTAGGCGTACCGTTGGGAGGACGTGAGCGGATTCCCCAGGAGGTGCGGCTGTCCTCTGGACCACTACAAGACAAGAAGAGCACAAGACGAGTGCCCAGTCTCCACTCTCCAGTGGACACGAAGAGGCGACGAGTGGAGGTTGAGAACACGAGACGACGAGTGGAGTGGAGGACGACACGAGGTGGTGCTTGCCGGCCCACTCCCAGAATATACCCGCCACTCTCCTCCCTTCTCCGCCACGAGTCATCCTCCGCCGCTGCAGCCATGGGGACGGAGGCGGAGCACCAGGACAGCCTCGTGGTGGTGCCAGCGCCGCGCCCGCGGAAGGGGCTGGGCTCCTGGGCGCTGGACAAGCTCGAGTCCCTCATCGTGCGCCTCGGCCACGACAAGACCAAGCCGCTCCACTGGCTCTCCGGCAACTTCGCCCCCGTCGTCGAGGAGACCCCGCCGGCCCCCAACCTCACCGTCCGCGGACACCTCCCGGTACCATTCCATTTCCATTTCCATCTCTGATCTCTCCCTCTCCTTTTCTTCTCCGCCAAAGCAACTGTTCTCCTCCGTTCCAAAGTAAACCAATTCGAGAATCTTGTGTGGATTAGGTACTTATGACACCAAAAAGGTAGATTATGAAAATGATATCACTCCTAAGAAGTTGATCTGTTTTGGGACCCAGGGATTAATAGCTCTACTGCAGTACTGCTACATGTATGTATCGTCAAAATACTTCATTTTTCTGTGTTTTCTTTGTTTCCCCACAAAATTTTCCTGTCACAAAATCAGATTATCAAGATCCTTGTATAAACAAACCAAAACATTGACTTGTGCTGCTGTATGCCCTTTTACCAGACCCATTACATACAGTACCTTACCATATCATTGATAATATTCTCTTAACCAGTAGAAGAACAATTCAAGTCAACTAAAAACGATCTTAAACTATTGATTCCCACCTTAACTCTTCTAATATTTTTTTTCGTGCCTGGTCTTCTCCCATTATTCTGTTCATCGTTTGTTATTATGTCTGCAAAATACCTTTCATTGCTACAGGCTACAACACTATTTATTAGATCTCCCCTTATAAATGCAATGATGAGAATTGGCTTTCTTTGAGACAACTCCCTTTAGTAATGACATTTTCCTTATGCAGTCATGTTTTTGCTAGACTGTTCATATCTCCTTTCGTTGTCTCACTATTCTTTTTTGGTTATCTGCAGGATTGCTTGAATGGAGAGTTTGTCAGGGTTGGGCCTAATCCAAAGTTTGTCCCTGTTGCCGGATATCACTGGTATTGACTCTTACTTGATGACAACTTCCCTTTTTCTTAGAGACACCGTTGTAGTCACTGCTCCACTTTTTTCTGTAAAAGCCTAAAAGGTTAAACACCATTTTGCAGTTCCAATCCAAGGGCATTTAATCACGCATTGTATAGTGTTACTAAAGCTTAAGATTCTATATGGCTATATAATTCCAGAAGGGTTCATTCATAGATGTGCATTCACACATCTTCCTTAATGTACGCATAAGTGTGTACTGCTATGGTTATAGTTACTTATTTGCTTGTAATGCAAATTCTGTTCCTATTTCCAAATATTTAAGTGTAATATTTGTAACTAACTACTTGTTTTTCAATTTTGTTTATGCAGGTTTGATGGAGATGGGTATGTGCTGCTTCCTGTTTGGCTTGGAATAGCATAGTTCTAACAGTACATTCATTCTATGCTGCTGCCACTGGCATATTCCATTCATGTATATTTGATTCTTTACAGTGGCATATAATAAGAGCAATTCTATTATCACAAAATTATCTTCATATACAGTTGCAACTGATGACAGGAAAACGTAATAAAGTTAATGCCCAATGGTACATGCAATTCTAGATGAACAATTTAAGACATTGGTTATGTATTTTGATTGTTGAAGAAGAAACATAGTTATAAACATGTCAAAATTCAAAGAATTGTCAGGATGTAATGAAGAAAGACATGTGAATACTCTACAAAAATGCAAGAGGCAACGTTAATAATTCATGGTGTACTAACTGTGATACCATCTTCATTTTGGCTAATAGGATGATTCATGCCATGCGTATTAAAGATGGAAAAGCTACCTATGTATCAAGATATGTGAAGACTGCTCGTCTCAAACAAGAAGAGTATTTTGGTGGAGCGAAGTTTATGAAGGTAAAATCACTTGTTTCACTCAAAACCTAAGCATCTTATAGCAAATGACCATTTGATGTTGTAACACCTACCTATCTCCATGTCCAAAGTCTGCTCTTTTTAGCTAACTAATGTGTGGCACTTTTCTCTCGATCCACTGAGATTCTGAATACATACTAGGCATATGCTTGTTTTGATCCACCATTTTGCTATGGAAATTTTTGTTCTGAAACCAGTTTAGATTTTAATGATATATCCAAAGTTCCAAATTGATGACCATTGTTTTGGAGTATGTTGATTCTTTTTTTGTTATTAAATTTCCTCTGCTTGTTGTGACATCTTCAATTTTTCATGGTGACTTGTTTTGTGATGTTATCTTCGTTTCTTTCCTGCTACATTGATGACATGTTTGGATTTCAGAGCCTTCTTTATTCTTGGTCATGGAATCAATTAGTACACAATAGTATCGTAGAAATGATGTTTATCTTACCATCTGACAGTTTAAGTAAATATTGATCCTATAATACTAATTCAAACCCTACAATTTTAGCTCTGGCCATCAGTTACATGCAGGAATCTTCATGCACTTGGATAGTACCTTTGTATTGTAGCATGAGATTAGGGATGTTAGAATTTTTATTATTTGTTAATCTCCCATCTTATCTAGATTTGTTCTGTCAAGTTTATAGAGGTTGTCACCCTTTTGGAATGAATCAAGCAATGAAGAGTCAATTTAACTATTTAAGCCTTTAATTCCTCTCTAAGGCAGCTCCACCCGGCTGTCCTCATGGCAGTGTTTACCCCTTACAATCAGTTTTCTACAAAATCATACATGCATGTGATTATCCCCTCTCTCAATTATCTGCAGATTGGAGATCTGAAGGGATTTTTTGGATTGTTTATGGTCCAAATGCAGCTACTTCGTAAAAAATTCAAAGTATTGGATTTTACCTATGGATATGGGACAGGTACCACCTTAGCTTATGCTGTGCCTGTTAAATATCATGTATAATTAACGGCATTGTTGTATGTGACGTAAATTTACAACTGTTTCATGAGCAATTGCTTGTTGTGACATTTTGGTTTTCTGATGCCTTTCTTTTTTCAGCTAATACTGCATTTGTATATCATCACGGTAAACTCATGGCCTTGTCAGAAGCAGATAAGCCATGTAAGTTCTCAGCTCATTATGACATCCTTTTTTTGTGGGCATGCCTTGTTGGGAAGGCATCTAACTTCTGGTAAAAGTTTCCCCAATTTGGCAGTATTGTTATCTTCCTGTTGCTAACAAGAAGTAACAAAGGAAAAGAAATCATATCCTAAAACTTGTGTGACAGTACAAAAAAGCATGTAGGATTCACTATTTGAGATAAATGTTACACTATGTTAGGCATGCAGGGGTTATCACGTTGATTAATTTGTGCCATGCAGCTATAGAGGGTATGCCTAAAGAGTACAATAGGAGTTCGAGTTGAAATATGGAAATAATGACAATCAGTTTCATACTCAGCACAGTCTGTATTGGCTGTCTGCTCCCACAAAAGTATTTGTTTATAATAGGATTTAAATCACCAAGCCCATTTACCACAGCAAAAAATGTCACACTGTGTAAGATAGATTTGCCATACGAATCTTGAAAATCTTTTCTGATGGTGCATTCTGCTTGAATCTATGCAGAGATTACATCCTGATTCATGATGATTTTTATACATTATCATTGCAACATTTTTTATATCCACAGACCATCCATTGCAGTAATTATGCTAATGCATAAAATGTGTTGCACATTTTCAGATGTTGTTAAGGTCCTTGAAGATGGAGACTTGCAGACTCTTGGCTTGTTGGATTATGACAAAAGGTTGAAACATTCTTTCACTGCACATCCAAAGGTTGACCCGTTTACAGGTAAATAAATTACATTGGCTCAACACTATTTCTTGATTTCCCTCTGATTTCTGACAACCTTTAATGTTTGTATTTATTCTCCTTTCAGATGAAATGTTCACATTCGGATATTCACATGAACCTCCATACTGTACATACCGTGTGATTACCAAAGAAGGAGCTATGCTTGATCCCGTGCCAATAACAATACCTGAGTCTGTGATGATGCATGACTTTGCCATCACGGAGAATTACTCTATTTTTATGGACCTCCCTTTGTTGTTCCGACCAAAGGTGTGTAATATTGGTGCACAGAAAACCTTCTGTCTTCTCTCTGTGCCAGTTGCTTACATTCATCTGGTGGATGTCCAAGTTGATTCCTATTCCATGGCAGTCAGGAAATGCTTCAAACCTGTTTTCATAACCGAATCCTTATTTATATTATTGTATACAGGAAATGGTGAAGAACGGTGAGTTTATCTACAAGTTTGATCCTACAAAGAAAGCTCGTTTTGGTATTCTCCCACGCTATGCAAAGGATGACAAACTCATCAGATGGTTTGAACTCCCTAATTGCTTCATATTCCATAATGGTAAGCTTTCTGCTGGAAATCTTATTGGTATGGTATTTTTAGCTTCTTCTCGAACCTCCTTTTTTTTTTTTGCAAACTTTTGTTTCTATCTTTAGGAGGTTTTGATAGAATTATGACAATATAAAGAACAGAACTCAACCTAGATCTGTTTCCAATTACTCTGCTTGACAATGCAATTCCAGGATTGCATTTTCTTAGTTTGAGCTGATCTTTGAAAACATGTGTTGTCACAGCTAATGCTTGGGAAGAGGATGATGAAGTTGTTCTCATTACCTGCCGCCTTGAGAATCCAGATTTGGACAAGGTGAATGGACATCAAGATGAAAAGCTTGAAAACTTCGGGAATGAGCTGTATATACCTGCAATCTTGATCTATATTTTTATATGAAGGAATACAGTGCTTGCCATTTTCCTAATAATAATGATAATATTTTAGGTATGAGATGAGATTCAACATGAAAACGGGCGCTGCTTCACAAAAGCAACTGTCTGTTTCTTCTGTGGATTTCCCTCGTGTTAATGAGAGCTATACTGGCAGGTACCTCTATTGGAAATTTTCAATTCAGTTAAAAATGGTTCTTTTGTTGGAGTGGGAGCACGCTCTTACTGTCAATTTTATTTTTAAACATTTTCCACTGTGGTAGATGTATTATGAAAGTCTGAACTGAACGTAAATTCTATTAGATGCTTCCTGAAGCTCTGAGGCTTTCTAATTTGCCACTTTGTTGAAAACAGAAAGCAGCGGTATGTCTATTGCACTATACTTGACAGCATTGCGAAGGTGACTGGCATCATAAAATTTGATCTGCATGCTGAGCCGGAGAATGGCAAGAAAGAGCTTGAAGTGGGAGGAAATATACAAGGCATATATGACCTGGGACCTGGTAGATTCGGTTCGGAGGCGGTTTTTGTTCCCAAGCAGCCAGGTGTATCTGGAGAAGAAGACGATGGGTATTTGATATTCTTTGTACACGATGAAAATACAGGGTACTCCATTCCTTGGCTCTGCATCCAAGATCCCATCATATTGCCAAATCTAATAGACAATGTCAAAAACTCACGAACCCAGCATATGCTTCTTGCTCTTCTTGCTTCGATTTGATAATGGTAATTTGATTTGACATATGTTCTTGTGGATGCAGGAAATCTGAAGTAAATGTCATAGATGCGAAGACAATGTCTGCTGATCCAGTTGCCGTGGTTGAGCTTCCTAATAGGGTTCCTTATGGATTCCATGCCTTCTTTGTAACTGAGGTAATGACTACTTTGGTGCTTTTGCTTTGTTGCATTAGTTTGTGAAATGTAGTTTGGTAGTTCTTGCATCCGTTCTGCACTGTTGCACTTTGCTGTAGCATCGCCGGCTATATTGCTAAAGAATCATTATTATTAGCATATTTCAAACTTGGTGTGGTGGTTTCAGCTGTAAGTTTTGCTTGGTGTTTGGCGACAGGACCAACTGGCTCAACAAGCGGAAGGGCGGTGATTCGGTGAAGGAAGACACGGTACATCACCTGCAGATTCTGCACATGGGTCTGAAACGACAGTGTATATGCATACGAACCACACATTATTATAAACTATCAAAAAAATCAACGGGGTTGATATAAAGACCCCCTTTACACATGTACTACTGTATATGTATAGGACAAGTTTATTACAGTCCTGAGTGATTGCAAATTGCTTAGCCTGTTGCATGCTGTCTGGTGGCACAGCTACATTCAAAATACAGGTATGGCATCATATACTGCCTTGCCGTCGCCGGCGTAAGATTAGAACGCAATTGATTGATTCTTCAGAACACAGGCAAGCCAGTTATTACTAGTGGTAGAGTTGTGGTAGGCTCATGCGTCGTCCCCTGTGCCATACGGCCGGCGACGTAGTGCTGGTAGTATTTGGATTTCTTGTGGTCGGTGATGCCCTGCGTCTGGCTCACCACGGCCGACGCCGCCAGCTCCCCGATGCGCCACTTCCCCTTGTCGACGCGGGTCGCAGTCGCTCGGGCTTTGCCACCTTCCGAACCAAGCGTGACAGGATGGACAGGGCTCCGAATTCCAGCGCGGTCGAGCGCCGACACGGCGGCGCCCGTCGCGAGCAGGCAGCCTTGCCAGCAGCACCACGGGGACGAGGAGCGGTCGGCGAGCGCCAGGAGCCCAGGACCGCGGCGGTGGTGGCGCGCTGCTTGCCGTGGGCACGGTCCGCCATGATTTGGATCATCGGAAGCAATTGCAAGTTTGCAACTATGCAAAAGCAATGAAGAAATCGAATTGTCTTTCTTCTAGTGTGACGCATGAAGACTACTACTACATCCGTTCGATCATACATACATTCATACTACTAGAATGCTCGTAATTAATTTTGGGACAAGCTGCGAAGCATCAAAGATCATGGCTCCCCAAAATGTGCAATGAAAGCAACACCCAACAGAGACCATACATACATTACGCAAAAAATAGAAGGAAGAAGAAGAGACCGTACATGATTAAACACACGTGTACCTTCCTTCGACTGCTCTTCGACACGTGCTAAGCTACGTACACGCGGTTCCGAGACCCAGCTTGACCAACGCGGACGAGACGAACGCTGATGAATGATTGAGGTGAGGTAATAGAAATCACGAGCAGAAGGCACCAGTTGCCAAGGACCCGCTCGCCGGCGTAAATCACGTGAATCCCCGTGTGTGATGTGTACGGTGTACCCCCGTCCCAGTGCCTACGTCGGCTTCTTGTGCAAAGAAAAAGCGGAGGGAGACGACGACACGAGAGACAGAGGTGGAAAGGGGGTGTGGAGTCACCGTCGTCCCGCGCAATCAAACGTGAGGGCCGCCGCGCCCGCCCAATCCCAACGCCCGCCGCAACGCGCCGTTGCCCTCCACCGTAGGCGAGCCCATCCAGCAAAGCAGTGGCCCCGACGCGGCAGCTAGCTCGGCAACACGACGCCACACACGCAGGCTACTGTTCCCGTGCACGCATGCAGCTGATGTGCCGCAGCTACCGCGGGCCCCTATAAACCCCAAGCACATGCTATGCTACCACTACCAGCAAACGCCGCAGCGGCACTGCGGCAGGTCGGCAGCAGCATCGCACGGCAAGTCGGCAAGATCATCACCTCACTCCACACCCACCACATCTGCGAGCAAATCTCACTGACCCCGCGAGGCGTGCCGGCGTTCAGTGGTTGCCAGCCACCACCATGCTTGTGAGGAGCTCCTCCACGCCGGTCCTCGGGGCGCTGCTCCCCTCCGGCTGCCACTCGCCGGCGGTCTCCTCCTCCCCGGCGGTCCACTTCCCCGAGTCCCCTGCAGCCGCCTACCACCCGCCGCACATCTCCTGCCACCTGGCCGGGCCCGGGTCCGGGTCCGACCACGAGCGCTTGCGCGGCCCCGGCGCCGGCATGCGCCGCACGTGCTCCGAGGACAACCTCGCCTCTCTGGCCGGCGGCCGCGCGGACGTCCTCCCGCCGTCCGGCAAGGGCGCGCCCCGGGCGCGGCCGGTACCGCTGGAGACCATCCAGTCAATCAGGTGCCGGCAGGCGTCGTCCACCGACGACGAAGAGGAGGAGGAAGAGGACGCGTACGAGGTGGAGCGGGAGCTGCGCTTCGGCCAGTTCAGCTTTGCCGGCGGCAACGGCAGTACCTACTCGCAGGAGCACCCGCTGTTCCTGGCCAGGGGCCTCGGCATCGACCGCCTCGGCTCGGGCCTCCTCAGCGCCGACGGCGGATTCGGTGGCAGCGACGGCGGCGGTGGCGCCGGGTTCGGTGGCAGCGATGGCGGCGGTGGCGGGAACTTGGTGACGTCGGGGAACGGAGGGGACCGCTCCGGCATCGAGATGCACTACAAGAAGATGATCGAGGAGGACCCGTGCAACGGCCTCTTCCTGAGGAACTACGCACAGTTCCTGTACCAGGCAAGCCGCAGTCTCGTTCTTCAGAATCTTGCTGAAGATTTTTTTTTTTTTTTTTTTCTGAATTCTGACGGTGGCACCTGCATGCGCATTGGGTTTTCAGGTGAAAGGGGACTACAGGAGGGCGGAGGAGTACTACTCCCGGGCGATCCTCGCCGACCCCGACGACGGCGAGCTCCTGTCGGAGTACGCCAAGCTGGTGTGGGACGTGCACCGCGACGAGGAGCGCGCCTCCAGCTACTTCGAGCGCGCGGCCAAGGCGTCCCCGCAGAACAGCCACGTCCTCGCGGCGCACGCCGCGTTCCTGTGGGACACGGACGACGAAGAGGGCGACGGCGATGTGCTCAGCAGCTACGCGGGGGCGGGGTTCGCTCAGCCTGCGCACCCGTCGACTCTGGCTTCGGCGACAACCTGAACAGAACAGCCTCTCCGATCGTCTCTGATGTCTGTACTCTGAAGTGAATGAATGGAGGTAGTAGCTAGCATGATAGTGGCCTGTGCTCATCTCTGTAGCTTACCAATAATACTAGCCAACATAGGCCTAGTGCAGGCGTGCAGCGTATGTCTACTTGTGTTTGTTTCAACAATGAGCAAGCAGATTCCATGCTCTCATTTCTTTGGGAGCTTAACCTTGATCTGTTGTTAATCTCTGTATGCTTATCTGAAGATGCAAAGCTAATCTTCTGCTATACAGAGGACTGAGAGAAGGTTCAGTTGTGCTTAGTCGAATGAATGCCATGTGCTGCTGCGGATAATTCTGCCAATTGGTTGGACTTCAGATGAACTTCTGCTCGTGTTTTTCAGAAGATATTCAGTAACATGTGGAACACCAACACCTTTACTGCTCGTTTTTCATCAGGTTATTGTTTACTCCCATGCATTCTGCAATTCTTAACACTGACATAGGCCACATCGATCCCACCGAAACAAATCTGGCTGATAATATCTCTGGGGTATCTTCATTCTTCATTGGCACTTCGTGGCAAAGCTCAATTCTGATTTCTGAAGCAACGCCTTCACGTCAATGGCAATGGAGTCTGAAACTCAATAAAGTTTCAGGCAACACATTCAGCGTAAAGTCTCCCTATGAAAGTGCAAGCATAGAAACAAACTTGTCCTTGTACTTCTGTGTCATGGCATTGAGATATTTGCAGAACAACATAAATATCAAGCCTACAAATATCCAGAGCTAGTAAAAGCGGTGGCACAGGACGAGCAGCACCCGCACGAACTACTGGACGGATCGCTGCTAGGATTGGTTTCCACACCGCGGCATCTATCTTTCGTTGAGAATTTTCATGTTACTGCTTTAATAGATATGCAGTAAAGTTTTGTTCCAAATTACTAATAACAGTTGCACAGCGCAATTCCAAATGAAGCGCCAACTGGATCAGTAGTGATCAAAGTGCCCAGGGCAATAAATCAAGTAGTGTCCTGAATGAATTCAGTACTTTTTTTTTTAGCTTGAATGAATTCAGTACTTTTTTAGAGTACGATGAATTCAGTACTTTTCACCCTTCTTGGATGCTATGTTCACAGAAAGAAGGTTACTCAATATGATATACGATTTTTTTTTTTTTTTGACGAAGAATATGATGCACGATTGTGTGGACAAAGGGAAACAGAGTTATGGTACTCCGTAGGACGATAAACATTTTGTTCAATGAGATTACTTCGATGAAGAGGGCTAGGTAAAAAAGATATTGCAAAAATAACAAGCACACACTCTATACGTGCTTCAATTCGATGCTCTAAAGCTAAAATACAATGCAGCAAGGTCTTACCTGAAAAACACTGCAATGTCAACTTATCTGCTGGTCTTTTTCTAAGTAGACACAAAAAAAAAAAGACGAAAATGTTTTCTAAACTGAAAAGGCGTGGATTTGTTTAAACATAGTCTCAGGTGTCAGCTAAGAAATGCAGGCCTCACATTATCAGAAACAACAGAGATGTTTATAAAATCCTCATAGATTCAATTTCAAGTTTCACCACATGTTTTAACTAAGACTACTCTAACACACATGAATTGAAGTGAATCCAAACACATCTAAACAAGACCTAAATAAGCAATTTGTTTCACACCTTTCTACTGCGGCACCAGCCTAGTGGGATTCCAAGGCACACGACCCCCAAATCAGTCAATAATCGCAGATGAGGTCAATAATGGTGCAAACCACAAACCTTCTGAACGCAACAAAGGTTGTGCAAAGCAGCAATTGGAAAGCTCAGAAAACATTGAACTATCTCTCCTTTCAAAAAAAAAAAACATTGAACTAACTTAAAAGAGAAAAAGGTCAACCAAATAAAAGTTTTTCAATTCAAATAACACGAATTGAACTAAATTTCATTCCAACTATAGAGAGAGCGATGGAAATTTAATTTTGATTTGATTGGGATGTGCCAAACTCTGCCTATAGTGCAACGGCTGAGCAACACTTGAGAACCCTAATGGCAAGCCATTATAGTGGATTCTCTCCCACAAAAAATAAGTTGAATATCAAAGTAGACACATGGTCCACATATCAGATATCAAACTGATAAAACAAATACTACACTTGATCTTAGCCAAAAGGCCGAGAAAGGTATGAGTTGCCCAAGGCAGTACCTCTTCTTTTTATATGCACCTCATCTGCTAACTAGTTTGGCCAGGCGATGTGGTACTAATATTGCTTTTCTGTAGTGTTATTGACAATGAGAGGGGCGTAATCACGTATGCCAAACTGGGCCGCATAATCTTGATCATCTTTGCAAGCGGCCCATTAAGAGAGGTCCCTCCCTCTCAATAATCCGCGGCCCATCCCCTAAAAAATCCGCGGCCCGTAACTTTTTTACCAAAAATCCTCCGCGGCGGCGGCGGCGGCTGCCTTTTCGACGGCCAGCGTGCCTCTTTCCCTAAACCCCCGTGCGGGTCTCTCTCTCTCCCTCTATCCCCCTTCTTGGCGACGACTGGGCGGCCGGCGCTGCCGAACTACGCCAGCCCTGCCCAGGTCTTCTTCGGGCCCTTCGTCGGCGCGAGCGCCACCAGGTACGCCCCCCTGGCATCCCTTCCTGCTGTGCGAAACCGAGCTCCCAAACCCTAATTTACTTTTGTATTCGTCGGATCTGATCTAATTTAAAGTTTATATGCATGCATGTATTAAGCCTACTAAATTCGATTGTTTCAATCGGGGGTAGATGTGTACACCCATGTCCTTCACTGGTTTGTGCCCCTGGTTCCGCATCCATGAAAGGCCGTTGTATCAAATTGTGAAGATAATTTTGTCAATCATCTGAAGTTTCGACTGCTTGTATCATACTTCAATGTCTGGTTTCAGTTTATTTACTGGCACCTTTGTGCCCACCAGTGCTTTACTCATCTTATTACTCTTGTATTGGCATGCCTTGATTCTACTGTAATTTAGTTTAGCCTATAAATTGTTCAGATTGTCCTTTCTTATGTGTTTATTTCTGCTGATTTCAGGTTTCTGCTGTTTTAAGGGGAAAAAAAAGATCAATGGAGGCAAAGTTGGCATTCTCCCAGGATAGCCCACCAATTTCGATAATCTGTGCCGCAAAGTTTGTGGGTCTACCCCTAACCATTGACCCTAGCCTTGCTTCTGGCTCGGCACCCACCCTACGGTTTGCTTCTGGGTAAGTCCTTGCTCCTCATCTCCTTTTTCTCTTCTTAAAATGTCTCTTTGGTCAATTGCTGCAAACACTTGTATCATAGTTAGATTTGGGCGTGGATGCAGCCAATGCAACATTGGGTTGTTGCATGGAACTAGGGGTGGCTGATGGATTGTTAGTTGTACACAATTGATTGCTGCAACAGCTATTGTGTTCACACAGTTCACTAATATCCTCATGACAGGAGTATATCTAATATGGTTTCTACTTTGCCATTACTACCCGTTTTTTAGTCTGTTTTTTGCTGCAACAGCTATTGTGTTTCGCACAGTTCACTATTATGTAATTTTTCCAAATAATTGAGTGCTATCTGTTTTGTTCTAGATTCATTCATGTATTTATATTTGGTTGACTCACCACCTGGGAGTTTATATAATTTCTCATTCAACCTTTTGTGTTTGTGTATAGAGAATCACTCCAAGGTGTCAACCCAATCCTTCTCTACATTGCCAGTGCTTCATCAATTTCCTGCTTCTCTGGGAAGAATGATATCGACTTTGGGCATGTATGTTGCCATCTACTGCTTTTTGATAATTTACTTATTGTCCTGACTATCTCTAATTTCTATATTCTAATTGGCTGCTGTTAATAATCTTGTAGGTTGTTGAATGGCTCGAATATGCCCCCACCTTCCTCTTAGGCTCTGAATTTGAAAATGCCTGCTCATTTGTTGATGGATTCTTGGCCTCCCGGACCTTTCTGGTTGGTCATGGCCTCACAATTGCTGACATTGTAGTTTGGTCAAATCTTGCTGGTAAGCTGTGTGTTAGTTCACCATTCTTCTTTCAGGCTGGCTCTAGGCATTGTAATGTTTAGCTTGCTGCATCATTTCCTTCAGGAATTGGTCAACGGTGGGAGAGTCTAAGGAAATCAAAGAAATACCAAAATCTTGTCCGCTGGTTCAACAGCATAGATTCAGAATACAAAGACACATTGAACGAAGTTGTGGCTGCATATGTTGGGAAACGAGGAATTGGAAAATCTCCTGCACCAAGCCTTAAGGAAAAGGTACATGATTCAAAGGATCCATCAGCTCCAGAAGTTGATCTCCCTGGTGCAAAAGTTGGGAAAGTCTGCGTTCGTTTTGCCCCAGAACCAAGCGGTTACCTCCATATCGGGCATGCAAAGGCTGGGCTATTGAACAAATACTTTGCTGAAAGATATCAAGGGCGCCTAATAGTTCGATTTGATGACACAAACCCTTCAAAAGAAAGCAATGAGTTTGTCGAGAATGTTTTGAAAGATATTGAGACATTGGGGATCAAATATGATGTTGTCACATACACATCTGATTATTTCCCAAAGCTAATGGAAATGGCTGAAAGTTTGATAAAGCAGGGTAAAGCATATGTTGATGACACACCAAAGGATGACATGAGGAAAGAGAGGATGGATGGTATTGAGTCAAAGTGCAGAAATAACACTGTGGAGGAAAATCTGTCGTTATGGAAAGAGATGATTAATGGAACTGAAAGAGGCTTGCAGTGCTGTGTACGGGGTAAACTTGACATGCAGGATCCTAACAAGTCACTCAGGGATCCTGTTTACTACCGCTGTAATATTGATCCTCACCACCGTGTTGGTTCAAAGTACAAGGTCTATCCAACATATGACTTTGCTTGCCCATTTGTTGATGCATTGGAGGGGGTGACACATGCTCTTCGTTCCAGTGAATATCATGACAGGAATGCACAGTATTATCGAATTCTTCAAGACATGGGTTTGAGGAGAGTAGAAATTTATGAATTCAGCCGATTGAATATGGTTTACACTCTTCTAAGCAAGCGGAAGCTTCTTTGGTTTGTACAAAACAAGAAGGTCGAAGATTGGACTGACCCACGTTTTCCCACTGTCCAAGGCATAGTTCGTCGTGGCTTGAAGATTGAGGCATTGATACAATTTATACTCCAACAGGTACACCTCTGTGCTAATGTCCTCTTGCTTTATCTTCATATTTCCTGAATGTTTATAATACCGATTTCGTATCCATGTTTGATCTTTTGAAACTGTATCTATTTTGTTTTTTTTGAAGGGTGCTTCAAAAAATCTGAATCTCATGGAGTGGGATAAACTCTGGACAATCAACAAGAAGATAATTGATCCAGTGTGCGCAAGGCATACTGCTGTGCTAAAAGACCAGCGTGTCATCTTTACTCTTACAAATGGTCCAGATAAGCCATTTGTTCGAATTTTACCAAGGCATAAGAAATTTGAGGGTGCTGGAAAGAAGGCTACAACCTTCGCCAACAGAATTTGGTTAGACTATGCTGATGCAGCAGCCATTGGCAAGGGTGAGGAAGTAACCCTTATGGATTGGGGGAATGCTATCATTAAAGAGATCAAGGTGGAGAATGGAGTAATTACTGAACTAGTTGGAGAACTACATCTTGAGGGTTCTGTGAAGACAACAAGATTGAAGATCACATGGCTAGCAGATATAGAGGAGCTAGTTCCCCTCTCATTGGTTGAATTTGATTATCTCATCAGCAAGAAAAAGGTATTTATATGCTCTCTTCAGTCTTCACCCATTGTTTATGTATTGTAGTAGCCTGTGATGCTCAAATAGTCAAATATACCATTTTGTGCATGATTGTCCATGTTTCTTGATGATTAGTTTGATCATAAAATTAGATATGATGTTATGAGGTGATCTGTGCGTTGTCTTGTAATCAATGCATGCTGATTTCCATGGCATTTTATCTTCTAGATATGCAACAAAGCTGCAGTTCCATTCACAAGTTTTCCCCTTAATTTTTACTTAATTTGTATAGTGATGCTACAAGAGAATCTATGTTGAATCTTATTTTTATTTTGTTGAAAAGTATGTTGAATCCTTAGAATGGACATTGTTGGAGTGAATGCAATGTCTGCCTCCAGATTAAAGACTTGGAAAAATTCCTTGTTAAGTTTTAATTTGAAAGACTCGTTCTTTTTGACAAATTAGTGTTGAATTATTCTGTTGGTGGCATCTGGCAGCTAGAGGAGGAAGATGACTTCCTCGAGAATCTCAACCCTTGCACTCGACGAGAGATCCCAGCCCTTGGAGATGCAAACATGAGGAACCTCAAGCGTGGAGAGATCATACAGCTCGAGAGGAAAGGCTACTATAGGTGTGATGCCCCTTTTATAAGATCGTCGAAACCGGTGGTTCTGTTTTCAATCCCAGATGGCCGGCAGCAGGCCTCTCTTAACTAGGCATGGTGACCACCTTTGGCACATGGAATTCCTGAGATACAAGAGTCGGCAATCAAATATTGTTGCATTGTACACTTCAATATTGTACTGTGATTTGGCTTTACGCGCGGTGGACGTCTTTTACTGCTAGATGACCAGGCCTAACCTTCCAACCAAGCGGAGCAGCCATTTTGATTTTGGTCGATGATACTTTTACCTGAGCTTGAAGATTATTAATACTTTTCTAGCAGTGCCTTTGTTATTTTGCTGTTAGATTACTTTTATTGCGTCGGTTGCTGTTATGAGTAATTGCATGACCCTAAGGTTAGGCTGTATTTGCTCGAGTGATTAATGTTGATGTTTCTTGTGAAAATCCTGTCTCGCTTGTCGTAGCGTATCTCGCCCCTACACACATGTAATTTGAAGATTTCTGGTCCGAAATCTTTTGGCTTTCTCAATTGCCAGTGCCGATAGCCGGTCGTCATGATCTACCTGTAGCGACAAATTACGGATTACCTTTGAAGCAGTGAATCAGGTTTGAATGCGAAGTCACCATCAAAGCGACGTTGATTTATACCACGGATGAGAACTAATATTTTTGCCTATTTTTTTATGGGTAGACCAACACAGACAGGAACCCTGCGTACACTAGAGGTTGCAACCAGGTGAGTTGTGCAATGAGGACACAACAGAACACCAAGAACATAACTTGATTACAACAGGTAATAAAATTGCACAATATTTCTAACCATCAACAGACAGTAAAATTGCACAATGGTTCCAACCATCAAGGATTTGTATACACTGCATAGAGCTAATATTGTTCAAACAAATTGACATCTACAAACTCATCTAGAAAGAACCATCCTCAATAAACCGATTCCTTATTTTGAAATACAAACATAGAACACCATCCTACAAAACTACTACCTCGCCGGTTGCCACCACCCACCCGTCGTAGCCTACCACCACCTTACAGCAGCCCATAGCCCCACACTCGCTGCAGCCACACCCCTAGGGACCTCAGCCTCTAAGGGTTCTAAAGCAGGCAGCGACCTGGCTGTTCTCCATTGTCAAGGCCGCCTCGCCAGCGACCTCTGGACCAAAACAGGCCAAGAGGCGAGTAGAATCTTGTAGACTGGGTGAAGCCCTACTCTTCCAACTCAGCCTTAGAAGCTTGAGACTGTAACCGATACAAGGCTTCAAGGGAACTAGCATAGCTCGCTTCAGTGGCGAACAAGTGCCTGGTGCACCAAGCCAGGTACTGTCCCAAGATTAGGAAGTACTGGAGATGGTGCCGAAGATCATTGAGAGCAGCGAAATTGGAACATCAGAGCATCCCCTGATCAGCAATTCAAAGGAATTAGTGAGTTATGAAAACGAAAGGAAAGGCCTTGATTTGAACAGAAGTGCAGGGAGATGGTTGCATGGCAAAGGCAGGTGCCTAAGCTTGTGAGAACGCAATGATTCACATCATCAACAGACGAGGTGTTTCTTGCATGGCTCGACATGTGTAGTAAGTAGCAACCATAGCAAGTGACTGAAAGGTCACCTGGAGTTTGCATATAGCATACAAGTCAAACAGCATATGACAATTGTTAACAAACGGTTTGGTGCAGCCCATGGCGGCGACCACTAAATAATGGATAGGTCCACATTTTCTGGGTTCACACACGTAGGCTGATAGGCAATCTTCTCCACTCACTTGGAGGTTCTATGTTTTTTTATCAGAGCTTAATCAAAGCTCAGCTAGAGCTTTCTCTGTGTAGAAGGCTTACTGTACAGTTTAACTTGGTTTTGTGGAGTGACATTTGAGTGTATGAAGTGCCAAATAAGAATATTCTTGTAGTGCCTATAGTTTGTTGCTTCATATATTCACAGGTGTTGCACTTTACGAAATCTCCCTGCAGAATTCTGTTTCCCAATACTTTGTACAGCTGATATGCATAAAAAGAGCAGAATGACTTATACAATTCCATATAAATTGCTGGAACATGCTCCTGGGCTCCTGGCAGGTTGCAAAATTGCTCCATGCACAGCTTCACCTTATTGCCAAATCTGTCATACAGGCAGTAGCTACAGGTGAAGCAATTTCTGAAGAAAGTTTATCCAGATGTCAATATTATCTGTCTGCTATTCAAGCAAAATAAATGCCATCTGCATCGCATATTTCCACGTCCCTTTTATCAGCAAAGAATTTACAGCAAATGCTGCTTCTAATGCTCAAATATATATCTCCCGGTGGATCTGCTCATAACTGGGTTGACCTCTTTAGATCCACTTAGATTAGCCTAAATGATGCTTTGCACAGTCCTTCAGTGGCAAATACCATGCGCAGATTCACTCTAAAATGATCATACAGCTTCATGGAAATTCTTTGTTGAGTGATCCACAGGTGCAACCATCATTCTAGCAGTGTGCACAGAGGTAATCTGGAATAGTAGCATCGTCCTTCATTTTCATCTCCATTGCTATTAGATTCAGCAATTCATAGATCTCCATGGAGCCAGGATGAGTCTTGTCCTGGGCAGTGAACCTGGAGAGCCCTCCACCAACATCAATCTCACTAAATCCAGGGACCTTTTTTACACCCCTATCCTCCATTACCTTTCTAGCTTTCTTCGCCTCTTGCCACCGTCTGGCAACAGCATAGATATTGGACAGGCCGATGTACCTGCCATCATGATCTGGCTGCAACTGTACAAGCTGCCTTCCGACTATCTCCCCCAGCTCCACCCACCCATGCAAATGACAGGCATTCAAGAGAGCACCAAGCACAGAAACACTGGGCTTCATCGGCATACTTTCAACAACACCGTAAACTTCCTCCAAGCGCCCTGCTCGGCCAAGCACATCTACCAGGCAAGCATAATGCTCAACATGTGGTCTGAGCCCTTGCGCCTCAAGCGAGCGGAAGAACTCCCAAGCCTCATCCACTAGACCGCCATGGACACAAGCACTCAACAGACATAGGTACGTGATCTCATCTGGCACAACCCCAGCACGCCGCATCTCCTGGAATATCTCCACCGATTCAGTGGCCATGCCATGCACCGCAAGGCCACCAATCACAGCATTCCATATCAGAACATCGGTGGTCTCCACTGGCACAGCCCAGAACACCTCCAGCGCTTCACGGATGGCCCCACACTTGGCATACATGTCAACAATCGAGGTCGCAAGCTTGAGGTTCAATGGGAAGCCTCGCTCCCTCAGGCACCGGTGCACCCGCCTCCCACGCTCGAGGTCCCCAAGGTGCGCACAGGCTCCAAGCACGCTCACCATCGTGACGTCATTTGGCCTCGCCCCACCCCCACCACCCTCCTCCACTGACCTGGCGGCAGCATTCTCCATCATCTCGAACAGCGCGAGCGCCTCGCGGTGCTCCCCACACTTGACGCACCCGTCGATCATGGCGCTCCAGGACACCACGTCCCGCTGCGGCATCCGAGCGAACACCTGCCGCGCGGCGGGGAGGTCCCGGCACTTGGCGTACCCATCGAGGAGCGCGTTCCAGGAGACGAGGTTGGGACGGGGGATTTCGTCGAACAGACGGTGGGCGTGGTCCGGCAGGGCGCAGGCCGCGTACATGTGGACGAGGGAGTTGGCGACGTGGAGGTCGGCGGGGAGGAGCCCGAGCCGGAGCGGGTGCGCGTGGACCGCAGCGGCGAGGGAGGCGGAGGAAAGCCGCGCGGCGGCGCGGGCAAGGACTGGGAAGGTGAAGTGGGACGGGCGGAGGGAGGAGCGGAGGAGGAAGATGAAGAGGGAGAAGGCGAGGGAGGGGGACGGCGAGGATGAGGCGGACCGGATCAGGGGGTCGAGGAGCTGGGTGCTGAGCGTCCGGCCGCGGAGGTCGCGGAGAAGGTGCGGCAGCAGCGGCGGGTACGGAGGCGGAGGCATGACCCTCATCAGTGACGTCAGCGTCAGTGGATGGGGGGCAACTAGTAGAGGGGATCAACACGCCTTCAAATCAAATCAAAACGGAGTTGCCGCTCCAAAACAGGTCATCCCCCGAAACCGCCGCCTCGCCGTCGCCGATCATCGCCGCCCATCGCATCCCGCCTTAGACGCCCATGCTGGCCGCGGCCGCGTCCCTCAGGGCCTCGGCCTCCGCGGTGGCCGAAGCGGGCGGCGACCCGGCCGTTCTCCACGCGGTCCTGATCAAGACCGCCTCGTCCTCCCGCCCCGCCTACAACTTCCTCCTCTCCCGCTACCCGCCGTCGCTCTCGCTGCCCCTGCTCTCCCGCCTCCCGTTCCGCCCCACCGCCGCCTCGCTCACCTCCTCGCTCTCCTCCCTCTCCGCGTCCTCCCCGGCCTCCGCGCTCCCGCTCCTACGCCGCGTCCTCGGAATGTCCTCGGCCCTCCTCGCCGACGGCCCGCTCTCCTCACTCCTCCGCTCCATGCCGCCGTCCCTCGCGCCGCACGTGCACGCCCTCGCCTACAAGCTCGCCCTCTCCTCGTCGCCCTACTCCGCCTCGTGCCTTATCACCCTGTACTCTCGAGCCCGCTCCCCCGCGTCCGCCCGCCACCTGTTCGATGAAATCCCCGTTGCAAATCGGGACCCCGTCTGCTACTCTTCCACGATTGTTGGGCTTGCGCAGAATGGGCAGTATGAAGAATCTCTCTCTGTGTTCGCTGGTATGCGCGCAAATGCTGTTGATTCTACCATGTATGCACTGTCCGGTGCTCTCCGTGCCGCTGCAGGGCTTGCTGTGCTAGAGCAGACTTGTGGGATTCATGCGCATGCGGTGGTGGTCGGGCTTGATGGAAATGTGGCTGTTGGGACCGCCCTGGTGGATGCTTATGGTAAGGCTGGAGTTGTGGATGATGCAGCCAAGGTTTTTGAGGGGTTGGGCGTCGACCGGAACCTGATCACATGGAATGCGGTGCTGTCTGCTCACGCTCAGCAAGGAGATGTGCAAGCGGTCACTGGGCTGTTTAACCAGATGATGGAGCTGGGTTTTGCTCCTGATGGGCTAACATTCCTTGCTGTTCTCACGGCATGTAGTAATGCCGGAGCAGCCACTGAAGCTGAGTTTTGGTTGGAATCAATGCAGTCAAAGTACAATATGAAGCCTGGCCTTGAGCATTATACGTGTGTGGTGGGTGCAATGGCACGGGTGGGGCGTCTAGAGGATGCAGAGAGCGTTGCTCGTACAATGCCATGCAAGCCAGATGCAGCAGTGTGGCGGACACTTCTAATGGGCTCTGTGGTTCACCGCAAGGTTGACATGGCAGAATCCATGGGGCAGAGGCTTCTGGAGATCAATCCCAAGGATGACTCAACTTATGTTATGCTTGCCAACGTGTACTCAGCAGCTGGGAAAAAGAATGAGGAGGCTGAGGCATGGATTGCAATGAGGGACCGTGGAGTCAGGAAGGAAGGTGGACGGAGTTGGATTGAGGCTAGAGGGCTGGTACATGTGTTTGTTGCAAACGAAAGAAGGCATGAACAGTTGCTAGAGGTACATGAAAAGCTGAATGAATTGATTCAAGAAGTGGAGAAGTTGGGGTACAAGGAGGCAGATGAGGGTTTTTGGCATCATAGTGAAAGATTGGCCCTTGCGTATGGGTTGATCAGTGGTGCTGCACCATCAGGAAAGGTGTTGAGAATAGTTAAGAACTTGAGAATATGTTCTCATTGTCATGAATTCTTCAAGTATGTTAGCATGGTGATCGACAGAGTAATTGTAGTACGGGATGTAAATAGGTACCACACAATTAAGAATGGTGATTGCAGTTGCAGAGATTACTGGTGAAACACATATCTTGAGGATAAACTATGATGCAATAACCTTTTGTGTGATTTTTGGATACACAAGATAGTTGACTCCAGAAAAAACTCACTGCACGATTGATTGTAAACTTGCTTGAAGTTGTTGCCATAGGGTCAATTTCCCTACATGTTTGAAATCTTGAAGAGAACTGTGATTCTATGGCGTTGCAGACACCATAACATCTTGTTTAGATAGACACCAAAGCATCTTGTGACTCATGAAGCATAGATTAAGAAGGCAAGTGATGCAATCTTGGAATCGGGAACTTGGTCCTGGAAACGGACGCATTGCTGGCGAAACAAGCTCTGATGACTGAAAACTTCTATCGATCGATGTCTGGAGGCTTGATAGATGAATTAAAGTTCTTGGTGTCGCTAAATTTTATGAATTTTGAGTGTGTGTATGAATCGAGAAATTGTAATAGGGCAGCTCTTGAGCTTGTCATTCTCGGTGTGGGTAGCATTGATGGGGAGGAGCACATGACATGCACTTTTCAGGACAACGTATTTCTATTTTTTGTTGAGCAACTCTCAACTCATGTGGAATGAAATACTACCTAGTTTCAAAAAGAAAGTGCTTAATTGCTTCTTGTTCTTGCCTTGGGACTGCTATGCTCATCTTGTTCCGGCAACATAAACTGCTGAGAGGAAGTACCATTAATCGGCTGATCCGTAGTCTGTAGCATCCAATTGATTCGTCTCTCCCTTTATTTATGATTCTTTGTTTTTTCATAGTGGTTTAAATCTACCTTCAAAGTGGTTTTCATAAGATAGTTAATTTAATTTAAAATTTTAAAATTTTGAAATGATTTCTGTTTTAAAATTTGCTTGAAAGCTTTGAAATGAAAGAAAACCTTTTCTTTTCTCTCGTTATCTTTCTCTCTCGCATTGGCCCGTTTCTTCCATCCAGCCCAGGCCCAGCTCTCCAGCCTCTCGTCCCTCTTGTCCCACGCGGTTTGCCACCTCTTGCTGTCTTCCACGAGGCCCAGCAAGGCCGATAGCCCAATCGGCGGCCTAGCGGAAGCAGCCGGCCAGCACGCGCTCTCCTCTCCCTTTATGTCTCTCTGCCACGCCGACCCCACTCCCTTGTGACACTGATGCCGTGTCCCGACTGGTCGGCCTCTCTACACCTTTCTCCTACCTCAGTCCGACATGGACTGATGAACTCTTCCGAAGGTGGTTTCACTCTGTTCACTTCAACTTATTAGACTGTCCGCAGCCATGTTACTCCATTTTCTTACTCCACACGTCCTGGTCATCAAGATTTTTTACTCCATACGCGTTTCTTCCGCACCCATGAACCTCCATATCTCATACTCCATCTCAACTACCACAATTGGGCCCACTTGTCATCCTCTGTCCATCTCTCCCTCCCCTTTCCTTCGTGCTTTTCCCGATCTGGTTCGCCCGTGCAGGTCGCTTCTGGGCGTCGCCGTCCTCCGCTCGCTCGACTGCGCGTCCCGGCGATTTGCCCCGGCCAGGACGGCGCGCCGCTCTCCCCGGGCACGGGCAAGGACGCGGCTGCGCGTCCCCGACTCGACTCCAACGGGCGCGACGCCGTGGGCACGAAGAAGGACGCGCGGCAGCGCTCCGCCGGCGCCACTCCGAGGCCCAAGTTCGCCGTGCCCTGCCAGCCGCCGGCCTACAGCGCCGTGCCCCTACAGCCGCCGGCCTACTCCGGCGCCCGTTCGTTCTGCTGCTCACCGCAAGGTCAGCCCTTGGCACATGTAGACTGCTTTCTGTTAAGTTTCTCATAGTATGTAGTACGATGGTGGCTAGATGTGGCTAATCGTTTCATTAGAATGAGCTTTCATCCCGACGGCCTTGATTCTTGCCTTTAATGTTCACTTATCCACTGTTGTTTATGGCTTCAAGTTGTGATTCTGATCCATTGCGCTACGATGGTTGAAATTCCCTTTATATTGTTTCTTGCCTATTTACAGCTTTGTGACTTCGGGTTTGCTCGTGCTATGTCAGCTAATTAACACCGTCTATTGTTTGATTCTGTTTAGTTCCATACAGCTGTAGATCTAGTTTTGAGGTCTTGTCTATTATTGTTTGATTTTGTTTAGCTCCATACTCTTTAATCTATAAAATATGTAAGAGATGTGTAGTACAAGTTCATATGCTTTACTTCATAGAAGCGATAAAACATGTAAGATAGGCACAACATTTTCAATTAGAGAGTGTTGTAGTATATATAGGCAGAGCTTTTTCAATCTGAGCATTCAAACTGAAAGTGAGGTGCTGTAGTATACATATTCACATTATGTGAGGTGCTGTAATGCAGAAGCAGAGCCATGGATGCCTACTCGTCCTTACTAAGACAATGGTGGATCATGGAGGAAGAAGACGATGACAATTTGTTGTTGTGGGATGATGATGAAGCGGAGGTCGCGACATACAACCACCTGGTTCAATGTGAGAGTTCTAGCAGGCGTCGTCGATCTGATGCGCCACCAAAGGTAATGCGACCAAGGGACCTTCCTTCCGGTCACAGGAGGATCAAAGCCGACTACTTTGGTGCAAATCCAGTATACAATGACAAACAGTTCCGTCGAAGGTAAAGTTGACTACATTTGCAATATGGATCACTAAATGTCGTATGACTGCTCATACCTAAACTATTATTGCAGGTTTCGGATGCGGCGACATTTATTCAAGCGCATTAAAGAGGCGGTTAAAAATCATGATAATTACTTCAAAAAGAGGTTTGATGCCTGTGGCAAGGAAGGACTATCGGCTCTGCAGAAGTGTGTCGCTGCTCTACGCATTCTCGCTTACGGTGTCCCAGCAGATGCCGTTGACGAGTATGTGCGTATTGGTGAGTCAACTGCTCGAGAATCTTTGCAACATTTCTGTCGGGCTGTCATCGAGGTGTTTGGGGATTATTACCTAAGGGCACCCACCGCTGCCGATGTGGCTAGGCTTCTTCAAGAGGGTGAGCAACGTGGGTTCCCGGGGATGTTGGGTAGCATTGACTGCATGCACTGGGAGTGGAAAAATTGCCCAACAGCTTGGAAGGGTCAGTTCACGGGCAAGGACAAGCGTCCAACCATGATCTTAGAGGCGGTTGCATCGCATGATCTATGGATTTGGCATGCTTACTTCGGCATGCCTGGTAGTAACAACGACATTAATGTCCTTCATAGGTCCCCAGTATTCTCAGCTTACCTACAGGGTCGTTCAGTCCCCGTCTCATTTGAAGTCAATGGAAGGCATTATAACATGGGTTACTACCTTGCTGATGGGATTTACCCTGACTGGGCGGGCTTTGTCAAGAGTATAAAATACCCTATCGGGTTGAAGGTCCAACACTTTACTCAAGAACAGGAAAGTGCACGCAAGGATATCGAGCGTGCATTTGGTGTCCTGCAAGCTCGGTTTGCGGTGATCCGAGGACCCGCGTATGGTTGGGACCGTTCGCAGCTCCACGATATCATGATGACTTGCATCATTTTGCATAACATGATCGTGGAGGATGAACAACACAATGCTGGTGATACCGATTTTCAACAAGTCGGAGATGTAGCTGTTCCATACAACAACACTCCTGACCGTGATGAATTTGTTGCTGCCCACCATAGGCTTCGTGACCCAAACACACACAGACAACTACAATGCGATCTCATCGAGCACCACTGGATGAGGCGGGGATCTCAGCAGCAGTAGAGAGTCTTTGAGCAAGTGCAAGGTTATGGACTATAAAAGACTACAAGGTCTGCTTGTCCCTTTCTACTTCATTTTGATTTTCTGATTTTGCTTTCAATTATTACTGCTACTAAATATTGACATATTGTAAGTTCTTGTTGTATGCAGAGCTGGAGTGCTACCGGACGGTTGTTGCTGGGTTTGCTCCTTATGAGAAGCGTATCAGTAAGAAGCGTGCAACTGAAGCTTGTGAGAAGATAAAGTTGCGAGAAGTGTATCAGCTGTAGAACCTACTAGATATTTCCTGTTGCTTATGTACTGAACCACTTCATGGGATGTATTGAACCAAGCAAATTATTGTGTTCTTATTTTGTTCATCGAGTGATGTACTGTATTGGTGCATGGAAAGAATACTAATCATGTACCTTGGCTGTACTGTATTGAACCACTGAATCTAGGCTTGTACTCTATTGAACCACTGAATCTAGTTGTACTGTATTGCTGGGTTCGTTTGCACACTTTGGCCTACAAGGCACAATTTTGTTGCAGCAAGAACTTCAATTGTTAAAGCCATGATTTGTACACAGGTTCCCACATTTAAATTTTTTGAAAAATTGGACAGCATGTCCCCATAACTGATCATATATATGTGCATAATATATGGACACCATGTCTCCAAAACTGAGCATACATAAATAGACAGCAAAGGACCAAGCATGATATGTAAAAATTGGACAGCATGTCCCCATAACTGACCATCTTCTCAAATGACAGCATGTTCTCAAATCACAAATGAATTCTCAAATGACATACATATGAATGTTCTCTAATGACAAATGAATTACAGTCACCAACAAATGAAATGTTCTCAAGACATGAATTACAGGCCGAGCTCGCAAGCTGAATGTTCTCTAATGACAAATGAATTACAGTCACCAACAAATGGAATGTTCTGAATCCTAATGAATTACACTCCGACTACACAAGGCTCTCAGATGACAGACAAATGAATTAGAAATGAATTACAATTCTTCAGGACCCTTCGCTCCTTCGGCGCCTTGCTGCTTGCCTCTCCAATATATCTGCCTGGCAATTTTCGTAGTACAGTCGCAGGGATGGTGTGCATGCATCTAGATCAATTTTCAGGATCCTCTCATCTTCTTGCTTCTCCTTTTCACACTGCTCGTCCTCGTGCTTTTCACGATCCAACCGAATCTTCTCCTGCTCAATCTGTAACATTGCTTGATTGTGTTGTATCAATGCCTCATTGTGTCTTCGCATTTCCTCGAAACGCCTCTCATCGATGCTAGCAAGCTGCTGGAAACGCTCATTTTTACTCTTCTCCTGCTCTTGGATCATACTCATTCTTTGCATTGAAAGATCTTGCATTTTTGCAGTGTACTCAGCAGAAGACGTTGAGGCTGCATCGGAATTTGATTTCTTCTTGGCAGCTTTGGCAGAATCTCTGCCCATAGGCCTCCTCGCATTAGCTCCGGATTGAACAGGGTCCCCTTCAAGGTCCACGGTCTCAGTTGCTGCGGTACTGTCTTCCCCAAATCCTTCACCTCGAGGAGCTGCTGAAATACCTCTGCCAGTGAGATCCGACCATTTGGGTGCATCCTTCAGAAGCTCCCAACAATGCAGATAAATAAACTTTTTTTCCAGGGCAGCGGAAAATTTCCCTACTGCATAAGTTGTCTGCACAGGAACTAAATGTGTTAGCTTAGATTGAAACAAAGAAACTGAATATAGCATAACTCTGCACAAGAAGCATACCTTATCGGCATCCGACATCCCGCTAGGATTCTCACGAACGCTAGCTGCATAATAGCCTGAAAATACAAGGCATTCAGACTTGATTGAGTCCCAACGGCTCTGAAGGGACCGCAAAGTCCTCTCTGGGGCTGATCCTCTCCTCGAATTGAACTGTATCATGATCCTATCCCACATGCGACTAAATCTTTGTCCAGTACCTACAATTGGGTCACAACTTACTTCAAGCCATGCCTTCACAAGGTTTTTATCTTCAGCTGGACTGAAGTTACCCAACTTTGGCTTACTCCCTGATTTTTTTGTTCCTTGTTTTTCCTGTGGTAGGTGTCACTTCCTCCACAACCGCCTGAGAGTTGTGAACATTTGTTTGTGGAATTTGAGGCACCTGAAAACCTTCTGGAACATAGCCACTTGGATTCATCATTGGAGCATTGGGTGGACGGGGTTGCAAACCTTGGTGGAACCTTGTTTCTGGTATTTCAGTCTGCTGAAAACTTTCTGGAACATAGCCACTTGGATTCATCATTGGAACATTGGGTGGACGGGGTTGGAAACCTTGGGGGAACCAGCCTGGTGGAGGTTGGTTCCAGTATGTGTACGGGCTCCAACAAGACTGGTATGCATTCATGTTGCCACCAGGATGTTGCCCTTGTGATCCATCACCATCATTGGACTGGCTAGGGTCCATCCTGAAATCAGATGCACAAAAAGGTAATTAGTTATCTAGGTAATCAGATACACAAGCACATACAAGCACAAACAGGGCTAGAACTTGCAAAACATAGCCCAAGTATCTAGGCTTTAACTATTACTTGGAGGCAAATACAATTTGGCATATTCAGTAAAGATAAATACAGCCATCGTTGAGGATTAAACTTGTACTCTGACACATCCTATCAGAACCATGCTAACTGGAAATGAGATCTTATATGAGAACCATTCTAGAAAATATGTTACCATTTCGGATCCTTGTTTCTCATCTCGAATTTACTATTACAGTATTACTTGTTGCCTCTTATTACTTGATGAGGGTAGATAACCTTCAGACTTTACTATTACAGTATTACTTGTTGCCTCTTATAGTCTTATGCCTGAGACGAATATATGATCGAAAAGTTCATTGTCCATCTACAATCTAGAATATGTGTATGTGTATTCTAAGATGGCATCTTATGACAGTTTCTTTACTCAAAATGCAGACATGTCACTTGCAGAAACTCAGACGGCCAATTCCTGCAGCGCACAATGGAACAAGATGGAACCATGAAGTCTCTAGATTGCAGTAATATGTTGGAATGGCCAGCATATCAATATTGAACTATAGTTTACAGTGAGGATGTGTACTAGGTGTATATTCATAGCTTATTTGTAGATATTTTCTGTATGTACCATATACAACTCAAAGAACGAAAAAACTATATTCCCATCAGCTAGTCACTATTGTCCATTTTCATTCTCCTGCTTTCTTGAGCCAAAGTCTTAAAATTGTAAAAATATATCGGTATAGCATTATATGTGTACTAATCAATATGAAAAGAATATTACAGTGAATATTGTGTATGACGTTCCAGCTAACCCGTGCAAAAATTGTTGAAACACTAGCTATCTAGCAGCATTGGCTCTGATCTGATGAGGAACATAGTTACCTGAGTCGGGCAGGACGTCGGTTGGAGCGCGCGGTAGAGCTCTCCTCTGATGTCGCTGCATGAACTGATGAATCTCCCCGCCGCCGCTTGCACAGAACCCTTCTGCCCTCGCTCTCCTCCTTGGCAGCCTCAGCTCCGAGGCCCCCCGATGTAGGGGGGCACGTTCCTTGTCCAGGATGGCGCCCCAACTCCGGCGCCACCAGAGGCGGCGTTTGGACTGCCGTTGCCGTGTTGTGGCCGCCGAGGTCGACACGGGCGGAGGCAGGCGGGTCGGGTCGCGGCCGAGGTCGGTCCGGCGGGGTCAGAGAAGATGGGGCCGAGGTCGCTCCGAGGCAGGCTGGGTTGCTTCCGCCGGGGTCGGAGAAGATGGGGCCGAGGTCGAAGAAGATGGAGTCACGATAGCAGGTACCTTGGACCGACGACCGGGCGGGCGACAGATCCGGGGCGCCGCTGCCGGCTTCCGCCTCCCGCCGACTTGCCGCGACGGCCAGGGACGCCCGGCGGATCCGGCCGGACGACCTGCCCGCGGCGCCCTTCCGAGCTCACTCCGGCGCGGGGAGGAGGTCCATCCGGTTCCCGGCGCCAGATCCGGCCCAAGGCACCTTCCAGCCGCCGGCGCACAGGCCGGGGTCCGGCCACGGACGGGGCGACGCCGGCGCAGGGCGGGGAGGGGGCGCGCCGCGGGGCACCTCGCTCTCGCTCGCGGAAGGGATTTCGGGCGGGGGCCGTTGGAAGAGGGGAGAGAAAGTGGGCCAGCCAGCGGATGGCGTTCGAACGGGACGACGCTGGAAGTACCGGACGACGGGCTGTGGCGGACCTTGTCCCGTTCCCCGCTGCAGCCGTTCCGGACGCTACAGTATTACGCCACAACGGGATGGCGTTTTCTTTCCAGGCACCGCTGCGGGTAGTCTTATCAGCCGACTTATTAGTCATAGTATAATATTTTTTCTCTTTAAAAAACAGCATCAGCCACGTTTGGTATGCTGCTCGTGCATGCTAATTTACCGTATCTGCTTGAGTCTGGAAGTTGTCTCCTTGACTCTTTACCGTTCAACTTTTTGGTGCTGTTGAATTCTGTCAGGAGAACAGGGGGAGACGGTGGCACAAACAGTCTCCTTGTCTCATTGCGAACGTGCTGTCATTAGTGAAGATTCTTGTCTGCAAATCTGCAATAAAGAATCCAAGAGAATTTCCACCAGGGGTTCGTGACTTCCTTCTCTGTGCATGTGTGACTGAGCAGGACGACGAAGTGGCCCATGTGTTGTTTTAAGACTTGGAAAATCGTATCGAGATGCAAGAATCCGTGTGCGATCTGATCTCATCTGATCTGATCTCAAGAAGCGCATCGCAACCTTTACTTCTCGCGGGCCCTGAGGTCACTGTTCACCTAAGCTGCAAAGGGAAATAAAGGACTGAAAGGAGCCTGCTGCAGACTACAGAGAGGCCAAACGTGAAGGCTCTAGGTATGTAGTATGATCACATCAAAGCTCATCTAGGAAAGATCATGTTCTTTTCCTCCATGATGGCCAGGGTTTTGCTTCAAGTTGCAATGCGAGTGGGACCATTAGTTACATTGCATTGGATCCCAAGCACTTGCGCTAGGTGTTGTTGAACTTTTTTTTTTTTTTTTTTTTTTTTTGAATTTAGGTGTTGTTGAACTTGGACAGACAGAAAGAGTTAGGTAGCATGCCAAGGCCATAATAATTTAGAAATCAGGCATGAGCAGAAGCAGCCGAGCACAAGCAGGCAAGAATGTTGGGCAACGTGCGTGTTTTCCCTACTAATTTTAATACAGCTCCATACAGCTACTATATGCCGAACCGTAGGACACGCTTAGGCTGATGAACTCTTGTTTACCTTGTCCAACATTCTTTAGGCGGCAGCATTGTACTTGAACACCGACTGACGTGCTAATTTTCCTTCCTTGTCTGTTGTCTCCTCGCTGAGACGAGAACGCTGGTTTCAGGCTTGGTGGTGAGCATTGGCATTTCGTAAGAAAAAGACTAGTGGCCTCTGTGGCCGGTCAACAGGATCGCAGACCGAATCTTTGAGCAGATCAACAGACTCTGCTCGCAACCGAACTGGCCTGCGAAAAAGTGGTCGACCCGCCTGCCAAGGTTGCCATTGCCATGATCTGAATCTCTGAAGCTCTGAATCCCTGATGAATGGCATTGAAAGGGAACCAATGCGGACCACTGGGCACTGGCCACTGTGGAACGGAGAAAAGAGATCCTGTCAAAGCGCCACCGCGCTCTCCTTGGCCCTCCCGTTCCTCCTCCTCTGATCCTCACCGTCTCTCCTAATCCGGTCAGAGGAGGCAGACTTCCAGCAGAGAGCAGAGGAAAGCATAGGGCTTTTTTACCCGGTCCCGGTGCTGACGGCCGCCCAACCGTTAAACGCAGCAGGTGTGGGTGGAGGGAGGAGTAACGACGGACGCTCCTGCTGCCGGCCGGCCAGCCGGTGCGGCACCGACCTCTCGCCCTCCATGACTTTTCACCTACCCCTTCACATTCTCAGTGATGGACCAGCAGGGAGCAGCGAATCCCCTC
Organism: Themeda triandra; assembly: GCA_018135685.1. Lineage (NCBI taxonomy): Eukaryota > Viridiplantae > Streptophyta > Magnoliopsida > Poales > Poaceae > Themeda > Themeda triandra. Next base: position 855,068 of record JAENPR010000031.1, on the reverse strand, counting down.
CAGGGCGCCCTTGCCGCTTGGGGCGTGTGGCGCGGTCGTGTAGGGCGTTCCTGGGCTTGATCTGCCCGTTGCCCACCGGAAGGAAGGTCTATGGGCCCGCACGTCGCCGTCAGCCTCTCGCCGTCTATGTGCAGGTGAAAAAAAAATTCTGCATACTTTTGACGGAGCGGTTGATCATCAGCACCTTTTTATATTGCAAGCAAGAAGGCGAGCACTGCTTCAGTTAATCGTGCACTACTAATGTCCCGGAAAACCACCACCTCGATATCTCACTTGTCACTACAAACCATTAGGGTTCATAGTACGTAGCTCCGATTGACAGACATCGGATTATGGTCCACGCATTGCATCCACATGCATGTGTCTGCGACAAGCACGCAAATACGAATTATACGATACGATAAACACACGCACACACACCTTGCCGGCCGGGGCCGCCGCGGGGACCCTGCCCTGGATTCTTGCGGGAGAGTTTGGTGTTTTGTCCCACTAGGGTGGCATGCACACACCCTTGCACTCATCCTGTCCTGCCCACCAAAGCCCCAAAGGCAAGTCCACAAAGTACAATCATAGTGGCCAGTGGTGTAAAAGATCTAAAAGCTAGCTAAGCTACTAGCACACATGTACCTACAGTGTGATATAAAATGTGCATTCGATCAGAAGCAAGTTACCAGCGGCACTTTGCCGTGAAAGTTCCATGCATGGCAATTGGCCAAAAAGCTAAGATTGTGTGCCCCAATTTCCCAAATGCCTCTGGATGAACCATCCAGCACGCCAACTGACGGCCGTGCATCTGATCTGGGCCACCGGCCGGCCTAGCACGAGCCAGGGAGAGAATTGAGAGGAAACCATGGGCTGTGATGCATTTTTTTTAGACCACAGACCATTTGGCCCTGCTTTATATTGAAAGCAATAAGGTTTTTGTCTTACTGGGGTTACCAGTTTACAAATAAGGCTCATAGCGCGAATGGCCTCTAAAACCAAAAGGAAAAGCAAACGACCTTAACCCAGGTACATCACCCTTCGGCAGATTACAATAGCCAACACTGGGCACCAACAACTTATTAACAACTGTCTAATGTTCTCTAAACTTCCCCGACACTCTCAGTAGTTGAAGATCTTGTCGAAGCATCTTCCTTTCTCCTCCATTAAGCCACTATCCTCGCGCGTTTAGCTCTAAGAACCTTGATAGCCTGTCCATTGTCCTCTGGCCCCACTCTTTTTCCCTGTCCCGCAGCAGTATGCTCCACTTCTGCATGAAAACAATGGTTTAGTATAGCACTGAGTTAGCACCTGAGGCAACTCTATTGTTAAACACAAGATCATTTCTGGTTAGCCATAAACTCCAGCACACACAGGCAAGTAAGAAAATCATCACTGGTTTAGGAAAATCTCCTCTACCACGACTCAGATAGAAAAAATGGGTTAGGTTGGTTGGGTGATCAGGCCAGCCTAAGGCATCCCTCAATACCCACCGGCTGTGATGCATTTGGAGGTACACCGTACACCTATGGGGCAAGGTAATGCCATTGTGGTCGAAAGTGAAAGGCTGTTATTTGCACTGCCACTGCACCGGCAATGATCGAAAGGGGAAAGGCGATCAAAGCGAGAGGAAGTTTCATGCTTGCTTTGACGCCTCGCCTCCCTCTCTCCCTCGGTCCCTCCCCTGTGTTTTTGGTGTGGTTTTTTCACTTTGGCCAAAGGATGCGTATGCGTGCAAGCAGAGGAGACGGCGGGGTAGAAAAGCAAAGCGATCACGATCAGGCTTCACGCAGCGATCGATCGATCGGGCCGGGGGCAAAAAAACTGCCTTTTGCGGTGTGCGAAAGCGGTCGGTCGGGCCTGCCAAGACCCAAGAGACCGTCTGGGCAAGTTATTCCGTAGCCGCTTGGCTGGCTAGTTGGCTAGAGTAAAACGTACTACTGTGCAGCAGCTTTCGTTTCAGGTACTGTACCACACACTGCCTTCCTTCGTATTTTTCTTTCAGGCTTTCAGCGGAGCTGCTCAGGCTACATGGCACCTTTCCGTGTATGTCAAATCGGTCACTGGTCACAGCTGCACAACTCTTGTTTTTCTTTTTTAAAAAAATCAAGTTTGGTTTGCAAATACTACTACTAGACTACTGTAAGCAATGCTCGCAGCTCTCACTTGGCTGGCTGGCTATCCAGACGGCACTTGAGATGCCGCCCGGACGGACAGGCCACCACAGGCAGCGATCGGACGTCTGGATAGGCGCCCCAAAACATCCTTTGCTCCAAACATGGTTCCACCTCTTGTATTAACGGGATGTCACACGGCCTCACCTGCTGCCGATCCTCCAGGTCCAGGCCTGCCAACCGCGAAGCCTTAGCACAGGCCAGCAATCGCTACGCTAGTACAGTACTGTGCATTCTAAAAAGGCCGATGCACCGTGGCATGGCAGGAGCACAGTCAGCACATGCACATGCACATGCACCATGCATTTCCTTCCTTGCTGCATTTGCATGCAGTACAGGACGGCCTTGCTTACGAGGAGTCGAGTCCCATCCCAAAACCCATCCTTAACATGACAGGGAAATTGACAGGCATGGAAAAGCAGAGAGTACTACTCTCGCTGCTTCCTCCTTTCTCAGAAAACCATGTTTCCGAGTACTGAGTACCGTGAGTATAATCTGATAATCCCTGTCATGTTGATGTAAAGCTGGAGGGTGTATCTAATCTAATCTGACCCTGAAGTCACGGTTCTGCCACTCCACAACGAGATCTTGGGTGCAGAAAAACGAACGTTGCGGTCGACGAAATGCAGGACACATGGAGAGGGCGCATGTGGATCTTCTGCGGCCAAACATTTTAGTACGGGCAGCGAAATAATTAGGCAGGCCGCACAGTAAACAGAGAGGTCCTTAAAAGGACCGTGGCACCAACATTCTTGTTAAGCATGTTGGGGTTAGTCCCACATCGATAATTGATGGTGGGGGACCACAACATATAAGGCGGGGCGGTCCTCACCTATCAGACTAGTCTTTTGGGTTGTGCAGGCCCAAGGCCTTCATATGTTGTGTAGTTAAGTGGACCCGGGAGGGGGAGTGGCACCAGCAATGGGCTGGGCCGTCTCTCAGGAACCGGGCGGGCCTGATAAGCGGTCAGGGCACCTGCAAACGGGCAGGGCCCAGTAGGCCCGGTTCTAACACGTGGTATCAGCTCCTGGTTGGGCCGGGTCCAGAACCCAGAAACAAACCCCGGGCAGTCAAGGGTGGCAGGTACCACCGATGTTGTGACTAAGGGGGAGATTGTTGGGGTTAGTCCCACATCGATAATTGATGGTGGGGGAGCACAACATATAAGGCGGGGCGGTCCTCACCTATCAGACTAGTCTTTTGGGTTGTGCAGGCCCAAGGCCTTCATATGTTGTGTAGTTAAGTGGACCCGGGAGGGGGAGCTGCACCAGCAATGGGCTGGGCCGTCTCTCAGGAACCGGGCGGGCCTGATAAGCGGTCAGGGCACCTGCAAACGGGTAGGGCCTGGTAGGCCCGGTTCTAACAAAGCATTCTTGTTAAAGATATATATCCTAGCAAACATACACTTTTTTTCTCAAGCATTCTTGTTAAAGATAACAGGATTCTGGTGTCCACCACACAAAAGACAGAGTCAGAATGTCCTCTAGTCTAACCCAAATTGGTATATTAGCTATATACATGGCCAAAGCCGCAGTTGTTTCAGAGGACAAATGAATAATGTTGGTACGACTTTGTTAGCTTTAAGCTTTGCAGACAAAAAAGTATTGCTGGATAAAACTTTTGTGAACACAACAAACTCTTCTTTTACTCGAATCAGTCTAACAAGGTAGCAGAAAATGATGACCATAGAAGAAGCCACTTTTGTTTATATATAACTAAAGTGATCGAGAACCATGGCAATGCCTTCTTCGTCGAAGTAAAAATATGCAGATGCTAAAAAAAAAAAGTAAAAACATGCAGCTAGGTTATTAGATAGAGGTAGAACTTTAGCTATCTATCTATACTGTGTAGAAGATCTTTATATATATAAAAAAAATCTGTAGAAGATCCAGATGACAGGCTAAATCCCAACTTCCTGGTCCTACCCACACATCTTCCGGTACACCGTGCAACCAAAACCTGTCCCCCCAAGTACTACAACATAAAGAAGGCCATTAGCATTCAACTTAATACCTAATAAAAACTTAAGGGTACAACCCAAGACTAAAATTAGGCTCAACGCGTCGATTGAAGTACTTGTACTCTAAATATCGCTCCACCAAAACATTACACAGAGCTAGATGATGATTGCTGGTATCAAGATTTACATATTTAATCTTTTGAAAGTGTCCATAGAAGTAATGTGTGTGTGTTTATAGGTGAACACTATGCATGCAAGAGAAAAAAAAAATGCAAGATCCATATATTTAGGACATGCCTCAAATGCAAAAGTCTCATAAGAATTGTACATAATTTTCATGATCTTTTCAATTTCTTATGATTCGTACAAGAACTTTTGAAGTGAACCATTTGAGGCTTTGACTAATTTTTTTTATAATATAATTGTACAATATAATAAATATATACTTTTAGAAACTATTTTCAAGACAGTACCACTTATACTATTCTCAACCATTTTAACTGAAAAAGGTAAAAAAAAGTATTATGTGCTCAAAATTTTATATTTATGATCTTAGATAACCTTCAGGAGGGCTGGAGGGCAGTTTAAGAAAAAAACTATTTTCTTAAGCGTATGAACAACTAGATACTGCCTGCAGGAGGGGCCGCTTGAGCAGCCGACGCTGCAGCAAGCACTTCTGAGTTTTTTGAAAGGTCACAAGCACTTCTGAGTTGGCTGCAAATGAGTAGTCAACATGAATAAATAATTAGAATCATTTTCTGATTCAGCCACATATAAACTTTCAGACATCAACAGTAACTATTTTTTTCCGCAGTCGCCGCTCCCCTTCAAAGCAGACAGATACTGTTGCAAGCCATCTAACGGTATTAAGAACGATGCCTAGTCAGCAGCGCACCTGAACTTGGAAGTGTCAACCTGCTGAAGCTGAAGTCATCCAAGAGCAACGGAAGCGTCCCCGTTGCCACAAAACCCTCCAGCCTAAGTAAGATAACTAAGATTACAGGTCTCTTTCCTGACAACAACATTTAGTATATCCTCTTTTAGCTTTAGCCCATCGAGACGTTGGTCCGCCACATTTTCGCCTTTTGAAAACCGTAATCTTGTTAACCCTTTTGCCAATTTTGCGGACGGGCGAAAATAAAGCTGAAGTGTGAGTGTGGCACCAGCTGCATGCATTTTTGATTTTGCGTGCAAGCTCCGATTTTTCCTCCTCGGCTCATTCACTTCACACGCAAAACGTCCTCTTTCCACATTATTAACCGCGGCGTTAACGTCATCCGCCGAAACCAACGCGGAGTCCGGGGGGAACGGAACGGGAGAAAGAAACGAGAGGCACCTGGCGGTGGTGGAGCCTGTTGGCGAGAGCCGAGAGGAGGAGCGCGGCGCGCGGGCCGGAGGCAAGCGGCAAGGCAAGGCAACCCACCAAGCAGGCGAGCGTGGCAGTTCAGGTCCAGCCTCCACTCTCCAGTACACTCCCACTCCACACCATCACCACCGCCGCCGCCGCCGCGACGAGGGCGCAGAGAGCAGAGAGCAGAGAGAGGGAGAGTGCGGGGGCAGAGGGCGGGGAGACGAGTCCGGCCGAGAGATCCCCCAGGACCCGGCGGCGAGATGACGGGCATTCGGAGAGCTCGCCGGCTCCTCATCCTGGCGGCCACCATCCTGCTGCTGCACGCGCCGCCGCCGGGGTCGAGCGCCGACCTCTACGCGCTCATCTACAAGGGCTGCGCCAACCAGAGCTTCCCGGGCGGGGCGGCGCCGTCGAGCGTGGCGGCGCTCGCCTCCGCGCTCTCGGCGCAGTCCGCCTCCGCCAAGTTCTACAAGACCTCCTCCTCCGCCTCCGCCACGGGCGGCTCCAACTCCGTCTTCGGCCTCTTCCAGTGCCGCGGGGACCTCTCGCCCGCCGACTGCGCCGCGTGCGTGTCCCGCGCCACGTCGTCCTGGTCCGGCGTCTGCGGGGCCTCCGTCGCCGCAAGGGTCCAGCTCGCCGGCTGCCTCGCGCTCTACGAGGTGTCCGGGTTCCCCCAGGTCTCCGGCGTCCAGATGCTCTTCAAGACCTGCGGCACGGGGGGAGCAGGGGGCGACTTCGAGGTGCGCAGGGACACCGCCTTCTCCGCGCTCGCCAGCGGCGTCGCCACCAGCTCCGGCGGATTCGTCGCCACCAGCTACCAGGCCGTCTACGCCATGGCGCAGTGCGAGGGCGACCTCTCCACGGGGGACTGCACCCAGTGCGTCAACCAGGCCGTGCAGCACGTCGAGGTCGAGTGCGGCGGCGCGCCCTCCGGACAGGTCTACCTCGACAAGTGCTACATTAGCTACAGCTACTACCCGCACGGCGTGCCCCACGGCGGCGGAGGTCAGTCTCCTCTCCTGGCTTCTCTTATCTAAGCTGTTCGATTTGACAACTTGGTGCCTTGGCTGTGCTGCTTGCAAGTTCCATTTGCATTCAGCATTCTGATTCAATTGATTGTTGATGGGTCCGTGGATACATTGCATTGCCCCCATTGATGAATCGTGCAAATGCAGCGTTATTGTTCAAGTGCAAAACAAGCTGTTAAGATTCATGTGGCTGCCTGCCTAGTTTATGACTCAGAAAGTTTTGTTGGAAGATTTGTTTGTATGTGTGTAGGTGAGATCTTGCCGGTGCTCTTTGTTCACTTGTGCTTCAGAATTGATTGATTGATTGCGATTGGTACCTTTTAGGTTGTTCCTTTGGTTGTTTTGGGCAAATTTCTGTAGATTAGTCCACTTTCAGGTGTATCATCGCATATATACATTACAATCTTGAGTGGTCCAGAATTATAGGTAGGTATGACTCTGTTCATGTGGAACTTTGATTGAGATGTGCCATGATCTTGTTCCTATCTTGTATGTTTAGTTTATGAATTGACAGACATGGATACGCTTGTTTGCCACACCATATCTTTCCTCTTTCTCTCCCACATTCTACATGTTTTTTCAGCTAATAATTTGTTCAGCTTAGGAGATGTGCATTGCTGAACCTCCATCAACCTCCATTGTTTAGCTCACACTTTCTGTAGGTACTATACGGTACTAGTAGGGTAGTGCAGTTCCATTTTCCCATCTTGTTTATGCATCTGTCCATTCAAAGCTTTGATAAAAGTTGTGTTCATTGCCTTTTTGCCTTTCTTCCTGAATTTACCGGAGATATGCATTATGATTGTTCCCATGATTAGACCATGGTGCCCCTAGTCTGATCAATCGATTTGCCTCCTCCCGTTGTGCTTCTCAGGTCAGCAGACAGCAAAGACTGTAGCCATTGTGCTTGGGGGAGCTGTAGGCCTGGGTTTCGTGGTCATCTGCTTGCTTTTCGCCAGGAGCCTGGTCAAGAAGAAGGACGGTGAGTTAGTGGAAACTCTAGCACGAGCAGCACCATGGCTCTCTTTGGGCTGCCACCAATCTGCAGTTCCCACTGCTGTTTGTTTCACCATATGGCTGACTGTTCCTCCTTACCAAATCTGTGTTTATCTCATCGTGTGCTTGCAGATTACTGATGGGAGAGCACGGGAGGAGAATCTGGACAAAGGCATTGGGGGCATGGTATGGCATTTTGATGGTAGGGTTGTGTATGTTTGTTTCTTCAAGGTGGTGACTGGCGAGTGGAATACAGAGGGGGTGTTTTTTTGGCTCTTCTTCCTCTGGCCATGTGAGGGTGCCATCCCCCATGATGGCAGAGAGGGGAAAAGAGGTGGCAAGCTGTTCAGGAAAGACGCTGTCCACTTCTGGGGGCTATTTTGATTCTCAATTGAAATTGGTAGATGAGCTCGGAGCTTCCTTCTTCTTAGACTCTCCTGCTTAGGGTTCTAGGAGTACATTGATTCTCTTGTTTTTCTTTTTCTGCTAAATGAAAATACCTGTTAGGTCTAGGCTGAACGCCCTTAGTCTCTTATTTAAGGTTGCAGGAGCAGTTTGAGTGTCAATTTGGTTGGTTGGTTATGGAAGATTATTTGCCATATGCACTAGAACCAGATTTAACTCTAGGGTTTGGTAGTAGTTGGTGCTACCACCATTGGTTAATTGGTCGCTAGCCTTGCTGTATGGACATTGCTGACCTGATAACCACACAGCTGTGCTGCTGTGCAGCTGTTCTCTTCTTTTGACTGTTGTGGCTATTCGTCGTACTGTACCTTCCTGAATGTATGCCTGAAAACTTGCTGCTATAGCGACCACCAAGGTCCAAGGGCCGTGTCAAACTTGATGGTTGCGACATGTTGCGTTGTCGCTAGAAAAGCTGTCATGACATCAGATGAGAGTTACCTGTTGACAGAGCATAGTTGGATGTGTTGATCTTATCTGAATGTGAAAAAGAGCTTCAGATAACACTTTAATTTGTACATAATTGATAGTTTTCTCGTTTATTTGGCGGTGCTCCACACTACTGATGTGTGTTGATGACAATTACATATCAGGAGCTTGTAAGTCCTGTTCGTCACGGACGGATGGCAATATAACAAGCCTAATGTATCATGGGCTGGGCCGGTTATGTGGCTATTTCATTCGGAGGCCCAACACTAGCCTAATGTATCCTGAGCCTCCGAATTAAACTTCTGTATGTATAGATGCTTTACCTTCTTTTATACTCCTATATTTTACCGGACAATACTTCTACCTCACACATGAAATGAAAAATGATCTAGTCGTGGCCTATGAAGCGCCTCCGGTTCACCATGACAAGAAGCCCATTCTTCATGTGAAGTATGAGCGGTAGCTTGGGCTCCACGACGTGTCCCGGTACCACCTCGACGCTGAAGTTCCATACAACTGCCGCCGCCACGGTCTTTAACTGCACGAACGCCATCTCCTTGCCAAGGCACGTCCGTGGCCCTGCGTTGAAGGAGACGAACTTGTAGGATGGCTCGTACCGCAGCTTCCCGTTCTCGGTGATCCACGGCTCCGGTCGGAACTCCATGCAGTCGTTGCCCCACACGTCCTCCATCCTGTCCATGGAGTAGTTGCAGAAGAGCACATTGTCGCCGGCCATCAACACCTTCCCGCTCGGCAGCACGTCGGCGTTGACCGCGGTCTTGCGATCGAAAGGGAGGGGCGGGTACAACCTTAGGGACTCGCACAGGGTAGCGTGCAGGTACACCAGGCCGTTGACTTGAGCCGTGTCGAAGGTCGTCACCATGCCGCTGCCGCTGGCGGAGCCTGCACCATCCCTCAAACTCGAAGCAGTGACGGCGGTGGACAGCTCGCCTAGGAGCTTCTGCTCCACGCGCGGGTTATTGGACACGAGGTAGAAGAACCACGACAGCGCAGCGGCCACGGTTTCGCGGCCGGCGAACAGGAGGTTCACCGTCGTGTCACGTAAAAACTCGTCCGTACTCTCCTCGTCACTACTGGCGTTATGGTGACAGAGGAAGGAAGAAAGCAAATCGGCACCTTCGTTCGCTTTATCTGCCCGTCGTCGTGCTCGTGCAATCATCTCAGCCACGAAGCTGTCGATCGTCCGGCGTGCTGCGGCCATCTTCCTCTCGGGCCCAACATTTAGCCTTCTCATCAGCTTCCAGCACCACATGGGGATGACATGGCGGAGGAAAATAGTCTCCGACGCAACGTTGGTCGCTCGCATGAAAGGAACCTCTGGCAGCCCGGTCGCCTGCAGGCACCCAGTGTCCATGCCGAAGACGAGAGTGCTGGTCAGGTCGAACGCTAACCTCTGGAAGGCGTCCTGCAGATCGCACGGTCTTCCTTCATTGGCGGCGAGGGCGAGGAACGGCAGGAGGCTCTTCTCCACCTTGTCGCGGCTGCACCGTGCTGTGAAGGCGCGGAACCGTGGAGCGGTCATAAGCATCTGGGTCTTCACTCTCTGGCGCCGCCACGACTCCCCATCGGAGTTCAAGATGCCGGCGCCAAGAAGAGCGTCGAAGATCTCGCCGTACTCGCGGCCTTTAGCATAGTTAGCGAAGTTGGACGTCAAGATGTAGCGCACGTTGGCCGGGTCGCAGGTAGCGAAGTACCGTTGGCCGGGAACTCCTTTGATTTCCATGTTGTAGCCGGCGTCGGCAAGGAGGGCGGTGGCCTAGTCGTGGAAGTGGTGGATATTGGCAGCCAAGCCGGGGAGCTGTCCCACCATTGGCCATTTGATCGGAGCCAAAGGGCTCGTTTTCTGAGATTGAAGGTGGCGGTAGTACAAGATGAGAAAGCAGAGGATAAGGAACAACTCTATGAAAAGCAACAACGGATCCATCTCTGGCAAGAGATGGAGCATTATATTAAACGACACGATGCAACATGGCTATTTATACGAAAAGGACATGAATTCTGAGGCTGGTGAGGAATCTACCATCGCGAAGTGAGGGAGCGCTCAACGTGATATTGTCACTGCGGTCTCCCAACTCCAAGTGGTTGTTCGTTTGAACTGTTAAATTTAAAAGAGTTAAATGCACTGTAGGTCCGTAAACTTGTAGCGTTATCTCATTTAGGTCTGTAAACTAAGAAACCAGACATCTACATCCAAAATATTTGAAACCTGTTCACTCTGGGTCCAAAACCGGAAACCAGCCCGGTTTTGCCGCGTGATTTATCAAAAACACCCCTCACTCATCTTCATGTCACCCTTGAGCCCTCCTTCCTCCTTCCCCCTGATGTTCCAAAAATCACGGTACTATATTTTCATCTCTGTAATGTTTTTTTTTTTTTATGAAAATCTCTAGTCGCGGCTGCACCGTGCGACCTTGGCGCAAAACCGCGGACTGGTGATTAGCATCTAGGCCTTCACCAGCTTGCGCTGCCATGACTCCCTATTAGTGTTGAAGAGGCCGCCGCCAAGGCGATCATCAAAGATCTCGACGAACTCATGTCCTTTAGGGTAGTTGACCAAGTTGGACGTGTAAATGTGGCGCACAGTTGCACGGTGGCCGAGTCGCAGGTGATAAAGTAATGGAGGCCCGGCAAGATCCCATGGATCTCGAAGTTGTGTCATGGAACCTGTTGATGTGGGCATACATGGAGATGAGGTGCCCGAAAACTGGCCATTCGGTCCGCTCGATCGGGTTTGTTTTCTTATACTAGGTAAATACCCGTGTGTTGCAACGGGAAAATATAATACCGTGATTTTTGGAACATCAATATTATATAATTTGAATGAAGGCTAGAAAATTACAATGTATGTGGAGCAAATAATGTTAGATATTACAACCAATCATATCTGTACTGAAATGAAAATATCATTATGCATATGCATGCCGATATAATACTCAAGACCTGCTAGAACACTTAAGCCTTCCATTCAACACTATGTAGTTTCTCTTCGGATGCAACACTCTGACTTGTTCTCCATCTTTTGGGGATTTTAAAAAAACTGTAGACATGAATTTGTTGGTAAGGAAACAGTGGTAGGCGAGGACCTCAAACACTAAAGTTGCAAAACTAAATTTGACACGCCGGCAAAGAACCTGAAAGCAGGACAATATCGATCGTTTTGAAGAAACATTCAGTACTGAAATAGTTGTAGTTACATCAAGCAAGAGCATGGGCAAGTTCCCTGATTTCAATCAAGATGGAAGAACGTTCTCAAGCAGCATTCCACTTGCACCTAAACCAGCAATTACCCATAGTGCACAACATGTAAAGAAGAATTTTTTCTTGTCACTCTGCCTCACCAAGAACACCATGAACAAAATCAAAAAATTTCAACTCTTGACTAATAGGGGCTTAAAAGTATAGCAACTGCAATATCAGCATCCCCTTTCCACAGGTTCTGAACCCGTTGCCGTACTTCATTGAAACAAACCATGGGCAAAGTTCTGATCCTGTTGCTCAGTATATGTACTACTTAGTATTCGTTGACCTGAAAAGTTACTATATCTTTTGAATCATCTAATATTACTTAGCATGAGTTGTCAAACAAATATTACTTACCATGCTGGCATTAATATTTCCAAACAATACCTTGTTAGATCGAAATTTGTTACCTCTAAATTCTATTGACTGCAAATGTTGTTTAGGGATTGAAAAGCATCTCCAATAGTTATGCATTTGGGGTTTGCATTCTTGAAATTTGCCAAAAAGCTTAAAAAGAGGTCTCCAACAGTTTTGCATTTGAGTTTTGCATTTTGGGTAACTTGGCATTTGAGGGAGGAAAGTTGGCATTTTTACATAGGCACCGGTGGCTTGGCATTTGTGAAATCCCGAGAATCTTGCCATAGTTGTCTCGCGCGAACTGCCCACATCGCAGTTAGTTTCCCTTTTTTCCTAAAATGCCAAGTTCAAATGCCAAACTATTGGAGATGGCTTTATTTTTTCTTCTCCATATCGTTTTGAGAATTGGCAAACAACAACAAATGCCAAACCAAAATTGCATAACTGTTGGAGATGCTCTTAGAGCATACTTTCTATGAAAATCAGAGTAGTTCATCCACATCTAGAACACTTCAGGATCTCTTGATGTTGTCAACTTAGAATGAATTTTGAAGCATGTTTTCTCTGAATGCAGTTCAAATCAAAAAATCTTTCCTTTCTTGCAGAAGGGCAAGATAAGTGCCTTCAATTTTTTCATCCCAAATTGACATTACCAAAAATCTTTACAACTCTACATAAGAAAACAAAAATAAGCCATCATGGGTACATAAACAATTATTATGTTCAGCGGCAGCGCACTGAGTTGATCTCGTGGATGGGGCTCCCATTGTACTCGAAGTTGGGCAAGAAGGACGCGAGCACGAGGGCACGACGAACGCAGGTGGCGGTGGCGGCGGCGGCGGGATGTGCTGCAGCGATTGGGAGCAAGGGAGTGCCGGTTTCCATTTCTCGGGAGAGCTAGGGAGCGCCGGGACGGGGTCGACTTTCATGGAGCCTAAAAGTGCCGCGAGTTTTATTTTGCGGGAGGGATCTTTGGATCATGCGGGAGGGGGAGAGAGCACAAGAGTATCATGCGGGGGATGGAGACCGCGGGCGGGCGGCAGTTTCGTGGCCAGGGGGATGGATTAGCCATGTAGGAGGCTATTTTTAGCCGGACAGACTGATTAGTTTAGCCGTGACGATAACATCCGGGTCTTTGTAGGAGTAAGTGTTTCGTGACCGGGCGGATGGATTAGCCATGCAGGAGACTATTTTTAGCCGGGCGGACCGATTAGTTTAGCGGTGACGATAACATCCGGGTCTTTTTAGGAGTAAGATTGGAGAGGGTAGCCAAACTCTCACATATGGCTTGCCAAATCTATGGCAATTTTTTTTTGCCAAAGATTTGGCTCTTTGGCAAGCCAAATTTTAAAAGGAGTAAAATGTATGTTTAGGCCAATAACTTGTGCCGCTGTGTCGGATCAGGCCAACAACTTCAAAAGTGCATTTTTGGGTCAAAAACTTGAGAAATGGTTCATAAAGAGCGTATGTCCATTTGTTTTATGTTTATATTTATAGAAACCCCCTATATCTATTTTTCTTTCACTCCCTCGCTCCTCCATTCGCTCTGTCCCCGCTCTCTCCTCCTCCACACGCTCGTCCGCACGGCGCCATCGCCGGCCGCCGCGGGCTCGAGCTCGGCTGGCCTCCACCACAGCTCCATCCTCCGCTCCACCACCGCGCCGCTCTTCGCCTCCACCTACGCCGCCCTCGCCGCAAGTTTCGCCTACCAAAACGACCGAGGTGAGCTGCAAATGCTTGCCGAATTTCCTCGCCGCCATTCCTCTTCTCCGCGCGTACTTTGGCGCCGCCTTCCTCCGTGACCGCTGCATGCTTTTCGTTTCCACTTGGCGTCCTCGCTTCGCGTCTCCGTCGCGAGCACCTCCCGCGCCTCTTATCCCTTCTCTGGCCGCTGCGCCACCGGGACACGCACGTGCGCGCCGTCCGCCGCGCCACCATGGCCGCGCGCCGCGCAAGTGCGCCGGCTTGGTCCGCGGGCCGCGCCGCGGCGTCAGGCCTTCGCCCCGCGCTTGGGAGCGCTGTGCGCTCCGCGCAAGGCCGCACCGAGGCCCCGCGAGCGGCTGCCGCCATTGAGCTGCTCCGCAGGCGCCATGGCCGCGGGCGAGCGTGCTCCGACGAGCCGCTGGCCCTGCGAGCGGCCCCAGCAGGTTCGCCTCACTCGAGCAGGCCGCCGCGTTCGTCCGTCGAAGCCGCCATGCTCGCAATAGCACGTCGCCCCGCTGTGTTCGTCCGTCGAAGCCGCCATGCTCGCTCGCCCACGTTGACGACGAGTGCTCGCCGGAGCCATGGCGCTCGTCCGCTAGTTGCTGCTCGTGCACGCTTGCCGTCCGCCGCTGCGCGCGGTCGCTCGCTCCACTAGCTGCGTGCTGCTTGCTTGCTTGCCGCTGCGTGCCGCGGTGCTTGCTTGCTTGCCGCTACATGCATGGCGAGCCAGAGCACGCCGATGGGCACGAGCGCGGCCAGGAGTGGGAGGACGGTGCAGCGAGGCACAGGATGGACGCGACGACCTCGACGAAGGACAAGAAAAATAGATTTAGGGAGGTTCTGCAAATATAAACATAAAACAAATGGGCATAAGCTCTTTATGAGCCATTTCTCAATTTTTTGACCAAAAATGCACTTTTAAAGTTGTTGGCCTGATCCGACACAGCGACACAAGTTATTGGCCTAAACATACATTTTACTCATTTAAAAGTGAACCAAGCAAACACTTATACTCTATGTGAGAAGTCTTAATTACATGCGAATAATCTACATGTACTAGCTACAAGGTTGCTTGGAGGTTAGGATACTGACTGATGCAGTTAGCAGGACGATTGGTGTAGCGATTACTCGAAGAATCCATGTGCTATCCTGAGGACACATGGTTTTTACCATAACCAGTGTGTGGACTTTTGTGTGATGAGTGATTGTCAACATGCCAACACAAGGCGTGTGTGTGTTCTTACTAACCGATGGCACGCGGTTTCGTGTCAAACAATGGTGTCTCTTGGCTCATGTTGTCTGCAGGTGTCGAGCTCGGAGACGGTGGTCGACGGTCGGTGAAGATCAAGTAGGGCGTGCCGTGCTTGACGGACCGGGTGCGGTGAAGGGCGGACGTGAGGCTTGGATCGAGGACCCGAGGACCGGACGGCCAGCCGTGGTGGCCGACAGTGGACATCGACGAGCGCAAGTGTACACGGCGGGGGACGCGTACGGGCTACGCTACTCGCGGAGGGTTTGGTGGTTTTGCCTCAAAACCATCGGCGGGGGTTTCCCGGTTTGCGCCTCAAAACCGGGGCGGAGGTCCCGGTGTGGACGGACGACACGTGGCGGCATCGGGGAGATTGCTTGGAAGCAAGGCTACCGGTGAGAAGGCGCGGTGGCCGTCGGATCAAGTGAAGCCTGAGTTGGACCCTTATGCCCCTGGCTAAGTGGTTTGGCTCTTCATGTATCCAAGGGCAAAGAAGGAATGTAAAATAGTCATGCCCCTATAAATAAAGGATGAGGGTCTCCCTTCCCCCCTCACCTCTCTTGCATTTTATTTTCCCCTCTCTTTCTAGCCTAGTGTTCATGAGTGGGAGAGGTCCAAAAATCTGAGAAATTCGTGGTTGTATCTTTGGGATTTTTGTTTGGGAATGGAGGCCCAAATCCTCCTCGTGCCCTCTGGGCTTTGCCATCTTGGTCTGTGATTTTCGTTCTCCCTCCTATGCTGTGTTCTTGGCTGTTTCGTCCCCTTTCTCTTCATGGCCGAATTTCTTTGATTTACGGAGCTATAGTCTAAATTGTGCCATGATTTTCTAGGACAAGCTTTTCTTCTCTGCCGTGAACTGCTGTACAAATTTTGAGAGCTCGAGGCTTTGTTTTCTTCAAGTTCGTGGATTTTTGGATCTGAGAAGCCCGTCGCTCGTCTCTGTTCTTGAGCTGTGTTCTTTGCCGATGCAAGTTGGGGCATGCTGCAGGACACAGCCTGAGCGATCTGGCGTCTAGTGCCCAGCACCGTTCGGTGCTTGCCATTCGTCTAGGAAGCTGCCTCCCTGCCTGTGCTGTTGGATGCTTTTCTCTCTCGTCTGACGTCTAGTGCCCAGCACCGTTCGGTGCTTGCCATTCGTCCAGGAAGCTGCCTCCCTGCCTGTGCTGTTGGATGCTTTTCTCTCTCGTCAATTTCAATTGTGTGGAACTACGCCTGTTCTTTCCAGTCCGTCGGCTCGATCAGATGGTTGAAGGTAGCAGTGCAATCAACGCCGGTGTACAAGCACCGAGCAAGCTCGACTGAGCAGCGCTCACTTAAGCCTCTGCCTATTGCGTGCTCGTGCTGTTCCTCTCTCTCGGTCTGCACTCCAGATTGAGTAGAAGGTGGCCTTTTGTTTTACTGCCGCTAATTCCCCTTTGGTTTTCTGAACAAAATCAACAATCAATTTTGCCTTGAGTTATCGTATTTGAAAAAGGCTTTTGGAGGTGTCACTATCAAGGAATAGTATTTGGAACTTTTCCTTCTCTGTTGCTTCGGTTGTCAAGGAATTAATTTGGTCCTGCACTGTGTGGACAGCACGACAGTGGATGTTGGACCTCTCCGGTGCAATACCTATCTAAGCTCAGCTTCTATGTGTATCTTCTGCAGGTGTTGCTTGAGCTATTGTTGTTGGTAGGTCGTGCATCTTCGAGTGCCGATAAAATCCAACGATTCTCTTGGGTATATTTATTTTACAGGGTTCCAACTTGACTCGGGAGGATGAACTATTTTCTTGCAGTTTTTTCGGACGAATTTTCACTAGCCGTGATTTTCCGATCTGCTCTCATCTTTGTCGTATGAGCTCCGATTCGACTTCCGTCTGTTCCGTTGGGTTTGTGGTGTCTCGCCGTGTTCCTAGGGAACATCCACCCACTTGTTTGGGTCGTGGACATCACGGTGTTTAATTTGCTTCTTGGGAATTGAATTTGGGACATAGGCCAAATATTTCAAAAGAAATTTGAGGCTCCCATTCACCCCCCCCTCTGGTCGCCGTTTCCGGTCCTTCAATTGGTATCAAAGCGCCTATTTCAAAAGAAATTTGAGGCTCCCATTCACCCCCCCCTCTGGTCGCCGTTTCCGGTCCTTCAATTGGTATCAAAGCCGTTAAGGATCACTCCACCTTAATCGGTCCGTGATCCCCGAAGGCGACATCATGGAGAACCGTGGGCTTGGAAAGCCACCGCACTTCGATGGCAAGAACTATCCCTATTGGAAGATCCGCATGTCGGCGCATCTCCAAGGGATTGATTCGCGTGTTTGGGAGATCTCGTGAGAATGCGGACTACGTGGTACTTGCTGCCCGTGTTGACCAAGCACGATCGACCAACACAAGGCGAACAACACGCGCTTAACTGTCTTGTTTTCTCGCTCTTTCTATGGAGGAATTTGAGCGTGTTTCGATTGTACCATTGCTCGAGAGATCTGGTCTAGACTCCGAAATACCATGAGGGTACTTGCCCATGTCAAGACCGAGACTCTATGAGACACACAAGAGAGAGTATGAGAACTTTGTTCAAATCGATGGTGAATCTATTGATTCTTTGTTCACTCGCTTTCAAACCATCGTGAACAAGATGAGGGCAAACAACCCTCGAGATGCCCTATGATGATCATCGAGAGCGCTTAAGCTTCTATATGCTCTAGATCGGAGGGTTTGGGAAGTAAAGGTCTCGGCGATCATCGAATCGCCCGGCTATGAGACTCTCACCGTGGATGAGCCGTTCGGTAAGCTCAAGTCCACCGAGATTGACCATCGACGCGGGCGAGGATCGAGGAAATCCGTCTCGCCCTACCATGGCTTTGGTCTCGGGTACGGGAGGTTCAAGTTCTTTGACTAACCCTTCACACTGTCTTTTGCCTTGTCTTCTCGGGTCTCGGCCACGAGAGGAGCGGATGGAGGCTCTTGGGGACGACGAGCTCGCCTTGGTGATTAGCCGGTTCTCACGGTTTCACAACAACCGTTTGAATCGCCGGCGTGGCATCACCAAGCAAGGATGCTTCGGGTGTGGAGATCCCGACCACTACGTCGCCAACCGTCCCAAGGCCGACAAGAACCACTACAACAACAAGAACGACTACGGCAAGCGCAAGGACAAGCACGAGTCTTCCACACCCAAGTACAAGTACAAGTACAAGGGAAGATTCGACAAGGAGGCGGTCAAGAAGAAGTTCCCGGAGAAGCAAGAGGCGAAGCAAATGCGAGCCTTCCTCGCATCCCTCGCCGATCTCGACGACGACTCCGACAACGGCTCACCCCCAAGTGATGATGAGGCCGAGCAAAAGGTCGAGAACAAGTTCAACGGGCCGTGCTTCTTCGGCGACTCCAAGCTTGGAGGCTACCGCACCATGGCACTCGACGAGTCTACCCCAAGCATTGAGAAGAACGACGACACCGAGCCCGAGGTAGAACAAAATCTCGTGTCCCTTTGCTTGAGGTTGATAACTTGACTACCACTTTGCTTAGTCAAGATGCTTTGCTTAAGCGTGCTTGCTTGTGAGAGAAAAGATTTCAAGGCTAAGTGGGAGCTTGCTTGTCAAAGAGCTAGAGTCTCGTTAGGGAGTCTCGTGCACATCTCGATGAGTCGAGTGTGATGCTTGTGCCATTCATATGGCGAACCTAGCTGATGTGCGGTCCAAGTATGTGGCTTTGGTAGATGAGCTTGATGAGGTTAAGGCTAGGTCTGTTTTCGTGAGTCCTTGCAAATCTTGTGATGAGTGAAGTCGAGCTAGGTGAGAAAATGACTAGGATTGCCATGCTAGAGAAAACTAGTCAAGTTTCTAGATGTGCTTGTTGTGAAGCTTTGGAATTAGAACTAGACTCTTGTAGGCATGACAAGAAAAGGGCCGAAGAAGAAATCACAAATCTTCGGTCCATGCTCAGTTGGTTGTCTTGCAGTGAACCACGCCGCTTGGCATGATGATGAGTCACTTCAAGAGGGGAACTGACACAACGGGATTAGGCTTTGCTATAGGTGGGAAGGGTGAAAATGTTTTTGGTAAGGTTGGTGAACACAAGTGGTATAAGTGCATCCGAGAAATCCACCAAGCCTTCCACTACTCCCAAGTTGATCAAAATCACTCCACCTCACCTAACAAGCCCAATGTGAAAGATGGTGTGTTTGAGGAACCTCCCAAAGCTTCACCTCCAAAGCAAGTGTGGACTCCAAAACCAAACCACCTAAGGAACCCACTTGACACACTTCCCGACATCTCTATTAGACCCTCCAAAGAACAAGCAAACCCAAAGAGTGATCCATACCCATGAGAGAGTGAGTCAACCACCACCCAAGAGAGGTGTATCACCGTGATTATTGTCACCATGATGGTCACTTGTTTGAGTTTTGCTTTCGAAGGAAGAGATGAGCGGCATGAGTATGAGTTTTTCCATAACTCTACTCATGGTGTGTTTGCTCCACGTTTCCGAGGCACGGTGCTAGGCCAAGAGGTGCAACACCTCAAGGACCTAGGCCTCAAGGTGTGAGACCACGAGGTGGTCGTGCCCGACGGGGTTCAGGTTTTTCTTATGACCTTGGATCTCATGACCGTGGCTTTCAGTTTTACAGGATGAGCGGACCACGTTTTTCTCGTCGTGGTGATCGCTCTACTCAAATGGGACATGGCATGCATGATGCTTTTGTTAACACTTCTCGTGGGCGAATGAGCCAACACCGGTTTTCTCCTCGGTTTACTAACCCCGGTGTTGGATCATTTGCTCATCCCATGTCTCGCTATTGATGCGGGATGAAGGGCCGGAGAACACGTGGCTAGTTGATTCCGTTGCTCTCGACACATGACCGGGAACTCAAAATGGTTCTCCGGCCTCACCCAAATGAAGTGTAGTGAATACATTACATTTGGGGATAACAAAGCAAGGGTAAAGTGCTTTCACGTGGGTCCATCCGTCTGAATGAGAACTTTGTGCTTAAGGATGTGGCTTTGGTTTCAAATTTGCACTTCAATCTGCTTTCTGTTTCTCAGCTTCTTGATGACGGTTTTGAGGTTCGATTTAAGCCAAGACTTTGTCGTGTTCTTGATGCTCGGAGAACCTCGTTTGCAAGATTGTGCCTTTTGGGAAAGTGTTTCGTGCTGATTTTTCTCGCTCATTTGGTCTTTCCCGCTGTTTGATGGCAAACTCCTCCTCGAGCTCGGAAGTGGCACCGCAGACTTGGTCACTTGAGTTTCGACGTGCTTGCAAGATTGAGCTCACTTGATCTAATTCGAGGTTTGCCCAAGCTCAAGTTTGAGAAGGATCTTGTTTGTCACCCGTGCCGTCACGGGAAGATGATTGCAGCTTCTCATCCTCCCGTGAACCAAGTGATGACCAAGGGACCCGGTGAGCTTTTACATACGGACACTGTATGTCCAGCTCAGGTCCAGTCAGATGGTGGAAAGTGGTACGTGTTGGTCGTGGTTGATGACTTTTCTCGCAATTCATGGGTCTTTTTCATAGAGAGCAAAGATGAGGCTTTTACTCATGTTCATGACTTGATCTTAAGGTTGCAAAATGAGTTACCAAAGCATGCCATGCGAGCTATTCGCGATGACAATGGCACTCGAATTCAAGAATACTCATTTTGAGACCTTTTGCTCATCTATAGGTCTTGAACATCGGTTTTCCTCGCCGTATGTCCCACAAAAAATGGGATTGTTGAACGCAAGAATCGGACCCTTGTTGAGATGGCCGGGACGATGCTTGATGAGCATAGGACTCCTAGGCGCTATTGGGCCGAAGCAATCAACACGGCTTGCTATGTTTCAAATCGCATTTTCCTTCGAGCTTTTATGAAGAAGACCTCTTATGAGTTGCGGTTTGACCGTTTGCCAAAAGTGAGCCATTTTCGGGTGTTTGGCTGCAAGTGCTTTATCTTGAAGAAGGGAAACTTAGACAAATTTGAATCGAGATCTTCTGACGGGATTTTTCTTGGTTATGCATCTCATTCGCATGCTTATCGAGTACTTAATCTTGAGACTAACCGTGTCATGGAGACTTGTGAAGTCACCTTCGACGAGACCGCACCTTGTTCTTCTTCTGTCTTTGAGAGTGCAGGTGATGAGGAGATGAACAAGAGCATTTTTGTGGAGGAGGAGCAGGACGATGCTGATTGGGGTGATCCCGAGCCGACTCCACCGGGCTGCCCCGTTGACCTCGCGACGACTACTTCCGTTGACGGTCCCACTCCCACATCTTCTACCACATGGGGACCGTACGACGAGGCTTCTCGGCTTGTTCCAGTTTGCACTGAGGGAGCTCCACCGCTTTGTTGAGGGGGAGGCGTCTTCATCAAAGGAAGCACCGCGACACATTCAGCATCGCCATCCTCCTTCAACCATGATCGGTAACATAAATGAGCGGGTCACTCGCAAATGTATCTTATGAGATTTCGCACTTTGCACATTCGCCTTTGTTGCAAATTTCGAACCCAAAGAAGTGGTTGAGGCATTAACCGATCCAGTTGGGTGAATGCCATGCATGAGGAGCTTGAGAACTTTGAGAGAAACCAAGTGTGGGTTTTAGTGCCACCTCCACCTCGGTGTCATCCCATAGGAACCAAGTGGGTGTTCAACAACAAGCGAGTGAGGATGGGGTTGTGGTGAGAAACAAGGCTAGGTTGGTTGCTCGGGGTACTGTCAGAAAAGAGGGGATAGATTATGAGGAAACCTTTGCACCTGTTGCCCGTTTAGAAGCCATTAGGATCTTCCTAGCCTATGCAGCTTCGAAAGGTTTCAAGCTGTATCAAATGGATGTAAAGAGTGCTTTTCTAAATGGGTACATAGATGAGGAAGTGTATGTGAGGCAACCCCCAGGCTTTGAAAATCCCAAGCATCCCGACCATGTTTTTAAACTCCACAAAGCCCTATATGGTCTCAAACAAGCCCCAAGAGCGTGGTATGAGCGTCGAAGTCCTTTTTGTCAAGGCAAGGGTTTTACCATGGGGTCGGTTGACAAAACCTTGTTTCTCCTCAAGCATGGCGGTGACACTCTATTGGTGCGGATTTATGTCGATGACATCATTTTTGGTGGTTCATCACATGCTCTTGTTGGAAAGTTTTCGAGATATGATGAGCGGGGAGTTCGAGATGAGCATGATGGGTGAGTGACGTTCTTTCTCGGTTTGCAAATCAAGCAAACTCGAGAAGGGACATTTGTACATCAAGGCAAGTACACGAAGGATCTTCGAAGCGCTTCGACATGGGTGATGCCAAGCCACTTCAAACTCCCATGTCGACCACGACCGCCTTGGATGCCGATCTAGAAGGAGAAGTCGTTGACCGGAAGGAGTACCGCAGCATGATCGGGTCGTTCTTTGTACCCTAACGGCGACAAGGCCCGACATCCGGTTCGCCGTCGCCTTTGCGCACGCTTCCGGTCTTCACCGCGCACTTCGCATCGGCAGTCAAACGCATCTTACGGTACCTTCGCTTCACTCCCGAGCTTGGTCTATGGTACTCGACCTCTTCATCTCTTTCTCTTTTGGGTTATTCGATGCGATTATGCGGGTGATCGAATTAAGAGAAAGTCCACTTCGGGAACTTGTGAGTTTTTGGGTTCGTCGTTGATCTCTTGGTCTTCTCGCAAACAGTCTTCTATTTCCCAATCCACTTGTGAGGCCGAGTATGTCGGCTGTCGCTGCGTGTTGTTCTCGGTTGCTTTGGGTGGTTGCTACCTTGAGAGACTATGGGTTGAACTTTAGGAAAGTGCCTCTTTTCGGTGACAAAGCACTAGTGCCATTAGCGTTGCTAAGAACCCGTACTCCACTCAAAAACCAAGCACATTGAGATCCGATATCACTTCTTGAGAGATCACCAAGAGAAAGGAGACATAGACCTTCACTGTGAGAACCCATGAACAAACTTGCGATATCTTCACAAAGCCCCTCGATCAAACCCGGTTTGCCCACTTGAGAGCGGAGTTGGGCATTTGCTACCCTTTTTAGAGTAGGGTAGTTGTATCTTGATGTATAGTATGATCTTTGGCTTTCTTCTTTGCTTCGTTTCTTTGGTTTTCATGTGTATCATATTGCATATCATCATGTATCATATTACCTTTGTTGAGCTTCATGACTATAGCGGTTTTTGATTACATTCATGATCTTGCTAGTATGACTTGTATATGTCACTTGGAACTTGCGGCTTAGGCTTCTTCGATCACTTGTTACATGTTATGAGCTAAGCTGTTTTCTAAATGTGAACCTCGCTTAAATCTTGATGCAACTCGAAAATTGTTCACCTTTGAGATGGCAACTAGCATGTGTAGGTTTTGTGAGAACCTCGTTGCTTTCATGTGTATGCTTGAGTTGCTATGTCTCATGTTTCTTGAGTCATTCACTTAGCTCGGATCTCTTGATAATCTTGTGCTAAAACTTGATGTCTAAGCTAAGAAATGATGAAAAGTTTTGAGTTGGATCTTTTACGTCCCACGGCAATGTCACGAGATTGCTTCTCATTCACTCGAGTGAGATGAACTTGGGCATTGTAGTGCTAGTCCACAACCACTCGTGACGAGACAGCTTCCCACTTGCACTAAGGGATGAACTCGGCGTGGTTGAAAAACATGATAAAAACAATCTTTTTGGCGGACAGTTTTGATCCTCTCGTGCACACATGTCTAAATGAAACCTTGTTAACTACTGTTTTAAATCTGATCAATGTTGTAGTAACAAGTGTTGTTAAGTGTATCTTTGAGACATGATGTGTGACCGTTATATGGGGTAGTTCACTCTTGTATACATGTGTTAGCACTTGTTTGATCTCCTGCTTATATGTGCTAGGTGCTATTCTTTATGGTGAACACCTTTTATAAAATGCCCAACACCTGATCAAAATGCTTATGTTTCATACTCTGTACCACTTGATCAGCTTGAGCATTGGTTTTGTCTTGTGCCTTTTGCTATATACTTGCCATACTTGCTAGATCATCTATGTACTCAAATTGCTATACTTGTGAAGCTCTACCTTTTTGCATTTCTTTCATGGCATGATTTGAGGGGGAGTTGCAGTCTCTTTTGTCTCAATCTTGATAAGTGCATGTGCCAACAAGGGGGAGAAACATCCACAAATCCAGAGAGTTCATTGGTAAGGATGCATTTGTCAAGGGGGAGTTGCACTCCGAGTTACGAGTTATGAGTCTAAGCTGTTTTTGCTAGATGTGTTGAGCCGTTGCCTCTTCTTGAGGGTCTAGCTGTTTTTCAGGTGCTCTTTGCTTTGCTAGTGGTGTTGAGCCTTTTGCCTCTTCTTGAGGGCTAGCTTTGATTGTCTTGGTCGCGTCGAGCCGTTTGCCCATGTCTTTGGGGACCAAGTTGTGACTTTGCTTTGCTCATTACAAATGACCTGTTTTCTGCTTGTCTTTGGCTCTTGGTCATTTGGATGAGTTGTCTCTGGTTTGTGTTGGTGTTGACAATCACTCATGCCAACACAAGGCGTGTGTGTGTTCTTACTAACCGATGGCACGCGGTTTCGTGTCAAACAATGGTGTCTCTTGGCTCATGTTGTCTGCAGGTGTCGAGCTCGGAGACGGTGGTCGACGGTCGGTGAAGATCAAGTAGGGCGTGCCGTCTTGACGGACCGGGTGCGGTGAAGGGCGGACGTGAGGCTTGGATCGAGGACCGAGGACCGGGCGGCCAGCCGTGGTGGCCGACATGGGACATCGAAGAGCGCAAGTGTACACGGCGGGGGACGCGTACGGGCTACGCTACTCGCGGAGGGTTTGGTGGTTTTGCCTCAAAACCATCAGCGGCGGGTTTCCCTGGTTTGCGCCTCAAAACCGGGGGCGGAGGTCCCGGTGTGGACGGACGACACGTGGCGGCATCGGGGAGATTGCTTGGAAGCAAGGCTACCGGTGAGAAGGCGCGGTGGCCGTCGGATCAAGTGAAGCCTGAGTTGGACCCTTATGCCCCTGGCTAAGTGGTTTGGCTCTTCATGTATCCAAGGGCAAAGAAGGAATGTAAAATAGTCATGCCCCTATAAATAAAGGATGAGGGTCTCCCTTCCCCCTCACCTCTCTTGCATTTTATTTTCCCCTCTCTTTCTAGCCTAGTGTTCATGAGTGGGAGAGGTCCAAAAATTTGAGAAATTCGTGGTTGTATCTTTGGGATTTTTGTTTGAGAATGGAGGCCCAAATCCTCCTCGTGCCCTCTCCGGGCTTTGCCATCTTGGTCTGTGATTTTCGTTCTCCCTCCTATCTTTGTGTTCTTGGCTGTTTCGTCCCCTTTCTCTTCATGGCCGAATTTCTTTGATTTACGGAGCTATAGTCTAAATTGTGCCATGATTTTCTAGGACAAGCTTTTCTTCTCTGCCGTGAACTGCTGTACAAATTTTGAGAGCTCGAGGCTTTGTTTTCTTCAAGTTCGTGGATTTTTGGATCTGAGAAGCCCGTCACTCGTCTCTGTTCTTGAGCTGTGTTCTTTGCCGATGCAAGTTGGGGCATGCTGCAGGACACAGCCTGAGCGATCTGACGTCTAGTGCCCAGCACCGTTCGGTGCTTGCCATTCGTCTAGGAAGCTGCCTCCCTGCCTGTGCTGTTGGATGCTTTTCTCTCTCGTCTGACGTCTAGTGCCCAGCACCGTTCGGTGCTTGCCATTCGTCCAGGAAGCTGCCTCCCTGCCTGTGCTGTTGGATGCTTTTCTCTCTCGTCAATTTCAATTGTGTGGAACTACGCCTGTTCTTTCCAGTCCGTCAGGCTCGATCAGATGGTTGAAGGTAGCAGTGCAATCAACGCCGGTGTACAAGCACCGAGCAAGCTCGACTGAGCAGCGCTCACTTAAGCCTCTGCCTATTGCGTGCTCGTGCTGTTCCTCTCTCTCGGTCTGCACTCCAGATTGAGTAGAAGGTGGCCTTTTGTTTTACTGCCGCTAATTCCCCTTTGGTTTTCTGAACAAAATCAACAATCAATTTTGCCTTGAGTTATCGTATTTGAAAAAGGCTTTTGGAGGTGTCACTATCAAGGAATAGTATTTGGAACTTTTCCTTCTCTGTTGCTTCGGTTGTCAAGGAATTAATTTGGTCCTGCACTGTGTGGACAGCACGACAGTGGATGTTGGACCTCTCCGGTGCAATACCTATCTAAGCTCAGCTTCTATGTGTATCTTCTGCAGGTGTTGCTTGAGCTATTGTTGTTGGTAGGTCGTGCATCTTCGAGTGCCGATAAAATCCAACGATTCTCTTGGGTATATTTGTTTTATAGGGTTCCAACTTGACTCAGGAGGATGAACTATTTTCTTGCAGTTTTTTCGGACGAATTTTCACTAGCTGTGATTTTCCGATCTGCTCTCATCTTTGTCGTATGAGCTCCGATTCGACTTCCGTCTGTTCCGTTGGGTTTGTGGTGTCTCGCTGTGTTCCTAGGGAACATCCACCCACTTGTTTGGGTCGTGGACATCACGGTGTTTAATTTGCTTCTTGGGAATTGAATTTGGGACATAGGCCAAATATTTCAAAAGAAATTTGAGGCTCCCATTCAACCCCCCTCTCGGTCGCCGTTTCCGGTCCTTCAATGTCCCCAACCCTGGGTTTCTGCAGTTCTACTTCTTTGTACTTATGTACAGTATCAGCTCCAGCATATACGATATGTACCCGTCACAAGTTAAATTAGAAAGGCCGGGGAGGATGCAACACCCACTGGCCACCGGCCCACCGCCACCATGTACAGGGTACAGCACCATCGCATCGCCGTCGATCTGCGGCGGCGCACACGCCCGTTCGTATCAATCATCACGCGGCTCCGAGGAGGTCGAGGTAGAGACTAGTGCACAGCACGGATTTCACGCAGAGGCATATAAGCTTCGTGCTCGCCCTCCGCCCAACACTTTCCTGAAGAATGCTAAAAAAATCCTCAAGAATGGCGCCGTTTTTTTTTTTTGAACTTTCAACGGGGGGAGGTTGCCCACCGAATCTATTCATTTCGACTGAACTATTGGCAGTATTTCAGAGATTACAAGATTTTTTTTTTTAAAAATCACGCAAAAGATTTACGTGTGCTTGTATTAAGAATAACAGTTTTTACAACTTGGGGTGACTACAAATTTTCAATTTGCGCTGCCCCCGCGAATACCCGAACTAACTGACTACTCGCTGAACTAGACTCCCCATTTGCTTGGCTCCTGCGCTAGCGTGTGAATTTGCGTTGTCGCTCCCCGGAAGCATCGAGCATTTCGCTCCTTCCACACCTCCCAGGCGATCAAGGCGAACATGGAGTCCGCCCCCTTGGCGAGCTGTTGTGGCCAGAGCTGTCGCCATTGTTCCCACCATTCATCGATGGTCCCAGTCGACTGGTGTTGTAGCTGGGCGCCGAGCGCCGTCGCTGCCTGCGTCCATATCTGCCTGGTGAAGACACATCCAACGACGATGTGATCGATCGTCTCTTGCTCTTGATCGCAGAGGAAGCACTTGTCGTGTGCGTCGAGGCCGTGCCGCCGGCGCCGGTCTGCTGTCCAATGCCGCCGCCTGATTGCCGGCCAGAGAAACAGCTTGACCCGGCGCCCATGTCTCCCACACCCTCACACATCCAGGGATCGGGTGTGATCCACAGTGTTGTGCACGTGAGTTAGCTGCCTCCCAAGTCAATTCCCAAGGGTTAAATGTTAGTCACTAGATCGAAATGCATATGCTCTATGAGTTATACCTAGTGGCACTTCATTCTCGAATCAACCGTGATTTCCCCTCTTGATAGTCGGCTATCGATCCTAAACGTGATCACACTCTCTATAGTGTCTCGATCACCGAAAAGGAAAACCTTATCTCTTGATACCTTTGCCTTGAACCTCGGAGCTTGATCATCACCATGTCCAAGTCCATCACCGAGTCCTAGACATCTCCACTATGTTGCTATGTGTCTAGTCACACTTAGAGTAAAGCATTAGCAACATTGAGCGTCATTAATTATCAAAACCAAACTGGAGCTTTCAGACGTTACCAGTAGGAGTGCGTCTCTGAGTTCATCTCCTTCATCACCAGAGCAAGTGAGTTGGCACTGCCCAAAGTTTGTTGGATTGGTGATGGAGGCCAACCATCCTCAAAACAAAGTATACCTATGTGTGGAAGACTAAATGATTGAGAATTAGAGTACCATTGGTGATTTTTTTTTTGGAAAATATTTCAAAGGTGCTTAGTTTTTATGTTTAGGTAGCTCTATTATTAGATGCTATATGTAACCCAGCCTGAAGTATTATAATGTTTTTAGCTGAAAATATATATATTAGCATTTGACATTAAGCTTCATGTATATCAATGCTTGAGATTTCTATGGTTTGTGTCGACTTTATAGGTGTTAGTAGAAAATCATACATACTTTTCTGATTGAACTGATGGGGCGCTTTAGTGTCATGAAAAAAAGATCAAATAACAAATGTCCACAATGGACTAAACTTCCTTTAGGCTTACTGTCTTAGGCGGTGCTTCCAACTCTAGATGAAATAAACACATATCACACAGATAAATTATCGCATTAAACTGATGCTTGACACTACATCATGTTTGTTCGTTGATTCTGTACTTAAAGGAGGATTTATCTCGAGCCGTGAGCTGAACAGTTCAATGAACTGACGACCTTAGTTCTTAGGAAAAAGTCTACTTACCCCCCTGAAGTATCACCCACTGATTAACCTAGACCCCCAACTAAAAAACCAGAGTTCCTGTACCCTGAAGTATAAAAAACCAGGCAACCAACCCCCTCGGCAGTTTTAGAGGCCGGTTTTGCTGACGTGGCGCGATCTGACAGTTGGGGGCCACCGGTCAGTGGGGAGCGCCGGGAGCTAGGCGGCGCGAGCTTGCATGTGGCGCCGGCCGCCGAGCCGGAGCCGGTGTGCGTGGACAAGACAGAGGCAGAGGACACCGGTGCGACGCGGCAGCTGGCGTGGGCAGAGGTGGAGACGGACGTGCTCCTGCAGCCGGAGCCGGTGTGCGTGGACGAGACAGAGGTAGAGGACACCGGCGCGGCAGCTCCCTGCCGGTCGTGCGCGCTGAGCTCGGCCTGTCAGAAACGAGCGTGTCATGCCCGTCGGCCGGTAGCGAGCGCCTCGAGCGTCGCCGGCCGTAGCTAGCGCGTCCGGCCCGCCGCCCTCAACCATTCTCCTCTGCTTCCCGCTGACGCGCCGCTGCGATTCTAGGCCAAATTGGTTCGTTCTTTTTGCTCTGGTACGTGCGATGTCATGAGTTGATGCTTTCCCTTAAATGAATTTGATTGAATCGGCTCAATCATAAAGAAATCGAATTATCGATTTCTGTATGCTTTCCTTCCGCCGTGTCTTGGCTCCGAGGTCCGAGCCGAGCGTCCGAGTGCCCTCTGTTCTTTGTGTATCGATGTGCATTCACGTCCGTTCCAGATGCTCTTTGTAGCAAGGTGTTGCTATTCTTGGCGGGCTCTGCATGCATGGCAGTGACGGCCGGACAGGTGGTGCGACGGCGGTGACCGGTGCTGCTATTCTGCGACGACCACGCGACCCACCACGGCGGAGCGCGCCTAAGCTCACCTCCGTCGCGCAGGCTGTGCCCGCGCTCGCCCGCCTGAGCTCACCTCCATCGCGCAGTCTGTGCCCGCGCTCGCGTGCTAGCCCGTGCTTGTTCGTTGGCCACGCGACGCGAGCTTGCTCGCTGGATGCCGCGCGAGGTCAAAACCGCCCACACGGTGGCGCCACGTCAGCAAAACCGGCCTCCAAAACAGCTCAGGGGGTTCGTTGCCCGGTTTTGCATACTTCAGGGTGTAGGAACTCTGATTTTTTAGTTGGGGGCCTAGGTTAATTGGTGGGTGATACTTCAGGGGGGTAAGTAGACTTTTTCCTTAGTTCTTAGGAGTTGCAAAGAGTTTTCTGTAAGTTACATCCGTTCTACATTTTCGAAGACTCTTGGACTTCCTGGTGATGACCAACAAAAAATTTCTTGAATAACAGTTGCAACGGTTCTGCATTTTGTTTCCTAAGCTTCTTCCTCTATCTACGTCAATGTAGTTCAAATTGGATATGGTATTCATTTATTCATATAAGTTAGAGTTTCCAAGATTCACATAGTTCAAAGTTTACTAATTACTAGCAAAGGTGGGATGTTTTAGTGTTTAGGTTGTGGCTGTTTTCACGTTGCAATGCACGTTATGGTTGTTTTCCCGTTCACGTGCATGAAAGTATATCGTGTGATCCGTATGTTTTTAGTATAAAAGTTTATCTATCCTATAGCAACGCACGAGCACGAACCTATAAGATATTATATAGATATAGATATATGTACCATATAGATATCGTTGTTGGGAGGGGCTACAACAACCGATTGATGGCTAGACAAATTCACAAACACTTTACAAACCGTTACAAACTTGTACACCATAAAGCTCGTTAAAATACAACTCATATAGATGGCCAAATGGGACGCACGGGCCCATTTACCCATAATCTACAAACTTCTGTATGTATAAATTATTTCTTATAGGATATACTTTTACTTTTTTGTTTGGAGAAACGGATATACTTTTACTTGACATGATGAAATGAGCTAGTCGTGGCCTATGAAGCCCGACGGTGCAACCTCGCAAGAAGCCCATTCTTCATGTGGAGTATGGGGGACAACTTCGGCTCCACGACGTGGCCCGGCACCACCTCGACGGCGAAGTTCCACAGCACGGCTGCCGCCACGGTCTTCATCTGCACGAACGCCAACTCCCTACCAAGGCACGACCTTGGCCCGGTGTTGAAAGAGAAGAACTTGTACGACGGCTCGCGCCGCAGCTTCCCATCCTCGGTGATCCACCGCTCCGGCCGGAACTCCATGCAGTCGTCGCCCCACACGCCCTCCATCCTCCCCATGGAGTAGTCGAAGAAGAGGACCTTGTCGCCAGCCTTCAACTTCCTCCCGCTCGGCAGCACGTCGGCGGCGGCCGCGACCTTGTGCTCAAATGGGACTGGCGGGTACAGCCTCAAGGCCTCGCACAGAGCAGCGTGCAGGTATACCAGTTTGTTGAGTTGGCTCGCGTGGAACGTCACCATGCTGCAGCCGGCGGTGTCCACGGTGGAGCCGGCACTATCACAGGAAGATACGACGGTGGACAGCTCGCCTAGGAGCTTCTGCTCCACGCGTGGGTCCTTGGACACGAGGTAGAAGAACCACGAGAGCCCAGTGGCCGGGCCGTCACGGCCGGCGAACAGAAGGTTCACCGCCGTGTCACGTATGGACTCGTCGGTACTCTGGTCGTCACTAGCGGTGTTATTGTGACAGAGGAAGGGTGCAAGCAAGTAGTCGTCGTCGGCACCTTTGTTCACCATGTCTGCTCGTCGTCGTGCACTAATCATCTCCGCGACGAAGCTGTCCATCATCCGGCGTGCAGCGGCCATCTTCCGCTCGGGCCCAATATTTAACCGTCTCATCAGTTTCCAGCACGCCATGGGGATGACGTGGCGGAGGAAAATCGTCTCCAGCGCGACGTCCGTGGCGCGCAGGAAGGGGACCTCTGGCAGCCCGGTCGCCAGGCACCCAGTGTCGACGCCGAAGACGAAAGCGCATGTCAGGTCGAACGATAGCCTCAGGAATACGTCCTGCAGATCGCACGGCCTTCCCTCATCGGCGGCGAGGAGGAACGGCAGGAGGCTCTTCTCCACCTTGTCGTGGTTGCACCGTGCCGTGAAGGCACGGAACCGTGGAGCGGTCATGAGCATCTGGGCCTTCACCCGCTGGCGCCGCCATGACTCCCCATCGGAGTTCATAATGCCGGCGCCAAGAAGAGCGTGGAAGATCTCGGCGTACTCGTGGCCTTTAGGGTAGTTAGCGAAGTTGGAGGTGAAGATGTGGCGCACGTTGGCCGGGTCGCAGGTGACGAAGTATCGCTGGCCGGGGATTCCTTTAACTCTGAAGGTGTAGCCGGCATGGGCGAGGAGGGCGGTAGTCCAGTCATGGAAGTGGTGGATGTTGGCGGCCAAGCCGGGGAGTGTGCCCACTACTGGCCATTTGATCGGAACCAAATGGCTCGTTTTCTTAGGTTGCAGGTGGCGGTAGTACAGGATGAGAAAGCAGAGAATAGAGAACAACTCCAAGAGGAGCAACATCGGATTCATGTCTGGCGAGTGATGGAGTAAACAAAACGGTGCAGCATGGTGTTATTTATACTGCATAAGTGCATATAGCCGCTCGCAAACGGCCAAGAATTCTGAGGCTCGTGAGAAGTCCGCTATCAGTAAGTGACGGCTCAACTGACGCATGAGCTTTGTCAAAGAAGATGGCAGGTGCAACACGTGCATGTTTTTATTGATCTGTGCGTGCTAGACAATGAAGCCGGACAAGGAGTTGAACTAAAAAAAAAGCCGGACAAGGAGAGCGCCGGGAGCCTGGGAGTTCAAGTCCTGCTACATTCTTGCATCAGTCCTGGCGTCCTGCTACAGTCTTATTGGGGGCTAGGACTGTGATGCAGTTAGCAGGACGACTGTGTAGCGATTACTCGATTAGTTTATCTATGTCCCCAACACCCGTAATTGGGGTTGTCGAGGTTTCTACATCTCATGTGTACAGCTAGATCTAGTATATCAGCGCTGCAGCATATAATATAATATGATATATATGTCCCGTGACACGTCAAATCAGAATGGGGCTCGATACAAATGCAACACCCACCGGAGCTCTGCCTCCGCATCCAGCACGATCACCGTTAGCCGTCGCCCATCTGCGGCAAGCAAGCCTATCTGCAGCAATCGCCATGCGCCTCAGAGGTCAATTAAGCAAGAGTACTCGCCCTAGATAGACCCAGTACAGTAAAAGCAAGAGTACTCGCCCTAGATAGACCCAGTACAGTAAAAGGTAAATAGCCATTTTCATCAATAAACTATTGTCCAAGGCTTAATTTGGTTCGTGAACTTTCAATTTGTCCACTTTAGCCCCTAATCTATCGATTTGTAGCTCAACCTCGTCTAACGCCCTTCATAGCTCGCCACATGGCCAGCAATACATACAAAATGTCGCTCATGCCTCCTCTCTCTCCTTTACCCGGCGTCCATAAGTGTACTGTCTGAGTGTTCATTATTTATACAGGTTAGTAAAAAATGACAAAGTAAATCGAATGTCTGTCTAAATTGGCTTTGCTTTGTGCACTCTGGCCATAAGTGAACTTACATCTTTCGGAGAGAGTGAGGGGCATAAGCGACATTTTGCATGTACCGTAGCCTTGAAGGGGATGGATAGGATTGAGCTACATGTCAATAATTTAGGGATTAAATTGGACAAATCGAAAGTTCAGGGACCAAAATGAGCCTTGGACAATAAGTTAGGGATGAAAATTGTTAAAATTTAGGTAGACTCAGGGTACAATCCATCTACCATGATACCCTTCCTTCGATGTAAGGCACACGCCGCTCGATTCGATCACACAACCAGCAAGAACGGCGCCTCCTTTGTGGCACATTGGCTCTCCTCAGTTCCTCTTGCGGCTCACTACGCTCAGCTCCAGCGTGGCTCTTCACTCTAGGTGTGTATCTCTCTGTAGTTTTCAAATACACCATACCCGATGCTCGAAGGCGGAGGTGGTGGTACACAACAGTGATTTGTCTACTCTCTAAAATAGATTTTTTATATTTCATGTTAAAAAAATAGATTTTTCATATTAGAGTACCCCACCGGACTCCGTAAAACTAGAGGCCGAATGGCTATTGAGGTAAGCTATCCAAAAGTATAGAGCTATTAAATTTGGAGACTCATTTACAAAGTTTGTTGAAGATGTTTTCCCTGCATTAATAGCCAAAATTATCTTTAGATATTGCTAATCTTTTTGAGATGCTCTAAGCTGTGATAAAATTGGTGCTAAATTATGTTGTTCTGCTATTAGAGGCTAATAGCACTCATTTAGTGATGAAATTCTACGTGGTCTTTAATTTACCTTGGCCTAAATCACAAACAGGCCCAAATCGCTGGCATATTTACTGATGCAATCCAAAAATGCAATAGAGCACTCGTGTGTTTTCGGCGGCTCATGCACGTAATTTTTGGAGCGTCGGATCCGTGCGGGGACAGTGTTGGAATTCCTTCAATCCCACGCTCGGTTGAGCTTGCTACTCCTTTCTCCTTCCCCTCAGTGGTAGCGATAGCATCCAAGCTTGCAGGCACCGATAAGGCTAATAGGCGTCCTCCTCCTTCAACAGAGATTAAGACTATGGCAGTGGTGGCTAAGGTTTCGTCGAGCCTTTCCCGTCTTTCATCTCCAACTCTGGCGGGTGTAGAAGGGGTTGGCTAGGGGCCATGCAGTGGGGATGGTGGTTCGACATTTTTGGAGAGCTGGCAGTGATGGCAGTGGTCGGGCCAGGTTAGGGGGTGAGGAGGCTCATCGGAGTTGGAGAAGATGGCGGCAGTGAGGGAAGAGGAAGAGGGAGGCCGCTCGGAGCTCCAGTGAAACCTAGCGCCGACGGCGGTAGGGAGGAGGAAGAAGGTGGAGAGGAAGAAAATGTGCCCACACTCAGTTGTTTCGTAGACAGACTCAAGCTGTCACACGCATAACCGTAACCTAGCCACTCGACGTCGTTCCTCTCGCGTGAGTGCTGGTAGCTGCGCCGCCAGATGCTTTTGCTGCTGGGACTAGCGATCCGCGAGGGTGGCGACGAGAGGCATCGAAAGTGTGGGCGGTGGCGAGCTGCGACACCTGCAGCTGTGGTCGCAGTGAGTACAAAGGGCAACGACAAGCGACAAGCATGCGGGGGCGCAAGTGGCAATGCCCGCTGCCGTTGCTGCGACAACTGCCCTGTCCTCCAATGGGCACGTGCCTAGGGCTCCTCCCTATGGCCATGTTCTTCGGCGGCTGCGACGGCGAGGGTGGTGGCACCCCCGTTCGGGCCCGAGAGTTGGCCCATTTTCTTCGCCGATATGTAGAGTCTGCGGAGCACGTGTTACTCACGAAAGAACAAATGTTCGTGCAGTTTGCAGAGCACTCTCATGAAAACTCATGACGGGATTTGCAGCACCTTCATGAAAAATATTAATTTGATGAGTGTTAATCTCAGGTTTCTCTTACTGCATGAAGAAACTAGCTATGTAGAGAGGCTATGTGACAAGGATTCTAGAGGCTTCAGCTCCTCCTCAACCGGCTACTGTGTAGCATAAAGCCGTTTTTTCTCTTCCCTCACGAAATGAAATAGGAGTTCAGAGAAGCCATAGTTTCTAGCTCGGCTTTGACTCCTCTGACACTATAGCATGGAGCCGGAGCTCAAGGGAGCCCTGCCAAAGAGGGCAATTTGTGCAGCCAGTCTCTTTTGTTTTTTCTCCGGGTGTATTGACGTTTTTTTTTTTTGACAAGTCGACGGGGGGGAGAGGATCCCCACCTGATTCATCATTAATCTTGGCTCTAGAAAGCCGAATGTTCGAAATACAATTGATACAAGTTTATTTTACATTTTCACATTGCCGCAGCTAAAACAGAGCACCAAACGTCACCTACTTGTCTGTCCTTCTTTGGCAACCGTGCTTTCCACAAGGTGGCTTCCGACTTGCATGCCGATAGAGTTGCGGTCAGCGTGCTCCTGTCATTCCTGAACACTGTACTATTTCTCCTCTTCCAAATGTGCCAGCAGCAAAGCATCAAGAAGGTCCCAAAATGTTTTGCAGGAATGTGTTCAGGGTTCACAATGTCTTGCAACTTCTGAATGTTCCAGTCCGGTTGAGTTTGGATTTGGATGGCATTCCAGAATTGGCGCGCTGCAGTGCACTCGAAAATTGTGTATTGACGTTTTGTTATTCTGACTACTCGCCGTCAGGCTTGTGGTTGTTATATCATTATAATTTCTCTTAGTAAAATAGTATACGCTTAAACGTGTTATCTAAAAAAAAATGAAGTCCAGATTATCACAGAAAGTAATGATTGGCTTGGTTGGAGGATTATTGTTTCACTGGTTGGAGAAAATAAAATCTCTGAATGAAGTTTCGTATGGGGAGATAGGAGTGAAGAAATGTAAATCCTAGTAGCCGGGTGAGCATGTTACCACAGGCGGAGCTCAGTTGTGGCCAACCTAGGCACCGCCCCCGTCTGTGCATACGTATGTCTAGTGCAAAGCAAACAAGTTAGACATACAATAGAAGAGATGCAATAATAATAATATGAGTATATCAGCGCCAGTAAATAAATAATACACATATAGCAGAACAACTAGCTGCTCTCAAGTGGTAGTTCAAGGATGCTACAGTATAACTGGCCCCTCCTTAACTCTGATTCACGCTCCGCCACTGCATGTTACGGTTTTCATATTACTGTTGTTTGATGGATGACCGCAAAGATATAAACCACGTACAACTGATGAGATGTACATGTAAAAATATTAAATAATTATGTCATTGTTGCAATTAGTCTCTTAACCAACTCATTCATATGTACCGACTGCATTAATTATTAGCTGCGAGTGATATGGCAACTGTATTCACTGGCTGAATTATATATTAGCCATGCTCGCAACAGTACATGTTTTTATTGACCTGGGTAGCTAGCTAGTTCAAGTCCTGCTATATATTATACAGTCTTCTAGGAGGTGCTACAGTGTTCTAGGAGATGGGTACAAATGCTCTTAGCGGGATGACTGTATAGCGATTGCTCTGTTAACTAGCGATTGCTCCATTAATTAATCTATGTCCCCAACCCTCATAATTAGGGTTGTCGTGGTTTCTACGTCTGATCCACTCTGCCTCATTAAATGTGTCATTTTGGACTTTATACAATTTTATTAGACATTTATCTTATTTAAAATCTTTATATAAATATTGTTTATTTTTATGGCTTATTTATCATTAGAGATACTTAAATAATAAATTATTTATTTTATGATTTGCACTTTTTTTAATAAAACAATGGTCAAACAAAGTATCAAAAACTAAAAAAAAAATGACACTTTTAATGAGACAGAGGGAGTATCAACTGTGACATGTCAGATCAGAAAAGGAGATTAGAGGATGCATAGGCAACAACCACCGGGCTCTGCCTCCGCATCCAACACGATCACCGTTAGGCGTCCCCATCTGCTGCTCCGACGCAAGCTGGCCTGTTCGTAGCAATCGTCACGCGCCTCTTAGGTCAAGCTAGAGTATTGACCCTGAATGGACCCAGAGTGGTAAAAAAGTTAGATGGACTCTGGGTCTCCAATCCATCTACCATGAGACCCCTCCTTCAATGTAGGACGTGTGGCGCGCTCGAACCAATCACACGACTAGCGGGAAAGACACCGCCTTTGTGGCACATCAGCTCTCATGGTTTCTTTGTGGCTCACATACATGCAGCTCCAGCGCGGCTCTTTAGGTCTAGCCGTGCACATAGCACCTCTATAGGTTCTCGCGTACACCGTACCTGATGCTCGAAGGCGGAGGCGGTGGTGAAGGCAGCGATAATGGGCCACAACAACAGGTCGTCATACACAACCACGAGCAAGCGTGCCCCCCTAATCACCGCCGTGAGGACCTGTAGCAGGAACGGCGCCGGTGCCTCATCCGTTGTCTGGTAATCAATTTTCAAAATAGTAGGATTTAGCATTAGCTATAGCAGGCTTTAGTGTTTCAGCAACTCAAACTCTAGGTTATGATAGATTTGGTGCTAAATTATTTTTCCCCTATTAGCGGCTAATAGGGTGCTATTCTGCTAAATCGAGGTTAATTTTGCTATCTGCATGGGCTTTGATTTTCCTCGGCCTAAATCACACACATACACAAATCGTTGCGATATTTATCGGTGGGAATCGAACTGATCATAGATCAGTTGGGTGGGTTGTGGTGGAACCTATCCGTCACGATTCAAGTCCTCGACTTGGCACTGATGCTCACAAATTCTTAAATTTATTTCAGGATTTCTTGGTGCATGCTTTTAGTGGTAGACGACGTCCCCATCTATGGTGACTTTGTGAATCTTGAGATCTGCTGCCTCGGTTATTCGGAAGTGCTCACAGGGATAGGTTTTGCGTACGCGTGTTCGTAGTGTTGAGTGTGCGAGTGCATGTTGGGCGTCTATGTTGTAGTTTTCCATTTGCATGTTTCCGTGAAGTTCAACATGCGATTTTTGAAACATCGGATCTTCACAGCTCGGGCGATCCTCCCTTCCCTCTAGCGGCGGCAGTGGCGGCCGAGCTCGTGGACGTCAATGAGGCGGTGGCGTCGGCTAGGGTCCGGCGAGCCTCCTTCTCATCCTCCTCCTTAGGATACGAAGACGATGGTGGGATGGCTAGGTTTCCAACGAGCCTCTTCTCATCTTTCTTCTCCAACTCCGACGAGTATAGAGAAGGGAAGGGAGGCAGGCAAGCCAGGCAGTGGGGATGGTGGCCGTGTAGTTTAGGAAAGGTTGCAGTGAGATCAGTGGCTGGGCCAAGTCGAGACTGGGGAGGCTCACCGGAGAGGGAGAGAGAGGTGCTAGGCGTCACCAAAGCTCTAGCGAACAATAGAGGAGAACAAAAATTAGGTATATCCACACTCGGTTATTTCATAGACAAGTCAAGCTGTCACACGCATAACCCTAGCCATTTGACAGCGTACACTCCCCCTGTTCGGCACTCCCGGCCTGCGACATGAATGACAGTTGATATGGTCGCATGCTCGAGGATATGAGATGAAAGTAGGCTAGCATGCTGACGACGAGCAGCACGTTGATGTAACTCAAGCACGTCGACGCTAGGGATTAACTCATTCATGTTTAGGCACTCCAGGGTGTACGTAGTCGATCGACCTGATCCTGGACCAGGTCTTGCAGAGGACCGATGGAGTCACGGCCATGCCGGCGCACCGATGCAGCTGCTGTTTGGACGCCCTGAGGCACTTGGCGAGTAGGTTGCGAGCATGAAGGAGAATTGAGGTCTCGACGTCTCGTACGGCAGGCGAAGGTCGTAACAGCTCACCAATGGCTCACCGATGGCGAGGTCGTCGTAATAGCTCACATGCGCGAACGTGTCCACTGGGCCTGCGGGCATGGGCCGGGCACGATCGATCTAACGGAAGGGTAGGGTGAGGCCAGATAATTATGAGGACGAATTAATTAAACGTGTTTTCTTTACAACAAATTTAATTAAACTTGTTTACTTTACAACAAATTGAATTAAACTTGTTAGTTGGATGCTTTTAAGACGTGCAGTTGTCATGAAAGGGGCACAGTTGGGTAGTTTGGGGGCAGTCATGATCGCGAGATCCATACCCTATATAGTAAGCTGACAGCAGGGGTCGTCAGCCTAAAAAAGGCCGGAAAAGCGTAGCAGGAAGGTAGACGGAGAAAGGCAGCGTTTCGTCGTGAGGATGACAGAACAGGCGCCACCCCCGCCAGCAGCAGCATGGTTCTTCCTGCTGTTGCTCGCTTTCGTGGGCGGCGTCTACTCGGCGTGGATGTCGTTCCGCCTCCTCTCCTACCTCACTCTTTCCTTGCGCCGCCCGAGGGACCTACGCCGCCGGTACGGCGCGTGGGCCGTGGTCACCGGCCCGACGTCAGGCATAGGCCGGTCCGTGGCTCTGGAGCTCGCGCGCCGCGGCCTGAACCTCGTCCTGGTCGACCTCGCCGCCAACCTTGAGGAGACCTCCGACATGGTCAGGTCCCGCCACGACGTGGAGACCAAGACCGTGGTGTTCGACCTCTCACTCAAACTTAAAAATCGCAAACCCTCCCGGTCGCCTCCCCTGCGGGCGACGCGGGAGGTCCCCCGAGCACCCCAGCGCCGCCCTCTCCCTCCTCTTCTCCGGCCACGCCGCCGCGGAGCCCGGCCGCCGCAGGCCGGCCGGCTGGCCGGACGGCGGCGGCGGGGGCGTTAGCGGCGGTGGACTCCTCCCCTCCCCCGAGCGGCCGGGAGCTCGGCATGGGGTGGCGGCGGCGGCGCGCCGGATCCCGACCTTGGTGGCCGGATCCGGCCTCCGGCGGCCCGGATCGGGGCTGGTGGTGGTGGCGGTGGATCCCGGCCGGCGGCTTGGGGATTAGGCGGCGCGCCGGGCGCGGCCCCGGCTCCCCGGCGGCGGTGGTCTTGGGCGCGCGAACTTCTTCGCGCGGTCCTCCGGTCGCGGTGCCAC
Source organism: Themeda triandra (assembly GCA_018135685.1). NCBI lineage: Eukaryota > Viridiplantae > Streptophyta > Magnoliopsida > Poales > Poaceae > Themeda > Themeda triandra. Next base: position 815,125 of record JAENPR010000031.1, on the reverse strand, counting down.
TGCACACACACCCCCACCTTGCCGGAGACCCCGCCGGCCTCGACTTGGTGGCGGGGCTCTGGCTGCTGGCCGACCCCGGTTGGGCCGGCCGGCCGACGGGGACACGGACGCGGTCAAGGTGGAGGAGTTTTTCTTCGGCGGCGCCGTGGTGGTGCGGCCGGCCGTGGTTTCGGCGGGTCTGCGGCACCGTGGCGGTGATGCGGACTGTGCCGTGCCCGGTAATGGCCTCTCCTCTTCTGCGGGGTTCGTCGGCCGGGCGTCGCGGGGCCGTTGCCTTTCGGGTGCGGGGGGTGGTAGAGGGGCTCCCTCCCTTCTCTGCTCGCCCTTCGCCTCCTCGTGATGGTGGCCGTGTCGCGGCGGTGGCTGGGGGTGTGTTGGCGTCGGGGGGCGGTCTTCGTCTACGCCGTCCCTCCCCCTTGTCTCCGGCTGCTGTCGTGGGGCGGTCATCATGATGACTGAGGCTTTGGCGTCCACGGTGGTGCTGGTCCGGGGCTTGGTCCCGGATCCGGTACCTTCAGGGGGTGGCGGTGCCTGCGACGGGTGCTCGGCCGGCGGTGGTGGTCGAGGGCGGCTACGACTACGGCGGGCGTTTGGTGGATGTTCTTGGTGCAGGTTGGCTGGTGCTCGGCGGGGGTCTTTGGGGGTGCTGGCGCAGCTTTGCGGCTGCTCGTGTGGCCGGCGCGTCGACCCTGGTGAGGTTCCTCCTGGGTGGCCGGCGGCGACGTCTTGGTGGCTGGCGGGGACCCTTCTTTTTGACCGATGTCTGCGCTGGGGGATTTGGGCGAAGGCCTGGCGACGGCGACACTTGAGGGTGCCGTTCCCCTGTTGAGGGCGTCGTTTCCCCAGCACACCACGGGTGAGAACCTAGTCCTGGCATGGACGGACGACGGCGGCGCTTGGGCGTCGTAACCTTGTTGAAGGCGTCGTTGTGGTGTTCGACTCGGTTGGGATGATTTGGGCAGTTCCAGTTCGTCGTTTCCTTCACCTTGTTCGTGGTTGGTGCCAGTGGTGGAGTAGTCTTAGTTTGTTTTTAGTGTAGTTGTTTTGGTTTTTTGTTAGTCTTTAGTTGCTTGCTGCCTCAGTTGCGGAGCTCCTAGTGGTTTACAGTGGAGACTCGTGTCGATGACCCAATCCGACCGAGTTTTAGAGTTTTAGTGGCTTGTGTGTCGATGTCCCAATCCGACCAAGCGCGGAGCTGAGTTGAGTTAAGTTGGCGCTTTTGTAGCGCGAGTTGAGTTGTTTTGGTACCTAGGTGTGTTATCGGAGTAGGGTACCCTCCAAATTGTATGTGGTTTTTGCCCAGTTTAAAAAAACTGGGCGGGGGCACTTTTCTTTTTTCTTTTCTTCGTCCTAATAATTACGAAAAGCTTTTGCCGTCCTTTAAAAAAAAAAAAAACCTCTCACTCGTCGGCACCGCTCAAGGTATTTGGCCACGCACGGGCACTTGCATCAGCTTCCTCTCTAGTTAGAATCTCTCTTGGAGTACGTACGTCTTGGTTGTCAGGCGATGAGTCCATGAGGCGGCTCCGAGCAGCGATCGAGGGGCTGGACGTCGGTGTGCTGGTGAACAACGCCGGGGTGGCAAGGCCGACCATGGTGTACCTGCACGAGGCCGACGTGGAGGCATTGGTGCGGATGGTGCGTGTGAACCTGTGGGCGCTGACGGAGGTGACGCACGCTGTCCTGCCGGGGATGCTGGAGCGCGGGCGGGGAGCCATCGTCAACATGGGCTCCGCGTCGGCGGAGGCCATCCCCTCCTTCCCACTCAACACCATCTACGCCGCCACTAAAAGGTACGTTGAGGCTGCTGCTGGGTTTCATTTGTTTCATCAGCTGTGACCGTCGTCTGTTCATCTTAAGCGCAGGTACGTTGCCAAGTTCTCCCGGAGCCTTCACGTCGAGTATAGAAGCAAAGGGATTGATGTACAATGCCAGGTACAGCAAATTTCCGTAGCTCAAAAAGATTATCTAGTTCGTTAACCTGCTGCTTAACTTGAGCAAAGAAATTCTTGTGACATCGGGTCGTAGTTGCTCAACTGCTCTGCACTGCACTGCAGGCCCCGTTCTTCGTGGCGACCAGGATGGTGACCAGCTGGGCCGTGCGAGAGAATTGGTTCTCGCCGCTCGTGACCACACCAGACGCCTACGCTCGCGCTGCGACGCGCTGGATCGGCCACGGCCCGCTCTGCACCCCAGCTCTCGGTCACCAGCTCATGTGGTGCGTCGCGGGCATCCTGCCGGACGCCGCGCACGACTGGCACCGCCTGCGCGAGCACCGGCGGCTGAGGAGAGCGCTGTTACAGAGGAGATTGAGGGCCTCCAAAACTGGACCGGATGCAACAAACTGAATTTCCTTAGCACTTGAGTTTTTATTATACACAATTCATCTCAATTTGATCGTGCACCGACAATAATTTTGGGAAGACAAAATTTATTGCAACAAAAAAAATTCATATTGTCAGCAGACACCAAAAAAATCTAATTGACTGATGGATACTTTTGTTTATGATAAATTTTAAAAAAGACTCTGCACATGCGCCCATTAAAATGTTCATTTTTAGCTTGAGAGGAGAGAGAAAATTGATGAGATATTTTTCTTTTTTTGCTCCTAGCCTTTCTTTCTTCAGGGTAGTGTTATACACTGGCCAGGTGTGAGTGTGTGACTGTAGTAATAGGTGAACGTTCACTCAAATGGAATCCAACGAACGATTTTAGACTTGTCGTGACTTTTCATTTCTGGTAAAAAAAAAATAGATCCACAACTTTTCCTTTTTGTTTTTTTTTTCATTTTAGCAAAAACAAAAGGAGAAATTTTATAAAGTTAGACGCAGAAGCGGAAAGTCTCTTACATTTTATAAAAAAGCACACTCCAACATATATTGGTAGATCACTAGTGGATTATTATAAACTGGGTTATACAAAGAATTACTATATGTAATCACAATTATTAATATAGATTAATAGTCAAGTGGCTCGCAAGATTATTGTAGTCGGTGAAAGTGAGAAATTCTTATCTTATTTTTAGCTTGGCAAGTTGGAGAACTGGTTGGGGAACAAGTTGCACTTTTAGAATTCATAATTTCCCAAAATCATGTCTAGACTAAATTATGGGATTACGATAATAACAAATTTTAAAAAACAAAACACGCTACAGTCTACAGAAGCTCAAATGGACATGCACACACGCTCCTATAAGCACCGCTACGAGGCCCATGCCATCATTGTCCGCAAAACATCTAAGGCCGAAGGATACCGGGCCGCGATGTGATAAACTGAATTGACGACCAAGTGAGGAGACAACGGGTCCAGAATGGGCCCAATTCAAGTGAGGCCGCTTCCAGCTTGTAACGAGTCCAGCTGTCCTCTCTTCTCTGAATGCAATACGTCTTCATTATAATTTTATATATTTTTTATTTAATAATCCATGTGCACAGAGCTAAAACAACTATTGATGATTCCATGATGGTATCTCTAGTAGGAGATAGAGATAGAGATGATACGGCAAAGGGCCAAAGGGAGAATGACAATGTATTTCCGGGCCATGCTAAAAGCTTGATGTTGGCAAGAGCAAGGACAGCTACGGTTGAAGCTGATAAAAATGGCCAACAAACTAATATCGCTATAACATAGCATAAAAATCCTTTGGATTCTGCTGGAATCCAATCGAAATGCAAGTGTTCAATAACATAAGACGATTTTTTTTTAAAGAAAAGGAAGACCTGTGCAAGAAAGTTTCTCCAACCTACTCTATCCTGGACACACACAACAGCCAACGATCTAGCTAGCTAGCAAGAGATCAGACATACTAGATAGATAGAACTTACCTTTCCATGCATCATGCACGGATCGGATCACGTGCATGGAGAACAAATAAAATATATATACAACCTCCATCAGCGAGCTACCAAAACCAGAGATTTCGGCGAAGCAAAATGCGGTGCCTGAATTCGTCCATTTGCTCAGTTTGGTGACACATCTAGCTCATCATCATTTCTTCACACCAACCTGTGGTTGAATTGCCTGGCTAGCTAGCATATTGGATGCGCTATTACTTTAATTTCTACTGATATACGAACGATTTGAACTTACGAACGATTTACAAGGACTACTCACAACTCATGCTGTCATGCACTGGTCCCTATCTCTATCGACTATCGATCGTGATATGTAGAAGGCGTGTAGTGACGACGATGCATGCGTGTGGATACTAATGGCGGAATCCATAATATGCGTGGCTGGCGGCCACACGGTCTTCATCAAAAACTGGAGCTCGCATATATGTACGTGTACACTTCCTCTTTTTTTTTTCTCTCAAAAAAGGACGGCGAAAGCTTTGCCGTGACTTCCCTTTTCCTTTTAGTATTTGGTAAAAAAGGAAAAAGAAAATAAGACACCTTCTTGCAGCTGCCTGATTGAAAAGGTGGTATCTGGTATCTTTTTTTTTTTTAAGATGTGGTATCCTAGAGGATATACCCTATATACTATAGGTAGGATAGCTTAGCTAGGCAGACGATTTTGTGTCTCGTGTCCCGAAAAATTGGGAGGCCAGTCCCAATGAAATTTCATGAAGAGTGTCATACACATTAAATAAAGTGACACGTAAACAAATTTGAGGTTTTTGCATGAAAAAAGGAGGAGAGAGAAGATAAAAGTTTCATCCCCACGAAACGAGCACAGTTTTCAACCACTTAATAACTAGGTGAAACCCCCACTCAAAGCCATTACTTCCTTTGGGCGGGTGCTAAGAGAAAAATAGAGAGAAGAGATACCGGTGGACCTGCAAAAGGCTACAAAAAGCTCTAAGGGCGTCTGCAATGGCACATCTAAATCGCCAGCTGATGTGGCAGTCAAAAATAGTAAACAAAAGGAGAGGTACAGATTGAATGCATGTCAGTGACTCAAATAGGCTTAGAGAGATGTGCGAGCTAGGCGCTTGAGCTCTCGCTAGTGAGGAAAATTTCCTTATTCTCTCTCCGTCTAATTGGCCATTTGGCTCTCCTAGCTAGCAGGATGTCAGCCGTTGTGGGCGCCTTAAGAAATTGTGCAATGAAACTATTGATTGAGAAAGACACTCGTTTCATGCTAAGTTTCACTATTTTGAAAATCGAGAGATGAAATCTTGCATTGAGACTGGCCTATGTGAACCCTGCATCGAGACTGGCTCATGGTATGGGAAAAAAAAGATAAGATTGGCGCACACGCAAGGATCGGGCGAAGAGAGACCGATATCCCTATCCGGCTGCCGCCCACACCTCATCACTCATTTGATGCATGCTAATTGCTATGTGAACCCTGCAGCTGCAGGGTCGTTCTAGCCAACCGGATTTCTTTTGCTACGATAATTTGTGAAGCACAAGGAGCGTCCCTTCACCAACCTCCAAAGAGGCGGCCGGGCCGTGCATGCATGATGGGTCCGTACGTACGACAAACAGTGAAATCACCTGTGTGTAAACGTGCCATGCGCATGGACACCGTACCGACACGGCGACACGCAAACGTGTTTCATCAGGCTAGCTAGGTGCGGCCAACTGGCCATTAGTCAATTACAGTAGCTATAGCAGCAGCATGAATGCACAGCGAATGGGCTCGCAACACGGCAACAGCATATAAATTACTGCCCTGCAGCAAAACCCTACGGGATCATTGTGCATACCGTGTTGCGGGATCATGCATGTGAACCAGCTGATACACACATTTGGTTCTTTCAAAGTTATAACTCCATAAAGGAGTACAGTAGTATTTGGCTCGGCCCATAGCATGCTCGGACTGTCCAATTTTGGCTTTTTGCATCGCCAGGAGCCCACACGATTGAGGCAGAGCTGCTGGTTCAGCCAGCTGCTAGCTAGTAGATCATTCGAGCAAGTCATTTCGTAATTCGTATGTAGCGGGGCCAGTTCTAATGCATTGTATTATATTGCACATTATATACACGAGCGAGTAACACACGTTGGAGTTTTTGGTGATGTAGTACAAATTAAAATAAGAGAAAGATGTACTTCAGTTATATTCCTATATATCTAGTCTCTAGAGATATACTTTGGGCTTAATATATCCAATTAAGCTAGGAAACCTCACTCACATTTTAGGTCATTTGGATGAGTCGAAATGATGTCATTTTTCAAGAATATTCCAACTTCGGTGCAAGTGCAAGGAGATCTTCAAAATCAGAATTTACCTTGGTTACACTAAGAGACAAGTCTTCTTATCATCCAAGCATTGATTCATGGCTAGAATCTTAATTATGTGTAAATTGTTTCTATTTTCTTTGCTTCTTGAGCTCTATTTTTTTAACCTTTTTATTTTAATAATAAAGTCGCAGTAGGGGATCAAACCCCTCCTGTTTTTCCTATATAAAAAAAGATATTTTAGGCCCACTCTCATAGACACAGCACAAATACGCAACAATGTAGCTAGGAAAAAAGCCCAATAGACACCAACACCAATAATAGTACATGGTAGATGGCACTAGCTAGCTAGTACTCCCTCTGTCGTGAAATACAAGGTACTTTGTTTTGTTCTGAGTAAAACTATTCTAAGTTTAACCAAATTTATAGAAAAAGAACAATAATATTTATGATGTCAAATGAGCATAGTTAGGTTTATTAGGAGATACTATATTTTTCATAATTTACTGGCTTGGTGTGTTAGATGATAATATTATTTACTATTATTTTAGTCAAACTTAAACTGAGTTAGGATCGACAAACTAAAATACGCTGTATTACATGACTGATGAGGGGGTAATAAACGAAATCAAGTTATATTCAGAGCCAAGACAAGCAATATCCAGCCGGACCGGTGTGGACGCAGCTGTATATGTTTGAACGATCCATAAGACGCCACGTCACTAGCGTCATCTTTCCACCAGCACGTACACACGCTCGCTCTCTCCAGAATGGACATAGTACGTAGTACACAGTACTTCCGCGCGTGCATGATGGTGAGAGTAGCAAGCTTGCTTCCAAATAAGAGAAAGGGACGTCGAAAAGACGGCACAACCGATTCTGTTTTGGGTTGAGGCACGCATCAAAGCGTCATCATGCATGGGCGACGACGACGCATGGGACGCCCGTACCTGTACACTCTTATCAGTTCTTTGATCGAGTGGCTGATCTTCGATATATCGTCGACGTCGAGCCTGCAGCGTCCATGATTGATCTTATCATGTTCTGGTCTTCACATTCACATGCAGCAGCAAGTCAGCAACAAAACCAAGCGAGCGAGCACGTACGCCAACCGGTTGTGGGCCGATCGATCGAGATTTGCTATTGATAAACAGGAACCTAGCTAGCACGGTACGATTTCCACGTTTCCAATCAGTGCAACAAACTGCTTGCATTTCAGTGACTTCTGGCTTTGGCTAGCGTGATGAATGTGGGCGCGCGGTGTTGCTGGCAAAAGTCCATGAATTTCCTATAGGAAAGTTGAACTAGCACTGTGAGCCGACAAAAATGTCAGATCAAACTAGTCATAGGAAAAAAAATGAAAGTAAACGATCTAGAAAATGTTGGATAATGTCACATCAATATTTGTAGAAAATGTTGAGGGAAGCTGAAGATAGTAACAACTACATAAATGCTGTCACAAAAAATTAAAAGTGTAGAATAAAATAATAAGGAGAAAGTCTTCTTATTTATGTACACGTTTCAATGAATTTGATTTTTTTTTTGTTGCATTTCTTTTGATGTTGCTGAATCTACTCTTAAAGTTTGTGGATAAACAACATATTGATAGTACAAATTTTGTTCATTTTTTTCTCTTTGCCCTTGTTTGTTCGTTTTTTGTTGCTTTTTTGGGGGGGTTTTATGACCTTTCATATCCTACTTGGACTAAAAGGCTCTTTTTTCGATGTAGTAAAAAATATCGAATACACACTTGCAAAAAAATAAATCAAACTAATCCAGGCATACAGTGCTAGTTGGACCCCAAAGGAATAAAATTGCACTTTAAATGTACATATGTTTGAAAACGTTGGAGGAAAAGAAAGAAACACAATAATATTTGGCCCTTTAATCACAATAAAAAGAAAAAGAAACACAATAATCAGAATAAGATAATACGATATTTTTTTGCAATAATCAACTTTACTTGTCTGGAAAGAGAAATTCAACATGTTAAAAAAGAAATGGAGAAACAATAAAAATAAAAAAGAGATTAAGGAAACAGTGAGAGCAAGCGAAAACTAAGAGAGAGAGAGAGAGAGAGAGAGAGAGAGGAATAGGTGCCGCTATGAATACGTGATGGTGCTTTGGGCCTTTGGCCCTTTTGTCTGCAACTGTTTGCTCTTTCACGTGGCTTAGAGCACCCCGATGCAGGCTAATAAACTTGTTAGCCTCAGTAAGTGTTGTGTTAGCTAGATTTACTAATAAGAGACTACCAGTACCAAGTTTGCAACACAGACGAACGTAGAATCCCCAAGACATGGTCCTACACTACTGCTGCTATGCTGAAGATCAGTAATCAGCTTTGCAGGTTTGCACTCGGACCAACGAAAACGTATGGTAAAGGTTGCTCCTTGCTGCATCGCGTGCTTGAGCGAGTGTCCCTGCGTTTCTGTAAGCTGCCTCTGCAGGATAATCAGATGCCCTGCGAGAGGCTACCAGTTGTGCCGATTTGGACTCAGTGCAAACGTGAAATCTGAGGCTACAAGACACGCTGTCACGTTGGGCTGTGGCCTTAGCAGAAAATAACAACAAGTTAGCATTAGAAAGACACAACGGCAGAGCAGCTCAGAAGCTAAAATTTTGTAACTTTATCCAAACGTATATTAATATATACTTATTGTGGTGTATAATTAATATTATTAGATAACATATCAACAATAATCATACTCCTGGTAAAAAAAATGTATAATTGTGAGATTCATGCCATCCAAACAAGTTCAATTTTAACCAAATTTATAGTTAATAGCAAGGACACTTATGTCTCAAAAAAAATATTTATTATAAAAAAATTTCATAGTTAATCTAATGTTAATTACTTTATATTATAAATGGTAAAATTATTAATTGTTTGTACAACTTTGATCAAAGTCAAAGGCGAAATAGCCATCTTGGTTCCTAAACTATTGGGCGAGGCTCAATTTGGTCCCTCAACTATGAAAACGTCCAATTTAGTCTATAAACTATTGATTTGCTGGTCAATCTCATACCTCTCCTTCAGTTACTCTCCATGTGTCCCGCAGTGCACGGAAAATGTCAATAATACCTAAAAGTTGAGGGACCAACTTGAGCCACGCCCAATAGTTTGGGGACCAAGATGGCTATTTTGCCAAAATCAAACCATGACTCCTAAAAAAAGAGAATTGCATCTTTTGGGATGGAAGGATGATAGTCTGTTCGTTACAGCTGCGACCTCTGTAGAAAGTGAAGTTAGTGACACTCTGAGAAAGCAACCAACTAGAGTGATGTTCCTTTTCTTTCCACAGTGATGTTCTATTTCTTTCACATGCTGACTAGTCTGGTGCAACCTCAAAACCACAATATCCTTTCCTCACTTTAATAGAAAAATAAATTTTATTTTAATGAGTTTTACTTTTTTTTGCAATTTTTGTATATTCAAATCCATTTTATCTTTTATGCAACACTTTTTTATTCTATATCTATAAATTTATTCTATATCTATAAAAATAGTATTCTATAAAATAAAATTCTATAAGAAAAGGAAACTAAAAATATTTTTATTTTCTATTCCATCCATTTTTATTCTATATCTATAATTTATTCTACATCAATAAAACATAGTATTCTATTAAAAAATAATGTTCTATATTAAAAAAAGGGAGAAATACATGCTTTTGATGGTGAAAAGGACAGTTTGTTAGTTACACCTCGCAACCTCCATCGAAAGGGAAATGAAGGTGCTGACATTATGAGAAAAACAACCAACTAAAATTATGTTCTTTTTCTTTCCTTTGCAACTCGTCTGGTGCAACCTCAAAACCACAATATCATGTCCTCACTCGAAAAGAAAAATAAAATAATTTATTTTAATGAGTTCGTCCTTTCTTTTTGTAGTTTCTGTATTTTCAAACCCATTCATTTTTGTGCAACACTTTTTTGTTCTATAAATTTGAACTTATTCTATATCTATAAAAAATGTCATTCTATAAAAATAAAGATTCTATAAGCAAAGGAAATTTTAAAGGGGCTATTGCGTTTCTACTCTTGGTCAAGGACAATTTTGCCCTTGTGAAAATACCCTTACTTTTCTGAGCTCATTGTGATTTTACCCTTGTTTTCTAAAAAATTTTGACAGCAACATTTTACAATTTGTTAGATATTATTCCACACAATATGCAAATATAGATAGATAATATCACATCAAAATAAGATGTAGCAAAAGTGCAGCAACCATCATCATCCAACATACACAACCATCAATCCATCATTCAACATACAAGTCCAACAAAAACAGTAGATAATAGTGAGATTACATGTTCATTGTCATACATCACACTGTTCCTAACAACGCAGCCAGCCTTCCTCCTCTTCTTCTTCCTCTTCCTCTTCCTTGTGATGCAGCCCCTTCTGCTCCTTCAGTTCCAGGTCCTACACTTGCACTTCCTCTTCCCCTTCCCCTTCCCCTTCCCTTCCACCTCCAGTTTCACTTGCACTTGCATTTGCATTTGCACTTCACATGAATGGAGAAAAATGGTTCAGTAAACAAGTTGACTAAATAATGTAGAGTAAAGGACTAAAAATCAGCATGACTCACATTGATGCTTGTGAAGATGATTCGTTCTGAGATGATGAGCGGTTCCTCTTTTGACTAGCAGTTAGACCTCCCTGGCAATACTTGGGTATATGGCCTAGTTCTCCACATTCAGAACATGGTTTTGTTTTGTTACTAGTGCTGGCCTCATCAAAGGACCTCATCAAATGTACATTTTGCCTATAAATCATAGCAATTGACATCAAATTAGAGCCATTCCCTAAAGAACCAGATTAATTCGTCCCACATTGGTCAAAACACATTCACAGAGGAGAAAAATTGGGGATATACCTGGACACCAACACTTGAGCTCCAGTAACACCATCCTCCTGCTCCATGGGCGTCGGCCTGCCCCCTGCGACCTTGCCTCGCCCCGTTGCCGCGCCGTCCTAGGGTTGCGCCCTAGGGTTGCTCCCGGCCTAGGGTTCGGCCCGGCCCGAGCAGCAGCCGCCCAGGCCGTGCCCGGCCGCGCTCGCCCCCAGTTGCAGCCGCCCAGGTGGCTGCGCCGCGCCGTGCCGCCGGGTTGCCTTGCCTAGCCCCGGCCTCGGGAAGCCACGCCGTGCTCTGTGTCGCTGCCGCGTCGGTGCTGTCCGTGAACGGGTACGGGAACGGGAACGAGAAGAAAAGAAAGAGTACGTGAGAAGACAAGGGCATTTTTGTCCTATGGCTTCTCAGGTTGGCATTTTCTTTTTATTTTCTTTTTTTTACCGGATTGAAACCAAGGGTAAACCGAGTGTTCGATTTAACGAAGGAGGGTAACAATGCAAGATGACAAAAAGCGAGGGTAAAATCAAAACGGCCCTTTAAACCAAGGGTAGAAACGCAATAGCCCTAATTTTAAAATATTTTATTTTAGTGAGTTCTCCTTTTTTGCAATTTTCTTATTTTATATTCCATCCATTCTTAATCCGTATCTATAATTTATTTTACATCTATAAATCATAGTATTCTATTAAGAATAGGGACTTGCTATATACAAGCCTCCTAGGGTTTTCAAAAAACCCAGACGACGTACTGCACCATTGTCAGAACATCGCCGGAGACAGGTCAGAACATCGAGCAACATATGCGGAAAAAAAGACCAGAGCATCGGTGGAACATTGCCTAACACATGTCAGAACATCACCGCGAGCAGAACATCGCCCTGGGTTTTCCAAAAACCCAGGCGACTAGGATTTAAGAAAAGTGTTACGAATAATATTCTGTTAAAAATCTTTATTCTCTAAACCAAACAAATATTCCTCAGCTATTTCTGACCTCATCTTCACTATCCAGTGGCATTTGCAAAGCGACTCATGAGCCTACGTGGAGTCTGAATGAGTCGATTCAACGACTGGAGAATGCGACTCGTCGAGGAAATTTCCATGAGTCGATGCAAGATCTTGCATCGGTTCATCCAAATAAAATAAGGGAACTGAGAGTGCTGCGCGGGCCCTCGGCGGTTGCCTGATGCCTGGCCGCCTCATCCGTGATGCTTTCTTTATTCCTTCGGTTTGGTACTATACAGGAAGGGATGAGTCGGAGTGATTCAGACACCACTGGAGAAGTATGAATCGACTCTTCAATGATTCAGTTTGAGGCATAGGTGGCTCTCTCTTTATTCTTTTTTTATTCAGTGAATCGGTTCACCACTACGGATGCCTTAGAAGCCTCTCGCATACGTCCGCATGATCGATCCCCATAGCCACTGGCAGTTCAGTTCTCCTCCACTGTTCTGACTTGTGCAGCAGCATAGGCAAGTGACCGGCAACCAATGGCGTCGCCGTTGGTCTCCTTCCTCGAGCTCTGCCTCTCCTTCCTCTGCTTCGTGGTGTTCTACTACTTCCACATCAGATCCAAGCGGAAGAACCCTGTTATCCCACTGGACTGGCCATTGGTGGGCATGCTCCCGGCGCTCCTCGGCAACCTCCACCACCTCCACGAATGGATCACCTCCATCGTGGTCGCTAGCCCCCTCAACTTCCTCTTCACAGGGCCACCACGCTCCGGCATGCAGTTCTTTGTCACCGCCGACCCCGCCAACGTCCGCCACGTCTTCACATCCAACTTCGCCAACTACCCCAAGGGCCCCGAGTTCGAGGAGATCTTCGACATCCTCGGCGGCGGCATCTTCACCGCCGATGGCGAGTCATGGCGCCGCCAGCGCGCCAAGGCGCAGCTGCACATGTCCAGCGCGCCGTTCCGGTCCTTCGTGTCCCGGTACAGCCGCGCCAAGGTGGACACCGCGCTGCTCCCGCTGCTCTCCCACTTCGCCGCCACCGGGGAGGCGTTCGACCTGCAGGACGTGTTCCTCCGGCTGACGTTCGACACCACGACGACGCTGGTGTTCGGCGTAGACCCCGGGTGTCTGTCCGTCGGCCTGCCCGAGGTGCCGTTCGCGCGCGCCATGGACGACGCCATGAACGTGCTCCTCCTCCGCCACGTCGTCCCGATGACGTGGTGGAAGCTGGCGAGGCGGCTGCGGATCGGGCACGAGCGCAAGATGGCGGAGGCGTGGCGCACCATCGACCAGTTCGTTGCCGACACGATCGAGAAGCGGCGCGCCGAGAAGGCGAGGCACGGCATCAGGGACTCTGCGGACCTGTTGTCGTCCTACATCAACGACGACGAGGACACCGCGGTGGACGCGTTCTTGCGCGACACCACCATCAACCTCATGCTGGCCGGCCGCGACACGACGGGGTCGGCGCTGTCCTGGTTCTTCTACCTCCTGACGCGGAACCCGCGCGTCGTGGCCAAGATACGGCAGGAGCTGGAGTCCGTCAAGAGCAAGAGCACCACCGGTACCCCGAATGGCATGGTGGCCTTCGACGACCCGGACGAGCTGAGCCGGCTGGCGTACCTGCACGCGTCGCTGTGCGAGTCGCTGAGGCTGTACCCGCCGGTGCCGCAGGAGCTGAAGGAGGCGGCGGCGGCGGACGTGCTGCCGAGCGGGCACGAGGTGCGGCGCGGGGACAAGATCCTGGTGTGGCTGTACGCGATGGGGAGGATGGAGGACGTGTGGGGCAGCGACTGCCGGGAGTTCAGGCCGGAGCGGTGGATCGCCGAGGACGGCAGGGTGCGGTACGTGCCGTCCTACAAGTTCATGTCCTTCAACTCGGGGCCCCGGACCTGCCTCGGCAAGGACATGGCGTTCGTGCAGCTCAAGGCGGCGGCGGCCGCCGTGGTCAGCAACTTCGACGTGGAGGCGGTGCCGGGCCACGTCGTGGAGCCCAAGCTGTCCATCATACTTCACATGAAGAATGGCTTCAAGGCAACGGTCAAGAGAAGGTGCCATCAGGATCAGGAGGTTGCTTATTAGTTTTCCTTGAGAATAAAATAATCTGAGATCGATCGACGATCCATTGTTAACTCGTATGGAGTATGTCGTACTAGCTACTGCACTCAGATCAGATCAGATGAGTAGTACGTGTCTGACCATGTAAAAAAAGCTTATCAGTGACGCAGTTATTACAGACGTATTAGCAACAAGCGTCGGTAACAATTAACACACGTCTGTAATAGCACCCTGCTGGGGAGCCAGCGTGGTAGGGGTATACGCGCGTCTGTGATAGTTCTAACACAGACGTGTGTTTGGACACACGTCTGTAGGAACTAACGCAGACGTGCATTTCAACACACGTCTGTATACTCTGTGATTTTTCTTTTTTTTTTGCCGATCTGTTACAGACCGCCCGGCCCATTTACATGTTGGGCCTAGCGGACAACACATTTTTTGAGTCCTGGTGTCACTATATGTGTATCGGGCCGATACTTCCATCTCAATACTAAACTTTCTGGGCCTGTAAACAAATATCCAGTATATATTTCATATCAATTTTGAATCTGCCACTTCAATTCATGGAGAGCATCCAAATTACTTGTAAAAAATATCAGGTCAATACATTTTCTGTACATAGTAGTTCTGGCTTTCAAGTACAACCAAACCAAAAACAATTTCCTAGCCTAAAAGTAGAGATAATAGTGAATTATGACAGAAAACATAACCTAAATTAGTGAATTCAACTCAATGATAGCAATATTCCATGGTCTGAAAAATCACAGTACCTAGCATCGATTAGCAACACATATCACAGGTGGTTGGCTACACACAAGCAGATGCAGTTTACCCCCAAGTACTACAAAAGTCTTACACTAATTGAGTTACAAACAGCCCCAACTTCACATACTTTCCTACAGGGAGTTCCAATTTGGCACTTCGTAAAATTGTACCTTAATTGGTAGACCTGTGTTGTGTTTAAAACTTCCTAGTGTATGGGATGTGTGCCGGTTGGGTCGATTGTACTCTGTTATTGGGTTGAACTCGTTTGGATTCTATGCGCACTGTCGTTTATTGAGCACACTCTGAGTAATTGAACTCTAATCTGTGTTGTTGAACAGTAATTATCATGCACTGTTTGAATTGTACAGTAATGGACTATCAATTAGTTGTCAGTGGCTTCAACCTTTTATACACTATCACAGACGCGTGTTAAAAACACTATCACCGACGTGCGTTGCGGACGCGCGTCAGTGTTAGTTGCCTATTACAGACGGATAAACGCACGCCTGTGTTAGACGACTATCACAGACGCCTTAGTACAGACGTTGCTTCGCACGTCTGTAAGAGGGACAAACGCGCGTCTTTGATAGCCTTTTTTTACATGGTGTGGAGGGAGTACTTCCATAGAACCTTCTATCAAATTTGTATATCATCATATATACTGACGGTCAGTCGGTCACTCGATCACAACATGTATGTGGTTCCATGCGATGCCTGAGCTCTAAGTGAAGCAAGTGTTTTTTTCGAGAACGTACAACGCGATATATATTTCAGAAGATAGGACACGGATGCCTGAGCTCTAAGTGAAGTTTTTTTTTTTCGAGAACTACAACGATATGTATTTTATTAGGCAGAAGAAGAGCCCATACACAGCAAGCCGTAGCTTACCCACTCGAGAACACACGCACACCCCCCGCAACTCGCACGTGGTTGTGATTTACAAGGAAACCATTTTGCTACTGAACAAGAGCAAGGCAACCCTTGAGCGTCCTGTCTCTTTGCCTCCAAAGCACCTAAGCGCCTGAAGCCGGCCGAGATCCAGAGGCCTGCCTCCTCCAAGATGTCGAAGTGAATCTCCGAAGACGATCTCGAATGTCCACCAAACGTCCACGCACTTCGCTCTTTCCAGAGCGTCCAACCCACAAGCATGAAAAGCTCGTCGAAAGCCCGCCTAACAACCTTCGGCAACGTCTTTCTGGACTCCAACCACCAGTCAAAGACCCGCTACTGCCGCACGGTGACGAGACCATGCAGGTGATAGGCCGCCAGGCACAATGACCACATCTCCCTGCTGAAGACGCAGCCCAGGATGATATGCTCAATTGTCTCGTCCTCATGATCACAGAACACGCACGAACAATCATCCTGTAAACCACGGCGTCACCGACGGTGAGCCGTCCAACACCACCCGTGCATGACCAGCCAGAAGGAAAACTTGACTCGCGACGCGGCGGAGGCGAAGCCTTCCAGAGCACACGAGACGGTCTGGAGCATCCCAGAAATATGGCCCTGTAGGCTGATGCCGCCGCGTAGCTACAAGTTTGATTTTTATGGGGAGCAGATGCGTAAGCATGGATCGAGATTTAGTAATTAGTATCACTGGATAGACGATGACGTTAGAGTTTGATGTTGATAGAGATAGAGATATGCCACTCAATGACAATAACATGTACGAGCTTGCATCCATCTCAATATATCAACAGTTAGAGTTCCGAGAAGATTTGGACGGTCGACCTCCCTCGAGCTACCTTCCATTCCAGTGACGAAGACGCCGGCGCATGCATGTTGTAGCGAACCAAGTCAAAGACTACAGGGCGTCATGGTGGGTCCCCTTGTGGTTGAAAGGAAAAGCCGGAGCCACACCGGCACCGTACCGGTAAGACATCAAAGGAAGCACCAACCTACAGTTCGGTGGATGATCACAGACCGGACCGAACTTGACGTCGCTCGCTCGTGCACTCGCTGATGAGGGCCGATCGAGTGGCCGAGAGCAGCGACACGTACACGTACGGGGATTACCAGGAGGGGCCTATCGATCCCACTGATGACTTCCACTGGGGCTTGGCGGCCGCGACGGACGACGCGCGGACCACGCACGCCGCACGGCTCCGCGCGCGGGCCCGGCCGAGCGAAGCCAAGCCAAGCCGCGCGATTTCTTCCTTGTTCGGTAGCGGGTGACCCATGACGAGTTAGGCGGCGCGGGGCTTTCGGCCGGGACACGATGCTTCGGCTTCGTCGTGCAAGAGTCCTTTCGCGGCCAGGACACCATGCTTGGGGCTTCGCCGTGCAAGAGGCCTCCCGAGGCGGTGCCGCGTCCCTGTCGCGTCGCATGCATGCCTAGCCCAAGGAAGCTAGCGTGGTGCTCGTGCTGCCGTCGGTGAAAAAAACGGGTGTGGGGTACGTGTGTACGGTATACCAACGGAGATGCTAGTGCTGACGATAGTCACGATACTACTCGGTGTATATACAGAGGCAACTACTCCTATACTACTCGCTCCGTCCGAAAATAAATACACTTCTTTGACTTTTAGAATTCATATTTGACCATTTGTCTTATTTAAACTTTTTATATAAATAATAAAATAAATAAATCATTATTAAAATATCTCAAAAAACAAAATACGTCATACTAAAATAAATAATATTTATTAAACTTTTTAAATAAGGCGAACAATCAAATGAGAATTGTAAAAGTTAAAAAGTGTGTTTATTTCCGGACAGATGGAGTATGTATAAACTATCCAAAAGTCTATAAAATCATCCAGGAGCTAGGGGCAGTTATACAAACAAAAAAGGAAAAAAAAAACTAATCACAATATCAAATTTCAAAAACTACTATATTACTACAGTTTCTCTGGCCGGACTTCGAATAATTGCCCCCGTGTATGTGGTCCGCAGCCATGGAACTTTTTGGAGTTAGAGATCAATTAATTGAGTTGCCTCCTCGTAAACAGATCTCAGATTTGTACTTTGAAATACTTTTTCAATACAACAAAATATCCCTTATCTTTTCTTTTGAGAAAAAACATCCCTTTATCTTGTCACCCATAAATAAAATAGTATTGGGTCCCACGGATCAAGATCTGTGTATTCGCCGGCCCACAAGTAAATCAGTGATGCAGAGAATAAATTTATTATATACTAGTTATAATTTCCGCACTAGTACATCTCTTTTGTTCCCTTCCTTCTGCTATACTATACTATATAGGTTTTATCACCTTTATGATATAAAATGATATCATGAAATATTTACACCTATATCAATATATATTAAAGAGGTCATCACAACCGTTTGATAAGGATCCGACAGACGCAAGGTCCCAAACCTAGCTATACAATGAGTTTTATACCCGTTAAAGTTGCAAATGTAGAGAGATTTTTTCACCTACAAGCATGCTAATGGGTGAAGATCTCTATCAATTTATTAGAGCGAGTGCGGATATATGTACAGTAGGTACATACTACATACACATGTGTATGTGTATCCCATGGGTAATTTATACCCGTCTTAGCTACACATATATGTCCTTATACAACACATCGACAACTAGGGTTACCCATTGGGTATACGCGGGGTTGGTAAAATATTTTACTTGTGCATGGTATGGTACTAGTATTTTAGTAGGTACAATTTTGTCTGTTGGGTGTAGGCATGGGATGGCACTACCCGTCAAGTTTACCCCTAGTATCTCTATAGACAGAACCAATCTCTCTAGTACTTGTATGAGTTGGAGTAGTGTGTCCAAGTGCGGTGCAGAGTCCAAGCATTTCCATGTACTTATTAATTGTGCAGGCATGGTGATTCCAAAATGAACGGGATTGCATGACGCGGCCATCGATAAATCTTGTAAACCTCTCATATCCATACAAGTTAGAGTACCATGCTCTAGACACAGTGAGAAATTTGATTATGAGATGAATTGAAATGCATGATGTGGTGGCTAAATAGATCTCCACGCAGCAGATTGTCTATGCAACCACACACAATCAGTTGAACCTCTTCGTGCAACGCATAAGTATATTTGCTAGTCATAAAAGAACTCTTTTGTTGTCCATTTGGATTTATTGATGCGTTTAAATATGATCCACTGGTTCAAAAAGAGCAATCCTTATTATCAAAGAAAAAAAGAGCAATCCTTCATGACTTACCTTCACGAACAAACCATATTCTTTATGCAATATCACTATATCAAAGTAGAGATACCATTGTTCACTATATGTCAAAAAAGCATATTAGTGACACAAAAAGAATTCGTTATTAGTGAACAAACCATATTCTTTATGCACATATTTTCATTGTCTCGATCCGATTGATTCCAATGTCCTTCATTGGAGAATTCGCTATTATCCAAAGTTCCAAAGATGTGGGTTATAAAATTCGGCAAAAGCTTTTACTGCCTTAAAAAAAAGACGTGGGTTATCACACGTACATGCACAGACACCCTGTGCTTATTAATTAATGATTACGAAAGTTTTAGATGATGAATTTTATCATAGAGGCCAAGCCGTATCGCAGTCTGCGGTCGGATATCCAGTGTCGACGCTTGATTGCCAGCGCCACAAGAAGATACAGATCCGAGAGAAGTGACCAAGTGCTCCAGATAAGCTAGCCACCAGACAACAAAACTACTTTGATGTGCAATATCCGATAAGCCTATTTCACCCAATATGAACCGTTCAGTGTCCATCGTCAAACCATGTGGTCTAGGACGATGTCTGAGGATAATGTGGTGAGTTTATACAAATACATATTTTTTTAAAGCATGACTTTGGTGCGACCCTCACTCGAGGACAAATGCAGGACGAGAAGGATCGAACCCCCACTGGTGAACTCTTGCCCTGGAGCATCTGGGCCACATGCCCATCCACCTGATACATATTCTTCATTTGAATGCACAACACATAAAGGGAGAGTGAGAGTCGGTGAAACCTCTACCACTCATAAATATATTAAAAAGCAACCTAAATAATTCTAGTGTTTCATACTACCGAACGTGTCCCTACGTTTTTTTTAAATAAAGTTCCATTGTATCACAAATATATATGTTACGAACATTTTATAGAGAGAGAGATTTTGTTACCCTACTCATTGTTTTGTAGCACAAGCTTAACTTTACAAGTTGGGTAGATTCCATACCATCACTTTAGATGCGAGTTGTTCTAACTTGTATCAGTGCAGTGCAGGTCTTGAGTCCAGATCACATATGGGATATGAAGGATGTGGCCCAGTATGTATTGAAATTTGACCTATATCTATTACTGCTAAACGCGAGTTGTTTTTAGAGCACGAGTTATAAGTCTGAGTTAAGTAAAAAAAGTGAGATGAAACAGACTCTTCACTGTCTGAGTAGTTAAAGGAAGATGAACAAAAACATATATAATGAAATTTTTACTCTTTAATTTTAGGTATAGCTATAGATTGTCAGGATGATTTTGTTTTTCGGAAGTGACAATGATACGAACGTCCAATCTAACTCGAGATTCATGCAATTTAAAAATTCAGGTTAACCAATCACAACCATGCATATTCTGTCCACTAGGTACTAAGTACCAAAAAGTTTTTGGATGCTGCGTTCGGATAGTGGATTCTATTTCTCCATTTGGTTCCAAGGAGAAGCAAAGACACATGAAAACGATAAGGCCCAATCATACGTCAATTATAGTAGTAGACTTAGATATCACTTAATGAAGCACTGGCAGCAGACATCTCACCATCCTCGCTCAAAAATCCATGGCCTGCACACTCTTAATACTCGCTCAGTCGCTTACAAATAGCCAAGTTGCACCGTGATCATTCCATCTCTCTTTCAGACATGGAGTCGTTTTTTCTGTTCATAGAGCTGGCCCTTGTTCTCTGCCTCCTCACCTTGTACTACCGCCACTTGCAATCTAAGAAAACGAGCCCTTTGGAGCCAACAGAATGGCCAATCGTCGGGCATCTCCCCGGCTTGGTCGCCAACATCCACCACTTCCACGACTGGGCCACCGGCGTCCTCACCGGCGCCGGCTACAACTTCGAAGCAAGCGGAGGCCACACTGGCCTGGACTACTTCATCACCTGCGACCCCTCCAACGTGCGCCACATCTTCACGTCCAACTTCGCGAACTACCCTAAAGGACACGAGTTCATCGAGATCTTCGACGTCCTTGGCGGCGGCATCTTCAACGCCGATGGGGAGTCGTGGCGGCGCCAGCGAGTGAAGGCCCAGATGCTCATGTCCGGCCCTCGGTTTCGTGCCTTCACGGCGCGGTGCAGCCGCGACAAGGTGGAGAGGAGTCTCCTGCCTTTCCTCGCCCACCACGCGGCCGGCGAGGGAAGGCCGCCGTGCGATCTCCATGACGTGTTCCTCAGGCTGACGTTCGACCTGACATGCACTCTCGTCTTCGGCGTCGACCCTGGGTGCCTGGCTGTCGGCCTGCCGGTGGTCCCCTTCGCGCGCGCCATGGACGACGCGCTGGAGACGCTTTTCCTCCGGCACATCGTCCCCACGGCGTGCTGGAAGCTGATGAACGTGCTGGAAGTAGGGCAGGAGAAGAAGATGGCCGCAGCTCGAAGGACGATCGACAGCTTCGTCGCCGCCACCGTCGCGAAACGCAGGGCTGACAAGTTCAAAGAAGGCGATGGCATCAGCAACTCGTTTGACCTGCTGTCATCCTTCATCTGCCACGATGACTCGAGTGAAAATGACGACGTGTTCTTACGTGACACGACGGTGAACCTCCTGCTCGCCGGCCGGGACACCACGGGCGCGGCGCTGTCGTGGTTCTTCTACCTCATCTCCAAGAACCCTCGCGTCGAGCAGAAACTACTGGACGAGCTCGCGCCCATCGTCGCTTCACGGCGGAAAGCAGGTGCAGAGCATGCTGCAGACGCGGCCAGCGGCATGGTGACCTTCGACGCGAACGAGCTCGGCAACCTGGTTTACCTGCACGCTGCGCTGAGCGAGTGCCTGCGGCTGTACCCGTCCGTGCCGTTCGAGCACAAGGTTGCGGCGGCCGCCGACGTTCTGCCGAGCGGGAAGGAGCTGAAGGCAGGCGACAAGGTACTGGTGTTCAACTACTCCATGGGCAGGATGAAGGGCGTGTGGGGCAAGGACTGCATGGAGTTCCGCCCCGAGAGATGGCTCAACGACGAAGGCACCAAGCTTCGGTACGAGCCGTCCTACAAGTTCATCTCCTTCAACGCCGGGCCGCGGACGTGCCTCGGCAAGGAGATGGCGTTCGTGCAGATGAAGACCGTGGTGGCGGCCGTGCTGTGGAACTTCGCCGTCGAGGTGGTGCCGGGACACGTCGTGGAGCCCAAGCTGTCCATCATACTTCACATGAAGAATGGGCTTGCCGTCAAGGTTAGGAGAAGGGACGGGATGGCGCCGTCTTCGCGCGTCACGGCGGCTTGCACCTGAGTTCTGACTGAACACGGTGCGTCTCGCTCGCCCATGTGAGCACTGCGTGTGGTTTCTTATTAGTCCGTTATATATCCTGCTGGAATCTCTACCAACACGTTGCGGACACGTCTCAATATGCATGTTGCCGTATGTGGCATATGGTGTCTTCTTGCACACACTAGCTAGCGGAATAATGAGCTGTGTCGCCCCTGCATGTACACACTATATACTAGTACATTTCGTGTGGCTTAGATTAGAAGTTTGCATGGTTGCAAGGTTAGCTGTGTGGTGCGTGGTGTGCGCTGGCTTTATGCATTCTCGTTCAGTAGTAGAGCTTAGAGCTTAGTTGTCATCTTTGTTGTTTTCCTGTAGATAGCCTCCAAGGGTATCTGGTTTGTATTTTTATTATATTAATAAAATCAGACCGTGCTTGGGAGAAACTTGTTTGGATGAGAGACAAAATGCACCGTGCTTTCCAGTTCGCACAGGAGACGCAGGCGTGGGAATCAAAACAACTTACTATTTAAAACGGAGGAAATTAAATAAAATGCATACATGAATGTCAATAATGTCGGTCCCATGTTCGATGTTTGGACAAATTATTGTTCAAGAAGAGTAGTCATAGTTTTAACCTAGGTTTTTATAGATTGACCGTACATGTTTATTAACGCAACTTTCCTATTCTACAGTTGCCTGCTCCATTTCAGGCGGCGCTCCTGATGCACGCGCTTCCGATTCCCACGTTGGCACCTCTCTTGCATGGCTTGAGCTACTTGCCTGATGATCTATTGATTTGCTCCGACACAACATGCATGCCGTCGGCCTCTCTTCTTTTTCAACTGCCAAGGCGGTTGCCTAGCGCATGCCCACATGATAAATGATCTTTTTTTTTTGAGAAACACATGATAAATGATCTAACCGTTCTACTTCGTCGCCGGGGTGAAAGTTAATTTTCTAGGTGACTGCCCTGTAGCAATTCCCTTATTAACGGCCCATTGCCAACCGCTAATGCTTTCATATCAGGCCATTAATTAACTACTTACGTGCATTGTGCATATACAGGTCCATCCTTTCTGGATCTTCTAGGACTAAACTCGAGTTTTAATTTTTTTTTTTTTAAAAAATAGCTTGCATAGCTCGCGAAGTTTTCGTAGATTTACACATGTTCCATCATTGATGGCCCTTTTCCAACAATAAGAACTTTACAGAATTAATTATAGCGGCTGAATCTTTATTTGGAAGCTACTGTAGTGCATAATGGTTTGGGTGTCCAATCAAACAAGCTGATTGGGTATATCAGGAAGGGCTGGACCATGCACGAAGAGTACTCCGTATGTAGTACAACTTGGAGCTTTGGACGACTGTGCAAGCACAGCAGAGCACGCGATGTACGCCGAGCGCCAGACGTGGCGCTTCGGTAGCCGCCAACCCGGCCGGTGGTTGGTGTGCAGACAGCCGTTAATGAAGCGCTTTCTGACTCTGATGATGATTCAGGTCTTGTTTAGATCGTCAATTTGACATACCAAATTCAGACATTCACACACTGTAGCGCACTGTAGCAATTTCGTTTGTATTTGTGAAACATTGTCAAATATTGATTAATTAGACTCAAAAGATTCGTATCACAAAGACAATAAAACTGTGCAATTAGTTTTTGATTTCATCTATATTTAAGACTTACGACATATGTATGCGAGTTTGATGTGACGGGGAATAGGAATTCTGCATAGTGGAATTTGGGAGTGAAATCTGGAATCTAAACAAGGCGCGCGTGCACCTCGTGCGCTATGGCTTACAGTAACACTACGTCGTCAAAGTCAGCTACTGCTATGAGCCGGATGTGCCACGAATGCTCGCAACAATTTGCAATTTTGTCGGTGAAGCTAGCCAGGCATTAGGCCGGCAGAGTGGCAGACCTCCGAAAAGCAACCCAGTACCCCACTGACCCACCATTCTCGTTCCCTGTACACCCCACTGACCCACCCTTCTAGTTCCGTTGCGATCTCTGATGGAGAAGCTCGCTCTTCCCGGCAACAACCATCTTCACTCGACTGCTACCTTGTACTGCCTCGTGCGCTTAATCGCTTTCGCATTCTCACACCAGTTCCTCACAGCTGGTGCTGAGATGACGATGCGCGTCCGTCGTTCACGTCACGATAAGATCACGGGTGCCCGTCGTTGGCGGGGCCAAGCCTTTCATGCCATCCAAAGTCCAAACGCTCCATGATGCCGGATTAGGGGCTTCGTTAGGCTAGAACAAAGAAAAAAAAATACTTGGACACAGCGTTTTAACAAAAAATCATCAGGCCAAACCGCCAAAGAGATAAGAAAAAAAAAACATAAAGTCATTCATTTCCAACGCACAGGTGGCGTGTGGCCTACGTACATGCTCTGTCAGGAAAAAAAAACTTTTTCTTTTGTGTAATGCTTTATTTGTTCTCTCCTCATATCTCTAGAGAACACGTGACGGGATGAGATCTCAACAATACGCCAACAGGTGTCTTCTAGCTTTTGTCAGGAGAGGCAATAGCCGCTACGGAGTACTTCTGCAAACTCAAACGACACACTATAGAACTGCTAATGAAGGTGATTTAAACGTTTGGACGCTGATATGGAGATTGGGACTCCCATCGAGCAGCATGGACCGCTGGATGGAGCTAGCCCAACAGAACACGTAAGAAACAACCAGGCAAAGCGACCTGGATAAAAACAGCACATCCAAAGCACATTTTTCAACTTTCAAAGCTGACGGGAAAGCGAGGCCTTGGGGCACTATGGACTATGAAGAGAGAAAATATGGGACAATGGGAGGAAATTTGGCTAGTATAGCCTGTGATGTGGAGGCAGTGATTCTTGTTACTCTACTCATGTTTGAAACATACTCACTCCATTCCAAAACAATTTGATGAATACCTAAACAATGGGTATCCTCGTCTACCGGATGTTTGTACAATCGCCCCATATATATCTTCCAAAATATGAAGACAAGAGGACTCCATGTTGGATATGGTCGCCAAGCCACATGAGGCAGTAAAGTATGATTAGATCAGGCCCATTGATGGGACATCCGCTTCATTCCGCGCCCTTATCGACTTCGAAAGGAAAAATTTGACCTCCCCTTGAGGGGCTCAGATGTAATTCATAAAGGAACGTCTGAACTCCTTCAAGGGGCTTTGACGTAATGTGCCTCTCCCAAAGGGCTAAGAAACATTTGGATCAATGTCTTTAATGATCCACCAAAAGGACATCTAACCTCCCTTGGAGAGCTCAGATTCGGACTGTCTTCTCGCCAAAGAATCCAAGAGGGCACGTGCACTGGCCCCGCAAATGGGGATCCGAGCTCAAGGGAAGAAGCAAAATCGGATACGACTTTCCTACCCCAAAGGGAAGAAAAGTGATGAAAGTTGGGGAATGTTCTCGAGCTTCTCACTGCCCAGCTCCCCCCTCTCCTCTATTCTTATCTACCCATTTTACATATGAGTCCTTTTACATTTTACAATTTACACTAACACTCCCCCTCAAGATGGGCTAAAGATATCTAGCATGCCCATCTTGCTACAACTCAACTCAACTTCACTAGGTCCTAATCCCTTTGTAAAACAGTCTGCTAGTTGACCACGTGATTTTACATAGTTTAACTTTAAGACTCCACTATCTAACTTCTCCTTGATGAAGAATCTATCAATCTCCACATGCTTGGTGCGATCAAACTGGACAGGATTGTTTGCAATATTGATTGCAGCAATGTTGTCACAATGAAGCATCATTGTCTCATTTCTTAGTACCCGCAGCTCCTTTAGCAAGCCTTTTAACCACAACATCTCACACAAGCTCAATGCCATTGCTCTATACTCAGCCTCCGCAGTAGACCGAGCCACGACCGCTTGCTTCTTGCTTCTCCATGAGACAAGATTGCCTCCCACAAACACACAATACCCAGAGGTGGACCTCCTATCATCTTTGCTACTCGCCCAATCTGCATCACAGTAGCCCTCCAAATCAAGATGTCCATTCTTCCTGAACCATAACCCTCTCCCAGGGGTTCCCTTCAGGTACCTCAAAATCCTGTAGACAACCTCCATATGTCCTGTTCTTGGATCATGCATATACCTACTCACCACACTTACTGCATAGAAAATGTCAGGTCTTGTATGACACAAGTATATCAGTCTTCCCACCAATCTTTGGTATGTTTCTTTATTCACAGAATCTCCACTCTGGGTACTGATTTGATGATTTTTATCAATAGGAGTACTACATGGCCGACATCCAAGCATTCCAGTTTCAACCAACAGATCAAGGACATATTTTCTTTGAGAGAGAACTATCCCTTTAGGTGACCTGGCAATCTCAAGCCCAAGGAAGTACCTTAGTGGTCCAAGATCCTTTACCTCAAAGGCCTTTCCCAGATTCTCCTTCAAACATTTGATTTCCTCCACATCATCTCCTGTAATCACAATATCATCCACATACACTGCCATAATGGTAATACATGTTCCTCTATGCTTGTAAAATACCGTATGATCACCATTACATTGGATGTAGCCCATACCACAAACTGCTCTCCTAAATCTGTCAAACCATGCCCGAGGTGATTGCTTTAGTCCATAGAGTGATTTTTTGAGTCTACATACCTTCCCAACAGTTTGACTATTCGCAAAGCCCGGTGGGATTTCCATGTAAACCTCTTCTTGTAAATCACCATGAAGGAATGCATTCTTCACATCCATCTGATGTAGAGGCCAACCAAAATTTACCGCACAGGAGATTAGGGTCCTAACAGTACCCATCTTTGCCACAGGAGCAAAGGTCTCATCATAATCAATGCCATATGTTTGACTATAGCCTTTTGCAACCAGCCTTGTCTTATACCTGTCCACCTCTCCTTTTGGGTTTTGCTTCACAGTGAAGATCCACTTGCAGCCCACAGCTCTCTTCCCTCTTGGAAGTGGGACTAATTTCCATGTCTTGTTCTTCTGAAGAGCATGCATCTCTTCTCTCATTGCAGCATTCCAATTAGGATCCTGCTTTGCACACCTCCAGTCCTTTGGAATAGGCACTGTTTGTAAAGATGCAACAAATGCTCTATATGCAGGTGAAAGGCGAGAGTATCAGAGAAAATTGGCAATGTCATGATCTGTAATAGGATGATCAAAACCATAACGAGTAGGAGGTTTTCCAAAATTGGATCTAGTCTCCCTACGTTGTGCAAGAGGTAGCTCTACATGTTCAGGGCTAGAAGGGACATTACCGCTTGATGGAGAGAGGTCCGAGGGGTGACTTGGGACTGGTGTAGCAGGCTGCTGTGGCTGTGGTGCACTAATTTGCTCCCCCTGACTCCTGAACCGTCTCCTTCGGTACACTATGGGTTCCTTCTCTTGCTCAACATTTACCTCTATATTTCCTCTATCAGTTGTCTCCTCATTCTCATCACCAACTATATCATCACTGACGATCTCTTCACCTTCACAGTCACCATTTCTCACATCAACACCTCCATCATCCTGATGAATCTTCTCTTGAGTTTCAGACCTATCCATTGGACATGGGATGGTACCAACAATCACCGTCCTTTTTGTATCATCAACTCCTTCATTCTCCCCCTCTCTACTGTCACCCTCAGTGACTGAAGAGAATTCCTCCAACAATGGATCAAGATCCCATGGTTGTGAATAGTATGGTTCAAACTCCCTGAATGTCACATCCATACTCACAAACAATTTTTTTTTCAATAGGGTCCCAGCACTTGTATCCCTTTTGTGTAGAAGAGTATCCAACAAAAACACACTTCACCGCCTGAGGATCCAGCTTACCCACTGAAGGTCTGTGATCCCTAACAAAGCACACACAACCAAATACCTTTGGGGGCACTTTAAACTCTTGTTGTCCCAGCAGTAGCTCTGCAGGTGACTTCATACCAAGGATCCTAGATGGCATACGATTGATCAAGTATACTGCTGTTAATACCGCTTCACTCCAGAGATATTTGGGCACATTCATCTGAAACATGATTGATCTTGCTACCTCCAACAAGTGACGGTTTTTTTCTCTCAGCAACACCATTTTGTGGTGGGGTACTAGGACAAGTAGTTTGATGTATGATCCCATGTTCTGAGAGATAGGCCCCAAAAACATTATTCACATACTCCGTTCCATTATCAGTTCGAATAATTCGAATTCTAGCATTGAATTGATTTTTAACCAACTTATGAAAGTCCTGGAAACACCGAAAGACCTCATGCTTACCCCTAAGCATGTAAACCCACGTCATACGAGTATAACAGTCAATAAATGTGACAAACCACTTAAATCCACTCACAGATGTAACTGAACAGGGACCCCAAACATCAGAATGTATTAACATAAAAGGTTCACAACTCCGGAGGCCAATACTAGGATAAGTTGTCCTTGTATGCTTCCCAAGTTCACAAGCATCACACACAAGTTTCTTTGTGTCCACATTTTTAAAAACATCAGAATATAATTTATTCAAGCTTCCAAAGGGAACATGTCCTAACTGGCGATGAAGCAAGTAGATCTCCCTCTCTTGTGTTCCAGTAGCTACTGCCAATGCTGATTGCTCCTGATTGATGAACCACAGCCCATTACGCCTGACTCCAGTCCCAATCACTTTCCCGGTCCTCTTCTCCCCGAAAGACACGAAATTTTCATCAAATGTAACTGTGCATTTAAACGATCAACAAGTGAGCTAACGAGAGAGGAGATTGACGGAAGGAGGGAACATGCAAAACAGAAGATAAGTGAAGGGATGGAGTGCACTCTATAGATCCTACACCATGAATGGGTTGGGAGGTACCATCGGCGGTTTGAATAGTCTCGAGAATAGGACCGTGGAATATATGTTTTAAAAGAACTAGATGTGCCGGTGACATGTTTGGAAGCTCTGAATCAATGACCCATTCTTAGTTATGCCTACATGTGGATGCAAGTGCACGTGCTCGAGTACCTTTGCCCATATGGGCATAGTTGGCAAAGTTACCAAAGTGACCGGTGGTGGCAATCACGGAACCAACCGGAGTAGTCTTTGGAGGCTTCGGATGTTTTAAACTTCGCCATTGCTCCCACTACTTGACCTGTTCTCCGGTTAAAGTGAGAGACCGAATCTACGCATTACCACGATAACCACTCTCTGTGGCAGAACTCTCCATGGTAGCTGCATTGGCTTGAGGGGCACCACGACCTCTACCACGTCCTCCTGCACGTCCTCCACCACGACCACCACGACCTCCTTGATCACCACGAGCACCACCACGACCTCCACGAGTTCCACCTCTACCACCATAGCCTTTAGGAAGGGGACAATTATAGCTCAAGTGTCCCTCCTCTCCACAATTATAGCACTTTCTCTCTGCCATTGAGGTGTAGGCTGACTTTACAGGATTATTACCACCCATCATCCTTAGTCTACTCTCCTCAATAACCATGGCCGACACAGCCTCCTCTATGGTAGGTGTTGACGGTCGTTAAGTATCAATTTTATACCGTCAACGCAGCAAGAGAAAGGACTAATATGAGTTCACATGTTAGATATAGGGGTTACACTGACAGAATTCCACGAGTTTTGGTGATTGTCTATTTCTGCAGGGGGTTATCAGAAAGAGAACCAAAGGAGGCCCACATGTCATGATTACATAGAGATAAAGACCGAACGGGTGAAAAAGTATAATCTAGAAGACTCCAGAAGGCGACCCCGAAGGCCGGGCCCCACTGCGGCTGGCCGGTCGGCCGCCCAAGGGGAGTCGGCCGACTCCCCACCTCAGCCAATCACGTTGAGTCTCGCGGATCCTGCCTCCACCGCCTTTGAGGATGAATAATTATCGTCCATTTAGGTCGGTTTGATCCGAGGGCTATGGTTCATCCTAGGGGGCTATATATTCAGAGCCCCTGGCCCCTGGGTAAAACCCTAATTCATTCTAGTTCATTCAAGAGTTCATTCTCTCATCAGAATTCAGAGAAGCCAGAGCCACCATCTCAATTAGAGCTCCATAGTTTAGTAGCATAGCTACATAGGAATAGATCTAGAGGGAATCAAGCCTAGCTTGGAGTCCGGATCTGTCGGAGTTCTTGGTAATTCCCCTCTACATTCTTGTAATATTCATCATTGTTCGTGATACTATGAGTAGTACTTTATTCTATTCTATTATATCGAGACTTGACTTTGCTCTATTTGATTATGTTCTCAATTATATTGTTCTTAGTTTACTTTGATTATATGTTTAGCATAGTTGGACTAGAATTATGTTTATGCATAGGATCGTATAGCGCTTGCTCATTAGATCGATGGGTGAGTGGTAAA
Organism: Themeda triandra; assembly: GCA_018135685.1. Taxonomy (NCBI): domain Eukaryota; kingdom Viridiplantae; phylum Streptophyta; class Magnoliopsida; order Poales; family Poaceae; genus Themeda; species Themeda triandra. The sequence goes on along the minus strand of JAENPR010000031.1, from coordinate 784,668 downwards.
TATTGTGTAGGCGTGGTGCCTAGACCGTATTTATCTGCGATTGCACCCTATATTCCGGATCGTGAGGTAGATCGCGGGAGTGACATCTGTTGAGTCCTTTGTAGCCCTTCTCCCGAGTATAGGTCTAGCAGAACAAACCTATTACATTGAAGTCATTGCTATGTCTCTTGTCTTCTCTGGTAATATCACTATGCATAGATGTAACCTTTTTCCGCCATGATTGCTAGATGTTCTTGCACTAATCATTGTATGCTTTGACTTTGTAGTTAGAATAACATAGGATTATACCCTAGATCGTCCTAGTCCATGCTAGTGTTATAAGCTTAGAGTGCTAAGTTGAGATGGCTTATTACTATTATTTTATGTGGCTAAATGCTCTCATTTATCTTATGTCATTTATCATTCATTCCTATATTTTATGTGACACTTACCCCGTATGAGATGATCGATACGAGACAAGGTTAAGCTCTCCATTATCGCATGTGCATTGCTCATCACTCATTATCCAGTGCATTCCCTTCCCGTGGTAAAATTATAAATAACGATACCTGGATTACTCCTGGTTAAAATGCTACGATGATATATTACGTGCGCTTGCGGAACCCTCTTTATTTCAGTTGCACTTAATAGACATCAACAAGCATTTTTGGCGCCGTTGCTTGGGGAAGGTTGAAAGCCAATGGATAATGAGCGTATTGCACTAGATAATGTGATCGAGTAGTCTTTTTCATACTAACCCATCTCTACAGGATTACCCTTGTTTTGTCTACTTGTGTATTTTATGCAGGGTAATCAAGACTACTCTTCCTGATAACTATATTGACAATCCAGAAGCTTTAATCAGGAAGGCCGAAGCAAGTTGAAGAAGACCAATCAATCATCATCATCAACTCAACTTGGAAGTTTGTCGGAAGCGTAAAGGTCGACCTTTCGTTCGAGACTTGACACCGAGCGTTTGAAGCCATGGCGAATAAGTCACTCCGCGAGTTCTCGGCTCCCACTACGGACAACATTCGTACTTGGACCAGCCGCGGACATCGAGGAGCTTTTGAGCTCAAGCTCGCGCCGATCAACATGGTGCAAGCAAGCCGGTTCGTGGGAAGGCCCATGAAGATGCTAGTGCTCATCTCCAACATTTTCCGGAGATTTGTAGCACATTCACTATCAAGGATGTCCCCGAGAGATGCTATACTACTTCGCCTCTTCCCATTCTCACTCTTGGGGAGAGCGAAGCGTGGTTCTATGCCAATAAGGAGAAGAATACTACGTGGGCATTATGTTCCACTAATTTCTTGGCGAAATTCTTCCCCATGGGCAAGACAAATGCTCTTCGCGGGAAGATATCAAGCTTTCAAAACATCATGATGAGACTGTCCCGGAAGCTTGGGAGCGCTTTCAAGATTACATCCTCGAGTGTCCTCATCATGGCATGGAGAATTGGCCGCTATGCGGACATTCTACCATGGGCTCAAGCAACAACACACGTGAGACGATGGATGCTTTGGCTGCTGGAGGTGCATTCTTATCACTCACTATTCCTCGAGGCCACGGCTCTTGTGGAGAAGATGGCATCCAACCAAGGTTGGAGTGAAGAAAGAACTCGGACCCGCAAGAGAGGAGGAGGAATGCACCAGTGAAGGAGGTAGACATGCTTTCTCGCAAAAATGGATCTGCTAATGAAGAGGCTCGATGAGAGAGCCCAGAAGAAAGAAGTCATGCATATACATGATGCTCGCATGACATGTGAAGAGTGTGGAGAGACTGGGCACACAGTGCTAACCGCCCGTAGAAGGAGGACGTGAACTACCTCAACAACAACAACAACAATAATTACTATCGTCCTCGCGAGAATCAAGGTTGGAATCAGCGAGCGAGGCCTAACTACTCGGGCAATTATTCGTGCAACTATCAAGGTAACAACTCCTCCTACAATAATTACAACCAACCGCCTTTGAGAGAGTTAGTCTTGAATCAAGGCAAGATGATGGACAATCTGTCCAAGAAGCCGACATCAAATGACAAGGTCCTAGAGACACTCGGCAACGAGAATGGATGGCTTTTCCAATGCCATCAAGAGTCGCTTCGGCTTCAACAAGATACTTGAGTCGCAGTACAACGGCTTGTCAACCTTGCTCCCTCCACGGTCAAGGTAAATTGGCGGGACAACCCGAAGAGCTCGAGACCGCAAATCTTGTTGATATATTCAATGTAGAAGATAGCCGGAGTGATCCATCGAAGGGGTCATGGATAGACTCAACTCTGCCAATCAAGAAGGGCGATCCAGGGAGACCGGTCATTCCGATCTCCATTGGAAGTACTAACTTTAATGAGGCAATCTGTGACTTCGGTGCAAGCATCAACATCATGCCAAGAGTGATATATGAGAAGCTATTCGATGCCCCTTAACATACACAACTATGTGCTTACAAACTTGCGAGCACCCGTCCACTCCGTGTCCCTTTGGGAGTACTAGAAGATATATGTGTACGAGTAGGCAACTCGTATGTTCCCGTGGAGACTTCGTGGTAGTGGATACAAAAGTGATAATGAAAGGTCCCCTATCATTCTCGGGGACGACCATTCTTGAACACTGCTGGAGCCATCATGTATGCCAACACCGCCAAGATCATCTTCAATATCAAGGGCAAGAGAGACCTTCTTCTTCAAGAACAGAGTCTTTGCAGGCTTCCCAAAGACACCCTCATCAACGAATGGTGAGAAGAAGAAGAATCCGGCTAAGAAGAGCAAGAACAAAGATAAGAAGACCAAGAAGACGGAGACAGTGAGGATGGTCACCGCTGCCCACAAGGAGCATGACCACTTACTCGGTCCCCACGTCGATCAAGAAGGATGACCCGGTGTCCCAACCATTCAATGCTCCATCAACGAAGCTCTTTCAATAAAGCCGTGCGTGACACCGGATCGGGCGTCAACATTATGGCCAAGGTAACTTATGAGTATCTATATGGCACTATGCCCGTGGAGCCCACCTATGCACGGCTACAAATGGCGAGATCGGACATTCCGCCGTCGAAGGAGAAGTGAAGGATGTCCTCATCCGATAGATGACCATTATGTCCCTACCGACTTCCTAGTCATCGATATGGGAGATGACTACGATCCTCCAATCATCCTAGGAAGACCATTCCCGAACACCACCAAAGCTATCATCTATATTGGGACAGGAGAGATTCACTTCCACTTTCCCACCGAGAAGGTACGCCGCTACTTCAACAATAATTATATAATCACCGAAGAGCCCAAGAAGAACAGCAAGGAGAAGGCGTACCGGTCGCGTAACAAGAAGAACATCACTACGATGGATGGGCGACTATGAGGGAGAAGTGTCAAGATATGAAGACCGGTACCACGAAGAAAATGTTGCGGAAGAAGAGGAGGTACTACCAACGAGAAGAGAAGCAAGTGATCCAAGAAGCTTCCTCCTCAAGGTCATCCTCTCCAACAAAGAAGGTGTGGAAGGTAAAAGCAAAATCGGGAATCAATTCCTACACACGAGGCGACATCATCGAGGCGCCCTTGAAAAATGAGCGAACATGACAAGTCCCGTTCGGAGGACTTAAAACCACCGAACGCCGCGCCAAGAGGTAACTTGGTATTTATCGGCAATTCACTTTTCAAAGATCGTAATTTTACCTTAGCATATTTGTTTTCCTATTTGCATCTTAGTTGCATCTTTACTTTTTTTATCTCTCGCATTAGAAAAGAAAATAAAGATGTTGTGCATTTGCATCCGTAAAAAACTTTAAGCCCCATGTGGATAATCATTCACTGTGGTGGCACAAAAATAATTTCTCAAAGATATTTATCTTTCCCCGTCGGCATTCCTTAAATAATAAAAAGATAAAAATATTTCTTGTGATCCTGTTAGAATGAGTTTTAAGTTAGGAAAGTTCTAGACAACTAAAGCCTAGAGGTTTTTGTCACTAACACTTAATTAGTTCCACAAGCTTTGTTGTCTATTTGAGCTTCACGTAACATCAAGGATCAAGAAGAGCTAACAGCGAGAAGGACATCCAGTCCCCGTCTGAGTGCCGTCATGCGACACCCGAACGCCGTCTCCAACAAAGCAACTATCTACGACACTCCCGGAGAACTAGAACGTCTTCATTGCCTTTTAGCAACATCGCGGACTATGTCAACATCCGGCTTGGGGAGAGCATCCCCCGTGTACCAAGCTAAGTGTTTCCAACTTAACTATTTATGCCTTGTTAGAATGTGCTTTGTTAAAACCACTAAAAAAGATGCATAACCATAGAAACCCGTAAAGATTTCCTTATTTATCTTTACTACTTTTGGAGAGCTCTTGCATCTGTCTTTAAAAGTTATCCCCTAGAATAAACTCTACATGGAGATGATGAATAGTTGCTCTGCCGTAATTTCTTTCAAGTACCTAGTTTTCAACCTTGCACTCTCCCGAGTTTTGGACACAACCGTTTAGATTTGAGATTTGCTCAACCCGAAACTTGTGGGTAGCAAACACTTGATCTAAGTCTAGGTGGTTGACGGGTATGATATGGGAAGGTTTTGAGTCATTCCATCTTGTTCCTAGAGATACTAGAGTTCGAGAATTTATCTTTGAAAATATTAAATTTCTGCATGATGAGTTCCTTTATGATGAGAGTTTAAATTTCTACCACGGCCATATATTCATGCTTACTAGATTAGGAAAACCCATCTCGTTTATATAGATCACACCGTAGCTTGAGTGTAGTCTTTATAGGCATTGAGTGTGGTTATCTTGTGGACCCATAAGGAATTAGTCATGCGGTTAAAGTCAATACTATGTGCTCTCCATCCATTGATCTATGCTACTTCGTCCTCGAAGCATGCACCCATTTTATAACTACTACATTCATTTTTGTGCTACTTACATCCCTAGAAGTACCACCCACATATAGATCCATATCCACCACATATTGTGCTATCTCTACCCTGGAGATACGCACTTATGCTGCTCCTACCCTGGGAGTACGCATTCCCCACATATTGTGAGATACGCACCTATGCAGCTCCTACCCTGGGAGTACGCATCCATCCATCCACATATACATACGCCATTCATTTCACTTCATCCAGAAAGGTACTATTCCTATCCTAGGAGTGAACATCTAGAAATAATCATCGCCGTTCTATTTGCCTACATACAAGCTCCAGTCATTATCATTTCAAGTTATACACTCCCCGTTGCTAAAGTTTCGTTTCCGAGGATTGGTTGCCCTATAAAAAAAAAAAAAAAAAAAAGAAAAGAAGAAAGAAAGAAAAAGAAAGAGAGTAGCCAAGTCCTTCTTTTCAAGAAGTTCTAAGGTTTCCAAATAAAGGGAGTCATGTTATCCCCAAAGGAGCAAGTGTAGAAGTAGATGTTCACCGGTTGAGTACCCCTCATAATCATTTTCCTTATCATCATCATCCTATCATTCATCCCATTTCCTCATTCACATGCACATATGACTTTATTATTATTTTAGTTCCTATTGGATCCATGGTTTAAGCGTGCAATATATGCAAGTGAGTTTGAGTGTCTCCCCACCTATGAGCTCCACATAAGCCTATTAGAAAGTAGGGTGAGAGAGAGAAGGCACTTTCCATTATGCCTTAGTTCCATAAATACCACATATTCTGAGAGAAGAGAGAAGGCATACACTACTCATGCCTTAGAAAGGATCCAGAAATACCACAAATGAGAGACCTGAAAGGTTCATACAAGGAACTCTGAGTTTTATTTCAAAAACTTTGCAAAAACTCCAGGATAATAGTTGATCAAAGAGCGAGAAACATGGCGCTTGACTTGACCGTTCTATCTTTCAACTACTCAAGACCCAAGTGACGGTTACAAGCCCCATGGTGAAAGGTAATATGAGTAAGTTTTGAGTCAGAATAGTTCACTCTAATCCGGAGGAAAGTTCTTGTTTGAACGCATGTGTACTTGTGAAGAGTGAAAGCATTGTGGCAACTCCTGATCCATCACTGAGTCTATCTTTGCTCGGGGACGAGCAAAAGGTAAGCTTGGGGAGTTTGTTGACGGTCGTTAAGTATCAATTTTATACCGTCAACGCAAGAAGAGAAAGGACTAATATGAGTTCACATGTTAGATATAGGGGTTACACCGACGTAATTCCACGAGTTTTGGTGATTGTCTATTTCTCGAGGGGGTTATCGAAAAGAGAACCAAAGGAGGCCCACATGTCATGATTACATAGAGATAAAGACCGAACGGGTGAAAAAGTATAATCTAGAAGACTCCGGAAGGCGACCCCCGAAGGCCGGGCCCCACCGGCGGCTGGCGGTCGGTCGCCCAAGGGGGAGTCGGCCGACTCCCCACCTCGCCAATCACGTTGAGTCTCGCGGATCCCGCCTCCACCGCCTTTGAGGATGAATAATTATCGTCCATTTAGGTCGGTTTGATCCGAGGGCTATGGTTCATCCTAGGGGCTATATATTCAGAGCCCCTGGCCCCTGGGTAAAACCCTAATTCATTCTAGTTCATTCAAGAGTTCATTCTCTCATCAGAATTCAGAGGAGCCAGAGCCACCATCTCAATTAGAGCTCCATAGTTTAGTAGCATAGCTACATAGGAATAGATCTAGAGGGAATCAAGCCTAGCTTGGAGTCCGGATCTGTCGGAGTTCTTGGTAATTCCCCTCTACATTCTTGTAATATTCATCATTGTTCGTGATACTATGAGTAGTACTTTATTCTATTCTATTATATCGACTTGACTTTGCTCTATTTGATTATGTTCTCAATTATATTGTTCTTAGTTTACTTTGATTATATGTTTAGTATAGTTGGACTAGAATTATGTTTATGCATAGGATCGTATAGCGCTTGCTCATTAGATCGATGGGTGAGTGGTAAATATTGTGTAGGCGTGGTGCCTAGACCGTATTTATCTGCGATTGCACCCTATATTCCGGATCGTGAGGTAGATCGCGGGAGTGACAGTCTGTTGAGTCCTTTGTAGCCCTTCTCCCGAGTATAGGTCTAGCGTAACAAACCTATTACATTGAAGTCATTGCTATGTCTCTTGTCTTCTCTCGGTAATATCACTATGCATAGATGTAACCTTTTCCCGCCATGATTGCTAGATGTTCTTGCACTAATCATTGTATGCTTTGACTTTGTAGTTAGAATAACATAGGATTATACCCTAGATCGTCCTAGTCCATGCTAGTGTTATAAGCTTAGAGTGCTAAGTTGAGATGGCTTATTACTATTATTTTATGTGGCTAAATGCTCTCATTTATCTTATGTCATTTATCATTCATTCCTATATTTTATGTGACACTTACCCCGTATGAGATGATCGATACGAGACAAGGTTAAGCTCTCCATTATCGCATGTGCATTGCTCATCACTCATTATCCAGTGCATTCCCTTCCCAGTGGTAAAATTATAAATAACGATACCTGGATTACTCCTGGTTAAAATGCTACGATGATATATTCTGTGCGCTTGCGGAACCCTCTTTATTTCAGTTGCACTTAATAGACATCAACAGTAGGAAGACTCTCCTGATGACAGAAGGCAGCCCTCCTGCTCTCAAACTCAGGATCTAAGTTCTTCAGGAACTGAGTCACCCTCCTGTCCTCTATCCACTTCTGAACATCATGGGCATCCTGTGGATCTCTCTTCCGAGTGGAGCATAGTGATCCAGCTCTCCCCACAAATACGCAACTCACTAGCATATTGCTCCACCGGTCGTCCCGCTTGTTTCACTTTGCATCGCCCCGTTCTGAATTTTCATCATCACCATCACATTTCCTTGCTTAGAATACATGTTACTTAGAGTTTTCCATATTTGTGCTGCATTGGTCATAGTCTCCACCACTTTACTCACCAATGGTGACATAGATGTTAATAACCATGCCACTATGGTAGAGTTCGTTGTGTGCCAAACTCTCCATTCGGGGCTAAGCTTGTTAGCCGGCTCAACACAATCCTCCCTCAAATAGTTCTCTACCCCCTTTCCTGCTAGTATCATCTGCACTCTTCTGGACCAACTCAAATAATTCTTACTTCCTTCTAACTTCACGTCATTTGGGATGAGTTCCAATTTGAGTTCACGCATCTCCCTAGGACCAATCAGATTCATCTCCAAAAGCCCCTGAATCATGGACCTCATCTCATCTCTCAACTCACTCTTGGTAATCAGATCACCACCACTATTCCCTTGCTCACCTGCTGCCTTCTTTGCAGCCTCTTCCGCTTTCTTCTTTTCCTCCTCTGGATCCATCTTCTCTCTCGACAGCTCAGAGTAACGCAGCCAACTCCTCTTCTTGGTTCACTCACAGCAGTCTTCCCTGAAAGTCACCACAGCACAGTCAATCCACCCCAACAGCAGCACGCGCAGCAGCACCTCCTTCACTTGACCAGATCACCGAAGCTTCTTCCCAAAAAGAACACCAAATAGCAGTAAACAACCACCGCAGCACACCCAGACTTCCTCCTCTGCTCCTCCCAGCAGACACTCGCTGGAACTTCCTCTGCCTTGCAGGCACGCACCACCACACTGGAATGTGGAATCCACTCCACCAGCAGCAATCACACGCCCGCCACGCCTGCTTCTCCTCCTGCTTGCTTGCCTGCTTGCCCGCAACCACACGCACAGAGCACGGCCGCCGCTCACGGCTTTGCTTGCCTGCTTGCCCACACGCAGACGCACATAACTTGCCTGCTTGCCCACACGCAGACGCACACAGCTTGCCTGCTGCTCACGGCCGCTGCTCGTGCTGGCGCCCACGCTCGCTGCGCTGAGCTGCCTCCGCACGGCCGTTGCTCGCGCCGCCGCCGCTGCACGCGCTCGCCGCGTCGCTTCTCCTCGCGCCGGCCCTGCGTACGAGCGCAGCCTCCCGGCCACTCGCCTCCGCCGCTGCTCTTCACCGCGCCAGCAGCTCGCCGGTGCTCAGCTCGCGCCGCCACCGGCACAGGTAACCCTAATTTCGGCTCTGAATACCATGATGAAAGTTGGGGAATGTTCTCGAGCTTCTCACTGCCCAGCTCCCCCTCTCCTCTATTCTTATCTACCCATTTTACATATGAGTCCTTTTACATTTTACAATTTACACCAACAAAAAGAAAACTGTACCAAGCCATCATATCACTAGTGTTAGGCGTGTCAACCCATCCTTGCATAGAAAATACAATACTACTACAGATTTTACAAAAACAACACAGTGGACAAGGACAACCCATCCTTATCTCTGTAGGTAGCACGACTGACACTACAACCCGACGACGCGCGCACACGATGGAGCCTTGTGACCTTGTGACTTCATCCCCAAGAACGATGGTGTTGGGCCATCTGCCATCCCAGCAGGATAAGGATGAAGGATGACAAACCACGCAGGGATGAAGACATAAGCCACCCCTTTTGTGTTATATATGAAGAGAATAAGTGAAAATGTTTAGTGCATAGAAATCAAGAATGAAAGAAATCAAGATGGGGATTTATTGAAACAAGAGAAATATGTAGAATTTACTCCTAGCTTGACTGTTCAATGATTGTAGCTGATACTAATTATTCTTGGCTTCTTGTGAGGGATGAGAATTAATTATTGCGAACGTGTATACCTTCCTATTGCTTTGTGTGTTTGTTCATAACACATATAGTATATAGCACTATACAAATTCCTGCCTTGGCAAAGCAGACTACAAAACTGCATTGCCATAGCTTCTAATTCAAAGCAATACTAATGCGAGTAACCAATCGATCCTTACAATAACATGTTTTCTTGAATATAGGTAGTACCGAAGTATCTGCCCCATTCACCAACTGTCCATCCGCAACTCGTGTTGGTACAAACCAAAAAGGTAGCAGTGTATAAATCAAGAGATTTAAAGACTTGATAGTAGATGCACGCATGAGTGTGGTCCGCCCACGATCAGTGGAAGTTAACTCAGTGTCATGGAAATGGGCTAGAGAGAGCGACGCGGATGACACTTTCTTCTGTAATTATTGTCCATCTAGTTGATTGCCGTTCTAGCAAACCTCAGTATAGTCTCTATGATGCTCAGTCTGTGTCAACTAGTTCAACTCACGCGGGCAATGGAATGAAGAGATGAATGAGACCACCTGCGAAATATCGGCATTCAGAAGATTATCTGGTGGACGGGGCTAGTAAGAGAAGTACTACCTATCTGAAACCTGTGGAGGAGCTCAGTCGAAATGATCGCATCATCAACTCGATCGCCATAATTACTGTCACTGCTAATAATAACTAGAGTATAACTAGAGTACTTTTCATCCAGTCGTGGTGTTCCAGGAAGAAAGGGACACTATTAACTGAACGCAAACAATCAGAGGCTCGTTGGCCAGAGTACAGCACGTACTCCAAACCGGCAGCTTGTCCTGGTATGCATTCCAACGAATCTCTGAATGCATCGACGGATTGGGTGAAGAAGAGGTGCGTGTGCGTACACAACACACTGAAATTCTGAAGAGTCGCTAGCTGTGCATCAGCATCGTCGCTAGCTAGCTGACAGACGCCGACTGGCTAGCGCAGAACAAGCCGGGGGGTGGCAGCGACCGGACACCAGCTGAATGAAGCGTCCCCGTTGTGCTGACGCCGGCCAGCGTACCATGCCGTGCCGCCGTGGGTCTTGTTTCGCTGGGCCTGGACTTGGTGGAGAAAAGGACACGACGTGGAGAGATGGCGACTGGGCAGGCCGCGCAGCGGAGCTAGCGGGAATGCAACTCCACGGAGAATCTGCAAAGAAATCCGCCGGTGATGGCCCCTAGTTTGGTGCAATATGTGATGTGTCACAGCTCTCGCTCCACGCCATTGTGGTTAGCACCCCCACACCACATCCCAATAATACTACTGATTCATCTAGGGAAATGATCGATCAAGCTGATTGTTCGTCAGAGAATTCTTCAGCAGCATGCCAGGATGGGCTTCACAGTCAGTGGTCTGTGTTGTTGACAGCGAGAGCCACGTGGGATCGAAAGTAACGCTACTAATCTCGGATCGAAATGACAGCACGCTCATGGACCATTAGGCTCCTCTCAGTCTGACTCACTTACTGTACTGCCCAACTGTTGCGTGAAACGCAATGCCGTGGACGGACGCGCGCGTCAGCAGACAATGCTGTGCGAGGTGAGGGTAGAAGATCTGAAGATGATGGCGAGAGGTGAGCAGGAGGTGAGGGTAGAAGATCTGAAGATGAGTCCGGCCTCCGGCGGCCGGCGGGCATGGGCATGCTGTGCTTGACGAAGGAACAAGACAAGTAACGCATCGGTGGCGTATAGCCGTATACGTAATAACGAAGCTAACCTTTTTTTTTCAGGGGAAATGGCTCCACGCGAAGTGCATAGCAGAAAATTAAACTTTTTTTTTTAGGAACAAAAAATTGAACTGGTGAGGAGCCGACGAGAACGAGTTGGCAATTGGCTTGGTCTCGAGGGCCTCTTTCGTTGGGGATGTCTCCTTGCCGGGCAGGCTTTGAGGCCCTCTTTCAATTTCCGTGGCAGCCTGAAATCAGCCCACATGCTGGGCCTAAGAAGAACATTTCACCCGCTAAGTTCCAACGGCCCTAAGTTGAGTTTAGGCACCATTAGCACAAGCGAGACCTTTTCTTCCCCTCAAAAAACAAGCGATACCTTTTCTTTTCTCCCTGAGCTCCTCATCATCACCTGCTAACAATTGTGAGGCTTCTCTTCCGTGCGAATATTTTGATGAACCAACCATCAGTAAGACGAACATATATGGTAAGTACGAGCTAGACACGAATGAAGATGAAGAGAACAAAACCCTACGTACTAACCTATTGTACTACCAAGTGCAAACACTGAATGACTGAAAAGCATATTCACTTGCACGACGTTTTCTTCTCTGCGGTGGCAGTAGCCTGGCAATCGTATGGAAGCGATCGAAGCGTAAAGCTTTCCCAAACGACGACGTGTCGATGCCCCCGTGGCACACACTCTACGGACGATACGACAGTGCCGATGACGCGCCCCGGGACCCTGAACGCCCACGCGACCCCGACAATCCGCCGCGCCAGCAGCGCCGGGTATCGCAGCAGGCGGGCGGTCCACCCCCGCCGCCTCCGGACCAACCGTCCGAGCCCAGCGCCCCTGCTGGTGCCGGCGGTCCGTCCGTGGAGGCCGGGGAGACCTCCGCCGCTGCTGCGGACAGGGCGCGGCAGGGATTCGCATCCATGGTGGTGGTGCCGCGGTCCGGGGAGATCGACCTCGCCGAGAACGCACTCGCCCGGGCACTGGTGGCCACGGTGGGGAGAACCAGGCCGGTAGTCTCCCCTGGGACCGTGCGGGACGCCCTGATCAATCAGTTCGGGATCAACCAAACCGACCTGGACGTCAAGATGCACGAGCCGGAGGATTTCCTTGTACGCTTCGCCAACGTCGCCGACTGCGACCGTGTGCTCGCGTCCACTCCTTGGGGCCCCATCCTGCCTCTACGCTGGTCGCCTTGGAGTAGAACGCGCGGGGCGGGGGGGGAAGCGGAGTCCTTCCGCCACCGCGTCCCGCTGGCTCTCAGAAACGTTCCGGCCCACGCCCGGAACGAAGACACGGCGCAGCGCGTGCTCGGACGTTGCTGCACCGCTGTGGAGCTCACGGAGCTGCGAGACAGGCGCCGGGAGGACGACCGCGAGTTCTTCGTCACGGCGTGGTGCAGACACCCCGCGCTCATTGACCCCCTCAAGACGATCTTCGTCCCGGAGCCGCTTGTCGGCGGTTTGCTTCCTGAGGACCGCACGGACGTGCCCGGCATGGCCTACCAGGTCCGGGTGCGGCTGGTGCAGCACTACGACCCGGACGCCCCCGATGAGGATGATGATGACGACCTCGACGGCGGCAATCTGCCGGACGCGAACGAGGACGCGTACGGTGCGCACCCCGGCTGGGATGACTACGACGACTATGTCCCGGGCCGCGGCTCCGACAACAGCTCCGAGGCGACCGACCCGCGCCACCGCAACTACCACCCAACCTCCTCCTACCCCCCGGACCTGTCTGATGCAGCCGCGAAATTGGCGCGTGTGCCGGCCTCCATCCTGGTTGGCGGCCTCTGCTGCCCCATTGGGTATGATGTCGAGACCCCCAGGTGCGCCCGTGCTCCCTCGCCTGCTTCGCCCGGCCGCTGGGAGCCACTCCTGGCGCCGGAGAAGCTGCTATTGGACAATGCGCCGGCCGGAGTTGCTGCTGAACGCCCAGCGACGCCGGGCTGCTCCACCCCGTCGCGGGACTCCCTGCCATCTACGCCGCGCATGCTGCTGCACCAACTCGCGGACCGCTCGCCGCCGCTCATAGTCCACCGTGTGACGCCGTTGACTGGGGTGGTCGGACGGTTCTTGGCCCTTGCGCCCCAGCTTCTCCACGGCGGCAAGAGCGTCCAGTCCCCGCCACCGTCATCCCCTCAGGATTGGTGGGCTTCCTGCGTGGCCACTGAGCTCCTCTTCGTCAACCAGGTCGCGGACGCCGCGCACACGCCACCAGCATCTCCTCTCGCTGGGCAGGCGATACCCTGGGGGAACCCGGACTTCGGGGAGGTGCCCGGACTTTCCCAGAATGCGGAATTGGAGATGATGGCAGCCGCGGGCGCGACAGCTGCAGTGGACGGGGCGACGCCGCGGGAGGAGTCGGCCGTCTCCTCTCTTGCGCCCAAGGTCGCGGAGGCGCCTTGCGACGCGCAGGCTGCGTCGGCCGCCGTGGCCGCGGCCTTTGCCGCGCCCGGTGACCAGCCAGGACCCCCCAGCGCCGCGGACGAGGTCTGCCCGGCCCAAGCTCCTGCACCACCCCATGAGCAGACCACCGCCCCGTCGGTCCCTTCCATCACCGCCTTCGTGGACTCCATCCGGCTACCGCTCCAGCAGCCGCTCGTCTTCTCGCCTCCCCGCGTTCGCGTCGCGCGGGTTGACGCGGAGTGGGAGCCCAGGCGCAGCACCCGTCTCGCCGCCAAGTACCCCTACCGCAACCCCGTCCCCGAGCGCCAAGCGAGACGCGTGCTGACGAGCAAGTGGACGGGCAAGCCGGCCATCCTCACCTCGACGGACACGGACGCGGCAGTCCAGCAGCAGTTCAGCCAGGCCTTCAGAGACACGTCGCCGACCTCACGGCGCGAGATGATGCGCGTGCTCTTCCACCAGCGCGGCGAGATTGCTTCGCCTGAGCTGCGCACTAGTCGCCCATCGGTTTCCCCATGAGTGCTGACCACCTCCTCATCTGGAACGCGCGGGGGCTAAACTCCTCTGCCCGACGTAGCGTCGTGCACAACATTGTCGCCAACCACCGTGCATCGCTAGTTTGTCTCCAGGAAACCAAAATGGCAGCGTATGATGTAACTGTGAACAATGAAGTTGTAGGGATGGATTTTGGTTATGCGTGTCTCCCTGCTGTGGGTGTGGCTGGGGGCGCTGCCACGGCTTGGTGCCGCGACCTGTGGCGCGCCACTGCGCAGTTCACCAGACGCTTCTCGGTGTCTGTCCTCCTAGAGCCGCTTGGCGGCTCCAGCCAACCGTGGTGGCTGTGCAACGTTTATGGACCGACACTAGACGCCGACAAGCCAGATTTTCTACGGGAGCTGCGCGACGTAAAGGCCGCTTGCAACGGCCCTTGGCTCGTCTGCGGGGACTTCAACATCATCTACCTGGCGGCGGACAAGAACAACGGGCGCCTCCACCGCGGACAGATGCGCGCATTCCGCGAGGTAATTGACAACTTGAGCTTGGTTGAGGTCCACCTTACGGGCAGGCTCTACACCTGGTCGAACGGACGTGATCTCCCAACCCTCGAGCGCCTCGACCGCGCATTTGGCGACCAGGAGTGGATCTCGCGCTTCGCCTCGCACCACCTGCGCTGTCTCTCCTCCGACTCATCCGACCACGCCCCTCTTCTCCTGCTGCTGCAGTCGGCCGCTTGGGGGCCTCCCCGTTTTCGGTTCGAGCTGTGCTGGGTGAAGGTCAGAGGCTTCACCGATGTTGTCAGGGAGGCCTGGGGACCATGGCTCCCGAACCTGGACGCTTGCCGCGCGCTGGTCCATAAGCTGCGCTACCTGGCCAGAGCGCTGCGCAGCTGGCGAGCTTCCTGCGTGGGTAACGTGCCTATGCATTTGGCGGCCTCTCGAGTCATCATCTACGAGCTAGAGACGCTTCAGGAGTCTGCACCCCTCGCTCCGGCCGACCTGGAGTGGCTGCGCGAGCTGAAGGGCAACGTGCTGGGACTTGCCTCTCTTACCCGCACGATGGCGAGGCATTTTTAGCCGAAAGGGACGCATGCACGAGGTTCTTCCACCTGCAGGCCTGTCACAGGCGGTGCAAGAACCACCTTCTCGCCATTAACCATGATGGGCACACTTTCACCGATGAGGAGGCCAAGGCGGGCATTGTATACACGTTCTACAACAACCTCATCGGGAAGCCGTTCACCCGCCTGCACAGTATTGACCTCTATCAGCTGGGACTGCCACGTCTAGACCTTTCGGAGCAGGCCGCCCCCTTCACGCCGGAGGAGGTCCTCGCGGCCGTCAGAGAGACGCCGTCTGACCGCGCGCCCGGACCTGACGGCTTCTGTGGTGGTTTCTACAAGGCCGCGTGGGAGATTGTGAGCCCGGACATTCTGCGCTTCTTTGAGGCCCTTTGGGATCAGGACTTCAGAAGCTTCCACCATGTCAACGAGGCCATCATGATCTTGCTCCACAAGACCCAGTCGCCGGTTGGCCTTACTGACTATCGCCCCACCAGCCTCATCCACTCCATCGGTAAATTGTTCTCCAAGGCGTTGGCGCTGCGCTTGTCAAGCAGGATGCCCGAGTTGGTTTGCAACAACCAAACGACCTTCATCAGGGGGAGGATGATTCATGAGAACTTCAGGATGGTACAGTTGGCGCGCCGCTGGCTGCACGCGCACCGCCGCCCAACCGTATTGCTGAAGGTGGACCTGGCCAAGGCATTCGACACTGTGGCCTGGCCCTTCCTGCTTGAGGTGCTGGAGCACTTGGGCTTCCCCCTCCGGCGACTAGGTTGCAGCGATGTTGTCTTCGGCTAGCACGAGGGTGTTGGTCAATGGGCGTCCTGGCCGCCGCATCTGCCACAACCGCGGCCTCCGGCAGGGGGACCCCCTGTCTCCCTCACTGTTCGTCATCGTCATGGAGGTCCTCAACGCCCTCATCTCGACCGCTGACAGGCGTGGACAGCTGCTGCCCCTGCCGGGACACGTCGCACGTTGCCGTGCATCCGTCTACGCCGATGACCTCGTCGTCTTCCTTAGCCCGGTGACAACGGACCTCGAGTGCATGCGCCAGATGCTCGAGCTCTTCGCAGGGGCGTCAGGTCTTGAGACCAACATCCACAAGTGCTCCATCACGCCCATCCGTTGCTCGGAAGAGGAGGTCGACTTGGTGCTGCAGACCTTCCCCTGCAAGGTGCAGCCCTTCCCCTGCCGCTACCTCGGGGCGCTTCTGTCTGTCTCCCGTCTTAGACGGCAGGACGAGCAGCCATTCATTGATGCTGTGGCCTCACGCATCCCGACCTGGAAGGCGAATCTTCTCAACGCGGCGGGCCGCAAGACGCTGGTACAGATCACGCTTTCGGCCATACCCGTGCATGTATCCATCTCCTGCTCCCTATCTTCGTGGGCGGTTGGGGAGATTGACAAGCGCCGCCGGGGCTTCCTCTGGGCAGGCAAAGACTCGGTGGCAGGCGGCAAGTGCAAGGTGGCATGGCAGACGGCATGCGCGCCCAGGGACCTCGGTGGCCTTGGCCTCCCGGACCTACGGATCCAGGGCTTCGTGCTACGCCTGCGCTGGGAGTGGCTGAGACGGACCAGACCAGACTCCGCTTGGGCGGCCTTGCCACACAGGTCTGAGAGGGCAGTTCAGCACATGTTTGCCTCCTCCGTTCACTCTGTGGTCGGCAATGGGGAGACCACCTTCTTCTGGACAGACTGCTGGATGCCGTGCGGCCCCTTGTGCGCCGTCGCCCCTTTGCTGTTCGGCCATGTCGGCCCACGACGACGCAAGCGCACAGTCCGGGATGCGCTGCACAACCGGACTTGGACGCAGGACGCGCGTGGCGCGCAGACCGCGGCGTACGTCACTCAGTTTGCGCGCGTCTGGAACCTTACAGAGTCAGTCCACTTAGACCCGCTCACACCGGACCGGTTCATCTGGCGTTGGACGACCAGCGGCGTCTACTCCAGCGCCTCGGCTTACCAGGCATTCTTTGTGGGGCGGACGCGACTAGCGGGGGCGACAGAGATATGGGGGGCTTCCGCGCCACCAAAGGTGAAATTCTTCTTCTGGCTCGCCTTGCTTGGCCGCCTGTGGACTACAGAGCGCAGGAAACGACACGGTTTGCAACAACAGGATGCCTGCGTGTTCTGCGACCAGCTGCCCGAGACCACTGACCACCTGCTCGCTGGGTGCGTGCTCACCAGGGAGGTGTGGTTCCGCACGCTGCTGCGCACGGGCCGCTCCGACCTCGTACCACCTCCAAACGCGGTCCTCTCCGATTGGTGGCTTCAGACGAGGGAGCGGATACCTCGCCAGTTCCGGAGGGGCTTCGACTCCGTCGTCCTCCTCGTCTCTTGGGTGCTGTGGAAGGAACACAACAGGAGGACATTCGATGGTACTCACAGGACGTTGCCGCAGATCTTGGGGAACATCAACGACGAAGCGGACGCTTGGCTGGCGGCGGGCTTTCGGAGCATCGCCCCGCTATTCGCGTCCTAGAGCTCACACTCTTCTGTCTCACCTGTCGCAAATAGGTTTTATCTTAGAAAGTCACAACCTCCAGCACCACCTGTGGGGATATGACCCCCATATACCCTCACGGATATCCTTGGGCCTCACCACCGAAGGCGGCCCAGTCCAAGACGAAGACGTGCGGCACACGACGTGCACCGCACGGTTTAGTATTAGTACCAAATTGGCTACTCTACTTGTAACTTTGTCCCTTCGGCATATATAAGGAGGGCGAGGGTCCTTTGAGAGAACTCAACTCAATACGGAGCAGATCTCTACGGTCTCTCTTGTAACCCAAACCTCCGTGGTTTGGGATCTTGTACTCAGTACTTGATCATACAAGATAACACAAGAAGCGGGGCGTAGGGTATTACGCTTCCGAGCGGCCGAACCTCGGGTAAACCTTGTTGTCCCCGGTTTGTCTTGTTTCTCGAACGTCCGGATCGCAGATCGTAACACGCCCTTACCGAAACTCACCGCCGTGGGATACCCCGTGGTGGACTGCCGGTTATCCGTAATCGACAGTGGCGCGCCAGGTAGGGGGTGGAGTTTTCGATCTCAAGGCGATCCAGATGGTTTTTTCTTCCCTGCTTCCATGGAGTTCGAGGCGGCGCCGACCGCCGGAGCCGTGGAGGCGGTGCGGATCGATTCTGTACCAACGTCCTTGACCACATCGCCAACAAGTTCGATCTCGAGGCCGGCCCCGAGATCAGCCGCTCAAGCAACTCGTTGGCCGCTTCCTCTACCGGGGAAGGCACTTCTACTAACCAATGTCGTCGGCGCAGCCACGCTGCCCGCGCAGATCGACCGTGCCGATCAGATTCATATCTGGCCGCGGTTCGATCACAAAAAGTTTCGGATCCATGTGGTCGAGCCAAGGCTCCCGCTCGATGTGCACACCGTGGCTCTGCCTCTCGCTGGGCACGATGGCCACATCCGCCGACTCGATGCGTCGTTAACCATACGGCCCTTGGCTGCAGAGTTTGGCGGCACCGTAGGTGCACCAACTAAGATTCGAAGACAAATCCAAGACGTATCTCATGCATATATTGTATCTCATGCATATATGGCAAGCAAACCAATCAACATGGGAAGGAGCCGCCCACGTACGTCGTCGTTAGCTCGAGCGATCGGCATGTCGTCCGATCAGCAAGCAAGGATCCATGCCGAAGCAAGCAGCCATATCGATCCATATCTACGTACAAGACTTCGTGGCCAGCGCACCGTGCAGCAAGCCTTCAGGGTCCAGGCTCGATCAATGACGTAATGATCTATACCACCATGCAAGGCTAACTTGCATGTACAGGCATATGTACGCATACACCGTATGCATGTATGAGGCCGCACATGTCGACAACGGACAACGAGCTAAGTCGTTTCTATTTTTAGATTACTAATTAAAAGCATTCTATAGTGTATATGCTTCTACATATATCTAGTTTTTTCTCGCAGCTGGATCCATCGACATCTAGCTAGATCCATCGACATCTATCTGCTCGGACACGACGATCACGCTTTGCCGACATGCTGACCACCTCGAGTCATCGGCAGGCCTTCTGAGCACACGCTACGCTCATGCCGTGGTTGCCGTCAACACGCCCATCTACTCGGCTACGACGACGCTTCTACTCGGCCTCGACGACAGCACGTCTCAATGACAAGCTAAGTTTCTTCAAGATTTAATAAAAATTTTTTCTTAAATCTTTTTCCTGTTATAGTTGTGATCCGTGCACCAATCTATCATACATGCGCCCTGCATAAGTCACAATTAAACTTTGTTTCCTGCCCGCCGAGAACGGCTTGACAAGGCCCCGCTCGATCCTCTTACGATGTGTTACAGCTCCGCGCTACATGGCACTAGGAGATTCGGCAGTCGCTCTCTAATAGGTACTTAGGATCGTACCTAGTGTTCCCGGCGTACCGCGCTGTTCACTAGTGCGTCCCTTTGTCACCTTGACAGAGTTAGCTTGCTTCGAGGGTGGGGGCAAAACTTAATTGTCGACATAATTTTTTGCAAACCAAAGTTTTGCATATTTCAGAACAGTATACATGTTTTCACCCGCTTAACATGTCTACTTCAACCATTGATTGTTTGCACATCATATACTACCGCTCTTCATGTTTATTTTTCAGGGACGCGGTTCGGTTGCCGAGCATACTTCATACGCTTGGGGACTCGATCGAGGATCATCGTCTAGATGGTCATACCACTTGGCACTCGGACTTCACGTCCATCCAGTTGGTCCGACGGCTCGGTGCCATGCACCACACAGCCTCGCCTTCGTCCTCGGCTCGGTGCCATGCACCGTGAAGCCTCGTTTCCGACCGTGCTGCTCGGGGACTCGTCGTCATTGCGACGGCTCGGTGCCATGCACCACACAGCCTCGCCTTCGTCCTCGGCTCGGTGCCACGCACCGTGAAGTCTCGTCTCCGACCGTGCTGCTCGGGGACTCGTCGTCATCGTGACGGCTCGGTGCCATGCACCACACAGCCTCGCCTCCGTCCTCAGCTCGGTGCCACGCACCGTGAAGTCTCGTCTCCGACCGTGCTGCTCGGGGACTCATCATCATCGTCTCGGCTCGGTGCCATGCACCACACAGCCTCGCCTTCGTCCTCGGCTCGGTGCCACGCACCGTGACTTGGTCCCGGAGGACAAAATTGCTGCCCAGCAGCTGGTCCGCAGAGCCAAGGCCCCTTAATTCTGGGGACTGCCCAGCCAGTCCTTCAGTGGTCCTTGGCGCTCCCCGTGGGCCTCATTTTTTATTCTGGGGACTGCCCAGCCAGTCCTTCAGTGGTCCTTTTTTACACATGCCTATGTCCTTGGTCCTTGATTCTGTTTCCTAAGCAGAGGGCCGTAGGTATCATGATTGGATTTTTTCTTAAAAGTTCAATATAACATATACTATCTTCCATCGAACTTGGGGACTACGTGGGCCCACGTCACCTCGCGGTGACTTAGGGCCTATGTATCTTTGATGTTCTGGTTGATTTCCCTACTTTGGCTCATATTGCGCACTGCTGTGACATTTCTGTCATGTGTCAACGTGGGCCCACGTCTCGGGACGTGAAAAGTTTTTTTTTTTTCTCGAGCATCATGCATCTTTCGACGATCATCTTCCTTGACAAGCGGTGGTCGGTGGTCGGCCGGTCGACTTACGTGGTCGCATCATAGCGGTCAGCACTACGTGGTCAGCATCATAGCTGGTCGGCACTACGTGGTCAGCATCACAGCTGGTCGGCACTACGTGGTCAGCATCATAACTGGTCAGCTACGTGATCAGCATCATAGCTGGTTGGCACTACGTGGTCAGCGACTTCACTGCTTGGCACCACGTGGTCAGCGACATCACTAGTTGGCATTACTGCATCCACACTGCTCGGTACAGGTCAAGACGGCGACTCCCTCAAGATACATGGTGCTCGGGGACTAGTCATGGGGATTTGACCCCCATATACCCTCACGGATATCCTTGGGCCTCACCACCGAAGGCGGCCCGATCCAAGACGAAGACGTGCGGCACACGACGTGCACCGCACGGTTTAGTATTAGTACCAAATTGGCTACTCTACTTGTAACTTTATCCCTTCGGCATATATAAGGAGGGGCAGAGGTCCTTTAGCAGAGAACTCAACTCAATACGGAGCAGATCTCTACGGTCTCTCTTGTAACCCAAACCTCCGTGGTTTGGGATCTTGTACTCAGGTACTTGATCATACAGCATAACACAAGAAGCAGGACGTAGGGTATTACGCTTCCGAGCGGCCTGAACATGGGTAAACCTTGTTGTCCCTGGTTTGTCTTGTTTCTCGAACGTCCAGATCGCAGATCGTAACACGCCCTTACCGAAACTCACCGCCGTGGGATACCCTGTGGTGGACTGCCGGTTATCCGTAATCGACACCACCGTTCAAGCCGGTGATTTGTGTATGTGCGCGCGCGTGCGCCCCGTGGCAGCTCGCTGTTGGGTGCACGCTTTGTCAAACTCTCACTTTCCTTAATGAAAAACGTGCTAAAGCACGGTTTCGAAAAAAAAAAAAAAAAAAACAAACATGAAGCTAGCGCAGTGGCGCCTATCGTCTATAGCCGCTGGCTAGCGGGGGCTTAGACCATCTGCAGCGGCATCCGGAATGGTCTACTGGAGTACGGTTTTTCAGTAAAAAGGCGCGCAGCGGGGTACTGGGTGGGATACGGAATCGTCCAGGATCGGCTCCCATCCCGGATTGCTGGCGGAGCAAAAAGGCATCCGGTAGGCGCCACGCAAGCGCGGGACCCGCGCGGCCTCATCCTCCGCGTGCAGCAGGGACGAAGGCGGAGAGACCGAGCTCGACCCGCGCCGCCATGGCCACGCGCCAAGGGAGGGGCGCAGCGGAGAGGGACGACGGGGAGAGAGAAGGAGGCCGCCTCTTCCTGGCCCGCACTCGCGCCCGCCGGGGAAGCTCCACCGCCGCCGGCTCCGGCCACCGGCGCAAAGGATGGTGGCCGGCGCGACCGCCGGACCCGCGGCCGCCGCTCGCCCCGCCACCCGTGATTGGCCCGGAGTGCTCCCTAGGCCGCCGGAGTGCGAGATCCCCAGGCCGCCGGAGTGCGAGATTCTCTGGCCCGAATTAGCAGCCTACCCGGAGAGGAGGGCTCCCCGCGCGACGCCCGCCGGAGTGCGCTCCCGAGGCCGCCGCCCGTGCGCCCACGAGCTCCTCCACCGGCCGGCCGCGAGGGTGGAGGGCGCAGTGGAGCTGCGCGTCGCGGCCCTCCTCCGCCCGAGCTCCACCGCGTCGTGGAGGGAGGCACCGGGTTGGCCTACCCTCCTCAGAGCCGCCCGGCCGGCCGTGAGTGCGCCGGCGAGCTCCGCCAGGCCGCCCGCGTGCGCCGGCGAGCTCCGCCCGGACAGCCGCTCGTCGAAGAAGGTGCTGGACGGGGCGGAAGTGAAGAGGATAGAAGAGAGAGAGACTGGTGGGTGGAGATAAGGTGGGCCCACTCGTCAGCCACTGTAGATGAGATGGGTAGAATAAATCTAAGTAAAAAATTTTGCTGACTAGGATATAGAGTATGGGATATTGGGGATGACGGCTGCGGGAGAAATTGATATGGAGTATGGAATCTCGATGACTAGGACAGAATATTCCTTTTGGGGATGAAATTTAGAGTACCACGAGTGCGGATAGTCTTACAACTCGTCTCTGCACGTATATGCCCGAGCCCCGGTCGCGGAGACGGCCGGCCGGATCCCCCGTCCCGTCGCCGCGATCGGAATATGTCCGCAGGATCGGCACCATCCAGAACGCGCCGATCCGGTGTCCGCCGGCGCGCGTGGCCTGCCGCCCCGCCCCGGCCCACGCCCCAGAGCTAGAGCGCTAGCACGGCACCTCGAGAGCAGTAGGAATACGTCGTACTCGCACGTACGTACGCCCCGGCCGGAATCCCCAGCCGGCCGTTCCCGGACGACGGTCAAAGCAAACGTACGCGGCGCACCCGAGCGGGGCCGGGAGGAAGCGAGGCGGCCACGCGCGCCACGGAATCGCCGGTCGCGCCGTGTACCACCAAAGCGGGAACACCCGTAGCGCGCCGCGGATCGAGTTGCCGCGCAGGCCGCCACTTTCGCTGTTCGCGTTGCGCCGCAGCCAGCACGCAGCACGGCAGCAGGAGGCACATTTGGCCGGCCGGCGCTAGCTACTTGCGCTCCGCCACCGCGGGACTGTGCACGGTGCTGCTACGCTAGCGGGATTTGGCCTAGCTAGCCGTCCTCCGATCCCCTGGAGTAGTCCTGCAGGCCTAGCTAGCTACTACTATACCGACACGGCACACGACACCACGAGACGGGGGATCGACAGATTCTGCAGCCTGCAGCTGCAGGGGGTGGGGTGGTGCCCTAAACGCTAAACCGTACGTGGCCCCTTTGGCCTTTAGGGCTTCCTTTCTCCGGGACTGATGGATGGGCATTCGGTTCCATTTCATTTCGGTGCCCGAGTGGCCTGAGCTCTTGTGGCTCACGCTTCATTCCCAGTCCGGCTCTCGTCCTCCGACCGCCTTTGTTCTCGCCGCTGCCGGGGGCCGCCCTGTCCCTCTCCCTCCCCCCAGGTACTTCGTGCGTACGAGCCTTTGCATCTGCTGTCTCTGCGCGCATGATTGCTTTCTTTTTTCAGCTATATCGACGGTCGTTTTCCAACTTTCAATATGGTAATTTCGGCAACCAGCCAACCACCACTGTTGACATTGTTCTCCAATTTCTTCCTTCATTCATTCCTCCTGCAGATGCAAGAAGGAAAAAAGTTTAAAGTGGCTACGGCTGCGTATCTGAACGTGTCGACACAGTATCAGTGCGTTACTCGGCCTTTTGCTTAACACGGCAATTGTTCTGTTCGTTCGATCAAGGGAACGTAAGTGAAATGCTAGCTATCGATCTCCCAGAATCTAGCTATAGCATGCACTGCGTGCCACACGTGTCGACCAGTGGCGGCAGGATGGGTACGGTGCTGCGGTGCAGAGCGCACGCACGGCAGAGGAGTTACCGTGAACAATGGAGTTTTGGTCCGACCGAACCACCTGGTGGTGGAGACGGAGGGATCGAGCCGGGTTTCGCTCGAAGAAGGCCGCCTCCACTGTTGAAATCGGCGGTCTCGTCGGAAGATCGGAATCTGTCACGCAAAGCTTGGGTTCCGATCGATATGTTGGGATCCGGCCGCTTCCTTCTCTAATCTCTAGCTAGCTACTCATCAGTGATCCAAATATACGTGATCCGGCCGCTTCCTTCTCTAGCTCCTCATGAGTGATCTATATATCTTCAAGGCAAACTGCAGAAGAATAAAGGGCTACCCTACCTCTATATATACCTAGCTAGCTAAAGGTTCATATCATATATATGGCATGTTACCGTCGTACGATCCTCTGGCTATCTAGCAGCTGCCTTACGGCTTCGATCAAGTGGAGCA
Organism: Themeda triandra; assembly: GCA_018135685.1. Classification (NCBI taxonomy): domain Eukaryota; kingdom Viridiplantae; phylum Streptophyta; class Magnoliopsida; order Poales; family Poaceae; genus Themeda; species Themeda triandra. Next base: position 760,020 of record JAENPR010000031.1, on the reverse strand, counting down.
GTATCATATCGGCCGGTGGCGGCTCATCCTTGAGGATGAAGATATATGTGTCGAGGCATAGACACTGCAGAGATAGAAGGATAGCTGCAAGGCACATACAAGCTGACAGACATGAGATGACCCAAAGCTCAAAGCTGATCGACCACCCGACCAGATTCCTATCACGTTGTCGACTTCATCACCGAGGTTGTCTTTGTCTTCCCAGTACAGGCTAAATAATCGTAATCACGACAGTAATCAGATGCACTGATCCAACAGTCATATCTAGCTAGTTACGTGGTCACCCATGCATATGTACTCTATGGAGTAAACGCCAAAAACTCCCTCATTCTCACCTTGTCGAGCGGTTTGTGCTCTAACAAAGCTCCATCAGGTTGTTATTTGTCGGTTCATCACACCAGACGGCACCACCCCAAAGATAGCAAAAGGATGCCCATGCAGTTGCTAGGCACTGCCGTTCTCCCTCCCCTATAAGTATGGAGCTCCTGCATTCTCCATGGTTAGGCCAACCTACGAGATCTCGACTCCCTTTTGACCTTTCTTCCCCCTCGCTCCTCTCTTGAGCTTCGATCGGCACCATCCCTCTCCTCCATTGATCGATCGGTCCATAGATATGGTGTATTGATACCAGATATCTCCGATCCCTCCCATACTGTAACCAACACCTGCGCAGTGCATATATAGCGGCAACTTCCCAGGCTGCTCATACAACACACCGGCGCCGTGCTCATATAGCAGCAACTTCCCAGGCTGCTCATATAAACAATGATGATGCTGTTCGAGGAGGATGCAGCCACCAGCATGGCCATGCCAGATGGCTTGTGCATTGTAAGTCTCCCACCCTTGGTATCTGCCTGTCTAAACCCTTGATGGCTTGATGTACGTCTCAGTCTTGTTTGATGCATGTCTATCTGAATTATTGTGAACTGAGTGCACTGCTCATGCCAATGATCCATTATTGCTTCCTCTTACATTGTCATTTTCAAGTTCATTGTCTGTAGTTTCTTATTGTGTCTGGCAAAACAGCTTGTCAAGATATTTAACATTAGCAAGGCACAATATTCTCAGCAAAATTACTAGGTAGGCATGATGATATAATATATTTCGTATTCATATATTCAGTAAAACACAATGGTCTGTACTGTCAAAAGACTAAAAGGAGATTGCTGCTGCAAATAAAGACGAGGGAAAATGTTCCATACAGGCTAAAACACACCGTCAACGAGGTCGCATGATCTGGTCTATATATCAGGTTCCAAGAGTGACCTAATTCATTATAAGACTTCTTTCCAGGAATAAGCAGTCTCCGCAAAAATAGCATCCTTGCATTAGACCATGCACCAGCATTTATAGGAAATCCAATTTATGTTCCCTGACTTCTAGGTTCTGTCTTTGGTTCTATGCCGTATCTCTCCCCCGACCGCAATTGTAGCAGAGAAACTTCAGGGTCCTGACTTCATCTTGGAAAAAAGTCATGTGCATCTGCATGTCCAAACAGGCTTATTTTCGGTCCCCTCTCTTTCATTAGCCTAGCTACTATCTTCCTCGCACATGCCCGTTCTCCCATTATAGCCACAAGTAGAACCATTTCTCTTCTCAAGGATCAATGTAATATATTGGAGAGAGTTTATCCGAGAAGCTGCGCTGCGTACCAATCTGATCATCTTCATGCTTTGAAGATCATTGGTGCCTGCCATGCTTCCCGATGATTGCATCACTGTAATTGCTTCTCTGATCTAACATGGTTTTTGCTCGGTTCTTCCTAGGTTTGAGATGAGGTTATGTAACCCAACCAAGCAATTGCATTTCCATCTTGAGATCTTTTGTTGCCATATTTCTTGCATCCTGTCTATGCATCAATGCATGCTCATGGGGTTGTAATTAAAATGACAGGAAGACCTCCTAGAACAACTGGTACTTGCCTGCGCATGTAATTCAATAGTTATAAGACATCTATCAAAGCTAAAGCACAACAGCGTTGAGATAAGCATAACATTAACATCATGGCTTTTTTTTTCAGATTTGGGTCTTTGGCTTTTCCAGAGAATAAAAGATGTTTTATTTTCTTCTTCTGTCGTCTGTCTTTATAATTTTATTCCGAATCACATAGATAATCTTATTTTGAGAAGTTCATTTCAATGAAGACAGTACACTAGCAAAAAAAAATGAAGACAGTACGTAGTATAATTTTATTCCGAATCACATAGATGATCATATTTTGAGAAGATCACTAAAAATGAAGACAGTACGTAGGATTGAAACCACACATGGTTGCATATCTAAAGCTTTTGATCCCCTCTCACGAATTGCATAGAAGTAACTGCACTGAAAAAAAATAGCTGTTCTTTGCAACAAAAGGTAGTGATGCATCTAATATTCACGACGGGTTTGCAAAGTGCGGTTATTTCCACTAGGACTAGGACTTCCTATAAGATGTAATTCAGTCACAGACAAACAGAGTTTTTGATTTGCCTTCAAAATTTATGACCTGCATTTTTTTGTGATTTGATTATCAGAATAACACTCATTTAACGAAAAAAGGACTCACATATTTTGTCCTCACTCTGAAATTAACAGGAGGAAATTTCAAGCCCCATAGCTGCTCATATTCTTGACTTCTATGATGGCGACCTTGGTAATGACCTCTTTGCTGCAGCGACTACCACCTCCGGTCCATTCCCTGCCACTGAAGATGATGTCTCTTCATCTACCACTACCACCCCTCCTATCTGCAGCTACAGTGACGACGCTCCAGCTGCTGGTGCCACAGCCTACTCCCCATTGCCATCCTTTGACACCACTCTCACAGCCCTCCTTGAGGAAGAGCAACACCATGGCCTTGACACCGAGCTCCTTCCACAGATCAATGGCCTTTCAGAAGTAGCATACTATCCAACTGCCACTGATGAGGCCAGCATAGGGCAATTCAACCAAATGGGACTTCCAGAGACCTTAGTTGAACAGGTGCCTCCAATGCAAATGAGCAGCGGTGCATCTGTCTTGATGCCACTCACTTCAGACTATGATGAGTGCTACACAGCAGCGTTAGCTGGAGGAGGGTTCATGGGTCTGGATGGAGCCATGTATCAGCAAACTGGAGCAGTTCTTCCAGGCTGCAATGCAGAAGCATCACAACAGGGATTCTTCAACAGTGCCAGCAGTAACAGTATGGTAATGATTGGCGAGTATCAGAAGATGATGGAAGGTGAAGGACTGACCACAACATATAACGACACAGATTCCATGCAAGGGACATTTAATACTAATGCAGAGATGCAGGTAACATTCAAAAACCTATGTATACCACAATGATGCCAAATAAAAGCACAGGTCAAGTAACCAGTTGACCATGCATATCATTTCCGATTCTTACAGCGTTATATTAACTAAACAGGTAGGAAGAAATAATCAGCACCTAATAAATGGATGCAATGGGAACCCAGCAACATTACCTCCAACAGAACTATCAGGACTGGAAGACTCCACATTTAAGGTTGTCCGCTTGTCACCTGAAGAGAGAAAGGAAAAAATCCATAGGTATATAAAGAAACGGAACGAGAGAAATTTCAGCAAAAAAATAAAGGTACCATTGAGCATTTCAATAGATCAATACTTGGCATGGACATCTTAATTGCCAATTCAGCTGTGCTGACACGCAACAAAATGCAGTACGCTTGCAGAAAAACCTTGGCAGATAGCAGGCCCCGTGTCCGTGGAAGGTTTGCAAAGAATGATGAACTCTGTGAAGCAGCACAATCAGGCGCCCAAAGTCATGATCATTATGAACAAACTGTAAGTTTTCAGTTATACTATAGTCTTGTTGAACAGTCCAGTATAACTAGAAGAAATGGCAACAGTACATGTTAAGGGAAATGTAACTTGACGCACCATGGAGACAAATCGTGGAATACATAAATCATTTGTTTAAACTTTCTATTTATCCATTCTAACAAATATTAGCTAGAATACTACTGGACACCCATGTACACTAGTGATTGAGCACAAGATTGTAGTGGATGAGAACATGTGGCCATGAATTTAAGTCCCTGTCCCATTAAAATTAAGAAAAAAAACAGATTCTTCTTAAGTATTATTCTCATTGTTTTTAAATGAAAACCTGGCATATTTCTATGCATAGTTAACAAGAACTCTTACCTTTTTCAGGACCATATGAAAGAAGAAGACATGCTGGACACATCTGACATTCTTGCGCAACTGAGTGGATTAAATTCCTACAATTACAAGTATAAATGCTCCATTGAATCATGGATATGACTCTCAAGTCTCAACCACACAAACTAGACCCAGTGTCTTATTTCAAGCCGTGCAACATCGAGCACATTTTTTTATCATTTTCATTAAAATAAACTTACAGCATTAGAAGCTCAACTGCAGGTCAAGAACTTAGTTCAATTAATGTAGATTTAATGTATGTGTCAATCTGCTGTCACTTGTTTACCATTGTCATAAGTGAATGTGGTAGTTAGTCGCCAGAACAGTGATTTGTGTATATAACTATGCCATTTATAGAGGGGAAATAAAAGTTCCGATGATCTCTTAAATATTTCTTTGTTGCAGAGTCTAGATTTGGTCTGCTCAGATAATTCCAAGGACAGCAAGTAGAAATGATTCATCAGAGTAATCAAAATAACATGGTAACAGAGCATAGTATAGTAATAAGTGAACTTAATATATTGGAGTGTCACCTTACCTGCTTTTTAGCCTGTGTCCCTATGTGCAGAAGGATCAAGAATTGGAACCAGCAACGAACAATATGAATAAGCATAGCAAAAAAAAAAAAAATAACATCATGAGTTCAGTAAGGTTCATGATCTTGCTAATAATTCATAGGCCCATGCAATTATGGAAATCTAATTTCTGTTGATTTTCTATTTTAGTGGAGTTACCCAAGAACAAGCTACAGATTTATAGAGTAGTGTATCCACAGTTGCCTTAGGGCAAAGATTAAAATCCTAATTAACTAAAATATTTTTTCTCTGAAGTATAAGCACTACCTGTGTCATTTAATAAGTAACCAAGGCGAAAGACACACTACACTGCAAGTAGGCAATTGTGAAGCTCTAGTAGTACTACCTACCACATTACAAATCTCCAGTTCAGCTAAGCTACAATGAGTGGTCAAATTCACAGAAACAATGGTCGCTCAAACCAACATTCAAAAAATTGGAACTCCGACTGAATGGCAATCCAGAAAAAAAACAGTCAAAATCCCATGTCACAATTTACTCTATCAAACAAGATTTTATCATTGAAATCAATGGAGTTGGATCCTTAAATTGCTGTACAGTTTCTTCACCCACACTTGTCTGACATACAACAATATAGTTGCACGCACTGGAGACCAAAAACCACCTCTACATATTATGTACCTGATATAGAAGCAAATGTACAAACAGTTATGTGCTAAGCCTAACTCATACTCAATGTTGTCACCTGGGGCACTGGCACAGCAAGTGAGAGCAATTCTGTGGCCCCTCGGTCCTCCAATTGCAATTGGCACCACTCAGCATCCATGTCAAGAAGAACAGGATCGAATAGTACAACCTGGGGTTGAGATTTGCTACACCCAAGCAGGACTAAGCTACTGGGTCTGGTGAATCCGAGGAACCTGACGCAGCGAGCGTGTCCATAGCCCCAGAATCGGCCCCCGACCCAGACAGCGACCTCAGAGGCGATGACGGCGACCTTGACGACCACCCCGAGCGCGTCGACCCCGTTCCTGAACCCCTTGTGCACCTGGAGGCCGAGGAAGCCCTCGACGATCTTAGACGTGTTCTTCGAGAGCTTGTAGCCAGAACTGAGGACGGCGAGCACGGCGACGCCCGCCGGCGACGATGCATGGAGTGTCGCCGGCGCGGCGGCAGCGAGGCGGAGGAGCGAGGCGGCGGCGAAGGCGGCCTTGAGGTGCTTGGATGAGGGGAGCTTAGGAAGCCCCGCGGCGGGGCCGAGCGTCTGCGCGGCCTTGTACGACTTGGACGCGGCCTTGGACGCGGCGAGGAGGGCGGCGACCGGGGAGGACGCCGTGGCGAGCGCCCGCGGCGCCCGGAGCGCGGCGGCGGCGGCGGACGTGGCGGCCGCCAGGGGCTTGAGCGCGCGGGAGCGGGAGAGGGCGACGAGCAGGCGCACCCCCAGCGCTACGCCGAGCGCGGAGGTGGCCGCCGCCGCCGCGAGCTCGTGCTCGGCCAGAGGCATGCTGCCGGCCCGCGTGGGGAGGCGCAGGCCATAGGAGGCGGCGAGGCGGGTGCGGGTGGGCATGGAAAAGGTCGCGCGCGCCGCGGCGGTGGGGGAAAAAGGGAGCCGGGCGGGGGGGAATGGATTGCTGGAACAGTGGATTTGGGTGGCGAGGCGTGACGTGGACGTGGCCGGCATCGCGCGTTGGTGGGCGTGGGGCGGATGAGAGTTCGTGGAACTTTTTCGGCCGACCCCGGTGCGCCGCGGCATATGCCGTGTGGGCGTGGGCGTGTGGTTTGGCACGGCGGGGCGGCGCGGGGGACGACCGAGCCGAACTCGGCAGAATTGCAGGTTGCAGCCCATCGAAATTTCTCGGTGAAAGCAGCCCCGTCCACACTGCTGGACGACGTGGGTGGACCGGTGGCTACAGGCCGATTCCAGCCTACTCGTACGACAGAGTTCTGGAATGGAATTGTCGAGACATGGTCCCAGGCCCACATGCTTGTCGTGTTCCCGTTGGGCTTCATTTCTTGCCGTGATGCTGTTGGGCTCCTGAGCTAGAATTCGTCGTTGGGCCCTCTACTCCGAATTTCCCCTAGTGGACCCAAAACCACGCAAGGACAAGAAGAAGAAGCTGAAGGAAATCACGAACGATCTGCTCACTCTTGTTCCGGAAAACAGACAGATGATGATGATTGAACTCAAAAAACAGATGATGATGAGCCATAAGCCATTCGCTTCGCTCGGTACAGAGAGCCAGAGGGACGTTGAGGAAAGCGTTCTGCTAACTGCACCACGTGTACGTCACGTACACGAAGTATGACCCCAAGTCTCCATCCATACCCATTCCTACGATCAGATGATTTCGGCCCTGTTTCGGCCACAAGAAACCAGTCGCTCGGGAACATGCGAGTTGGCAAAGTGTCAGCGTTCGGCACCACAGGCTGCAGCTCTCTTCCTGCCAGCAATGAGACTGGCTGAATCGAGGTTGCGTTCCTTGGCTTCCGGAGCCACGAAAGCTCTGAAAATGCCACCGCGAGTCACGGTGAACTCGGTTGCGTAGAGCCGCCGGGCAAGCGACCCTCCCGGAAAGGTCGTCGGATACAACATTTCTTTCCGATACCTAACGCTCACACGCTACGTACGCTACGTACTTTACTTGGTACACAAACGCTGAGTCGCTGAAGTATCTGTACTCGGTATTCAACTGCAGGTCAGTGGCGGCACGCCGTACTTGCAGAAACTGAACAGATTTCCTTTCTAGCTGCAGTGCAGAGCCACACATGTACTAATACGTAGCGACGAATAACGCTCGCTTGGGCTTGGTCTTCGGCGTCCTGTGATTGTACGTGACACAGATGATTGCATTGCGTTTGGCCTCATAACTGATAATAAAGTATGCTGATCCATATGCTAGTACTGTCAGTCGGGAATGGTTATCTTATTATCACTTGCACTTGAGCTGCGGCACGCAAGCAGTCAACAGACAACACACACGTAACAAGTCACTTCTCCCGGCGCACTTGTCTTTGACCAGCTTGCAACTCTTGCAAGCAACCTCTTCTTCTTTCCTTCAGTTTCTTTATACATTATTATCATCTCTGCAGGATTGCAGCTGGAGACTACACAAGAGAACCTCGTCTTGCCGTCTCCCAAGGAGAATGATAAATAATCAGGCCGGTAATGGAGAACAGAACGGCGATGATGATGACGGTGCAGACAGATAAGAAGAGTGTCCGGGTCTATTATCTACCATGACTGACGCATATTTGTCGCCTGTCATCAATAGTAATGATAAGACACTAAACGCTGACGGCGACGGTGGACGCCGAGGAGCTATCCCGACTTAATTTGTTGTTCGGTTGGCGCCATTCCGTTTCCTTAATTTGACCGGAAAACGACACTGCTAGCTAGCTGCGGATCACCATGCAGGCAGGCAAAATAAACGATGCAAGCAAGTGAGGCACCGGCCGTGATGCAACGATTTGTCGGCGAAATCATGGCTGTCGTCGTCGTGTCGTGGTCACGTACGTACTCACGTCTCGCTTGGATTTGGTTGCTTTGCCTACCAAGGTTTGAAATCGTACGCATGGTATATACTTATGTTTATTTGTGGCATGGCTTGTTTTGCTTCCAACGGCTGTGACGAAAACGAAAGGAGTAGGAAGGGGAAATGCGAGAAGGAAATGCCACGAGTCATGACTTACGACATGTGGATCACATTAGGACTATATCTAACTCAAGGTCAGGCGGTGATGCCATCGAGTACCGGGAATCTGGTCTCCACTGTGCAGATTAGGCCACCGGCATCTGCTGAAGCTGGAAGGCCATTCACATGTACTTACTTTACATTACAACTGCTAGCTAGAACTGATCTTTTTGCGTTTTTTTATCGAAATACCACATCACTGCCGTATTTGCAGATTTATTATGGATCTTTTGTCGGCACGCCCCGATAATGCAAGTCACCGTCGGCTATCGCTTTGATCCATCCACTTGAGGATCGTGATCCCCGGCGATGGATCTTCCACTTACCCCAGCCGTTCCTTAAAAACAACAGAGAGATGGTGGCTGTCAAAACCGGAGATCTTTGTAACCAAATCGGAGCCGGGTTACCGAGTATTGCCGGTCCCTGTCTTTACCACTACCACGACGACGACGACGCACTATCTCCTCGTTCCTCCGCCACGCCTCGTAGTTGTACGAGACGTTGCCCGGCCAACCCCCGTCGACAATGCTGGACGCCACGTCCTGCCTTCGCCCTGCAGCTGCAGGCTAGAGCGTATCTGCTTGAACAGAACAATTCAACAGTCCATTCTTATCCCATGTTCAACATCACTGGAAGGAGAGGAATAAAAAGAGGCTGAGCCATTAGTATGTGCGTTATCTGGAAGGATCGATCAGTGGAAGCTGGGCCTGTCATTTTCAGAATTGAATAACCATATCCAAAGATTACCTTCCACTCTTACAAAATCACATTCGAAGAGGCTAGGACAAATTCAGACAAAGAAGTCGTGGTCATGCTAATACTACTGGACATCATCACTTGCAGCAACAGTTTTGCTGGTACCCTCGCCCGGACAGACTGGTTTTTCACCGCTCCTCTGAATATTTCAAACCTGACTTCAGATTGGTTCAGCATGTCTACCAGGGCGTACACGAGGCGTTCGCCGCCCTTCATCAGTTTCACCGAAGACCTCCCCCGATTCGGCCCCGGCGCGCACGCCTACGGCCTGCAGGGGACTTGGTTTGGCTGGGTCAAGCTGCCTTCCTCCACGGGCGGTGTCACCTTTCGCGTGTGCAGGGGGCAGGACCGGGTGAAAAACGGGAAGAAACGCGGGGAAAGGCAACAAAAAACCTGGGCGGACACGGAGTGCATAGGGGCGTCGTGCTGGGCTGTTGGTTGGGCAACAGCTGCGCAGCCGGTCCCGGGACGAAGTGGCCGTTAGTGGGTGGGCGCTTCGAGGCCGGCCGGGCCGACGAATAGACCGGGCCAGGATGACTAGACGTACACGTCGCCCTCTTGTGTCGTCATCCAAAACATTTTCTGCATGGTCGCATGGACTTATTGGAGCGAGCTGAACACTACTATACTGTTGAAGTAGTAGGTTCGTTCATCGCTGCTGTTGAAGTGTGGCTCCCAACAGATATTTGTGCGTCTGTGCTTGTGTTAGGATTGTTCCGTAGGGTTGACCAGTCAGGAGAGTCCATACTCCATACTGCAATGTTCTTTGTGAATCTATTCACACGCAGGATTCAGCGAGTGTGCAAACCGATCCAATCTCATGACAGGTTGCAAGTGTAAAAAAGCATTGCAGTTGCAGATTTGGAGAACGCAAAAAGGACAAAAAAAAGAAAGAAAGAAAAACTAAAATGAAGGAGTATACAGACTAGTCTAGGACCATGACAAAAGGGACCGACTTTAGCTGCCCAAGCTTTGCAAGGATCCAGCACGCAAAACAAGCGCGAGCTCCCACTTTCCCCCTCTCCCCTCCATGCCTCCGGCCGCTCGTGACGCCACACCACACCAGCCCACCCCGTCCTCCTCCTCTTGTCCTTGTCCGCTGGCCCGCTCGACCACTACGGCGAGCGCGGAGCGCTCGAGTCCAAGCCGCAACGTTCGGCCAGGAGCACGATGCACCAGCGCCCGCCCTCGGTCGCCCTCAGCCGGCCCCCAGTGGGAGAGTGAGTGGGGAACGGGGAATATGTTCCGGCACCGCGACCGGCAACCGGCCTTTCTTTCTTTCTTTACAGCTTCGGTTGCAGAATTCGGAGCGTAGAAGCACGCAATCACGCGTGCCAACAACTGAACCCGCAAAGAAATCAGCGCGGAAGCCTGATTTTTTTAGCGCCGTCCCTCGAACGTAGCTGCGGTCCATCGGTTTGTTCCAATTTTGGTCTGGTCTCCCCACTTCACATGGCCTGCCGCGTCTCTCCCACGCCAATATCGCTTCGTTCGTAAGCTGGTTTCCGGGCTTCAGTTAGCTGACGCCTCTGCTTCTTCGTTTCCCCTTGGCCACCATTAAACTCGAGCACATAACAACGTTGCCGTTCTTGGCCGGCCTTTAATGGCGACGAGGAGTAACGCCTCGCTCTGTTTCTTTAGCTTGCATACGTAGGCGAAGGCAGGCGGGCATGGAAGGCAACTGACCAACTGTAGCGCGCCCACGCGTTACCCAGAGAGTCCACCTCCAAAGCCATACTACAAGCCGTCGTGTGTTAATGGAAAGGGACGAGTGTGACGAAGAGCAGGAGTAAAGGCAGCAGCTTTTATCCCTTGACGCCTCCCCTTGTTTTGCCTGCGCTGCCCGGCCCCCTCCCGTTGTGGAACAAGTCAAGCCGGACGCCGCGCCTCCTCTCGTCTGCCTGCCCTGCTTACGTCCCTCCTCCTTGGTCTTCCTCTTCCCTCTCCCTTGCCCGTCCGCCCCTCCACCTCCCTACTGGTTTTAGTTGGGGTGCTGTTACGCGCAAAAGCCGAGCGCTTTGTCTCATCCGCTGCCGTTCTAGCAAGCGGCAGCGTTGCGCCTCGGCTTGATGCTCTTCTAGCTCTCGGTCGTTCTCGTTTCCGTTGAGATAGAGCGGCTTGGTTTACGGGTCCTCTTCACCTAACCTTGTTTCTAGTTTCGGTTGGTTGGTCAGTCACCGGCTAGCTCTTGCTGGTTGGCTTGGCCCAGTTCTTCTTGGGAGTATATAATCTCCCGGCCGTCGTCTTGAGTTCTTCGCATTGGTGGCTCGTCTCCTTCCAAGACGAGGCGAATTGCTCGGGATCAAAGACGAGAGGAGAGCTCGTCTGTCGCCTGTGCTCGGAGGTTGGGAGGCAGCACTTGCTTCAGGCGAGGCCGTGGATGCTGCTGCGTGCTGCCGATCCCTGAGCCCTGAGGTGAGGATTGAGGAATCTGATGCTTCCTCCACTTCTTTTCTCCTGCTTTTGTTTGGCCAAAATGATGATGCATCTTTACCTTGTCTTTTCAGCTTAAATTACTGACTGTTGTTGTATATTTAAGGGTGTTTAGTTCGTGGTTACTTCTTGCTTTGACAAAGGAAAGGAAAGATGGATGCGACTTTCTTCTTGTGTTTTTTCCCTCCCTTGGTGCTGTAGTAACTCATAAGTACATAGGCTTACCTTTGCTGCCGTGTTAAAGGCAACAAGGTGCAAGAACAAAGTGATTTCCCGTTGAACCTGGCCGTTCTTTACGCCGGTGATGAATGCATTTATGGTCATGCTTTTCGGTTGGGCTTTACCACTTCTTTTGCAGCGTGGCCACGGCTGCAACTTTTGTTTTTAATGAAACTTTTCTTTTATTATGTTAATTGAAGTGTCCTCCTCATCTCTTGCATCCTAGTATGTCTATGGGGTTCAGAGGTCAGTAATTTGTTGCTTCTGAAGCATTGTTCATGTACCTATTGGTTCTGTACCTGTCTTCTGTTCATCTCTCATGCTACAGTACAGAGCAAAGATGCAGAGCATGAACCAATGTCTCAACTGTCCTTCCTAGTTCAGAATCTGTTTGCAAGTACCAGTGTCCGTTTTACTGCTAGACATTATCCATTGCTTTGATAGGAAATGACAGTGAAATAGTAATACTAGCTGTTATCAGGCTTTCAGTTTAAGCAAACCAAGTACAGTTAGTACAGTAGTACTGGCTTGTCCCCTTTTGCCTTATTAGATGTGTTGTTGGTGAATAGAGTGTACGCCATGAACCATACGAAGTTAGTTTTAGTGTGTGGTGTAACTGCTATTTATTTATATGCCGCCCTAGTACTTGAGAGAAATTTAATGTGCTGAGGACTGAGGACAGATGTTTGCTGCTTCCATTTGGATGAGGAAAGTTTTATCTTGTGTTTACTGCTTATCGATGTCAATCATTTTTATGTGAGCAGCACCACTCCTGGTCCTGGGTATACCTACCTCCACTACTACAATTTTATTTTCAGCAGAGGATGTTCCATAAAAAAATGGAGTTTAATTGGAAACATCACATGGGCACTTCTCTGGTAGCTGTTAATCACTTACAATATTTTCTAATTTAATTGATCAACCATGAAATCATGCCACATGTTCCTTAGTCCCTTGTATGATCATGTTACATGTTTCTTGCTTCCTTGTATGATCTTCCGTGGCGAACTCTGATCCATTTTGCAAAAGTTATTAGGGGAATCTTATCTCTATTTTCAGCTCTTTCTGATGTAGTCTGTCCCTGTCACCAGAGACATCCAACCAGGATTTCTTCAATTTAAAAGTATGTGGTAGCCGGTCACATTTGGATCTCTTTGATCTGAACTGTTATATGTTATCTCTGTGCAGGTAATCAGAGACTTGTTTGGCTGCATTCTCCATATCTTTTACTTCTTGATCAGAGATGGAACTTGTGTACATGGAAAGAAGAAATGGATTATATGACGAGGGTGCAATTCCAGAGTTCAGTGGAAGGGCTGAAGGGGATAAACACCTGTCCACTGCTGCATCTGAGGTTCAATCTGATTTGAGTCACATGTCAGATGTGAAGAAAGACAAGGGCTGCCAATCATGCCATAAGTCATTTTGTTCATGCAGTGGCAGCACACCCCATTCAGAATTGTTCCCTGCACATCCTGCCAAGATGATGATTTTGGAGTTTCTCATCAGAAGCCTCAGGCACCCAACAAGAACCCATAATGTCAATGATCTTGACGATTTGATCACTGATGGGGTCAGCCAAGGGAGTGTAAATCTTGGTCCTTCTGACAAAAAGGTTCTGGATTCTTTGCATGCTCTTGTAAATGCAAAGACAAGACCGAAAAGCCCATCTCCATTTCTTGCAGGATCTAAACTGAGAAAAATTCGGTCGAGATCCCACATCATAACACAGTCAGAAATATTGAAGCTCATATCTCCTGAGACATGGGAAACCTCCTGCCATGCGGCATCTCCAATGAACAAAGGGACAGCTGAGGTCAGCATCCATGAGAACAAATCGCCACTGTGCTCATCTATGAGCTCAAATCAGCCTGCTCTATCACAATGCCCATCATCTCTTAGTGCAGGTCTTCTACAATGCATATGGAAGGATGGGCTCCCCCATTTTGAATTGTCACTGGACGATCCTAGTGCAGTATACGCTGCAAACCCAATCAGGGTGCAGGAAAAGGACAAGGCCTTTGACTATGTCTACATGATCCATTCTGGAGAACAAGGAAGAAAAGATTGGATGGGTCACTCAAGCAATGTGTCCAGACTTGTGGGCAAGATGGTGGTGTCAAGTTCTTTAGTTCTGAACTCAGACAAGTCAAGTCATGTGGAAACTGAGTATGTTCTGTATGGTTCTCCAGATGATTACCTAAAGCAAATGTGCAGTCCGTATAGTGTGCCAAAAGGAAAGGGTCTTGTCAAGAGAGTGACAGAAATTATGAGAACAGGTAATGTTTCCTCTAGCCCGAAACATTCCTGGAAGTTCGGCAAATCTTCCTCTCAGCAGTTCGATGACTTAACTGAAATACTTGAAGGTGAAATGATTAGTGCTAGAGAATCAGACCTGATGAATCTCAACACCGATGATCTGCCAACCAACCAAGAATTAGCAGCAATTGTGGTGAGGGAACAACGGCACAAACACCAGGAAGAGTCTGTTTTGGGTGGCTGGGGCCTAAAGTTCCTTGAGAAAGCAGGACTAAATCACCCAGAAGGCACTAAAGAAACTGATGTTCAGAACAGTAATGGTGCCACACAATGTATAACTGTTGTTGTCCCCAGAGGTTACCATGGCGGCGTGGTATCAAAGACCAGCCGCCCATCAGGCCTCATCGAGAGATGGAGATCTGGAGGATGCTGTGATTGTGGTGGGTGGGATCTTGGCTGCCCCATCAGAGTGCTTACAGGTGATGGTGGTGGCTCCTTGCCTGAAGGAGAGTCACAGGACAGCAGATCAGCAGAGTTCTCAATCAAGGTAACTAACATCGAGCTTATTTGCATTAGAATTTTATGGTTTCCTTCAGATATCAGAATTGCTGCTAGGCCATTTTAGTTTTATTTATGAGTAGTTCAGATATTAATGTATACAAGGATGATTTCAGATTCTGATCTTTACACCGCTATTTTTCAGGGTGCAAAGAACGAAACGATGTTAAAGCTCGTGAATATCACGGAGGACCTGTATATCCTCTACTTCAACTCGAGTATCTCACCATTGCAATGCTTCTCAACAGGGATAGCGATTGTGCACAGCCAGGCACCACAGCTTTGCCCCAAACTGTGAATTGTACACAACCAAGCACCACAGCTTTGCTCCGAAAACTGTGAATTGCAAAGCTAAGCGCTATGTAGATGTAGATAGTAGAATGGGAACACTTTTTTACGTATCATATAATTTTGAGAGAATTGCAGGCTGTTGTTTTCAGCCTGCCGTTAAATTATTAAATCTGTTGGTTTGGCCGATGGAGCGAAAGCTCAGAAAGATGAATTGCAAATCATCTTTCGTTTACTACTATGACTTTTCCAATCCCCTAGGGCCCGTTTGGATCCTTAATTGAATTCATTGTAGTTTAAGAACATATTGAAATCCCCTAGGGCTCGTTTGGATCCTTAATTGAATTCACTGTAGTATGTTTGGATCCTTAATTGAATCCACTGTAGTAGTTTAAGAACATATTTGATATAGACTATATAGTATATGCTCATCTATAGAATCCATTTACAAGCTGGAGTAGATTTCAATTTCTCATCTCCAACCCTATGAAATCATTAAGATGGGCTTATTTGTGCACTTTGGAAAGTGGTTGAATCTCAAATTTCAAGCCAAATAGCCCAATTTTTTTCGTGCCCGTGCACGTGTACAACAAAACCCACAAGATTGTTAAATAATGATTAATATCAACAAATTCAGTCACCAAATATGCTTGCTTGCAAGCACGGCTTCCACGTTTGATTAATATACGCATCACATAACAAATGGAAGGGAGACAGCAAACTTATGGTAACAGCATTGTTATATAGATCCACATGGTAGACAAATTTCTGTTCACTACAAAATTGAGTGACCAAACATAAAGGAGCCATTAAGTCCAATAGCACTCATAGCAACAGTTGCAACAGAAACTGAGATGATCATACAAAGTCTAAACATTCCAACAAGCTCTTAAACGATGGCATTTGCTGCGCTAGCAATCCTAGGCCAAAGGTCAGCACACTCCTTGCCAATAGGTCCAGTGATGGCAGAACCTGCAAGAGAGGCAATTGTTAATTACATGCCATACCAAACAGCAATATGCTGATGTTGGAGGAATTGCAGTTGGCAGTTCATACCTTTCATCTCACCCTTGGGATTCACAATCACTCCAGCATTGTCTGCAATAGAAATGCATACATACCCAGATCAGTAAAACAAACTGATAACAAACCACAGACTAGACAGTAGAAATCAATATAACAGCTAAAGAAACATAAGCATTCCACAGTACCACAACTCTTTTATTATAAGAACGAAGAAAATATATGTCTCATGGCCAGTCCCAAAGTTTCAATGCAGCGATGCCACTACCCAAGGCAATGGAATATGAGACCATTTTCAAATGGAGGAAAGCTACCAAAGACAAATCCTTGGCAGCAAACCTCTACAGATAAAAACTTAATTTCTGACGTTTGCTTTGGAATATACAAACATGTAATGTTTGCTCCAAAAAAGCTGAAGAGCCTCGGAGCCCTTCCGTCAGTAAGCAGTGTTTTGGAATTCCCAAGTTAACAACTCAATCAAACATGAGCAATTACAAAAAAAGTGACATTTGTAATTGTAACAGAAGATAACATAATAGATGACTAGGATAAACCTAACTGTTCAATTAACAAGCAACAAAAACTATGTAAATGCAATGAATGAAAGCAAAAAATGCAGAACTGTCTGCCTCATGGCCAGTCCCAAAGTTTCACTGCAGCGACGCCGCTACCAAGGGCAATGGAATATGAGGCCGCCTTCAGATGGAGAAATTCCAAGGGAACATCTCAACACCCAAAGGCTTAATATATGACGTTTGCTTTGGAATATACAAACATGTGTTGTTTGCTCCACAATAAGGCTGAAGGACTCGGATGTCCAACCGTCAATCAGAAAATTGCTGTTCAGTATCCATGAAATGTTCTCTAAACCATAAACTAAATGTTTCAACATTTATACAAATGCAGGCATGTAAAATTTAACAACACAATGGGAACAAGTAAATCATAACAGAATATCAAAACAGCTCGGGAGCACCTGGATACCATAATACAAAGCATGTATCAAAACAATCACAAGACACTGCATCTTTAAACTGAGATGTATGAAATATGAGCCTCATGGCCAGTCCCAAATTTTCATGGCAGCGACGCCGCTACACAAGGCGATGGAATATGAGGCTGCCCTCTGACGGATAATAACAATGAAAGAGTTAACTTTCAATAGAAATCCTCGACATCAGAAGGCTTAATCTATGACGTTTGCTTTGGAATGTGCAGACACTATCGACTTCTGCTCCAGCAAAAGCTAGAGAGCCTGGCGGCCCTCCCGTCAAATCAAACGAAATTTCACCTCTAAACTAGATACTAAGCATGTATCACCAGGACCATCGAAAGTAAATTGAACGCCAATCTAGGCAGTAGATCGACAACGCTTGATCTAATAAGTTATTGGCAAGATAGGATCGGGAAGCTACCTTCGAAGTACATGTAGACACCGTCCTTGCGGCGCCAGGGCTTGCGCTGGCGGACGATGACGGCGGGCATCACCTTCTTCCTGAGGTCGGGCTTCCCCTTCTTGACGGTGGCCATGACCATGTCGCCGACGCAGGCGGACGGAAGGCGGTTGAGGCGGCCCTTGATGCCCTTGACGGAGATGATGTAGAGGTTCTTGGCGCCCGTGTTGTCCGCGCAGTTCACCGTCGCCGCCACCGGCAGACCCAGCGACATGCGGAACTTGTTCCCCGCCGTCCCTCCTCTCCCTGGATCACATCACGAGACAACACCACGACAAGCGAGAACTCCATTAGAAACGCGAGATCGCAGCACGATGGATAATCAATCGACGAGGAAATGGGAGAATCGAACTGGGGAAAGGAGGCGGCGGCTTACCTCGCTTCGACATGGCGGCGGCTGGTGTTGGACCCGATCGGTAGGGTTTCGCCTGGCTCGCAGCTTATATAGGGCCTGCGGACTAGGGTTTTGGATGCCTGTAAAGACGAATCTGCCCTCCTCGCCGTTAGGGCACGGGTTTGCTGTGGGAGGGCCGTGAGGTCTTTGCGCGCAAGCATTCTTGACGCCGGCGGCCGTGGGTTTCTAACGGGCCAGGCTTCGAAGAAGAGAAGAAAAATATGGAGCCCATCGGATAGAGGTGTAATGGGCCGCATACTTGTTAAGGCCGTATCTAGTCGGAACCACCGGCTTGTGATTTTCTTTTCTTTTTATTTTCTTCTATTTACAGGAATGCAAATTTTGAGTTTGAAGTTGAATGTATCCACACTAGACAGGCTCACCAGATACCAACGTCGTAGAATGGATTTTTTCGAAGAGTCGTGTCATCGTGTGTGTATGTTGTCCCTTAGTCCTTTGATCCGCCTATGCGGCTATGCCGGCCCTGCACAAATGAACCTGATCAACTAGCCGCAGCTCGCTCTGCCACCAAGGACCTGGCCTGGAGCAAAAGCGAGCATTGCAATTGCTCGAGGACCCTCGAACGGGATTGCTTACAGCATGAGTGCAAGGGGGCCGCGCGGAGAGCAGCAAGTAAGGCACTGCAGCAAACGGCCTCGAAAACACAAGATATGACAGCAATAAAACAAAGTCCGGCATGACCGCAAGAGCGCCACAGCCACAGCTACATAGCTAACACAAGAGTGTCTTTAAGTCTCAGTACACGTTCAAGGATTACACCAAGGTCAAAGGTACTGGTACTTCGGGGAACAGTCTGAGGTCATCATCTACATAATCATGGGACCTTCTTTGTAGGGCAGCTAAGGTCTTGCCATCTCAAACCTGTTCTTCTCATCCTGACAAAAAAAGGCCTGAATGTCAGCAGCACACAGGAATCATCAGGTTCCAAACAGACTATAATGCTCAGCTACCAGTACCCTGAACAAATAGCGACTGTATTCAGATGCGGGAAAAGGGGATTTGTACATCTGAATTCTGTTATTTATGATATATCTATACAAAATTCCACTAGTGTTCATGCCAATCAGAAGCTAGAGCTACTAGTTCAGATGTCCTCAGTTGTGGTGGCTCAGATCAGATGCTTTCTTTAGAAAACATATGGTTTTTCCTTAGCATTACAAACTTAGCAAAAGATGCATAAAAAACAGCATGACAAATAGTTGACATGCAACTCTACAGCCTCTTCGTCTTAAATAGTTTTAAACATGTGGTTGTCAAACGTTTCAACACCAATAGCTCCCAGGGCATTGGTGCTGCTTCAGACTTTCAGGAACTAGGAAAATAAGGTTATTCAGACTTAACATGAATGCTTCATATTGTTCTTCCCAAATATTTCAAAATGGCCAAGCTACATCAAATTTATATCAACCAAAGCTTTTTTTTCAGCTACCAAATCAACTATTTGTAACATAGGCAGCAAAAGCAAAATAGACAAAAGTTGGAAGACAGGAATTGGAGAATGTAGCTGACAACGTCGAAAGGAGAGGAAAAAAACTTCAACATGTCATAATAAGATGCCAGATCCTAATAAAGGAGCATAATCCTACTAACAGTGTTTCACTACTGTACAAATTAGACAATTAAAGCATGATGCAAAAGATGCCAGATAATCAGCAACCATCAACTTATTGTATGGAGATCTAGTTAACTCCAAGTCCTAGTAGCAACAGATTGATATTAAAGCGTAAACAATATTTGGGTGTACTATATATGATTTTATTGTTTGTCTTTTTCCACACTTCCCCAACCAAAAGTGTTACTGCTTAGAAGAGGAACTGATACGGGATCCATACATATGCATTTGAATGCTAACATTTCTTTAATTATTCAGAGATTTCCATTGGTGATCGAAGGTATTGTATATGCAATTTGCAACATAACTGCTTAGGAGTGTGCCACATTAGAAGTCTCTGCTACCAATTCAGATTTTTCAATGATTGTTGCTCAAGTGCTTTGTTTAAGAAAAGTATAAAGTAAAAAAACACAAACTCTGTCAGAGACCCATCAAGAACAAAACAACAAATAATTGACATATCACACTACAATCTACAGTCCCAAAATGCATGTCCAAGGCTTTCTTGCTCTATTTGAGACATTAAAATTTTGAAAATTCACCTAACCATTTGTCCAAAAATAACATAAAGAATTCAAATGGTCTTTCCAAATATTTCAACATGAATATCAGCATTAAAGTTATAGCATATTCTTAACACAAATTATTCTTAAATGCATTTCCCACCCTGACAGACCCATAATCGGCATCATGATTCAGTGCAAAAAAAAAAAAACATAGAAAGCAAAATAGCACTGCTAAGTCATGCCATGTAATCAAGAAAGAAAAAAATGCAAAGCTCATACTAAAAACCACAGGATGATGAATTTCCTAGTGTAACTTAAGTATTTAACGAATTGTACATGGTTAGCAGGAAAAAGCAAAGGTAATGAGACACCTATGGATAGGGGAAAAATCATAATAATGAACTTCAAGGTATAACAAGAGTTTGAAGGTAGAATGAATATGCAAATTCTATGGAAGTCAGGCATTTGGCTGCTTGGTGTATCTATGGACGATCCCTATAGTTCATGGTTGGCAATTTTTTATATATATCCTAAAACCAAAAAAAAAGGGGTGTTCCATGATAGATGATACTAAGTAGAAGTATTTCCAAAAGGACAGCAGTGGTTGAAGTATGCAGTCACAATTGAAGGTATTGTATAGCCAAAATTCTTCATTCAGAATACCTAGTAAAGATTTTATAACGCTGAATAATTTGCTGGGTCAAACAATCACCACACCTAAAAGTCAATGATCATCATACCAAGAACTTTCCATGAAATGTAATATCAACAGAAGCAGATAGCTCCTTGTTTCATACAGTAGCGACCCCCACCCCCACCCACCCCACCCCTACTCCATAGCAGAAGGGTGCATTACAGGGAAAATAACTAGAAGTTTGGGTGGATATTTCAGAAACAGACCTCAAAAGCTTGCTTAAGGTACTCAAGCTCCTTGTCTAGATCATTGATTGCCTGGGTGTAGGCCTGTGTTGGGGAGGACTGGCTGGTAGTATGGATCTGTCCACGCAAGAAAAATTAGACAGTAGATGAATAAGCCAGTGAAGTGAAACAGAAGAAACATCACAACATGTACGTACCCTCACGATGATCTTGTACTGAAGTGGATGGGGGAGCTTATAGCCAGCAAACAGCACGTTTGGGTCTCTGTGCAGCTGCCTGCGAATTCAACAGCCACATGGGCATCATACATTTATAAAACAGAAAAGAAGCTAACAATAAGGTCACCAAGAAAACTATGCTGACATGCGGACGATGTTGCCGATGGTGTGGTCCTCACGCTCGATAGTGAAAGACGCGGCATTCACGATCTTTGTGTCCCTCTCATACGACACCCTGAGAGGTTAAGCACCAAAACCAAAACTCATAAGTCAAGAACAGGTTAAGCATCACAGTTCCACATGTTGATGCTGAAAGCTTCACTTCATCACATTATAATTCAAGAGAAGGAACAGTATTTATGGCATTGCTTAACATTGGTGTTATTACTATTTTATAGAGGAACAATAAACCAGGCACACCGAAACAGGCTGGCCAACAGAGGTCATTGACATCGAACCGATTTCATGTGGCGAGTATGCGAGACTGGGAAAACTTACTTCTTGGTGCCCTCAGGCACGACAAAGCGCTCGTAGCGATCTGGGGCATTCATCTCTAATCAAGCCCTCACTCCTGTGGTTTCATCACGAAACATTCAGTCAGACAGACTTTTTTGGTTCCTAAAAGGATAAATTAAGAGTTTAAAGGGGTCCTAAATTTATGTCTGTCCAGCATGCTCACCGTTCCCAGCGAAATATATAGGAACTTGAAAAAACAAATTTATAAAAATGGCCCTTTTCCATACAGGATACACGGATGGATTTTTATTTTTTGATGGCATATAGACCTAATAACTTGGGGAAAGAACAGGGTTTAGTTGAGCGGTTGAGCCCTTGATGGCATATTATACACCTAATAACTTGGGAAAAGAACAGGGTTTAGTTGAGCCCAAAACAAAATTGGTAAACGGAAGGTTAATAGTAATCCACCCAAGCAGCTAGCGAATCCGGCACAGTGTGGACAGATTGGAGCGAAGAGGAGCATTCGGATTCTACCCGAAAACAAAAACGCGGAAGAGGATTGGTTGTGCAGGATAAGGCGAGCAATCCATACTGTACATCCCACCCAACCAACAAAGCTAGGGATTGGATTTACCAACAGCAGCTCAGACGAAATCAATCGATCTGGTCCTGGACGGATGGCGTACCTGCGGAGCACGAGGGGAATGGTCAGGAGAGGCGCCGGGGGAATGGAGAATCGTCCGACGGTCGGCGGGGACGAAGGTAGCTGCAGCCGCCGCTCGACGGGGACCAAGGGCGATTCAGGTCCGACCAGGTCGGCGGCGCTCGGCAGCACTGCAGCAGGGAAGTCGCCGATCACCAAAATTTTGGGCCGCTTGCGCATGGGCCGGCCCGCTGTTCGACCAGCACTCCGATCACAAAAATTGGGCATAGGGAATCTGGGCCA
Organism: Themeda triandra; assembly: GCA_018135685.1. NCBI lineage: Eukaryota > Viridiplantae > Streptophyta > Magnoliopsida > Poales > Poaceae > Themeda > Themeda triandra. The sequence continues at coordinate 737,594 of JAENPR010000031.1, read as the reverse complement.
CGGGTCAGACGCAGCGTGCCGACGGCCTTGTAATCAATGGAAGCCTGGAGACAAAAGAAAGCCCAAAATGCAGTGGTGAAGACTGAAGAAACGTGTCTTGCACAGTTACGCTCTTTTTGCAGACAATTTTTGCAAAAAATATATATATATATATATATATTTTTGCACCAGCCGGGAATCGAACCCGGGTCTGTACCGTGGCAGGGTACTATTCTACCACTAGACCACTGGTGCTGTTATGCTTTTCAATATTTTAGAAATTATTGATTTCTACTAACAGTTTGCCAACGCCCACATGATTTTGACCCGAACCTGTTCCATTTGTTTGCGTATCGTGGCGTGCGCAAGATCAGAACAATGGACTATGAATGCATGGGCATGGCCCAGTCGTGTGGTCGCGCGTAGCTAGCTTAGCTCAAGAGCTTCCATCGGCTGCTGTCTTCGGATCCAGCAGTGTTTGGTGAGACGGTGACACAAACTAGACAGCTGCTTCTCTTGGCGCCACACTGGCTCTGTAGCTACCACTACTCACTAATCACTGGCTCTGTAGCTACTACCCAGCACCGAACGGAAGCTGCTGCCTGCTAGAAGTGTAGTGCACGTGCTGTCATCAATCGTGGCCAGTGGCGAATCGTGAAGTGTAGTGCACTTGCAGGCGAGCCGGACTAGCTACCTTGAGCCGGCAAGAGCAGCGGTATCATAAGCTCGTCGGCCGGCGTGAGTTCAAAAACACATATCTAGATACATGGCTCAGTCCCTACCCTGGTTAGACAAGACAACTCGCTGCTTGACAAAGAAATAGATTTCCGCCAAGCCAGGTCAAGAGGCTGCTATTGCATCAACTGAACCAAGTTGTACTTCGTTTTTAGGCGAACAAGCAGCTGTATCTCACGGGTTTGATTGGGCTACATGTGCCCGACCAAAAGCAAATTTAACCTTTCACCACGACATCATTTTCAAGTCAAATCTACAGCCTGGAAGATGCATAGGGTGCCTATTGATAGCAAAATATTGTAGCCCTATCCAACTGATGTCTAATAAACTTAGGCCTTGTTTAGATGCATGTAAAATTCTAAGTTTTTTTACTTTTTCTCCATCACATCAATCTTTAGACACATGCATGGTGTATTAAATGTAGGTAAAAAATTAGTTTATCTATAATTTACGAGAGGAATCTTTTAAGCCTAGTTATACTCCATGATTAGACACTGATTGCCAAATACAAATGAAAAGTGTTATAACAGTAGTAAAGTTGAACAAATTTCAGCGTCTAAACAAGGCCTTAGAGCGGTTGTGCTAAGAGCAAAAGCTTCTTTTCACCCAACTATTGATCAATGGCTAGAGAGCTTGTGTAATTTTAGCTATTTTTCCTTACTTTCTTTATATCTTAATTCTACTCTGTAATGTTTTTATTCCCTTATTTTATTAATAAAATTCCAGTAGGGGCTTTGCCCTTCCTGTTCCATAAAAAAATAAACTTAAAGCGCAATATCAACTTTGGTACTTGAGTTGAAAGAGTTGCCACTATTGTGGTTTGAAACAAAAGGTTGCCACTATTGCATTTTTTTTTGAAACCTGGGGATTTCATTACTCATGTGCTAACAAATCGTTAGCCACCATATCAGTTACACAAATGGGCAAAGAATCCAACAGGACTTCATCACCCTCGGTACAAAGATACCTCAAACCGATTAACTCATGAACAACCCTACTACATTCTCTAGGAACATAAACACATCTGAAATCAAAGAAGTTTGAATTCGCTAATGATTAACCTCATCAATGAGTTGACAACACACCGAATCATCATACGAACTGGAGTTGATAGTCAAAGCAACCTTCCTTGTGTTGGTTTCAACAATAATCCGGTCTATTCCCAAGTTCAGTGCCATTTGGATCCCCCGGGTGAAAGGTCACAATGGCTAGAGGAGGGTGAATAGCCTAATAAAATTTCTAGCAAGAACACTAGACAACCAATTAGCAAGCTAGGCGGCAAATGTGCAAAGCTAAAGCTTCGACTACTCTATGCAAGCCGTCCTAAACAATGCAAGGCTACTCAATCCAATTGCACAATCAACCATGGTGATCAAGCTACACAATATCGGTTCACCGAAACCGAACAAGCAATTCTACCCACGGGATTTATGCTACACAATGAGTGGTTCCCGACCGACCACAATAAGCAATTCTAACCCACGCGGTTTTAGTCTACACAAGTAGAGGTACGCGGCCAACCTCACAAGCAATTCTACTTTGCGGAATGTAAAGAGGGGATGGAAGTTATATTAAATTGAGACCGGTCGGGTAACTTGCATCGGGAATGGAGTCTTGATGTAGTGTTTCCGACTTGTCGATTAAGGACCGGCCGTTGTTTGGCCAGCTGGACAAGACTTTGCAACTACTCACATATCTACGGAAAAGCTTTACCCTAGGATAATCTAAGGACTAGTACGGTGAGCCCGTGCACTGGGAGTGGCGAGATGGCGGGAGTACAATACCCTCGTGGGCCGTGTCCCCCGGATTGGAGGTGTAAGTGTACTCTCGGGTGGCGCGGAAGCCGAGCCTAGTTCTAGAATGTCCGACGGTATTGTTGATATAATTGTGGGTTAGAGTCCCACTTATATCGTGTGTTTAGGGATCCTCGGTTAGAGTAAATCGGTTCGAATCGTCGTGCTCCTCGGTTATGGAGACTTGATCCTCCGACCATACATCGTAGCAATCAAGTGAAATATGAAAGAATTGGATCTTGGTGACTCGTGGAATCGAGAAGAAGGCAGCTGGAAAGATAATCTCAAGTGTAATGCTTAATTTGATTGTCGGAAATAGAATAGGTGCTAATCTAGCTTTAATAGATATAATAGAAGTTGATGCTTTTATTCCTGTTTAAAACATTGAAAGTAAGGTTTCAAGATTAGTAATGCTTTTCTCGCAAAACTTCCCTTTTCTAGCTCAACTACTCAAAAGGCCAATATCCTTGAGAGTCTTTTACTTTTAGTCGGGTAAGTCTTGCGGAGTACCTTGAATGTACTCGGGTTTGTTCTACCCCCGTTGGGTGTCTTGCGACCTGTTGCTCCTAACCATGGTTGTGTCGTGGGCTCGACATGATTTGGTTGCCTCTCGCAACTTAGGTGTCCTACCTAAGTTGTCTTCTCGTAGCTCCACTCTACTTCCACATTTAAGTTAAGTTTGTAAAAGTTGACTTATTCATATTTTGTAAACTTTTTAATGTTATCATTCTTCCGCACTCGATATATATATATTTTGTAACAAATGTTGTAATGTTGGAGTTACTCCTTTGTTGATCCCGGGTATGAGTAAAATTGTGGTTTAATCGGTGTTCGTTTAGAACATCGACAGGGCTTCATAAGTTGTGTGGAACACATGCATAGGGCTGTAACATCTCTGATGTTATATCAACTAAAACCTGCCATGTCATCATGTTTAGTCGCAAAGCATTCATGTTAGGCTAACCCTGATATGCATTCACTAAAACAAGATTTATATTCTAGGTTGGTTGTGCCCCTGAGATAATGTTTGTTACTGCTTTTGATAGCCTAGAGGTGTGTCGGCTCGATCAAACGCGATTTCATTTCGAAAACCCTGTTTCCGACAAACTCCGTTTTACCCCTTTTCCCTAGTTCAAAATCTATAAAGAATTTGAGGTTGGTCCAAAAAGCAATATTGTAGGGCTTGATGAGACCTACAATGTTGGTGAACAAAGTTTTTCAAGTTTTCAAAAAGAATTTCAAATAAATTTGAAAATACAGTTTTTCGACAGTTGTCCCCTTTTCAATTTCAAACCATAATTCAAAAACTATGCATATTTTGGAAAAACATCTTTAGGAGAAATTGTGCAGTTTGAAAAGTTGAGTTTTCCATAGTTTTGGAGTTTTTCAAGTTCTTTAGAAAAATCCAAAGTAATTTCAAATATTTCATTCTAGGGTTTTTGTCCCCTTTTCAAAATTTGATTCAAATTCAATTTTCCTTGCAAAATTTGAAAATATGCCAGTTGAGAAAGTTGTAGAGAATGAAAAATTAGCTAGGGTTGCTTTTTGGAGTTTTTCAACTTCAGTTCAAAAATTTGGAGAAATTTGCAAATTTCCTCTGCTGTTCCTGTGGATGACGTCAGCATCGCTTTTTCCCCTCCCTGTTCTTCGTCGCCCGGCCATGTCGCCCCGCCATGCCGTCCGGTCGCCGCCGGCGCCAGCGCACGCCGCGCTCGAAGCTTCTCTGCCCCGTGTCGCCGTCTCCTTCCCTTGTCCCAGCGCCTTAACCCCGGCCGGCCAACCACTCCCCCCTCCTTATCCTTTCTTCTCCTCTGCGCGCCGCCCTCGCCATTGCCGCGCTCAAGCTCCGCCTCCGCACGCCGTCGTCTTCATCTCGCTCTAGCCCAAGCAAACCACACCGTCGCGTCCGCCTTGAGCTCGTGTACGCGAAGAGCTAGTCCGTGAAGGCCGAAGTCGACCGAGCTCCGTGAATCGCCGTCATCTTCCCCACCGCCGACCGCCAACCCGCCGGGGAATCGCCACCGCTGTTCGCCGTCGTTCCTCCTCATTTTCTCGATTCCTCATACCTCCGTGATCGCCATGGAGTGCTGCACCTGATGCTCCCCTTCTTTTTCAAATTGGTGCACAGACGTCGCCGGAACGCCGTCCTTGCCACCGGGTTCGCCGCCGACGCCATTTCCGCCGCCGTCAATCTCCCGTCTCCGACCGTCCATCCTCTCCATCTTCAAGCGCATCAGCTCCGCGGTGAGCTCCTGCACCTGTCTATGCCCTTTTCTTGGCCTCTAGGGCGTTGTAGCTCCCGGCCGCCGTGTCTCGCCGCCGGTTTGCCGTTGCCGCCGCGTCCGAAGCCGAGGCCATTAGGGCCATGCGCTGGGTCCTTGAGTTAGCGCATCGCGTCCACTACGTCGCGTAGCACCCCGCGCGCGCGCTAACGCCGCCGGAAAAGCTCCGGTGAGCTTTCCCGCCGAGCCGCAGCTCCGCCGCTCCGCCATGGCCGCCGGCGAGCGTGCGCCGTTGCGTCAGCCGTCCCATTAGATGGCCCAGGAGGTGCGCCTCGTCGAGTAGGTCACGTAGGGCTAGGCCTCGCCGCCTAGGACCTCGCCGCCGGCGAGGAATCGCCGGCGAGCTTGCCGCCGCCGTCGGCCCGCAGCGGGAGGCCTTGTTGGGCCGGCCTGTTACTGTTGGGCTGGGCTGCCAGCAGTGCTGGGCCGAGCCAGGCCGGTTTCGGCCCAGTCGGCCTTTTCTTTTTCTTATTCTATTTTCCATTTCCTTTTAGGCAGAAAATGTTTTATTCTTTCAAAATTCATAGTAAATTGTGTATAGCTCCAAAAATTCTGAAAATTTTTGTGTGTGTTCCTTATGATGTTATTTATCCAGGGAAACTTCAAAATGCCAAATTTGAGTACTTTTGCTATGTTCAAAAATTAGTCCTTTTATTTAAAAAGTGAGTCTTCTCTGATTTTTAGTAATTTATTTATTTATCCAAAAATCATGAAAATTTATTGGTGCACTTGTTCTTGGTATAAGCTACTTAAAATTAATTTTTGAAATCAATTTGACAACATTTGTTTTAGGATTTAATTTCCTTAGTTAATCAATTAATTGTTTGACTTTGGATTTGAGTGAAGACCCTAGGTCATCAACCCTAATGACCTTCGGCACTTTAATTAATTGATTGCGCTTGTCCTTAATCTTCTTATGCATCTGTTGAGCATCATGTTATATATTCCATCATGTTGAAACATATCAATATCGTGTAGATTACGTGAAAGAAGAGAATCCCGTTGACCCCAGTCCGAAGGAGGAACCAGTTCCGGAGTCGGGTTTCGGTGTTTCCAGTGTTGACGAGTCCGGTTTCGTCTACGCTCTCGATCAAGGCAAGCCCCGGTTACATTCAAACCCTACCTTGTATTTCAAAGCTTTTACCATTTGTGCTTTTGCTTTGATGCATTAAGTAATAGGAGTTGCGGGAAACCCTAATTGATGCATTACCTACCTTGTTACTTGTATATCATCCTTGGTACCGGTTTATTTCGAAAATGCGTAGTATGCTTAGTCTTGCTTTAATAAATAGGTTTTCAACTGTGTTACTTCAGAACTGTTGGAAGTTGATTTCACATGTGGCATCTTACTGTTGGTAGCTAATGATTAGTAAGATCGGTCGGGTAACTTGCATCATATGGTTGATGTAGTGTTTCCGACTTGTCAATTAAGGACCGGCCGTTGTTTGGCCAGCTGGACAAGACTTTGCAACTACTCACATATCTACGGAAAAGCTTTACCCTAGGATAATCTAAGGACTAGTACGGTGAGCCCGTGCATTGGGAGTGGCGAGATGGCGGGAATGCTAGTTACCCTCGTGGGACGTAACCGGAATGGAGGTGTACAAGTATTCTCGGATGGCACGGAAGCCGAGCCTAGTTCTAGAATGTCCGACGGTATTGTTGATATAATTGTGGGTTAGAGTCCCACTTATATCGTGTGTTTAGGGATCCTCAGCTGAGTAAATCGGTTCGAATCGTCATGCTCCTCGGTTATGGAGACTTGATCCTCCGACCATTCATCGTAGATAAAACTGGTGGCTACTTTATGATAGAGATAAAAGAGAGTTGTATGAATTATCTTGATCTGCTGGTTTATCTAGGAGTTAGTTTAGCATAAATAACCCCACAGGTTAACTTGAAAGTAAAACTTGAGGTTAAGGACTCACTCTTAGTGGCTTTTCTGCAAAAGAATTGATTCTTGCTTGAACCTTACCTTGATTCCTATCTGGCCTGCATTCCTGAGTCTTCACCACCAACAAAATCACCAAGGATTTCAAACCAACTTGCAACAAACCAAGATCGTAGTAATTCAGCATAACCACATCACCATTACAACCTTTTACAAATAATCTACATAGATTATATAATATCGGAGTACATTTTAGTTATTACAAACCGAATACAAGGTAGCGGAAGAAGCATAGTTTTGAAACAAAACCATAGTTAAGGTTTACATTGCCAGTTTATAGTCAAATCCCACAAAAGCATTTGAGATGAGATATAGGGATGACCTTGCCCATGGTCTACTCCTCCCGTAGTGGGATACAGATCCATCTTGTTGCCACAACAAAACAGGCTTATGATCTGCAACAAGTGGGAATAAAACCCTGAGTACTCAATTGTACTCAACAAGACTTACCCGTCTTAAACCAGAAATAAAGACTCCAAGGATTATGCAAGGCTATTATAGGTGGAGTTGGCTTACTCATTTTTGCATAAAAAGCTTTAAGTGATGAGAGTAACCAAATTATTATTAGCATCAAGTTAATCTTCATTAACCTGTCATCTATGTTTGCCCCTGTGCTACAACAAGCAAGGAGAAGAGATTTACATAACCATATCAGGTTCATCATCAGCCGTCTTGTGAAGTATCATCAACCATCCAAACAACTTAAAGTTTTCAAGTATGGAGATGATCCCGTCAAGCTTCTCACTATCCAGGAGACGATGGCGATTCGAATCGATTACTACCCAGCTGGGGAAATATTCCTAACACTCTCCCGGCACACCCCGCTAAGGGTAGCCGTAGAACACCATTCGTACAACTCAGGAATCACGGATCCGAACAGCGCCTCACTTAGGGTTGCCACCATGCCATGAGGTCGGGAATTATAACACCAACCTCCGGACTTACGGACATGACTTCCCACACGGACATACCACGCCGGATATGCCAATGGATCGGGAATTATAACACCCGTCGGCGGGTGAGACTTGATACTCTTCGCGATCCGGCCTAAGTTGAACTACTAGGCTTCGCGGCGGATAACCTCGGATCCGGCCGGCTAAGTGCTAGGCACTTGTTCAACATGACTAAGATGGGCTCCATTCCTTGTAGGTGATTAATCGGTATGGCGGTTCGCTTGATTACAAAGCTCCCCGGCCCCGTGACGTCCACGTTCCGCCTTACCGTCGATTTACATCCATATGGTTATTTGCACGATAGCACATATAGCCAACCGTGAACCATCATCCTAATTCTCGCAAGTGATCATTAATCACTCGACTTCTACCGTTTAAGCATGGCTAAGCAAATGCTACGGTATCATATCATTAGGATTTCAGGGATGATAACTAGACAAGAAATGCTATAAATGCAGCAAGGGTTCCAATTTAATTCCTAGAACTTAATGCAACAAACATAGCATATTAAGTTGGAAAAAGTTAGGAAGTTAAAATGCTCCGGGGCTTGCCTTTCGTCGTCGAGGTTCCAAACGCTCGATCACCTCACGTCAGGCTCCCGATCACCTCCTGTGCGGGAACTTCCTTCGCGACTTGTCCTTCGGGATCCTTTTCCTTCCCGACGAATCCCTAATCGCGATCCTGGGATGGTGCATTGTGTGCATGTATGAATATAGGATCGTTGGTATATGCATGATCATGAATGATCAATAGTTATGGATGCTCATGTAGTAATGATCCTATTCCTTAACAATCAATCCTACACACACTATTCATCATGAACACCTAGCATTAAGCCTTACATACAACATCACACCATCAAGTATCACAACTAATCATACCCCTACAATCAGCAGCTCACTAATAAAATCATAACTAATTATCCATAGACCTTATGGATATGAATGAAGACATTATAGAAAGCTTATGAAAATATCCATCAATCATCTAAAGACACCATAAGCTGATTCTCAGGTTAACTATACCTAACACAGGCAACAACAGGACTGGTTCTGATAATTCGAGCAACCAACAGCCCTGATCACAAGATTGTAATAGCCACAACTCCTAAACTATTAATGCAATGACCATGAAACTTTAACAGTAGATAGTCAAGCTAACACACTAACTATCATCTTTAGACAAGTTAACCAGAAACCAAACCTATGATTGGGTTAACCTAGCATCAATGGACTTAACCCTTAATTTGAACATCAAAGAGTTGAACAGGAGCTCCATGATTGGCTACTCCTAAAATCCTACAAAAATTACAGTAGGTACTACAAGTCAAGGAAGGTTCATCACCCAAATTTCAACCCATTTGGATGAACCAGGTGAACTACACAAAATTCACTAGTGGCAGAACAGATTGCAAAAGGAAAATACTTTGTACTACCAAACCATGCAAATCAAGCATATGACTACATCAAGGGCTGTATATTGCTATAAAATGAGCCCACAAAAATTATCAAACTTAGATCACACTCCTATAATTGATTTATGAATTAATTCCTTCCTAGCTCAACAATCAAGCTTGAACTATAACTCTATATTTCACCACAGAAAGCACACTTGATACTCTATACATAGTACAAGCATGACAATACAAGATCATAGGAGCAAGAATCATATTTTTCAGAGCATTAAATGAATTACTATGAATTTCCTAAGATTAATCCAATATCCAAGATTAATTAGAACTACACAGAAAATCATCACAAACATGGAAACTCATATTTTTTACAGATACTACATCTCATAAGAAAAATATAGGAACTTGAATCACTGGATTTGGCCAAGTATTCTAGGAGATATGCATTTTACAAGATTAAACCGAAATCGGAATTCATTTTCCTATTTTCGAGATAGGACGAGACACTTTGCATAAGGGTCCCTAGACTTTCCAGAAATTGCACAGACCCTTATCTGAAAGTATATGTGTCGGGCAACCTTGCACCAAGGACCTCACCTTTCTTCTAATTCTAAAACACGGTCCTCGAGATGGGGAAACGAGAGGCGGCACGCCGCTATTCCGGCGACGGGGATGCCTCCGGCGGCCATGAAGGGGCGGAGGGGGCGGCGCGGCTCCTAGGCGACCCCACCGGTGCCCTCGAGATAGGCCGGGCGGCCCAAGCCGTCTTCCGCTGCGCACGCCGCGGCGCTCGCGCCGGCGGTGACGATGGCGTGTGCGTGTGCGCAAGCGGGGCGGGGCTGCTAGGACAAGCGGTGGCGCTGCGGGTGGCTGGTCGCGCGACGGCGCTCGCGGCCACCTGGCCATGGCAACAGCGGGCGGCGAAGCTCGGCGCGGCTTTCGGTGGCGGAGTAGAACGAGAAAGGAAGGGAGAGACAGAGAGAGATGGAGAATGAGAGTGGAGAAGAGAAAATCAAGCTCTTTCCACTTCATCAATTGAAGCATGACACATGGAAGAGGAGGTGGCAAGATAGAAGGTGCAGGAAGGCCAAGAGGTGGCATGGATGTTGATGTCAACTCTGATAATTGGAATCTAACTTCACTGCAACGCAGGCAAGCCCCGGAGCATGCAACCCATTTCTATTTCTGCAAATATTTTACACTATAAGTCTAGTGTAATGTGCATTAAGTTAATAGGAGTTGGTTGATACCGTTGCCGCATGTCTACCTTGATCTACTTTTACATCATGATATCCCACTAGTATGAGTAGGTCGATTTCTTATGCTTAGCCATGCTTAGACTTCGGTAGAAGTTGTAGGCATTAATCTTTGATCATGATTTACCATTGTATCTTTGCTTCTCTAGACCTAAAGATGGGTCACGAGGGCATAAGAATATGGTTATATTAAATTGAGACCGGTCGGGTAACTTGCATCGGGAATGGAGTCTTGATGTAGTGTTTTCGACTTGTCGATTAAGGACCGGCCGTTGTAGGCCAGCTGGACAAGACTTTGCAACTACTCACATATCTACGGAAAAGCTTTACCCTAGGATAATCTAAGGACTAGTACGGTGAGCCCGTGCCTTTGGGAGTGGCGAGATGGCGGGAGTACAATACCCTCGTGGGCCGTGTCCCCCGGATTGGAGGTGTAAGTGTACTCTCGGGTGGCGTGGAAGCTGAGCCTAGTTCTAGAATGTCCGACGGTATTGTTGATATAATTGTGGGTTAGAGTCCCACTTATATCGTGTGTTTAGGGATCCTCAGCTGAGTAAATCGGTTCAAATCGTCGTGCTCCTCGGTTATGGAGACTTGATCCTCCGACCATACATCGTAGCAATCAAGTGAAACATGAAAGAATTGGTTCTTGGTGACTCTTGGTTTCAAGAAGAAGGCAGTTGGAAAGATAATCTCAAGTGTAATGCTTAATATGATTGCTGGAAATAGAACAGGTGCTAATCTAGCTTTAGTAGGTTGAATTAAGCGATGCTTTTATTCTGTTTAAAACATTGAAAGTAAGGTTTCAAGATTAGTAATGCTTTTACGCAAAACTCCCCTTTTCTAGCTCAACTACTCAAAAGCCGGCATATCCTTGAGAGTCTTTTCTTTTAGTCGGGTAAGTCTTGCGGAGTACCTTCATGTACTCGGGGTTTGTTCTACCCACATTGCGAGTCTTGGCTGTTGCTTCCAACCATGTTGTGTCATTTGGGCTCGACATGATTTGGTCTCTCGCGACTTAGGTGTCCTACCTAAGTTGTTTTTGTAGCTCTACTCTACTTCCACATTTAAGTTAAGTTTGTAAAATGTTAACTTATTCATTATTGTAAACTTTTTATTGTTATCATTCTTCCGCACTCTGATATATATATATTTTGTAACAAATGTTGTAATGTTGGAGTTACTCCATTGTTGATCCCAACTGTGGCAGAACCTCCTAAGTAATGTGGCCCACATGCACTAATCCTCGTCTAAACAGACCTCAGATTACTATGCATGTGTTCCACACGACTTATGAAGCCCTGTCGATGTTCTAAATGAACACCGATTAAACCACAATTTTACTCATACCCGGGATCAACAATGGAGTAACCCCAACATTACAACATTTGTTACAAAATATATATATCAGAGTGCGGAAGAATGATAACATTAAAAAGTTTACAAAATATGAATAAGTCAACATTTTACAAACTTAACTTAAATGTGGAAGTAGAGTAGAGCTACAGAAAACAACTTAGGTAGGACACCTAAGTCGCGAGAGGAGACCAAATCATGTCGAGCCCAAATACACAACATGGTTCGAAGCAACAAGCCAAGACTCGCAACAGGGGTAGAACAAACCCCGAGTACATGAAGGTACTCCGCAAGACTTACCCGACTAAAAGAAAAGACTCTCAAGGATATGCCGGCTTTTGAGTAGTTGAGCTAGAAAAGGGGAGTTTTGCGTAAAAGCATTACTAATCTTGAAACCTTACTTTCAATGTTTTAAACAGAATAAAAGCATCAACTTCTATTATATCTATTAAAGCTAGATTAGCACCTATTCTATTTCCGACAATCAAATTAAGCATTACACTTGAGATTATCTTTCCAGCTGCCTTCTTCTCGATTCCACGAGTCACCAAGATCCAATTCTTTCATATTTCACTTGATTGCTACGATGTATGGTCGAACCGATTTACTCAGCTGAGGATCCCTAAACACACGATATAAGTGGGACTCTAACCCACAATTATATCAACAATACCGTCGGACATTCTAGAACTAGGCTCAGCTTCCGCGCCACCCGAGAGTACACTTACACCTCCAATCCGGGGGACACGGCCCACGAGGGTATTGTACTCCCGCCATCTCGCCACTCCCAAAGGCACGGGCTCACCGTACTAGTCCTTAGATTATCCTAGGGTAAAGCTTTTCCGTAGATATGTGAGTAGTTGCAAAGTCTTGTCCAAATGGCCTACAACGGCCGGCCCTTAATCGACAAGTCGAAAACACTACATCAAGACTCCATTCCCGATGCAAGTTACCCGACCGGTCTCAATTTAATATAACCATATTCTTATGCCCTCGTGACCCATCTTTAGGTCTAGAGAAGCAAAGATACAATGGTAAATCATGATCAAAGATTAATGCCTACAACTTCTACCGAAGTCTAAACATGGCTAAGCATAAGAAATCGACCTACTCATACTAGTGGGATATCATGATGTAAAAGTAGATCAAGGTAGACATGCGGCAACGGTATCAACCAACTCCTATTAACTTAATGCACATTACACTAGACTTATAGTGTAAAATATTTGCGTAAATAGAAATGGGTTGCATGCTCCGGGCTTGCCCGAGTTGCGTGAAGTTAGATTTCAATGGTCGACTTGACACCAACACCATGGATGGATAACACCAACATCAAGAGGGATGACTCGACATCATTGGTGGATGACCTTCTCGAATACCCTTGTCGGATGACACCTCTCCAAACTTTGATCAACACGATCCACCCCACTCTCGTATCATCTACACGTAATTAATGATGCGTGATTTAGAACGATGAGCTCATGGCATGATGCATGAAGATACATGATGAAAGCATAACAACTAGATTAACTTGAGTACAACTTTCCTTCGCGATAGAGTTGCAACCCAACGAAACTAGCTTAACGAAATTCCCTAGGGTTACACAGGTGAAGCTACTCTAGATAAAATAACCAGCAGATCAAGATAATTCATACAAGTCATCAAAGTGCCCAAGGTCACTAAAGTTAATGACCTAAGGTCTTCAATCAATCCCAAAGTCACTCAAGAAAATCCTAAGTCATAAAGAACTAAATAAGCAATTAAGATCTATTAAATAAATAAACATAAAATAATGACTAAATAAAAAGTTGTCAAATAAATCTCAAAAATTAAACTTAAGCTTCTCATGGCCTGAGAAGGCTACAAAATAATTTTCAAGATTTTTGGAGTAATAAATAAATGACTAAAAATAAAGGAAGGAGCATTTTTCAATTAAAGAGACTAATTTTTGAACATATCAAAATCACTCAAAATAGGCATATTATATTTTTCCTAGATAGAGAACATCATAGGGAGCACACACAAAAATTTTCAGAATTTTTGGAGCTCTAAAAAGATTTATATGAAAATAACAAATATCGGCACTATTCATAGGTTTTAAAAAGGTAAAACCCGAAAAAAGAAAAAACAGACACACCGGGCCGAAACCGGCCCGGCTCGGCCCAAATTAAAGAGAAGGCCGGCACAGTCGTCGCCCGCCCGCACCCCGGCTTGCGGTTTGCGAGAAAAGTACTTGGGTCATTACAAAATTTCAAACAAGTCCCCGGCACTATTTGACACTATTCACATGTGTCATGATTTTTGCACCAAGGCCCTTCCCTTTCTCTTAATTCATATCACGAGGTCCTCCCTCTCCACGTAACGTAGCAACGCAGGGGAGGGTCACGTCGGCCGGGGTTTCTGCCGCGGTGAGGTCGCCGGCAACGGCGAGGACACCGGAGCGCTCCCCGCGATCCTCGCATCGATCCGGGTCAAGTATGGGGTGGCTAGGGTTTCAGAGCACACACAGCCGCGGCCATGGCGGCTCGGCGGAGCGGCGGCGCGGTTGCAACGACAGCCGGAGCTTCTCCGGTGAGGGCGACGCGAGCACACGAGCCTAGAAGACCACGCGAACCCAGTGCGCTAGCTAATCTGGCGGGCGGATGGCTCTAACGACGATGGCCACGCTCGTGGCGGCTGGCATGGTGTTGCCGGCGGCACACCCGTAGAGCAGCGACGACGACCCAACTTAGACCCGACCAAAAGCACCAAAAGCTCCAGGAGCTCACCGTAGACACGAGGCGCACGACGAAGCTGACTCGGCGGTGTCGGGGATATGAACTTGGCGGCGGCAGGGATGGCGGCGGTGAACTCCGGCGGCGACGATGGCGTTCCGGAGTGACCTGTGGAGAAATGAAGAAACCAAGGGAAGCATCAAAGGCCGGAGATGAAGGCGACCTCGGCTGCCAAAGGAATTTGAAAAATGACGACAGACGACGACAAATTGCAGTGACGAGTTCGCGGCGGCTCGGCGGTCGGACACGAAGAAGATGATGGGCGTGCGGCGATTCTAGCGAGAGCAAGGCGCCATCTTCTTGCTTTATAGATGCGCGAGGACGAGGCGAGTGCAGCGGTGGTATTTTCTTGGGCGGAAGCGACGCAACGGCGACGGCAAGCGGAGGCCGAGCTCGGGGCGGCAATGGCGATGGCGATGGCGGCCGAGAAGAAGAAAGGATAAGGAGGGGGAGGAGGAGTGGTTGGCCGGCCGGATTTAAGGCGCTAGGACGGCGGACGGAGAGGCGACACGGGGCGGATAAGCTCGAGCTCGGGCGCGCGCTGGCGACCGGCGGCGACCGGGCGGCATGGCGCCGGCGACGAGGAACAGAGGGGGAAAAGTGATGATGACGTCAGCACTATAGCAGAGACAGGATTTTGCAAATTACTCCCTAAAGTTGTACTGCACTCGAAAAACTCCAAAAATCAACCCTAGCTAATTTTTCATGCTCTACAATTTTCTCAACTGGACCATTTTCAAATTTTGAAAGGAAAATTGAATTTGAATCAAATTTTGAAAAGGGGACAAAAACCCTAGAATGAAATATATGAAATTACTTTTGATTTTTCTAAAGAACTTGAAAAACTCCAAAACTATGGAATACTCAACTTTTCAAACTGCACATTTTCTCCAAAAAGAGTTTTTCCAAAATATGCATAGTTTTTGAATTATGGATTTGAAATCAAAAGGGGACAACCGCTTGGAAAACTGTATTTTCAAATTTATTTGAAATTCTTTTTGGAAACTTGAAAAACTTTGAACACCAACATTGAAGCTCTCATCAAGACCCACAATATTGCTTTTTGGACCAACCCTAAATTCTTTGTAGATTTTGAAATAGAGAAAAGGGGGTAAATCGGGGTTTTCGGGAAAACGGGGTTTTTGAAACGAGAATTGGAGCTCGATTTAATTTCTACACTAACTAATCGGGCATTAGCAATCACAAGCATCATTTCATATGTAAAACAAAGCATCACATCAAAAATAATATTAAAACATGAATGCATTAATGCCATGATGCTCGATGATTAGGCCTTAATAAAATTCTAAATCAAGTTTTAGTTGCAATTAACATCTAGGATGTTACATCCTTTCCCCCTTAAAGAAATCTCGTCCCGAGATTTTGGAGCAACAAAATCCCGTGGGGTAAGTAATGGAAAAGGAAATGTGTCAAGCAAATCAACTTGACCGAAGTTCATAGATCATCAAGGTTCGATTCGAGAGTTACAACCATGAGATGAAAGTGGTTACAACCGACAAGGTATTTAGAGTTTCAAGGGAGTTTCAAAGAAGTAATTCCTAAGATAAGTTCGAAGAGTAGGATACATTGTCATGAGACTATAATGGCTCATGCCCACAAATCTTGGTACCTACGCGCACCCAGCGGCAACTTGTGTGCCCGGGTCACACAAGAGACCCTAGGTTCCGTCGCGGCACCAGGGTTACGGAACACGGCACCACTATAGGGCACAACAACAGTAACCTACATTTTGAAACATTGATACAGTAACCGAGATCAGAAGTCGGTCACAACCACAAGGTTTCTTTAGGATTCAAAGAACAACTTTGAATCCCTATGGAGTGTCGAATGATCGATAGCACATTAAGTATGAACTATAATAGTTCAGGAGCACCGACTATGATACCAGTGCACGACTTGGCGAAAACTCAAGTGGTCGCGAATCACGGGAGATTCCAGGTTGACACGGCACCATAGTTACGGTCGAGACACCACTACAGAATACAATCAATATGACTCTTGGCCAACAAAGTCGGATATCAAGGTCAAGAAATTAGAATGTGCAAACAAGGACTGCACCCAAGAGGAGCATGATCATTGACCCGGATAACGACGAACACTCGGGTTCGGCGATGTTTCCAAGTCATAAGTCATGATACCCTAGAAGACATATTCATAGTGATATACAAGTGAGATATATGTCGTCAAACGACATCAAGGAGATAGCACAGGTCAGAGTTGAAAGGAATCAAAGTATGACACATACTCAGCAAAAGAATTAAGGATTCACACTAGTTTCAGTTTTCAAGGTAAGAGTGTACTTCAGGGCATATTCCACAAATTTCCAAGGATCAGAAACTTATGGAGTACAGGATTATTAATAGGTGATAAAAACCTGGTATAAGATGAGATTCAGCAATGGAACAATTATAAAAGCTATAACTGTTCTTCAAACATAGGGAGGGAATTGTAAGCACCACCATAGATCACATCATAATGACTTTCGACAATTATTTGTCGAATATCAAGGTCAAGAGATTAGCATGTTCAGAGAATGTGAACACACTAATTGTGAACTATAAGGTTTCATGATCATAGACCCCGACATTAGCGAACGCCCGGCAGTAATTCCTTATGGTCATAAGCCACGGGAGACCCCGGGTTTCATCGCTATTTCCCGGTCATAGATCATGGTACCTTAGAGAACATAATCAAGTTATGAACAAATGAGATATATGTCATCAAATGACACCAAGGAGATAGTATGTGTCGGAGTTGAAAGAATCAAGGCATGGCACATACTTAACAAAAGAATCAAGAATTTGTACCGGTTTCATCTTTAAGATAATGATGTATATCAAGGTATATTCCACAAATTCCCAAAGATCGAAATTTATGAAATAAAAGATTCAATTGATAAACAATCCTGGTACATGGCGAGATTTAACAATAGAAGAATCATAAAGGAATATAACCATTCCAACCTTAAGGGGATCTTTTAACTTCCAAAAGATTTTCATATGATACGCTCGTCCTATCGTCCTCACAATGTTAGAGAACTTCATCTTCACCAAGTTAGTGAATTAGAGGGCTTGTTAGGCGAGCTTGTTAAAAGACACTTCGTGCGAAGCTTTTGTTGAGGAAGTTGACTTCCATGTTGACCATTTGAAGAAGTGCAGAAACTTCTCAAAGTCTTTCGGCGGGAAAGAAAATAGATAAGGATCCATTTTTAATTTGTTAACTTCAAAAACTTTTATATAGTAAAATCATTTTGAAGTTTTCAAATGTAATGTTGTAGCCGATCCAAAGTATGAGCTCGATACCACCTGCTCGTGAGCTCATACTTTGGATCAGCTACAACATTACATTTGAAAACTTCAAAATGATTTTACTATATAAAAGTTTTTGAAGTTAACAAATTAAAAATGGATCCTTATCTATTTTCTTTCCTCACAAAGACTTTGAGAAGTTTCTGCATTCTTCAAATGGTCAACATGGACGTCAACTTCTCAACCAAAGCTTCGCTGGAGTGTCTTTAAACAGCTTACCTAACAAGCCCTCTAATTCACTAACTTGGTGAAGTTGAAGTTTTCTAATATTGTGAGGACGTATAGGACGAGCGTATCATATGAAAATCTTTTGGAAGTTAAAAGATCCCCTTAAGGTTGGAATAGTTATATTCCTTTATGATTGTTCTATTGTTAAATCTCGCCATGTACCAGGATTGTTTATCAATTGAATCTTTTATTTCATAAATTTCTGATCTTTGGGAATTTGTGGAATATACCTTGATATACATCATTATCTTAAAGATGAAACCTGGTACAAATTCTTGATTCTTTTGTTAAGTATGTGCCATGCCTTGATTCTTTCAACTCCGACACATACTATCTCCTTGGTGTCATTTGATGACATATATCTCATTTGTTCATAACTTGATTATGTTCTCTAAGGTACCATGATCTATGACCGGAAATAGCGATGAAACCCGGGGTCTCCCGTGGCTTATGACCATAAGGAATTACCGCCGGCGTTCGCTAATGTCGGGGTCTATGATCATGAAACCTTATAGTTCACAATTAGTGTGTTCACATTCTCTGAACATGCTAATCTCTTGACCTTGATATTCGACAAATAATTGTCGAAAGTCATTATGATGTGATCTATGGTGGTGCTTACAATTCCCTCCCTATGTTTGAAGAACAGTTATATCCGTTATAATTGTTCCATTGCTGAATCTCATCTTATACCAGGTTTTTGTTACCTGTTAATAATCCTGTACTCCATAAGTTTCTGATCCTTGGGATTCTGTGGAATATGCTCTGAAGTACACTATTACCTTGAAAACTGAAACTAGTGTGAATCCTTAATTCTTTTGTTAAGTATGTGTCACACCTTGATTTCTTTCAACTTCGGCACATGCTATCTCCTTGATGTCGTCTCGACGACGTATATCTCGCTTTCATGTCACTATAATTGTGTCCTTAAGGAACCATGATTCATGACTTGGAAACATCGTCGAAACCTAGGGTCGCCGTGTGGTGTTACCGGGCATTCGCCGTTACCCAAGTCTATGATCATGAACCCTTATAATCCAAAATTAAGTGTGTTCTCATTCTTTGAACATGCTAATCTTTTGATCATAATATTTGACAAATGTTTGTCAAAAGTCATTTTGATGTGTTATATAGTGGTGTCTCGACCCGTGACTATGGTGCCGTGTCAACTGAAATCTCCCGTGATTTGCGACCACATGAGTTTTCACCAGGCTATGCACAGTATCGTAGTAGATCACAATGGATGTACTTTACTTATTGAATATTCTTGGGATTCAAAGTTGTTCTTTGAACTCCCTAAATACCTTGTGGTTGTGACCGACTTCTGATCTCGGTTACTGTATCAATGTTTCAAAATGTGGGTTACTGTTGTTGTGCCCTATAGTGGTACCGTGTTCCGTAACTCTGGTGCCACGACGGAACCTAGGGTCTCTTGTGTGACCCGGTCACACAAGTTGCCGCTGGGCGCGAGTAGGTACCAAGAATTGTGGGCATGAGCCATTATAGTCTCATGACAATGTACCCTATTTTTCAAACTTATCTTGAGAATTATTGCTGAAACTCCCTTGAAACTCTAAATACCTTGTCAGTTGTAACCACTTTTATCTCATGGTTGTAACTCTCGAATCGAACCTTGTTGTTCTATGAACTTCTGTCAAGTTGATTTGCTTGACACATTTCCTTTTCCATTACTTACCCCACGGGATTTTGTTGCTCCAAAATCTCGGGACGAGATTTCTTTAAGGGGAAAGGATGTAACATCCTAGATGTTAATGACAACTAAAACCTGTTTAAGAAGTTTTGTTAAAACCTAATCATCGAGCATCATGGCATAAATGCATTCATGTTTTAATATTATTTTTGATGTGATGCTTTGTTTTACATATGAAATGATGCTTGTGATTGCTAATGCCCGATTAGTTAGTGTAGAAAGTAAATCGAGCTCCAATTCTCGTTTCAAAAACCCCGTTTTCCCGAAAACCCCGATTTACCCCCTTTTCTCTATTTCAAAATCTACAAAGAATTTGGGGTTGGTCCAAAAAGCAATATTGTGGGTCTTGATGAGAGCTTCAATATTGGTGTTCAAAGTTTTTCAAGTTTCCAAAAAGAATTTCAAATAAATTTGAAAATACGGGTTTCCTAGCTTGTCCCCTTTGATTTCAAATCATAATTCAAAAACTATGCATATTTTGGAAAAACTCTTTTTGGAGAAAATGTGTAGTTTGAAAAGTTGAGTATTCCATAGTTTTGGAGTTTTTCAAGTTCTTTAGAAAAATCCAAAGTAATTTCAAATATTTCATTCTAGGGTTTTTGTCCCCTTTTCAAAATTTGATTCAAATTCAATTTTCCTTTCAAAATTTGAAAATGTGCCAGTTGAGAAAATTGTAGAGCATGAAATTTCAGCTAGGGTTGCTTTTTGGAATTTTTCGAGTACAGTTCAAAAATTAGAAGTAATTTGCAAAGTTCACTTGCTGCTACAGTTGCTGACGTCATCATCGTCCTTGTACCTCACTGGCGCCCTCACCGCTGAGCCATGGCGGCCATGCCGGCCGGTCGCCGCGGTCGCCAGCGCACGGCCGTAGGGGAAGCTTCTCGCCGCCTCGTGTCGCCTCCACCGCCCGTTGTCCCTTGCGCCATTAAGCCGCGGCCCGGACCCCTCCTCCTCTCCTTGGTCCTATAAAGCCGAGCAGCTATCGTCGTGCTTTGGTTTTCCTCCGCTCGCCACCGGCCGCCATCGTTTCGCCGGCAAAATTCGCCATCACCGCTCCACCTCCGCCTGCTTGGTCTCGTCCACAGCTCCGCCAGGTCGTGGCGCATCTCCTAAGCCTACTCGAGCCGTCCAATTTCACCCGAGCCGCCGCGAAGACGTCTTCTTCCTCACGGTCGGCGTCGGTGCCGCCGCGAACTCCTCGCCGTGGACTGGCCATCCCGGTCAACCTTTTTCTTTCTTTTTCTTCATCTTTGTATTCGCCTTAGCGTCCTGGTTACGGTCGGCTCACTCGTCTTTGCAGTTGGCAACCAGTCGCGCCGGAACGCTAACCTTGCTGGCGAGTTCATCGTCGCCGCCATCCCTGTCGCCGCTGAGCTCCTGCCTCCGCCTGGTCCGAGTCGTCATCATCGCGCGCATCATGAACGTGGTGAGCTCCTGGAGCTTTTAGTGCTTTTGGTCGAGTCTAAGTCGAGTCGTCGTCGCTGCTCTACGGGTGTGCCGCCGGCAACACCATGCCAGCCGCCACGAGCGTGGCCATCGTCGTTAGAGCCATCCGCCCGCCAGATTAGCTAGCGCACTGGGTTCGCGTGGTCTTCTAGGCTCGTGTGCTCGCGTCGCCCTCACCGGAGAAGCTCCGGCTGTCGTTGCAACCGCGCCGCCGCTCCGCCGAGCCGCCATGGCCGCGGCTGTGTGTGCTCTGAAACCCTAGCCACCCCATACTTGACCCAGATCGATGCGAGGGACTGCGGGGGAGCGCTCCGGTGTCCTCGCCGTTGCCGGCGACCTCACCGGCGGCAGGAAACCCCTGGCCGACGTGACCCTCCCCTGCGTTGCTCTGTTCTGTGGAGAGGGAGGACCTCGTGATATGAATTAAGAGAAAGGGAAGGGCCTTGGTGCAAAAATCATGACACATGTGAATAGTGTCAAATAGTGCCAGGGACTTGTTTGAAATTTTGTAACAGCCCAAGTACTTTTCTGCAAAACTGCCAAGCCAGGGTGCGGGCAGGCCTGACCAGGCCGGCCTTCTCTTTTGGCTGGGCCGAGCTGGGCCGGTTTCGGCCCAGGTGTCTGTTTTTCTTTTTTCGGGTTTTACCTTTTTCTGAAACCTATGAATAGTGCTGATATTTGTTATTTTCATATAAATCTTTTTAGAGCTCCAAAAATTCTGAAAAATTTTTGTGTGTGCTCCCTATGATGTTCTCTATCTAGGAAAAATATAATATGCCTATTTTGAGTGATTTTGATATGTTCAAAAATTAGTCTCTTTAATTGAAAAATGCTCCTTCCTTTATTTTTAGTCATTTATTTATTACTCCAAAAATCTTGAAAATTATTTTGTAGCCTTCTCGTGGCCATGAGAAGCTTAAGTTTAATTTTTGAGATTTATTTGACAACTTTTTATTTAGTCATTATTTTATGTTTATTTATTTAATAGATCTTAATTGCTTATTCACTTCTTTATGACTTAGGGTTTGAGTGTTTTTGAGATTGATTGAAGACCTTAGGTCATTGATCTTAATGACCTTTGGCACTTTAATTAGTTGTTTGTGCTCTCTTGATCAAGTCATTAGGGTTTAGTTGATGTGTTCTTGTATGAATTATCTTGATCTGCTGGTTGTCGTAACTAGAGTGGCTTCACCTATGTAACCCTAGGTTTTGTTTAATTAATGTTGTTAGAGTACAACTGTATCGCGAAGGAAAGTTGTACTCAAGTGATCAAGTTGTTATGCTTTCATCCATGTATCATCATGCATCATGCCAGGAGCTCATCGTTCTAAATCACGCTTCATTAATTACGTGTAGTTGTTTCGAGAGTGAGGTGGATTGTGTTGATCGACGTTCGGAAAGATGTCGTCCGACAGTGGTACTCGAGAAGGTGTCATCCATGGTGTTGATGTCAACTCTGATAATTGGAATCTAACTTCATCGCAACGCGAGCAAGCCCCGGAGCATGCAACCCATTTCTATTTCGCAAATATTTTACACTATAAGTCTAGTGTAATGTGCATTAAGTTAATAGGAGTTGGTTGATACCGTTGCCGCATGTCTACCTTGATCTACTTTTACATCATGATATCCCACTAGTATGAGTAGGTCGATTTCTTATGCTTAGCCATGCTTAGACTTCGGTAGAAGTTGTAGGTCATTAATCTTTGATCATGATTTACCATTGTATCTTTGCTTCTCTAGACCTAAAGATGGGTCACGAGGGCATAAGAATATGGTTATACTAAATTGAGACCGGTCGGGTAACTTGCATCGGGAATGGAGTCTTGATGTAGTGTTTTCGACTTGTCGATTAAGGACCGGCCGTTGTAGGCCAGCTGGACAAGACTTTGCAACTACTCACATATCTACGGAAAAGCTTTACCCTAGGATAATCTAAGGACTAGTACGGTGAGCCCGTGCACTGGGAGTGGCGAGATGGCGGGAGTACAATACCCTCGTGGGCCGTGTCCCCGGTTGGAGGTGTAAGTGTACTCTCGGGTGGCGCGGAAGCTGAGCCTAGTTCTAGAATGTCCGACGGTATTGTTGATATAATTGTGGGTTAGAGTCCCACTTATATCGTGTGTTTAGGGATCCTTAGCTGAGTAAATCGGTTCGAATCGTCGTGCTCCTCGGTTATGGAGACTTGATCCTCCGACCATACATCGTAGCAATCAAGTGAAACATGAAAGAATTGGTTCTTGGTGACTCTTGGTTTCAAGAAGAAGGCAGTTGGAAAGATAATCTCAAGTGTAATGCTTAATATGATTGCTGGAAATAGAACAGGTGCTAATCTAGCTTTAGTAGGTTGAATTAAACTGATGCTTTTATTCCTGTTTAAAACATTGAAAGTAAGGTTTCAAGATTAGTAATGCTTTTCTGCAAAACTCCCCCTTTTCTAGCTCAACTACTCAAAAGCCAGCATATCCTTGAGAGTCTTTTCTTTTAGTCGGGTAAGTCTTGCGGAGTACCTTCATGTACTCAGGGTTTGTTCTACCCCTGTTGCAGGTGCTGACTGTTGCTTCGAACCATGTTGTGTCGCTGGGCTCGACATGATTTGGTCTCCTCTCGCGACTTAGGTGTCCTACCTAAGTTGTTTTCTGTAGCTCTACTCTACTTCCACATTTAAGTTAAGTTTGTAAAATGTTAACTTATTCATTATTGTAAACTTTTTATTGTTATCATTCTTCCGCACTCTGATATATATATATTTTGTAACAAATGTTGTAATGTTGGAGTTACTCCATTGTTGATCCCGGGTATGAGTAAAATTGTGGTTTAATCGGTGTTCGTTTAGAACATCGACAGGGCTTCATAAGTCGTGTGGAACACATGCATAGTAATCTGTGGCAGAACCTCCTAAGTAATGTGGCCCACATGCACTAATCCTTGTCTTAACAGACCTCGGATGATAATGCATGTGTTCCACAGACTTAATTAGCTCTGTCGGGTTAAACCCGAAACCTCCACGATTCTCCGAGCAAGGATCAATCATTACAAGAGACATTGCAGTGTACAACAGTTTTACAATAAAATAATATACATCAGAGTATAAGAGCGGAAGTCTTACAAACATAAGTTACAAGCCTATAAGTTTTAATCTTACAAAACCTGAGTTAAGTTATTACAAACCATAAAGTAGTAGATAGCATTACGATAACTTTATACAACACCTCGTACGTGATGCTTGCCCAAGGCCAAACACACTACTCGTCGTCACTCTCCGAACGACCGTCATGCAACGGGGTTCGAAACACACCCGAGCATGAGACTCACTCCGCAACAAGGTTTTAACAAACCCCGAGTACAAAAGTACTCAACAAGACTAACCCGACGAAAAAGGTGGTGAAGACTCGGAATGCGAGCCGATAGGAATCAAGGTAAGGTTCAAGCAAGAATCAATTCTTTTGCGTAAAAGCCACTAAGAGTGAGTCCTTAACCTCAAGTTTTACTTTCAAGTTAACCCGTGGGGTTATTTATGCTAAACTAACTCCTAGATAAACCACAGATCAAGATAATTCATACAACTCTCTTTTATCTCTATCATAAAGTAGCCACCAGTTTATCTACGATGAATGGTCGGAGGATCAAGTCTCCATAACCGAGGAGCACGACGATTCGAACCGATTTACTCACTGAGGATCCCTAAACACACGATATAAGTGGGACTCTAACCCACAATTATATCAACAATACCGTCGGACATTCTAGAACTAGGCTCAGCTTCCGTGCCATCCGAGAATACTTGTACACCTCCATTCCGGGTTACGTCCCACGAGGGTAACTAGCATTCCCGCCATCTCGCCACTCCCAATGCACGGGCTCACCGTACTAGTCCTTAGATTATCCTAGGGTAAAGCTTTTCCGTAGATATGTGAGTAGTTGCAAAGTCTTGTCCAGCTGGCCAAACAACGGCCGGTCCTTAATTGACAAGTCGGAAACACTACATCAACCATATGATGCAAGTTACCCGACCGATCTTACTAATCATTAGCTACCAACAAGTAAGATGCCACATGTGAAATCAACTTCCAACAGGTTACGAAGTAACACAGTTGAAAACCTATTTATTAAAGCAAGACTAAGCATACTACGCATTTTCGAAATAAACCGGTACCAAGGATGATATACAAGTAACAAGGTAGGTAATGCATCAATTAGGGTTTCCCGCAACTCCTATTACTTAATGCATCAAAGCAAAAGCACAAATGGTAAAAGCTTTGAAATACAAGGTAGGGTTTGAATGTAACCGGGCTTGCCTTGATCGAGAGCGTAGACGAAACCGGCCTCGTCAACACCGGAAACACCGAAACCCGACTCCGAACTGGTTCCTCCTTCGACCGGGTCAACGGGATTCTCTTCTTTCACGTAATCTACACGATATTGATATGTTTCAACATGATGGAATATATAACATGATGCTCAACAGATGCATAAGAAGATTAAGGACAAGCGCAATCAATTAATTAAAGTGCCGAAGGTCATTAGGGTTGATAACCTAGGGTCTTCACTCAAATCCAAAGTCAAACAATTAATTGATTAACTAAGGAAATTAAATCCTAAAACAAATGTTGTCAAATTGATTTCAAAAATTAATTTTAAGTAGCTTATACCAAGAACAGTGCACCAATAAATTTTCATGATTTTTGGATAAATAAATAAATTACTAAAAATCGAGAAGACTCACTTTTTAAATAAAAGGACTAATTTTTGAACATAGCAAAAGTACTCAAATTTGGCATTTTGAGTTGCCTCTAGCAGAATTTTCTTATAATAATAGTTATCAAGAGAGTATCAAGATGCCTCCCTTCAAGCCTTGTATGGCCGAAAGTGTAGGACTCCTTTGAATTGGGTAGAAACTGGGAAAGAATGTATTATGGAAGTGACTTCGTCAAAGATGCCGAAGAGCAAGTCCGGAAAATCGAGAAAAAATATGGAAGCTGCTCAAGCTCGACAAAAGAGTTATGCGATAAGCGAAGGAAGTCTATTGAGTTCAAGGTGGATGACCATGTATATCTCAAGGTGTCGCCCATGAAAGGTGTGAAACGTTTGGTGTGAAGCGTAAACTCGCGCCTCGTTATATTGGACCTTATCCAATCATTGAGAAGTGTGGAAAAGTAGCCTATAAACTTCAACTACCTCCCGAAATGGGAACTATCTTTCCGCCTTCCATGTCTCCCGATTGAAGAAATGTCTTCGCATCTCGGAAGAAGAAGTTAAAGTCGGGGTATCAAATTACAATCGATCTTTCCTATGAAGAAGAGCCGAGTGAAGGTATTGGATGTTATAGAACGGGTGACTCGCAGTCGAGTGGTGAAATTATTCAAAGTGGTTTGGAGTAACCACGGTGAGAAAGATGCAACATGGGAACGAGAGGACTATTTGAAAAATACTTATCCATTCTTCTATTCCAAATGGTACGCTTTTCAAAATCTCGGGACGAGATTTTCTTAAGGGAAAATTTGTAACACCTCAAGTGTTAGGGCCTAATTACTTGTGCATAAGCATCTTTGTTTTGGATTATGTCATTGCATTTGATTGTGATTTGAAATTTGAAATTCAAATTCAAATTTGAAAACCTAAATTCAAAAATATTGGGAATTTTGATATGGTTCAAAAAGCAAAAATGAAATTCAATTTATTTTGAACACTTTTCATGTTTGAACTTTTTCAAGTTTCAATATGAAATTTTGAGAAAATGAAAAAGGGAAAATCTACCTCTTGCAACAGTCTTGCCGCGCCATACTCCGCCCCTGCTCACCTTCGCCGCCGTGGCCGCCGAGCGCCTTCCCGGCCTTCCCCGCGACCGGCCGCGTGGGTGAAGTCGCGAAGACGCCCGCCACCTCCGTTTGCACCACCCACGCGGCCGGCCACTCCATCTTCTCTCTTCTCCTTTTCCCCTCTCTCGGTCGCCACCGAGCATCACCCAGCCGCCCTCCAAATTCGCCGTCACCACTCGTCCATTTGCCAATTCAACTCGCCCACAGCTCCGCCACAAGCACCTCTTCCTCACCGACCACACCGTGCCCCACATCGTCGCAAGGTGAGCCCGACCTTGCCGCCGCCATGGCCGCCATGGCCGCGAGCTCGGGTCCGCCGAGCCCCCACTCCCCACCATGATCTTGGTCTTCATTTTCATAGAATTAGGGTCACCCTAGCACCGTGGTGCTCACACCCACGCCCTAGCCATCATCTTCATCGGAGCCGGCGACGCCGCCGTCGCCCGTCCATCTCGCCGCCGACGCCGGCTGCGGACACCGCCGCCCTAGTTCGCAACCCTAATCCACCCCATCTTCTAGCCCATCGTGTTCGCTAGATCACGGGGAGCACGGTGGTACCGGTCTCGTCGTCGGAAAGCTCGCCGGCGTCGAGATTTGGCCGGCGAGACCCCCGCTCCTCCGCTATGGGTCGCTGACGGGTGGGCCCCGTCGGTTCAAGTCGCGCGCGCACGCGCTGTGTCCGCGTGGGCCGCGTCGTCGTCGCTGCTGGGCTGGGCCGCTGCTGCGCTGCCGCGCTTGGGCCGGCCTGCCCCGGCTGAGCCGCCCGCGCGCTGCCGCCACTGCTGGGCCTGCCGCATCGGCCGCTGCTTTGCCGAGCCGGGCCGCTCGCCACGTGGGGCTATTGCTCGCTCGCGCACGTGCCGCCGCTTCTTGCCGGCCGCGCGCGGGCGCGCGCCGCGAGCCAAGTGGGCCGAACTAGTGGAATCGGCCCGCGTGCCTGTTTTCCTTTTTAAAAATGTTTTTCAAATTTAGTTTTGAATGAATAGTGCTAGTATTTGTCTATTTTATATAAAATTATTCCTAGCTCCAAAAATTATGAAAATTTTTGTTTAGCCTTCTCATGAGATGCTTGATCTAGGAAAAATATGAAATCTGAATTTGGGCAATGTTTTGCATGATAATTAATTAGCTCATTTAATTAATAAATGTTTCTTCTTTCAATTTTAATAATTTATTTATTGCTCCAAAAATCCTGAAATTTAATTGGTGACTTAGTTTTGATGTAAGTAGCTTAAAATAAAATTTTGGGCTTAATTAAAATAATTCTTATATTATGCCTTATTTACGATTAATTAATTAATTGTTTAATGCTTTAATTAATCTTTAAACTTGATTAATCATTATAGGGATTGTTTGACTTTTTGGATTGAGTGTTGACCCTAGGTCATTACCCTAATGATCTTTGGCACCTTTACTTAATTGTTTGAGCTCATGTTTTTCATGTCAATATGTTAATAGGGGTTATTATATGTGCCTAAGTTAATTAAAGTAAAATCTTAGGTGCAGGTGTTAGGTCTTTAACTCCAGATGAATTGTTATATGTTCAGTTGTGTAGATCTGGTAAGTGTGTTTGCTTTTCTTAAGAAAAATTCAAAACCCTTGTTATAGTGATTTGAATATAGCTGGAGAACTCGGTAAACGAGTGTCCAGTGATGTAATCATATTAACTTGTCATCATAAGCATCATGTCATCATCACTATCCTCACTTATGCAATCGTTATACTTATTCAATGCACATGCATGCAATAGGTGCGCCAGCGGGAGTGACTGTTGTTGGAGTTCGAGGGAACGTGTCCGCGAGAGCGGAGAATCCTCGGGAGCGAGCGAAGGTTCGGTGATCGAACCGGCGCCGGAGAGGAGGTTGTTCTTGAGTGTCCACGACACGAACCATCAACCTTCGTGAAAGGCAAGCCCGGAGCATTTTAACTTCCTAACTTTTATAATTACTAAATGCTTTATGATTGTTGCATTAAGTTCTAGGAATTGAATTGGCACCCTTACTGCATTTATATCATTCCTTGTCCAGTTATTATCCCTGAAATCCTAATGATATGATACCATAGCATTTGCTTAGCCATGCTTAAACGGTAGAAGTCGAGTGATTGATAATCACTTGCGAGGAATTAGGATGATGGTTCACGGTTGGCTATATGTGCTATCGTGCAAATAACCATGTGTATGTAAATCGAAGGCAAGGCGGAGCGCATGAGCTACAGGGTCGGCCAACCTTGTTAGTGAAGCGTACCGTCGTGCAAATTAATCACACACAAGGAATGGAGCCCATCTTAGTCATGTTGAACAGTGCCTAGCACTTAGCCGGGCGGATCGGAGGTTATCCGCCGCGAAGCCTAGTAGTTCAACTTAGGCCGGATCGCGAAGAGTATCAAGTCTCACCCGCCGACGGGTGTTATAATTCCTGATCCATTGGCATATCCGGCGTGGTATGTCCGTGTGGGAAGTCATGTCCGTAAGTCCGGAGGCGGGTGTTATAATTCACGACCTCATGGCATGGTGGCAACCCTAAGTGAGGCTGTTCGGATCCGTGATTCCCGAGTTGTACGAATGGTGTTCTACGGCTACCCTTGGCCGGGTGTCCGGGAGAGTGTTAGGAATATTTCCCAGCTGGGTTGTAATCGATTCGAATCGCCATCGTCTCTGGATAGTGAGAAGCTTGACGGGATCATCTCCATACTTGAAAACTTTAAGTTGTTTGGATGGTTGATCACACTTTGCAAGATAGCTGATAATGAACTTGATATGGTTATGTATTTCTCTACTCAATTGCTTGTTTAGCACAGGTGCAAACCTAGATAACAGGTTAATGAAGATTTAACTTGATGCTAATAATAATTTGGTTACTCTCAACACTTAAAGCTCTTTATGCAAAATGAGTAAGCCAACTCCACCTATAAAGCTTTGCATAATCCTTGAAGTCTTTATTTCTGTTTCATGTCGGGTAAGTCTTGTTGAGTACAATTGAGTACTCAGGGTTTATTCCCTCCTGTTGCAGATGACATCTTCTATAATGGTTGCTGCAACTACTGCCTTCTCCCTGCCGGGAATGAAGACTAGACCATTGGGCATGGTCTCTAGTAGACTCCTTATCTGTATTGCTTTTGTTGGATATGAGCTTGTACTGGCAATATAAACCTTAACTATAGTTTTGTTTCAAAACTATGCTTCTTCCGCTACCTTGTATTCTGGTTTGTAATAACTAAAGTGTACTCCGATATTATATAATCTATGTAGATTATTTGTAAAAGGTTGTAACAGGTGATGTGGTTATGCTGAATTACTACGATCTTGGTTTGTTGCAAGTTGGTTTGAAATCCTTCGTGATTTCGTTGGACTACCGGGTTTATATAAGACAAAGTATGTGTGTCAACGTATTAGCGGGGACATTTGTACTTAATCTTGTATAAATTGGTCGGTTCTGTGACAGGATGGAAGTTTATACCGCCGCGAAGAGTAGAAGATAGCCAATCACCAGTGTAGTAGCCAATCACCTAGAGAGCTCAAGCACAAGCACAAGGAGGTCGAAACCTCGGCAATCACAAATCGACACAATGATTTTTTACCGAGGTTCACTTGCTTCCCGGCAAGCTAGTCCTCGTTGTGGTGATTGAAAGGTCCTAGTATGGCTAGAGGGGGGGGTGAATAGCCTATTTAAAAAATTCTTCAAGACACTAGAGCAAAATATTAGTAACACAAATGGCGATAAAAGCGGTTTGCTCTAGCTCTAATTGTTAGGCAAGCCAACTATTGCAATTCTAATAAATATAGTCTCTATGGCACACAAATTCCATGTCTCTACTCTAACTAATTAGAGAGCTAGCAAGATAAATAAACTACTCTAAGTTACTCTACTTGCTACTCTACCACAAGATATATTGCAAGTATGAAAGAGAAGGGAAAAAGACTTTTATACCAACGGTGAAGAGTAGAGGATGTTGCCAATCACCAATAAATAATCCCAACAATATAAATATATATATATATATATATATATCAATCACTCCAATGCACCGGGAGACAAGAGATGACACAATTGGTTTTTCTCCCGAGGTTCACTTGCTTGCCGGCAAGCTAGTCCCCGTTGTGTCGACCAACACCTTGGTGGTTCCTCGGTTGTGGCCCTCAAGCCAACACCCCGCAAGGCACCGCAAGAACCCACACACAAGTGCGGTAACTCAATGACACGAGCAATCCACTAGAGTTGGAATTAGGCACTCCGCCGGGGAACCACAACAACCCCTCACAAATTCACCTTGATTGGGGGCGGACACAATCACCAAATCCCCTCACCAATCAATCCAACACCAACCGTCTAGGTGACGGCAATCACCAAGAGTAATAAGAATACCACAATAGCGATCACCACCTAGTGCCAAGAAAATGAATCACAATGCAATGCACACTAGGGTTCCCAACCTCCTCTCATGAACAAGCACCAACCATGAGAATGGAGAGGAGATGGGGGGATCCTCTTGGAGCTCTCAAATCGATCTCTAGAACACTATCCCTCACTTGATTCAAGCTCAAATCAATGGAGTCAAGGGATGGAGGATCGGAGCTCTTTCTTGTTCTAGGGTTTGAGAGAGAGAGCAAGAGAGAGAGAGAGAGCTTTCTTTCAAAATGGCCAAGAGAAGGAGGAAGGAGGGGGAGACCAAGACCTTATGCACCACAGCACCTGCACCTGGCCGGCTCCCAACGACAACTCCCTCCCCGTTGCCAACGGTCGGCAACACGGCGCCGCCTCTGTCTGCTCGCTCGCTCCCAGGAGGAAAAGAACGAAGCCTCGTCTGCCATCCGGTCGAAACGTGGAGTCGAGGGCAACAAACATTCACGGTCTTTTAGTCGCGAGGCGAGGCAAGCAAGCGGCGGCGCGGCCGGCCCACGGCGCGCAAAGCAAGGCGAGCGATAAGGCAGCAGCAAGCAAGCGGGCGCGCGGCCCGGCCCGCGGCGGCCCAACTTGGCAAGTGCCGGCGGCGCGCAGCAGGGCATCGGAGCAGCCGGCGGCCCACGAGGCCCGCAGCGGCGCGCGCGGCCCACGCGGAGGGCGCAGCGCGCCCGGCGGGCGCTCGGCCCAGCGCGCACGCGCCCGGCCGGCCTAGAGGATCGGAGCGGCGGCCCAAGCGGAGCAAGCGGCCCGAGCCGAGCAAACCGCGGCCCAACACGCGGTTTCCCTTTCCTCTTTGGAAATTCCGGCTCGGGATGGATTTTATTCCGGTAGAGCCTCCTCTGTTGAAACGAGAAAGGAGCTCAACCAACAGAGACCCCCGACCGGAAATTCAACCCAGTGAATCGGAAAAACCGGTCAGCAACTCATTTGCTCCAATTTCACCACAAATTCTCATTCCAAATATATCCAAAACAAGATGCTATCTCATCCAAACCATGTCAAACCTCATTTGCACAAAAGATAGCGTTTCTCCAAGACTTTTCAAGGGATATCTCAACCAACTCATCAAGTCACTAAAAAAACCATGCATATGTAAAAGCAAACCGATTTAGTGGCACTAGATGAGTGAGCAATTATGTTATTCCCCTCTTAATAGTACGGTTATCAAACCTAAATCACTCACACCCTCTAGGTGTCTTGAGTGTCAACCGAAAATGACCCTATGCATTTATACCTTTGCCTTGAGTCTATTTTCTGATTTTCTCCATTTCCATTCCAAGGATGAGCACTTGACCATCTTTTGGACCATCACCATCCACCTTGGTACATTTGCTCCATCACTTGGTGTGTACTACCTTGCTCATATTCACAACACTCATGACAAAGGTGAGTACACTAGGTTTCATCAATTACCAAAAACCAAACTAGAGCTTTCAGTGATGCACTTGCTTGGTGAGTTGCCCGCTCAATTGGCTCGGTGCCAAAGACCCCAATGGGGAGCCGCAATCTCCACAAAAGACTATAATCCACAAGCCACGAGCAATCCACTAGAGTATCCTTTCGCGAACTCCCGTGGGGAAGGATCAAGAACCCCTCACAAGAACCCGGTGTGGCCTCGAACAATCACCAAGTCGAGCTCAACCACCACCCGCTGCTCCAAACCGTCTACGGTGACGGGAATCACCGAAGAGTAACAAGAATCCGCAGCTCACTCGATGAACAAGTGCCTCTAGATGCAACTCTCAATGCAAATCACTTGTTCTCACTCAAATCTCTCTCAAGAATGAACAACCTATCCAAGAGATGAGTGGGGAGGAGTGTCTCTAGCTCAAAGTATGCTCAAGAGTGTTAGAATGGGCAAGAGAGAGCTCCCAAGCCGACCAACCTCATATTTATAGAGCCCTCTCCAAAATATGGCCGTTGTCCCCTCGGGCAGCGTCAGACGCGTCCGACGCCTCCTCCGTCGCGCGCCGCAGTCGACCGTTGAACTTCAAACCTGAGCCACGTCAGCGTCCGTCGCCTTGGTTTGCCATGCGTCCGCCGGTCCGGCCACCACGCAAGGCCACTGGACCGCGTCTGTCGCCCTGAGCCGCGTCCGTCGCCCGTCAGCAGCTGCGTCCGACGCCATGGTCCAGCAGCCCAGCCACCAGCCACGCAACCCTCCGCCGGACGCCGTACCACTGCCGTACCGCGTCCACCGCGACATGGATAGCCGCGTCCAGCGGCGTTGACAAGGCCGAGACCGAGCCACGCCGTCGACCGCCGGACGCCGCGCCTCAGCGTCCGGCGCCCGCTCCCATGCGTCCGACGCCGGCGTCCGGGGGTGTCGCGCGCCAAGGAAGTGTCTGGACCGCGTCCGGCGCTTCCTCGCGCGTCCGACGCCCCGCGACAGCCGCGTCTGGCGCTGTTGAGCAGGCGACGTCCAAGTCGTTTCTTCACGCCGTCTTCAATCCAAGTCCAACCTCTTGCCTTGGGTACCAACTCCACCAAGTGTAGACCTCGTCTCAAGCACCGGAGTTAGTAGCACAAGCACGACCAAGTCGGCAAGAGTTAGCCCTCTAGTTAGTCTCTCATGCATCATGCAAAGTCGCAACTAGAGGCACTTAGGACCGCGAATGAAACCGAGGAAACCCCTCTTGATAGTCGGTTATCGATCCTAAATGTGATCACACTCGCTAAGTGTCTCGATCACTAAACCGGAAAGCCCTATCAAGTATACCTTCGCCTTGATCTCCATGGGCCTCTGTCGGAGCTTGATCACAACACATGTCCACCATGTTCATCACCGTGATCACCATGCTCCATCATCCACCGTCACGTTGCTATGTGTCTAACCACACTTAGAGCAAAGCATTAGCAACGTTGAGTGTCATTAATTACCAAAATCAAACCGGAGCTTTCACCGGGGGCAGGCAATGAGCTCGGCCTAGAAAGCATTTAGAATATAGTTCATCTTCCCCCGATCAGAGCTCACCACATCCCCATCAGAGTCTCAGATGATTGCACCCCAACTGCCCGTCCCAACCTCTTGATGGAAGGAAGCATCACAATTCAGTTTTAGGTGATTCTCAGGTGGTTTCTTCCAGTGACTCAGTGATCGTTTCTGCACTTCTGCTGCATGGACGGTTGGCACTTCGGTCTTCTTTGCATACAAGTCCACACAATTTGCTGGCTAGAAGCTCCGTTGTACGCCTCTTGCCTTCCTCCCTAATTCGATTCCTTTCTGACCAGGTATACCACAACACTATCATCATTAGCAACTTCTTGCTGGACTGCTTCTCTCGCTGAATGGATTGTAGCCAAATCCTTTCTTTCAGCTTCCAACCCCAACAACAGCGAGAGATTTGATGCCAAACTGCATTTGAAAAATAAGTGGCCCTCATCTTCTCCAAGGCAATTGCACACTGGACATCTTATGCCTATATCCATTCCTTTTCTTACCAGATTGCATCGAAGGGGATGACTGTTATGCACGAATCGCTATAAAAAATGTCTAATCTTACTTGGACATTTTAGCTTCCAGATTTCTTTCCACATACTGTCCATAACATGGCTACTCCCTCCTTGCTGTCCACTTGGACTGCTTCTGATATGGTCCTCTCGTGCAACTTTGTAAGCACTTTTAACGCTGAAAAAGCCGTGTTTATCAAGGTGCCAAGCAAGAATGTTACTACGGCCCGGGTGGACTGGTAGCGCCAGTATCAGATTTGCATCCTCCTCTCCGAAATTCTCTCTTACCATTTGCTCGTTCAACCAGCTCTGCAACTTCTGTCAAAATGACTCGACCATATAGGAAAGGCTAGCAAGTCTGTTGATGACAATAAGAGAAGACACGTTTCTTTAACAACGTTTTTTAGATATGTTTTGTATAAATAAATCCACCTATAAAATTACGAAAATGCTATATCTCAGCCGGCTGTTTCGTTGTCTCATTGTAGCCGGATTTGCAGCCGTCCGATCTGTCATCGTGGCGCTGTCTCCGTCGTTGGATCTGGCGGTGCGTTTGGTGGGAACGCGCGGGCCGGGCTCAGCGCTCTCGTATCTTGTTTTCTCTCTATGACAGGTGGGCCCCACATGTCTCGCGCCCGTATATGCCGCCGCCGTTTCGTCTCTCTTCTCATCCTCATTTCTCCTCTTCCATTTCTCTTTGTCTCCCTCTCTTCCACCGCGGCGACGGCGACTACGCGCTAGGGTTTCGAGGTTCGTCTTCTTCCCTGTCAATTTCTTGCATTTCGTTTGTTGATTTGCCTCGCCCTGATGTCCCCTGTCTATCTCTGTATCTCACTCTCGTTGATTTTTGGTTTTTTTGCTCCTTTTCATGATGATACCGTGGCGATTTCTGCGTGATTCGATGCTGCGATTTGATGCTGCGACTTGGCGATTCGGTGCTACGATTTGATGGTGGTGATGATGTGGTGCGGTGATGGTGGGTGGACATATGCATGTTGCGTTGACTTTCGACTGGTTAGGGGATTGATTCTCCTGGGGTCCTCCTGCGACTTGCTGCTGTGATTTGGCGATTTCTATGGTGCGATTTGATGGGGGTGATGATGTGGTGCGGTGATGGCCGGTCGATATCTGCATGTTGCGGTGACCTTCTACTGGTTTGTGGTATTGATGCCCCTGGGTTCTCCTACGGTTCGTGAAGGTAAGTTTACCCTTTCGTCTCTTCGATTATATACGGTGATTCATGCTTTTAGTCATTGATTCATGCATGTTTGGATGTTATCTTTAGATCGCATGGTTGTTTCCCCTATTTTAGGTGTAGATCTAGAGTTCTCTATGTTACTATATGCATGCGATTTTTCTGAATATTTTTGTTGTGCGATTCGTTGATATGATGATCGATTAATTAGTGGATTCTCCCGTTTACCTATATTTAGATGTTGGTATATTCATAGTTATTCACTTGCTAGTAGTTGATGAGCATTGTTTGCCTATTTTTAGTTCACTGTGATTGTTTTTCACATTTTTATTAGGTGTTTTTGTCCATCCTCATCTTATCGCCCCTATGAGATGCTTCGTCATTTTACAACCGGCTAATAGTCATGCATTAGCTCTTAAAATAGGTCTGAAACATCTTTGCTTGTTATATCTCCCAATGGCTTTGAATTTGCTATGCATTAGCTCGAATGTTTGTAAATGTTTTATATTGAACATTAAAATGTGTTAGCTCTAAATTTCCTATTAATTTATAATTTAGCTTGAGTAAAAGTTACCTCACCAGCTTAGATTATTTTTTGTGGCCTTGCTGGTCTGTGTTTTATGATATTCCATCTACCAAGCTTTAGATTATACTTTATGCATGACTTTGTTTGACTCTAGTCTTAGCATGTTGCATGATTTTTTTTTGTTTAATGAATATTGTAATTATACACAGCAAAGTCCATCTAGTACTTCGCTTATGTAACAAAAATTTCTAGGTTCAGGCTAGTTAGTCCGACAACATGAAGTATTGTATGTTGTGCGGTTCATGATGATGTAATTTAGAATCGTCATTGATTTTTTTCTCGATTTGATACTAGAGAGGGCGCATGCACACACACACACATAGAGTTTTTTTATATGTTTCGGACCATAGAGTTCGGGTTAATATCTTATTTTTGGGTTATTCATCTTGGTCTTCATGTTATTATGTGCCAGTTCTTGAAGCTTTAGATTATACTAGAAGCATATCTTTTCTTTGTTTCAAGTCTTAGCCTGTTTCTTTTTGCTTTGTTGTTGGTTCCAAAGATACTCCTCTAAAGTGGTGAACATTACTACGTTTCTTTATGATACTGCTTATTTCAAACTTGATTTTCTTGCTGTTGTGTTGAATTATGTAACTTCAGGTCAATCTCATATTATTTTGATTCCTTTTTTACATAGATGGTTCAGAAAAGGGGAGCTGGAGTTATTGAATTGTCCAGTTCTGATGGATCAGATAATGTTGATTCTGAGGATATTCAGTGTTCTCAGGTTCCTTTATCAGATTATGAGACTTTTGGTCATGTTGTTGAAACAGAGGTATTAATGTGGTTTATTTTGTCCAGAGAGTAATGTGGTTTCATATTCGGGTATGTTTATTGTTGTTACTTGGTTATCTTACATTGCTATTAAATTAGTTGTAAGTATATATGATTGTTTACAATGCTTATTAATACTAATTTACATTGTCATTCTGTACTATTTATATCAAATTGGTGACTATAAGTTTAGTGGTAGGGTGACATAAATTTAGGTTTTCAGTAATATAAATTTCAGATTTCAGTTTCCGTCATTTCAATTTTCTTTTCTAATCTACATATTTTGTCTATGTGGCCAATTTCGATAATCTGTCATATGTCATATATAGAAAAAACTGTACATTTTCATGTTGCCATTTGTGTTTGCTGTAGTGCAATCATAATTACATGTCTAGTATCACAAATTAGTTAACTAAGGTAACTTAACACAAAATGCTTGAAATGCTAAATATTACAAATTTACAATGTTATTTTATTCTATTTTACACCTATTATGTGATTGTAAGTTTAGTGCTAAGGTGATGTTAATTTTGCTTTTCAGTAATGTAAATTTGGGTTTTGGTCTTTTGAATTTTCTTATGCAATCTACACTATCTGGTATATGTGGACATTACATCAAATCTGCAATATGTCATACATAGAAAAAAAATCTTTATATTTGTTACATTTGGCTATCTGATCTCTGGTTTTCTTTGATAAAATGAATAAGTTAGCTTTCTGCATTACTGATTGATTTTTCAGTTTAACAATCTTGCTTTCACTATTAATTTATGGTCTATTTCTCAATTAAGTCAAATCTGTAATCTTTGCTACATAGAAAACATCTGTTTATTTGTCTCTTTAGTACTAGAATGAGAACAATTTGTATATTTGTTCTGTATATTTGTTCTCTCTCTATTTCAATGATTGAATCTTTTAGGTTCTTATCTTTATTTCAAAGATCTTTACTAATAAAATTGTTCTTTAGGTCATGTTGTCGGTGGTCGATCGAGGCTTGTTGTCTCTTTCTGCCATGTAGCACCTTCATTTTCCAAGGTCCATGTCTTGTTCTTCTGCTGCTTTTTTCGCTTGATTTGTGCTATTTTCAGATTACTTCATTTTCCTCATTATTCTGAATTTTTTTGTGCAAACTCGTCAAATAGTCATTAATCTCCATTTGTGTATATTTTTATGTTGCCATTTGTTTTTTGTCAGTCTGGCTATCATAGTTACATGTCTAGTATTAGAGATTAGTTAACTAAGGTAACTTAACACAAAATGCTTGAAATGCTAAATAATACAAATTTACAATGTCATTTTATTCTATTTTACACCTATTAAGTTATTGTAAGTTTAGTGCTAGGGTGATGTTAATTTTGCTTTCCAAGAATGTAAATTTGGATTTTGGTCTTTTGAATTTGCTTATGCTATCTACACTATCTGGTATATGTGTACATTACATCAAATCTTCAATATGTCATACATAGAAAAAAATCTTTATATTTGTTACATTTGGCTATCTGTTCTATGGCTTTCATTCCTAAAATGAATAAGTTAGCTTTTTGCATTACGGATTGCTTTTTCGGTTAACAATCTTGCTTTCACCGTTAATCTATGGTCCATTTCTCAATTAAGTCAAATCGTAATCTCTCGCTACATAGAAAACATCTTTTTATTTGTCTCTTTAGTACTAGATTGAGAACAATATGTGTATTTGTTCTGGAAATTTGTTATCTCTCTATTTCAATGATTGAATCTTTTAGGTTCTTATCTTTGTTTCAAAGATCTTTACTAATAAAATTGTTCTTTAGGTTATGTTGTCGGTGGTCAATCGGGCTTGTTGTATCTTTTCGCCATGCAAAGACCTTCAGCTTTCCAAGGTCCATGTCTTGTTCTTCTGCTATTTTTCAATTGATTTGTGCTATTTTCAGATTGCTTCATTTTCCTCATTAATCTGAATTTGTTTGTGCAAACTGTCAAATAGTCATTAATCTCCATTATAATCGGTTTTGTAGGTATCGAATTACTCAAATTCTCTTCGTTAACATTTCTCACAAATCGCTATTTAGATTTCCAGTAGGTGCAAAATGGTTACAATGCTAACTAATATAAATTTACAATGTCTTTTTATACTATTTTACACCTATTTTGTGATTGTAATTCTAGTGCTTGGGTGATTTAAATTTTAATTTCCAGTAATGTAAATTTAGGCTTTGATCATTTGAATTTGCTTATGAAATCTTCACTATCTCGTATATATGTACATCACATCAAATCTGTCATATGTCCTTTATAGAAAAATATTTGTATATTTGATAGCTTTGGCATGTTAAAAATCTGTATATTTGCTAGGTTGTTACCTCTTTACTATTTGGTCCATTTTGGACTTTTTGTCTAATCTGTCATATGTCAACCATAGAAAAAATCTGAATTTGGTACAATTTGCTTATGCCACCTTCACTATTTGTTCCATTTGCACATTGTGTATAATCTGTCATAAGTTCTAAATAGAAATAATTTGTGAATTTGTATCATTTTGTATTTTGGTGGTTTAGATTCAGATTTTTTCTATGTGCAAATTAGGGCAGTGTGCAAAATGTGTAATAATCTCACAAATGCTCATTTTGAACTACTTTTGTAGGTGTCAAAACTACTCATATCCACTATCAGTTAAAATTTGTGTAATAGTTTTGATGTAAATTTAGTTTTTCTTTCATGTAAATCGAATTTGATTCTTTGAAAATTTGAATTTGTATGTATTTTTGGCTTTTATTTCGAGAATTTATTGTTGGTTTTCTAATATAATTTTTCGTTTAAATTTGGTCCATCATTTAGATCTAAATCGATGGTTATCAATCTCGCTATTTTTGTCTGTCAAAATAGCCGGATTTTAGATACTTTGGAATCCGGCTATTTTAGGCTTTCATTTTAGCCGGCTGTGAAACAAGCTTAAAATAGCCGGATATAGAGTAGACAGATTCTAAAATTAACAACGTGTTTGGTTTACCCAAATGTAACGCAAATCGTTGGTTCGAACCCACACGCGTAGGGCACGAGCCAAACAGGCCTAGGGCACGAGCCAAGCAGGCCAAACCTGCGTTCCCCTTCGGCTGCATCCCTTCCCTCCGGCGTTGTTCTCTCTCTCGCTCGCGCACGCGCGCTCCCCTCTCGCTGTCAGACGAGGGCCGCCGGCGCCCTAGGCCAGGTGCTGAGGCTTTCGTCGGTCTCCTCGCCGGCGACGAGCACCCACCAGGTACTCCCACCCCTTCTCTTCCCTTCCTTTATGCTGTGCGAAGCTGAGCACCGAAACCCTATTTGATTTGACAAGCCTCCGCCTAACTTCGAAGTTCCCTTTACTGGATCCGCCCCTGGCCCAGATGAGTTCGAAGAAGGTTCCGTACCACAAGCATCGGGAGGCTGAGGAGGCGAGGAAGAAGGTCAGGGGTTCAAGTCCCTTTTAAACTTTTTATTCATGTGAGACACTTCTTTTCCCCTTGTACTGGGTAGCCTGGGTGTTCATATTTTGTTATGGCTGCTTTGGTATGTGAAGAGGGAGGAGGATGAAGCGGCGCGTGTATATGCGGAATTTGTGGAGTCCTTCAAAGGTGACAGCTCATCTGGTGCTAAGTTTGTCCGAGGTGGTGTGATCGACCCCAATGCGAAGCTGAAGATTGACTTAGAAGGTTAGTGGCAGGGATTTCATTTCTGCATACTTCGTCAGAGTTGTCTTCCCACTTTGTAGTTTCAATATCTTCCAAGATGGATATATGCATTGTTTCTTTTATTGCTCCAATTGATCAAGAGATCGGCCTTTTTATTCATTCGGCAATGGCAGGTGGAAAGTCCAAAGATGGGGGGTCTGTTCCAAAGAAGGGCAGTAGGTAAACGGCAAAAATACTTGATTTCTAGAAGATGGTATCATGTGGTACCGCTGCTACATCTTTAGATGGTCATGCGGCCCATATAACCAGAATCCAGGGACACAGCCTAATTTTGATTGCCTTATACTCGACACATACTTTTCTCTTCATTACAATTTTGCTTCTTAAACTGTCTGCTGATTGAACTTTGAAACTGTAACCAAGTGCTGAATGCAGTTTAAAACATTGATAAGGGTAATCTGAAGAAAATTGTTTTCTGGTCTTATGAATGGCCATGCCATCTTGTTTCATGTCTAGTGTTTCGGTTGCACTTATCCTGTAGTTTCAACCTGATGGAACAATTCATTGTTGCTACATCAGCTTGTGATGGTATTACACTAGTTTTGCTGTTGTTTGATTTCATGTTCGTTTATGGTGTTAGCACTTCTGTAGATGTCACAATGCGTCATCACTGGTGATCTTACATTAATGTTTTTGACCATCTAATAAAAATGTACTAGGGTTCCAGGTAGGCATGCTAGGTATCTACCGTATAGAACAGTGGACTAGTGTTATGGATATAGATATACATACTTAGTCATGTAAGTCGGTGATTTATTTGAACTCGAGATACTACATTTGATCTGCATTTATGTGTTTCTGGTGGTTATTTCACACACACAAGCTGGGAGAGGCTGATCCTGCTGAAATTGCGCAGACCACCATCTCATTCCTTGTTCTCTTGACATTGTGGGTCATGCCTTCTGATCCCTCTCCATCACTCACCAACAGAAAACTGGGATGATCCCATCCCTCAAACCGCACAACCAACTGGAACCATCTTATTCCTATCCCTAATAGCAGGGATGGCCCTATCCCATCCCACCTTGCCCCAAACCAAACATATCCTTAGATGGTACGAGGAGATTTTGTTGAGTATGGAGAAAATACTCATGTTAGATCTAGTCAAGGGCTAACCTCATAGCAGGATGGTCCTATTCCATCCCACATTGTCCCCAAACCAATCACATCCTTGGATGGTATGAGGTATTAGGTTGAATATGGATAAAGTAGTCATGTTGGATCTAGTCAAGGGGTAATTAGTTTGACGGCACTGTCTCAAGTTTGTGGGATATATAAGTAATTGTATTTTCTCTATATTCATGGGTTTTCTATTAAGAACTTCAAAGCTTATCATACCATTATAATAGTAGCCAGAGCTTCTCATGTCAGTAATGCTGATTTAGTCCCAGAGTTTTCAGCCAATTATAGAATCTTCTAATTTACATGTCTACTCCTGTATCTTTTTTGGGGTGTGTTTGGGCTATAATCCCTTAAGGGGTTTGTGTGGGTGTGGGTTGTGTTCAGCATGTGTGTTTTAGATTTTTCCGGATCAGGGTTACTCCCTCTCCTTTGTACTTTTCTCGATCTTCTTAATGAAATGATAACTTTTGCACACTTCTTAGTGACCAGACTAGATTGACTTGAAAATTCATGTCCTTTGACTAAATTCTTGTGGAATGGAAGCTTTAGGACCAATTATACTTTTGAATACAAAGCATGATTTCTTCAAGCTTTATTGGGGAACCTTAAATCCATTGTTTGCATCATTATATTATCAGGATTTTAGTTATAGCATAAGCTAAAGTAGTGAAGTTGAAATTTCACGAGTTGAAGTGAGAATGCCTGAAATACCATCGTATCTGCAATTCTTTGCTTCTGTTGTCCTCATAACCCCATGTTACTTAGGTGTGTGCATGACATGCATACTGATCTAACTTAGCATAGATACCTTATACATAGCATTATTTTCTCCAGGTACGTCCCAT
This sequence comes from Themeda triandra, assembly GCA_018135685.1. Lineage (NCBI taxonomy): Eukaryota > Viridiplantae > Streptophyta > Magnoliopsida > Poales > Poaceae > Themeda > Themeda triandra. The sequence continues at coordinate 694,495 of JAENPR010000031.1, read as the reverse complement.
CCTTCTTGCCACCATCATTTGCGAAAGAGCCTGAGAAAAAGGTTAGGACACCTCACAGTTCCCGGATTCTTATGATTTGCCTTCGTTAATCTGTATAGTTCGTTTGCTTAAGCTTTGTCTGGACTTGCAGAAGGAAGAGGAGAGGCCAAAGGAAAAGGAAAAAGGAAAGCCACGAGTAATAGATAAATTCTTGGAGGAACTCAAGTTTGAACAAGAGCAACGTAAAAAGCGCAGTCAGGATCGAGATCACCGCCATGAAGGTCGTCACAGCGATAGCTCCATGGTAGGCAGTAGGCACTTATATGTGTAAAAATGGTTAATTTGCTTTGTTGCATACTTCCACGAGAGGATTGTGTGGATTAATCAATATTTTGCTTGGTTTGTGGAAATATTATATGTTAAAGCTAATATCAATATTTTCTACTCGTTTGAAGCTTCTTTGAACTGTTCTTAAACTGATGAGCTAATAAGAAATTTATATGTGATTAATTTGCAGCTTCTCTATGAATATTATTAGTTTTTTTTCATTGATGCTTAAAATGATTTTGTGCAGCCCTCTAGCCGGTTTGATGAACTACCAGATGAATTTGATCCGACTGGAAGATTTCCAGGATCATTTGATGATGGTGATCCTCAAACCACCAACTTATATGTCGGCAATCTATCTCCTAAGGTTGCTTTCTCTGCTGCACTGTTCCGTCAAACTTGTATGCATTGTCTTGTTAGCTTTACATGCTATGGTGTTAGGTCGATGAGAATTTTCTTTTGAGGACCTTTGGTCGGTTTGGACCTATTGCTAGTGTCAAGATTATGTGGCCTAGAACAGAAGAGGAACGCAGAAGGCAAAGAAATTGTGGTTTTGTTGCCTTCATGAATAGAACAGATGGACAGGCAGCAAAGGATGAAATGCAAGGTTAGTGCGCACATCCATGTAGTGTTAACCCATCTGGATAATGTTTGTTCATTGTATATGCAAACTTGAAATGCTTTTTTTCACTGGCATTCATACCTTCAGCTTATTTGATGATTTATGTCAGGTGTTGTTGTGTATGACTATGAATTGAAGATTGGATGGGGTAAATCTGTTGCTCTTCCGTCGCAGGCTTTGCCTGCTCCTCCTCCAGGACACATGGCAATAAGAAATAAGGAGGTTGTATTAAATTCTGACTTTATCTGAACTTTTTCTCATGATATATTTGCAAGTTTTAATAGAAATGTGATGTTTTTGGTATTGCGCGATGTTTTTGACAATCTTTTTCTTCATTGTATACAGGGTGGTACAGTCATACTTTCCGGTCCTGGCGGCCCTGCTGTTGCATCTGTTACACCACAAACCTCAGAGCTGGTAGGGGAAGTTGTACATAATCCGTCATTAATTCATCTGTTATTTGTTCTAGGATGCCATTCTTTATCCCGCAGCATTACTTTATTTACTTGTTCTTTCTAGTTATCATGTTCTCTCTTTCTTCTTTTGGTTTATATGAGTGCACTAGTAGTGTGATCTTGCTATGTAGGTTATCCTGCACTTTAAAAGAATTAACATTGAAAATTCTGAGCTGGTAGGGGAAGTTGTACATAATCCTTTATTAATTCATCTGTTATTTGTTCTAGGATGCCATTCTTTATCCCGCAGCATCACTTTATTTACTTGTTCTTTCTAGTTATCATGTTCTCTCTTTCTTCTTTTGGTTTATATGAGTGCACTAGTAGTGTGATCTTGCTATGTAGGTTATCCTGCACTATAAAAGAATTAACATTGAAAATTCTGCTGTCTTTCTTTGAGTTAGATTGTGAAGGATGAATATTTCATGCTAAATAATATTAATCAAATATTTCTTAGAAAATACTTCATGTCTTGAATCGTGTAGATTGTAGACTGGAGGTGAATTCATTACTTGTCTTGTTGAGAACAACTTAATATTAATGTTTTCAAAGGTCCTCACTTTCCTCACTTTGCGCACCAGTTAATGCCCGTATTGTACACCACTGCCTTGATGTAAGGTCTCAACTTACGTGCTGTTCTAGGGCTTATTTGGATCACCGAGTCACCTTCTAGGCCATCGAAACGGGTGGACTAAAAGGACCAATTTTTAGTCCAGCCCGACTAGTTGTAGTCCCTCGGTAGTCCATGTATCCAAACATCAAAGGACTACAAATTTTTATTCGCCTAAACTTTCACCTAAACTTTAATTGGACTAACAGCTAGTCCAAGTGATCCAAACAGGCCCCTAATATCTGATAAGGGCAGATATAATTTCTGGTTTTTTACTACGTGTTTGTTGCTTCTCATGTGATTGAATAAGTTTTTTCTGGACCATGATATCCTGTGATACTGAATTTAAATGAATGGTTATCTGTTGGTAAATTTATTTCACATTATGGATTTATTGACTTGATAGGTCCTTACACCAAATGTTCCTGATATTGTGGTTGCTCCACCTGATGATGGACATCTACGGCATGTGATTGACACAATGGCTCTGCATGTACTTGATGGTGGATGTGCTTTTGAACAAGCTGTAATGGAGAGAGGGCGAGGAAATCCTATATTTGATTTCTTGTTTGATCTTAAATCTAAAGAGCACACATATTATGTTTGGAGGCTATACTCATTTGCTCAGGTACTTGTTGCTATCTATAGTTAAAAAATTTAAAAATGACATCTCAGTGTTCTAATGGCATTATATATCTCTGTTCCTTTTATTCGTTCACATTCTCTATTCTTAGTTAGAAGTTAGACTATCAAAAGTATTATGCTTTACTTTATCACTTCTGCTACCAAAGATAACAAGCAAACAACGCTATGATATAATTGTGTCTGTTGCACAAGGAGAACTTGTTAAATCGTCAAATAAGCATTACTTAGTTTATTAGTTTATATATATGTTTTTCTTGCTCAATAGAACAAATATCTATGACCAGATTATGGCTGGAATATATTTTTTATTGAGAACAAAGTCACCATTTATTACATCCGATAAAATTTCAAGTAGATACAAAAAATGTTTGTGCTGAGCTTGTGATATTTGTAACATAGGGTGATACTTTACAACGATGGAGAACAGAACCATACATCATGATCACAGGAAGTGGAAGGTAATAGTTTTGAACAGTAATTCAATAGGATGAATATGCATGGTATCTGCTTATTAACTTTTCTTGACAAAAATGTAATATGCAATTTAGATGGGTTCCACCTCCCTTGTCATCCAACAGAAGCCCAGAACGTGAAAAGGAATCTACATTTGCTGCTGGTAGAAGCAGGGTAAGTAACTGTTAGTTGTAATCAGAGCGTTAAGTTATTGTTCTGTTGATGTCAAATAAATAAATGTCTGTTCTGTTACAATACTAAATTTGTGCTCCCCTCTTCAGCGTGCTGAAGTGGAGCGTACATTGACTGACTCACAGCGTGATGAGTTTGAGGACATGCTGCGAGCTTTGACATTAGAGAGGAGCCAAATAAAAGACGCCATGGGATTTGCCTTGGATAATGCTGATGCAGCTGGGGAGGTAATGTGTACCTTCTAATATTATCTAATTAGCTCTGTCTTCTTTTCTTTGTCTTCACTCTTCTGCATTGCTTAATGGTACTGTGACTTAAAATTTATCTATACACCCAGTCACCCACATTGAGACCAGTTAATAGCTTAATGGTTATGTGTCAAGTGTCACCAACAAAATGAGTGTACGTAATTCTGTGTGGTGGCCACAGACTCACAGTTGACTGACTGTTTGACGGACAACCCTAGTGTTGACTGATAAGATCTGTTTTATCTTTAAAGAAGGAAGTGAATAAAACTAGCGACATGTGAAGTATACATACAATTATTGCTGAAATGGTATCACTTTGCAACATGTAAAGTGTATATTGATTGATGAAATGCTATCTTTGTTCCTTCGCCAATGTACGCTATTTTGTTCCTTGGGTGTCTCTTAGATGATACAATAACTGTTGGGACCTGGTTTTGTTTTAAAATTTTGTTGTCTTTGTTGTTTAGCTTATTTGTTATGGATTAGTCATTACAGCCTTGTTGAGGCAAATCTTCTGTGATTCTGGTTTTTAGACTTTCTCTTCCACATGACGTCTCTTCTGCATTTCTCATTGCTGTTCATTGTCTTGCATTTCAGATTGTCGAGGTTCTTACAGAATCCTTGACACTCAAGGAGACGTCTATTCCAACAAAGGTTGCTCGGCTTATGCTAGTGTCTGACATACTTCATAACAGTAGCGCTCCTGTGAAGAATGCATCTGCATTCCGAACAAAATTTGAAGCTTCTTTGCCAGATGTTATGGAGAGCTTCAATGACTTGTACCGTAGTATTACTGGAAGGATTACTGCTGAAGCTCTGAAGGTAACTTATGTTGCGCCATTTGTTGAATATTCGAGCTTATTTTTATCCTTGATGTTCTTACATGTTTGCATGGATTTATTACTCTTCTGCAGGAGAGGGTTATGAAAGTTCTACAAGTTTGGGCAGACTGGTTCCTGTTTTCTGATGCATTTCTGAATGGGCTGAGGGCTACTTTTCTTAGATCAGGCAACTCTGGTGTCGTTCCATTTCACTCGTTATGCGGTGATGCACCTGAAATCGAAAAGAAAGGTAGCTCTGAGGATGGAAATGATGGATTTAAGCTTAATGAAGATGGTGCCTTGGCTACTGGAAAGGCAGCAGCAACAAAGGAGCTATTAGGGCTCCCGCTAGCTGAACTTGAGCGCCGCTGTAGACATAATGGCCTCTCTCTGTGTGGTGGTAAAGAAATGATGGTTGCCAGGCTGCTTAACTTGGAAGAGGCTGAGAAAGAACGAGTATATGAGAAGGATGGTGACATGAAATATGTGCAGGGTGAACAGCACACGATTGGAAGTGGTGTGAATGCTCATAGTACTTCAAAATTTGGTGAAAGTCTTAATGGTGATGAATTAGATGTCTCTAGGGACAATATGAGAGCTGGTAAAGGACGTTCTGGAGAATCTGCTTCTGCCGAACTTGAATCATTTCCAAGCAAGAAGCCGAAATATGATCCTGTTTTGCCAGCGTCTAAATGGAGTCGAGAGGATGACATCAGTGATGATGAAGATACAAAAGATGCTCGAGGCTTGGGATTAAGCTATTCATCTGGAAGCGATATTGCTGATGATCTTGGAAAGGTCGATACAACAGAAACTAGTACTGACCACACAAGTCATCATCATGATACGATTGTTGATGAAGAGCACAGGTACTTATCCGCGTCCAATATTTTTACCAGTTTCATGCTGGTTTTTATAAGTGCCTGCCAAGCACATGGCGCCATTTGGTGCCGCTGCCATCGGCTCTGGCCCCACATGCACACACACTGTAGGCACTGTAGCGCGAAGCAAAACAGCTTTGGCTCTGGCAAAACATAACTGCGAAAGTGGAGGAGCTAGTGTCTTGGGGCTCCGACGGCTCTGCTACAGTACTGCTATAGTACCGGAGCTGGAGCCATAGCTGCATGGAGCCCTCCAAACATGCCGTTATTTTGTTGAACTAACTCCAATGCCCTCTTCTCTGCAGGCAGAAGTTGAGGCAGATTGAAATTTCTGTCTTGCAGTACCGTGAATCTCTTGAGGAGCAGGGTCTGCGTAACTTGGATGAGATTGAGAGGAAGGTTGCCAGCCATCGAAGGCGGCTTCAGTCAGAACATGGTTTATCCACTTCAACTGATGGTGCTAACAACAGACGATCTTCTGGTATGTAAAGGGCAGTAAGGACAACTGTTTATTTGATAGTATCATTTCTTTTGGATTTGAACTTTCATCATCATTGAGATTTTCGCAACTTCATATATTATAGTTTATATGCACTAACAATGAGCCATGCTGTACCCCTCAGCTGCATTTAGTATTTGCTCTCCCTTTGCTTTTAGAAGCTACTAGTTATACACACTTTAAACAATATTCTTTTTTTTTTTTGCAGAAAGAACATCATTGGAGCGGAAAGAGAGGCATGATGATGCACATGATTATCCTAGGAAACGGCGTCGGAGCCAGAGTAGAAGCCGCAGCCCTCCAAGGAAGTCACAGGAGAGGGATAGAGAGCATAATCGCAGTAGAGACCGTTCGCATGGCAACGATGCCGGGAGGGATAGGGTACGCGAGAAAAGTGCAAGCCGAGGGCGTGACGACCACCACGACAGAAGCCGAGACAGAGAAGGACAGAAGAAAGGGTAGGTGACCGAACCTGAAATCCTCGTCACCAATCACCATTTGCCTGGACCGAAGGGTCCAGGAGCAAGGCAATATTTGAGCTGGGCTACACGCCACCAGCAGCAGCTACGTCAGTAAACATATCTGCTGCACGAGGCAGCTTTGTCTGTAATACGAGTTGTGAGGATTTTAAGTTGAGTTTTTGTAGAGAAGTAACTGGTTAAAATTTTTGTGGATTAATTTGTACCCGATGTGTAGTTTATGCTCGAAAGCATTGCTGAATACACCCAGACCAAGGAATTGTCAGTATCAGGCAACCGAGGTATGGACTGTGATTCTGTTCTTCCCTGGTTGGCTGGCACGAGTTGATCTTGATTCTTGCCCGGCGTGCGAGTACTATTGGTGCGTGTCGGCTCATGCGTCGACAATGCAGGTTCCAACTAACGTGCTCTGTGTGAGCTACGTCTTTATTGAACTCGAACATGTGCGCTACTGACGTGGTGTGTAGCTAAGCTATTTGTCCATAGACGCTTTGGACACTTGCTTTTTCATGATGCCTGGTGTTAAGGATGGCACAGATTTGAAAAAAGTTGGACAATGTTGGAACATAAGATTAATGCATTTCGACATTATTGTCATTGTCATTGTATATACTCCTTTGCTGGAGACGTTTCCTGACGATGCCGTGTAGCATATGATGGTAACCATTTATCTCCAGATGTTGCAGCCATTTGGTAACACTTCTGCATCTCTCATCAATTTTCCCGATGATACATGGAGACAGGTTGCTGCTGCTGCCCAGACGCACTTGTATAGTAAATGGTGTCACGTCGTGTTATCGAAAGAGGGCGAATTAGCACGAACCGGGTCCTACGGTGTTGCCCACACAGTCCACAGATGACTGTGAGGGAGAGGCGGACTGACGGTGAGAGGGCACCAACCGTTGAGAACCAAAAATAGACTTTTTCCACCAAAAAAAAGAAAAGAAAAATTGAGAACCAAAAATAGAATTTTTTTTCCACAAAAAAAAAAAGAAAAATGCCCTTGATAGGTGACGACGGATATGTGGCCCAAGTTGGTCGGGGGAAGTCTGGGTCACGGATCACACGCAGCGTGCCGGCGGCCTGGCCTGGGGCCTTTCTTCATCATTCGAGGTTGTACGGGATTTTGTGGCCCATAACGGTAATCCATGGAAGCCTGAAGACAATAAAAGCCCAAAATGCAGTAATGTAGACTGCTGCACAGTTACACTCTTATTTTTGCAGACAAAATTTGCAAATATGATATAGTTTGCACCAGCCGGGAATCGAACCCGGGTCTGTACCGTGGCAGGGTACTATTCTACCACTAGACCACTGGTGCTCTTATATTGTGTTTGTTTTCAAAACTTTTACAAATCAGTGGGACCAACAGTGTCATTAGCCATTGATTTTGACCCGAACCTGTTTTTGTGTTTCGGTACCATTTCGTGGCGTGCACAAGATCAGAAGACTGGACTATGACAAGTGGTGTGAATCAAGGACGAAGCCAGAAAAAAATTTAGAAGAGACCAGACTAATTGCTATAACAATGTAACCTTACCATGACTTCTAGCAATATAGACAAAAATAATAGTTGAAGTAATCTAAAGATCGATGAACGATGAAAATCACCTGTGTCTTATAGTCTAATTAGCAAAAGAGAGGGCATTTCCTATTTTCAGCACATCTAAGCCCTTCCTACCTTATTCATCCACGTTTAGACTTCTCGATAGTCGTGGTACCTGGGGGGGGGGGGGGGGTGCCTTCAGCCCCTTGCCTCAACGTTGGCTTCATCCATGAATGCATGGCCCAGTCGTGTGGTCACACTTAGCTAGCTTTAATTCAATCGACTACTGTCTTGAGATCCAACAGTCTTGGCGATACAAACTAGACAACTTCCCTTTGGTGCCAGACCTCATTCCACACTACTCAGCTAGCCAGCTACCACCCAAAGCCAAAAGGTGTTGCCTGCTGGACCTGTAGTGCACTGCAGGTGTAGTTAGATCAGCAGACATCCAAAATGTCAAACGACGACGATTTGGACGCACTCAAGCATGTCAGGTTTGTCTCACGCACTCAAGCATCGTTGTGTGAACGCACGGGAGCGATGCTTCTTCAACGTCAATGTCATGTACTCCCTCGTCCCAAAATAATTGTCGTTTTTGCTTCACGAGAAACAACTTCGACCAAATATATATTAAAAATATTAATATCTATGTTACATAATTAGTATTATCGTAAAGATTTTTAATCTATTTTTTAATAAAATTATTGAAGATATAATTATTATCTATCCCTAATAATAAAAGGACAAAATTTCAGTCTGCCCTGTCCGTTTTTCTGCCAATTTCTGTCCGCCTCCTTTTATTCTGTCCACCTCCTCTTCATCGACATTGGCAAGCAAAGATTCACGTAGGCATTAGAGTCCGTAAAGGACTTCTCCCTCCTGTTAGAGTCCGTAGAGGGCATGAATTATAATAAGACTCGAACACAGCAAACGTCTGTCCACGTTTTCTGTCCGCTCTTTTTTTTCTATCAGCACTATTAATTTTCTCTATCCTTTATCTAACCTGATTCATAATCCGTAATGGACTTCTACCTGCTTCGTGATAGTCCGTAAAGGACTTCGGTAATACTTAACAGCTTACGTCCTAACCTTAGGATGACGTGATGGGCCTTCAGTGGGCCGGCGCACCGCACAGGCGCAGAGCGTGACAGCACCACACGGCCTAGCGACATTCGTGTTCGCACGCGCGGACGCCTCCTTATCTCCTCGTTCCCTTTTCCTCGTTCCCTTCGCCCGGAGTTTATCCCGCATTTCATTTTCTCCGCTCGCTCCTTCAGCCGTCTCCCTCATTTTCTCTCCTGCTTTTCTCCTGAAGTGAAGATGGCACAGCGGCGGCAAGGATCCGGCGAGGATGGCCAGCGGCGAGGCAGATCCATGCCTCCTGGGCTCGGAATCCGGCACCCCCGGCCCTCGATCTGGAGGCTCAGTGCCCACATGGGGGCCTGCCGGGGGCAGGCGCGTGGGGCTGCTGCACATCCCTCCCCGGCCGGCGTGGACGGCTCGGGCGCGCCGGGGCGACCGGAAGCAGGCGGTGTGCGGGCCCCGTGGCGCCCGTGCAGACGTGGGCGATGAGGGAGCACCTGCGGCCACTCGAGGTCCCTGGCAGGGGGCTCCTGCTCGTCGGCAAGAGGTCAGCTCGTAGCTGCTCTGCAGCAGGCCTTAGAATCGTCCTCCCCTCCTCCTCCTCCCCCACCTCCTGCTCCTTCTCCCTCTCGATCTTCTCCCTCTCGATCTAAGGGGATGCAGAGGTGGTGCTCTCACGGGTCAGATCTGCCCATGTTTCATTTTTGTTTTGGCGGAGGGCGCTCTTGCTTTTTCTGGATGTTTCAGATGTTGCTTTTGGGTTGTTTTGCAACAGTCGGCCTCTTTGATGTTGTCGTAGCAGTTGTCTTTTTGTTGCTTTTTTGTTTTGTTTTTGTTGCAACAGATTTATATGTTTTGTTTCACTAGCTTTTTCCATTTTGTGTTCAAATATGCATATTCTTTTTTTATGTGTTTTGGAGGTTGCTTTGGTTTTGTTGCAATAGATGGGCGCTTGTTGTTCTGCCGCACCTGCTGCCTTTTTGTTTCGTTTTGGGTTTCATCTGATTTTTGTTTCACTAGTTTTTTTCATTTTTGTTTCAATAGATTTTTCTATTTTGTTGCAACAGATTTATCTGTTTTGTTTCACTATCATTTCCATTTTGTGTTCAATATGCATATGGGTTTCATCCGATTTTGTTTCACTAGCTTTTTCCATTTTGCTTCAATAGATTTTTCTATTTTGTTACAATATATTTTTCTCTTCAACATGTTTTTTTTTGTGTGTTGCAGGCGTAGGGGTCGGTCTCTGATGGGGGAAGCACGACCGGCGGCGGGATCGGAGGCCCAGGCGAGGTGGTGGTGCGACGGGGGATGTGGCCTGCGGACGTGCGGCGGGGGCCGTGGAGGCGTTCGTGGGGGGTGCGGGGGGAGTGTCCCGTGACTCCCGTCTCCCGTGGTCTTCGATGGGTTCTGGAGGTGCGACGGGGGGATGCGGGCCTGCTGACGCGCGACGGGGTCGTGGAGGCGTTCGTGGGGTGCGGGGGGAGTGTCGCGTGGAATTTGATGGGCTCTGATGGGCCGTGGACGAGTGTCCTACGGTAGGACGTCCTAGCGCGAGCAACACCCAAAGGACTTCCAAATCTCAGCAAGCACAAATCGGCAAGTGAGGTGCCAGAGACCAAACTAAAATCAAAATCCACACAACGATTTCAAATCAAAACCCAAATCAAATCAAACTAGAAAGACGACTTATAAAATCAAATCAAACTTTGCTGCTCGGCCAGGGAGCATCGAGGTGTGCTGGCTACCACGCAGGCTGCTGTTGGATAGCATGGTGACCGGGTGAGTGCTCCGCCAGAGCCTGGTACGGACGACCTCAGAGGGGCGGGGCAGGTGTCGTAGAGGAATCGCGGTCACACGTGCTGGAGCCGCCTGAGCCTGGCAATGACGACCTCGGTGATGCAATCATACGGCATTACGGGGATGCAAACCAGAGTCGCGTCGGCGACGAGGATGCCAGGCGTGCAACAGACGTGGGGGCATGCTGAGGAACCACCGGGGTCCAGGTGCTCAAGCTGTTGGAACCTGGCGTTGACGACCTCGGCGAAGCTGTTGGAACCTGGCGTTGACGACCTCGGCGATGCCGTCGTTTGGCATCACGCGAGCATGCACCACAGTCGCATCAGGGCGAGCTCGACAGGCGCACGACTGCCGTAGAGGCATCGCGCACGCTCCTGGCTACTAACGCGGCGACGAACGAGCGGCAGCGCCACGCGGTGGATTGGATGCTGCGGGACGCCATCGTAGCAGATCTTATGCAGTTTTCTCTCCGCTTGGTCAATCTATGTTGCTTGCCCTTATGCCATATATGTCGGAAAATTAAGTTACTATGAAACAATGTATGATTTTCTTTCTGTGTGAAAATGTCCGTCATGTTTGTTGATTCTCTCTGCCGCTGATTTGTCGCAACAGGCCATTTGTCTCTCAATGATGAATCACCTTTCAACACCTTCAATCAAACCAAACCACAATTGTTAAAAGAAATCAAACTAAACCCAATCTAGATATTTGTGTGAACAATTATATCTTAGAAGAAACGTGACTCAATCATAAGATATGATTTAAAATTTTAACAAAAAACAAATAAAAATAAATATATATTGTTTTCATCATTTTTTATGAAATATTTGATAATTTTTTTCTCCCGTTGCAATGCACGGGCAAATTTGCTAGTTATTATAAATTAAGTTAAATTTGTGGCATAAAACCAGAAACAACACCTAAATTGGGAAAGAGGGGAGTAGCCATGCATGTAGGAGACGTAGGAGTTTGTTTTCGCTCTATAGTCGTCGGGCTAGTTGGCCCGCGGCGCGGGCGGCTCCAGACAGCTACGTCGTCTATTGGACGCATCGATCGATCTTTTCTTGCGCCGGTATACCGGCAGCCATATATATAAATAAATATAATCGGTGCGTGGCTCATGCCTGATGCATGCACGATAGAAATACGGAGTACTTCATGAAAAAGACGAGGGATGCAGGATGCAAACAATATATTTAACAGCCGCATGCAGCGGCGCATGGTCGGGATCGATGTGATCCAAGGTCACTCTCGTTTGTTCAGTTGTTTTTTTTTTCGACACCACGCGCACTTCATTAAGCAGTCGTTTGTTCAGTTGTTATATCCTCCGATACTGATTGATTCGTAGCGACAGTATTGTAAGACCCCAAGCGCCAAATGCGTATTACGGAACCATTACCCTACGTAAGAGACCACGTCTACCTTTGGAAGTATCAAGTTTGTTTATGGGGTAGCTGCTAAACAAATGGACTGCTATTTTATTTAGGCCTCTTGTGTATAGAATCTAACCGTTAGCTATGTATAGAATCTACTCCGGTTAGACGTGTGAGCCTTAGTAAGACTACCGGTTAAACTATTAGCCAAGCTAGTAGTTTCTACCAACCAACAATTACCATTGATCGAGCCCCTAATAGTTAGATTTGTTCGGCTATGTATTAGATTTTTCTTACAATCAGTTTGGGGTCAGGACAACTAGGATGGGATAGTCGATCCCTCTTTCGTTGACATATAACCATTCACTTGGGTTTTTGGTTTATGAGACAAAATTATGGTAAAGAAACGAATGAGAATAAGTTGGATGGAGTTCATGTTCTCTCAAAAAAAAAATTAAGGCCTTGTTTAGATGCCCAACTTTGGGCATCCAAAGTTGGGAATAACTACTGTAGCAAATTCGTTTGTATTTGGTAAAAATTATCCAAACATTGATTAATTAGGTTCAAAATGTTCGTCTCACAAAGTACAATAAAACTGTGCAATTAGTTTTTTATTTTATCTACATTTAGTACTCCATGCATGTGCCAATATTTTGATGTGATGGGGAATCTTCTTTTTGCATAGTGGAATTTGGGGGTAAATTCTGAAATCTAAACAAGGCCTAAGTGAAGTTCATTTGCATTGTCAATTGTGGGGCCTGTTTTCCTACCTCTAGGACATCTCTTGTTCTTCCTCCCGAGCGTGCAGAGGCTTTGACACCCCCTGACACCTGTGTTTTTTTTACCGAACCGGACGACCGAACCAAGAAGAGCGGAACCGGTAAACCGGCCGGTTTTCCGGTTTACGGACAAAAACCGCCCGAATTCAAATTTGAATTTGAATGGCGCGCTTGTCCCGGTTTGTACCGGTAAACCGGCCGGTTTTCCGGTTTACCGGCCGGTTTGTCCGGTTTACCGCCCGGTTTGAGCGGTTTGAGCGGTTTTTTTAAAATTCAAATTTTTTTTAAAAAAATGCTAAAAAATTTCTAAAAATACTTCATGATTTGTAGAATCCAATGATGTCAAAATTACTCAAATTTGAGTGTGTTTAGTATGTTTTTCGACCTTCATGATTTAATGGGCCTTCACGGGCCGGCTTGTGTATTTTTTCTTTTTCTTTTTTTCAAACTTCTAAACGTCTAAATAAATATTAAACGAACTCAAATTTGAAAAATTTTTACACCATTGGGTTCCATAATTCAAGAGCTATTTTTAAGAATTTTTTTCAGCATTTTTTTTTCAAACTTCAAATTTGAAATTTGGGCCGGTCCGAACCGGACCGAACCGGAACCGGACCGGCCCGGGAAGGTCGGTAACCGCGGTTTACCGCGGTTTACCGACCGGTAAAAAAAACGCTGCCTGACACTCCCAACCCAAGTTGTTGTGCCCTGCTAGTGGTTTCTCGCATTTATTGTCCTGCCCTTGAGCCTCCTTGTCACTCCCGCCATTGTCCTTTGTCGTTGACACGCACTCCCCTATCTTGCCGCCACCGAGGTGGCATATTAAGTGGCCGTGGGTCGGGTGGGCATTAGGGTAACCCAAAAAAAAAATAGATATTGCAAATTGATACTTGACTTGGCACGGCAATGCCCTACCAAAATTTCAGGTTCAAATTAAGGTATACATGATATATCCGAAAATTTGATGTACGGTTCTGTTTGGAACGCAGGATTGCAAAATAAAGGAATGAGAGGAAACACAGGAAAGTAGAAAATGAAGAAATGAGTAGAAGGTGGAAAACCATAGGATTCTAAAATACAGGAATGAAAACTTTAGACCGTTTGGATCATAGGAGTTCAAAATAGAGGAATCACAAAATATGTGAATAAAAGTATCATTATTAGTACTGCTTAACACGATTAGTAGTACTACGTAGTACATTTGTCCGTGACTATTTTACATGTGGGCCTGCTGATCTATGGACACTGTATTTGTATAAGTAAGTTTTATACCGGTGGAGCCACAAATAAAAACCCGGCAACCTTCTCTCTCCTTATCCTCTCCAGAAACAAAATCGAGCTCGGCTGCTCCAAGCACGGACGAGGCCGCGCGCCGGCGAGGCCAAGAAACGTAACGCCACAGCGGGGCACGTGTAACAACTCCAGTTTTAGGGTTAGACAAATCTTGCATCATGAGCATGATCATCACATAAGCATCAATTATGGCATTTTGTGGCAATATTTTGAGTGCTTATTTTAAAAATGCAAATAGGAGTTTTCAAAGGTTTTCTAGAAGTCAAACTTGTGATGCTTTTCTCAAAATGGAGCTTTAACAAAGTTTGTAGAGAAGAAATTTTGGAGAAACTTTTGTTTTGACCCCAATTTATGAAAATGACTTTTGGTGCTTCAAAAATGGCAAAAACAGTTCAAAAATGAATTTTAAAGGTATTTTATGTGACCCAAAATTTCATTTTCAAATCTAGGCCGATTTTGCAAAAACTTTCTACATGAAAGTTATTCATCTTTTTATTTTGAGAAACTTTCATTTTTGGACCATTTTCAAATTCGCAATATTTTTGAATTTATGGCCGGTCAAACTTCCTATTTAAATAGTGGGACCAGGTGGGACCCACCCGGCCCCACCTGTCATCATCCCCATCTCCTTCCCCTTCTGCTCAGCGCGCAGAGCGCCAGGCCGTCGCAGCATCGCCGCTGCCGCCCCGCTGCGCCGCGCCCCGACTGCCCATTTTGTCGCCCGCGTGCGCTTCCTCGTCTGCCTGCCCTGTCTCCCTCCCCCTCGTCTGCCCCGGCTCGCTGCGCCCTGCCGCTCCGCCTGCACCGCCGAGATGCCGCCGCGGCGCCGCACGCCACGCCGCGCCAAGCGAACGCGCCACTCGCTCCGCGACGCCGCAACGGGCTTGCCAAGGCACTCGAGCACCTCGAAGCGACGCCGCTTCCCCGCTTCGCCGCTGCGACGCTGAGCCGCGCGCATCGCGCAGGCGCCATGGACGCCATGGACGTCGCGCCAAGCCGCCCACTCGCCCGTGAACCCTCCCCGTCCGAATTGGACAGGCCAAGCGGCCTTAAAAGCTCCGCCTCGCTCCCAGTGCACTTCGCCCCCTCCAATTTCACCTCCCCTCGCCTCCACCACACCCGCAGAGCTCCGCCATGGCCGCCGCCGCGCCCCTCTCCGGCTAGCCACCTCCCCGTCCGTCCATTTTCATCTTCCACCGCGTCACCGTGTTCGCCTCACCTCACCACACCTTCGACCGCCGCCAATCGAAAAGAATCGAGCCAAGGTAGTGGCCAATCGGCCGTTTTTCTCCGCCGTCGGCGCCGCGCGCCGGCGAGCTCTTCGGCGTCGTTGTCCACGCGCGTCCGACATCATCTTCATCCCCTTGCACGCGCGCTAGCTCCGCCATGGCTTCGCGAAGCCCGTAGGCATAGCCAAGCGCAGCGCGGTGCCTCGCTCCGGCGTCTCGCCGACGAGCCGCGCCGCCACCTCGCCGCCGCTCGCTCCGCCCGGTGCTCTAGTGCGCGATAGCCTCCATCTTCACCACCCCTGTGTTCGCGCTGTCATCCCGAGCACAGCGGTGCAATCCCCGTCGCCGGACTCGTCGCCGTCGGCGAGTTCTCGCCGGCCGACGGCGGTGCCCTGTTCCTGTACGGCCGACAGGTGGGCCCGCTGGCCGGGTCCCACCCGTCAGCGCCACTGGTGCAGTGCGCGCCTGTGTGCGCCACGCGGGGTACGCGTAGCAGCGCGGGCCCGCGCGTCAGCCGCCGCAGGGGAAAGCGCTGGGTGCGCGTAGCGCTTTTGGTGTTTTCCGATTTTTTGAAAATGAATTCCAGAAATTGATTTAAATCTCCCAAAAATCATATCTCCCTCATTTTAAGTCCATTTTGGGTGATTCAAGTGTCAATATTTTTCTTATGAAGAGCTTTATGCATGTAGGGTATTGGTTTATTTTTATGAAATACTTTTCTGTACAGTATTATTTAATATCCTTAATTGCTGATATCTTGTTAAATGCATAATAAATTGTAGGTTCATCAGAAAAATGTGGTTCTTGTTTTGTTGCTCTAGTTATGAGATGCTTCATCTGTGAAAAATATTATTTATATATGTCATGTGTAGAAAATGCCCTGTTTATTTATTGTGCTTGCTTTGCTTAGAGTTTAGGAAATTCATAATTAATTATTTATGCAAGGAAAATGCTTGATAATTTTTATAGGGTGTTTTTATGCCTATAAGTAGCTGTTAATCACATGAGATCTGTTGTTTGACACTTTTCATAATGCAAAGTATTTTTAGGTCTTGGTTTAATGCTGTCTTGTCTTTTTTGTATAGAATAAATGGTTCACTGTTTTGACCTGAAAAATTTATGGTAGGCTTGTTGTTACCTAGCTTAGCTACTGTAATTTTTGTAGATTTTTCTGAGCAGTCTAGCTATAGGTTGCTGTTATGCCCTGTTGTAATCATGATCGGTTAATCGTTGAAGTCTAGGTTAACTAGGGTCCTTGCTATGTTTAATTAGGGTTATAAAAGGTGTAACATGTTAGGATGATGTTGACTACCTTGTAACTTCATGATTGGTTCATCATTATCATCATACGCTTTGATTTCGTATTGCATTTCCGATATTCATACGCACGATGCATCATACAGGATTGCCGGAAGGAGTGACGCCAGTAGTTCCCGAGGAGCCGGAAGGAGAGGAGCAGCAGGGAGCAGTGCTGCAGGAGGCAGCACAGGACGAGGATCCGGACGCTGACTTGCCTGAGTGCCCTAACCATCACCCTAGCTCCTTTGAGAAAGGCAAGCCCCGGAGCATTACTCCTACAGTTTTCAAAATATTTTACTTGAGTCATTTATTTATTATGACGCATTAAGTTAATAGGCGTTGACTTGGAACCGTTACTGCATTATGATTACCTTGATCCACCTGAATACTTTACCCTAATTAAGTTCAGGATCTCGCTTATGCTTAGCACTGCTTAATTAGATCGGTAGAAGACGGGTGATTGATCCTCATCCGCGAGGTAGGTGGTTACTACCCTTTGGTTGATACTATGGAGGTTGGTTAGAGAACATAACCATGTGGCCTTGTTAAATCACGACTAGTCGGAGTTTGTGGTGTG
This sequence comes from Themeda triandra, assembly GCA_018135685.1. NCBI lineage: Eukaryota > Viridiplantae > Streptophyta > Magnoliopsida > Poales > Poaceae > Themeda > Themeda triandra. The sequence goes on along the minus strand of JAENPR010000031.1, from coordinate 677,305 downwards.
TTAGACCACGGAAACTCCGGCGATGTCACTTAATGGGACTATGGCTTTGTACGTCCTCGGATCATGTTGAACAATGCCTCACGATAGCCGGAAGGATGCGATCATCCGACCGCGAAGCCTTGAGGATGTTTGGGCCGGAATTTCAACGGAGTTGAGTGTGTTGCCCACAGCGCGGTATTAAAGCCGGTGGCCGGTCGCGCCGGAGGTACACTGTAGCCGGCATGCCCCGGTGCAACCGTATTCGTTGAAATCCGTGTCTCCTCCCGAATAGACCAAGGTGACCGTCACTCGTTCGGCGGCGAGTGTGGTTTGTGTGAGGAATACCCGCCACCGGGGTTTGCAATCGATTATAATCGCCATCGTTCCCGGACAAGGTGAACACTTGACCGAGCAAATGGCACTGCCGCAAATCATTGTGAAAATAGGATGGTTATGGTTCTATGTTGTTGATGCTTTGGTATGCTCAACCCGAAGGATAGGATAGCATTGCTTGCTCATACCCCGGAGTTGGAGTAGTACAAAGTGCTAACCTAGTGATGTCGGGATCCAACTTAAAAGATGATAAGCTAGAGAGTCTTTTATAACTAAATGATTATTAATAAGCTCACCTTTTTATCGCAAGTTTAAATGAGTCAGCTACCCCACTTATAAAGCCTGGCATACTCCTTGGTGTCACTTTATTTTCATTTATGACGGGTATGTCTAGCTGAGTACCTTCTTGTACTCAGGGTTTTATTCCCTTGTTGTTGCAGATGGTGAGATATTCTATGGGTATTGCCCAACTTGCTTCTACCCTGCGTATGGGGATGAGTAGATCGTGGGCACGATCAACCTATCTATCGTACCTCTATGCTGTTGTCGGATGTGATGTTGGACCAGGCACTATGTTTCAACTAAGTGTGCGTTTGTGAACCAAAAAAAACTTTATTTGCTTCCGCAATTTGGATTTGAACTCGGTATTGTAATATTTAGTTCGTACTCCGATGTAATCTACTATTTGTGAACCTTTGTATCACTATGAACTGTTGTATGTTGAACTCAATTCGGTCTGGGCTGTATTGTTGAAAGTTTGAAATCCTTCGAGATTTCACGGACTACCGGGTTGATATAGCCACAGTGTGCTAATTAAGTTGCTTTGGCGACTTATAAGTACATTGTGTTTATATTAATTGGTCGGTTCTCATTATTACTGCATCGGAGCAGTTCAACGTATTATCGTTCATAAGTATACTTAAAACAAAATGATTTTTGTTTTGCAAACACTAATTACGAACTTATAGCCACTTAATCTCATATATAGGTTTTTCAAAGGTGTGTGGTTTTCAAAAACTTATATATGTGCCTTGGACCAAATATCATATCCTTTATGCCCAATTAAGGACTTTAGGTGGCTTATATAAGTACTAACTTGGGGGATTATTGCATCATATTTTTATTTGTCGCGCTCATACACGACGGTTTTGTATGAGGGCCATTCACTTGAATGGTTGTGTATGGTTCGATTTGCCTCTACGCCAAGGTAAGTGTGAGTTGTGAGAGCATGATCGGACGCAATGCCGATCTAGGGGAGTGCTTATTGGTGCTGGATTATATACATGTTCACACATGTTTATAAGAAGGTACCCCATGTGAGGGTGTCGTCTTCTGATGACTTATTGGGTAGTATGTACTTGGGAATAGGTGCAAGTAATCGGAGATTTCACCTTGTTCGGAAGGTGTCTGGATTTTTACGTCGCTTGCATTCATGGGAATTTGGGCTGAAATGAATCTTCTGCAGGTACACTAACTTCGTAAAACGTGTAGTCCGACTAGTTCCCGATATATGAGAGCACGTTTTGTATGCCACTGCCTAGACGTAATAGATAATAATTTTAGGCAGTGAGGACGTATGGAACGTGCATGCATCATGATTCACATATATATGCTCATGTCATTCATTACATTCTCCTCTTCCCTTACAATTAAATTGTCTCGATTCCGCATCTCCATGCTTTAATTATTAAAATTGTTGCTCATTGAAAATAAAACTCCTTTTCAGATGGCTCGGACCAAGCAGACCGCTCGCAAGAGTTCGCGTCCACCCCGCCACCGCAAGCTTGCTTCCCGTGGAAGCGCTCCTCTTGTGGTGCGTCGAGTGCCGTCCCACCAGCTCAGGGAGGCTGGCACTTTTCTGGGGAAGAGTGGCTTGCCCACTCTCCTCTGGAGGCTTCTGCACGGTGCTGGTTACCCTCTGGGCACAGAGCCACAGTACTACTGGGACGCTGGTGACCGGAAGAACTATGGCTTTGTTTCTGTGGTGGTTGTGGTGCCATCCTTGGGCCATAGTGAGACTTGGACTGGATGGACGGCCAAGGGTGAGGGTATCACCGTTTTTGATGGTGCTCAGGATGCTGCTTTCCTGATACTTGAGAAGATGGTGACGGAGCTGCCTAATGAGGTTCAGAGGCTCATTCCTAGTGTTTTTCCTTTGGCTAGCCCCCGCATTGACACGTGGAGGCAGGCTCCGGAATGGCACTAGTGGCTGGACCTCGGGAGGCGACCGTGCCGGTGCTCTTGCGCGAGTGTTGTGTTCGCCTTGATGAAGGCGTATGCGGACAGGAGGAGCTTGCTCTCTTTAGGCACGACAAGTTGGAGCGTGTCGAGAGAGAGAAGGAGGAGCTACGGGAGATGTATGAGAAGAAGCTCGAGGAGCTCGAGAGGAGATGGCACCGATGACCGAGCGGAGACCAGCCGATCGAGAGAGAAGTTGGCCTTGCAGCAGGTCCAGGAGCTTCAGGCTAGAGTTGGCAGGCGTGACGCCACTATCAAGAAGCTTGGAGACACTTTGGCCCGTATAGTTGGAGAGCGGGATGCAGCCCGGACTGAGGCACGTGGTTTGAGGGCTGCTCAGCGCACTCTCCGGGAGGACTTGCACGAGAAGGAGGTCTACATCGACGCCCTGCGTGAGGAGCTCTACGCGAGACAGCACGGAGAGTGGGTTGAGTCTCCGCTCGGTGACGCAGCTAGTCAGGAGTGCGGTAGCCTTATGCGCCTAGACTAGTGTGTTGGTTAGTGTTAGCTGGACTGCTGTCCTTCGTGGTCCGTTGCGACTCTTTTGTCTATGTGTGTGTCTGTAGTTGGTACGCTAGTAAGTGATGGATGTGACCTTGGATCACGTTGTGGTAATGCTATGTCGTCGCTATGCCTAAAAAGTCCAGTGTTCGTGTGTGCTGGCAACCATGGATATTGTAAGACTCTATGTGATGTTTCGACATAATATTATTAGTGCAGCTGTGATGTGGAAAAATGAATTATTGTGCCATGTGTGGTTAATTGTATGAATTAATTTTCCTTCAATTAATTTCGCAAGGCATGATCTATTTATTCGTTTACCCTCGAGATTCAAATTCTCCTAATAGTGGATCAATATTATGGTTGAAACATGCGAGATGGCGCCGATCACCCGCAATGGTCGTGGTAGTGGTCGTGATGAGGAAGAAGGGCATGGTGGTCGTGATGGGGAAGAAGCGCATGGTGCACCACCCCCTCCTCCCCCTCACCGCCGAGCGCTTGTTTGCACGCTTTACGGGAAGTCGGCGCAACATAGAGCAACTTCGCGTGCCAACTTCGAAGCAAACCACAAACACCGTGAGGATCATCGGCCCTAATCGGTTCGGTGAATTCAAGGATTTCATGGACACCAAGCCTCCAAAGTGTTCGGGGATGCCCCCGATCCATTCATGGCCGATGCTTGGATCAACACTATGGAAGAAAGGTTTTCTTTGCTTTGAGGTTATCCGAGGAACTGAAGGCTACCTATGCTGCACACATGTTTGAAGGTGACGCTAGGTTGTGGTGGAATACACATCGCCACACCTTCCCTGAGGGTCAGCCTATCACTTGGGATCAGCTTGTTCGTGACTTCCGTGCAACTTATGTTCCACCCAGTCTTATGGCAATGAAGAAGACAGAGTTCCATAACTTGACCATGGGGAACCGTTCTGTGAAGGATTATCATCATGCATTCCAGAACCTATCCCGTTATGCACCCGAGTTTGTGAGTACCGAAGCCAATAAGATTGCCGCTTTCAAGAAGGGTCTCGACAAAGCCGATGAAGACCATGGGTACCTCTACCCGTGTGACTTTCAATGACTTCTACAATGACTGTCTCACTCAGAGAATCGTAACAACCTCGCATGCCGCCGCCAAGAACCGTAAGAGGGCTAATGAAGGTGGTTCCTCCCAGAGGGCTCCACCCGCATATCGTCCTCCATTTCGCAACCATGGTTCGGGGTCTAAGTTTAGGCCTCCCCGGAAGAAGAATGTTCCCGCCGTAATCGCCAGGTTCTCTAGGCCATTCGGATGCCTATGCCTCGGGGAAAACCAGTCGTGCCAATGCTGCTGGTGCCAAGCCGGCGATGATGGGTCCTTGCTTCAACCGTGGTCGGTCCTGGACACCTCTACAAGCAATGTCCTCATCCAAAGAAGCAATGTCCGCTCGTGTGCATCACACGTCTTTGGAGGAGATTCTTTCGGAGAACCCGTGATGTACTGGTATGTTCCCCGTGAACCGATTCCCGGCCGTTTTGTTTGATACTCGGATCATCGCATTCCTTTATGAGTCAAGCATTTGCACAAAAGCATAGTCAAACCATAAAGGAGTTGAATTTAGAGTTTCGGGTGAGTGCACTGGGCCGACATCACCACGAGACAAATGGTACTCGATGCAGCCTTGGAGTTAGATCAGTGGAGGTTCCGGATGAACTTGATCGTTCTGCCCGGACTAGGTGTGGATGTTATCATAGGAATGAGTTGGATGCATCATTGGGGTGTAGTTTTGGATACTACCAATCGGATGGTGTCTATACGGAATCCGATGGGGAAGGGCACTTTCCAGGTACCCTTACCTCGGAAGATTCCGTTAGAAACTGTGGTATATGCTACTAAAGTGACCCCTCTACATGAGATTCCGGTAGTATGTGAGTTTCCTGGATGTCTTTCCCGATGAGCTTCCGTGTCTCCCACCGGATCGGGAGATTGAATTCCGCATTGAGTTGTTGCCTGGAATGAGCCCCAATTTCTAAGAGACCTTACCGTATGTCCTCTGATGAGTTGAAAGAACTCAAGAAGTAGTTGCAAGAGTTAGCAGATAAAGGTCTCATTCGTCCCAGTGCATCGGAATGGGGTAGTCCCGCTATGTTCGTGAAGAAGAAGGACCAATCTTTGCGAATGGTCGTGGATTACCGCCTACTTAATTCATCACGATCAAGAACAAGTATCCTCTTCCACGTATTGATATCCCGTTTGATCGGTTGTCAAAGGCTAAGGTGTTCTCGAAGATTGATCTCGAGATCGTTACCATCGATTAAGATCGGACCGAAGATGTTCCTAAGACCGCTTTCTCTACAAGATATGGGTTGTATGAGTACTTGGTTATGTCCTTTGGATTAACCAATGCTCCCGCATACTTTATGTATCTTATGAATTCGGTCTTCATGCCCGAGCTTGATAAGTTTGTGGTGGTATTTATTGATGATATCCCGATATATTCGGAGAATAAGGAAGACCATGTCAGCATCTAAGGATTGTGCTGGAGAGATTGAGGAAGCATAAGTTGTATGCTAAGTTTAGCAAATGTGAGTTCTGGCTTCGGAAGGTTCAATTTCTTGGACATGTCCTCTCTGATGAAGGAATAACTGTGGATCCTAGCAACATAGAGAAGGTAGTGAATTGGAAGACACCCAAATCAGTTCATGAAGTAAGAGGTTTCCTTGGTTTAGCAGGGTATTATCGCCGATTCATTCCCAACTTCTCAAAGATTGCCAAGCCAATGACAAAATTGTTGCGTAAAGAGCACAAGTTCGCTTGGACGGAAGAGTGCGAAATAGCTTTCCGCACTCTGCGGGAAATGTTGACCACTGCTCCTGTTCTAGCGCAACCGGATATTGAGAAGCCATTTGATGTATATTGTGACGCATCCAAGATAGGTTTGGGATGTGTGCTCATGCAAGAAGGAAGAGTCATAGCTTACGCCTCTCGACAGTTGAAGAAACATGAAGTGAATTACCCTACTCATGATCTAGAGCTTGCTGCTGTAGTGCATGCATTGAAGATCTGGAGACATTACCTCCTTGGTAACCCTTGCAATGTGTTTACGGATCATAAGAGCCTGAAATACATCTTTACTCAAGAAGACTTGAACATGAGGCAACGTAGATGGTTGGAATTGATCAAGGATTACAATTTGCAGTTGCAGTACCACCCTGGTAAGGCCAACGTAGTGGCCGATGCTTTGAGTCGGAAATCTCAGAGTGATGCTCTTCCGTCAGAGTTGGTAGAAGACCGTAATCTTATGCATTCAGTGATCTTGAACAATATCCGCATCAGTTGTGAACTGGAGGGTAAGGTTAAGGAAGGTCAAAAGTCAGACAATGCAATCTCAGAGATCAAGAAAAGAATCAAAAGCATGCCATCTCAGTTCTTCAAGGAAGATGATCAAGGAGTCTTGTGGTACGATAAACGTCTAGTTGTACCACAGACAAGGAACTTAGAAAGCAGATCATGGATGAAGCTCACTTGTCCAAGTTATCTATGCACCCCGGTAGCGAAGATGTTTCATGATCTAAAACGTCGGTATTGGTGGTCTCACATGAAAAGAGATGTGGCGAGTATGTAGCGAGTGTGATACCCGTTTGTCGGGTGAAGGCCGTTCACTTGAAGACAAAGTGGTTTACTTGACCATTGCCAATTCCGATTGGAAGTGGGAATGTATCGATGGATTTCATTACTTGGATTACCCACTACACCAAAGGGTCATGATTCTATTTGGGTCATAGTGGATCGTCTAACCAAGTCTCGCACACTTCATACCCGTCCATACAACATATCGTCCACCTCGGTATGCCGATATCTACGTCCAACAGTTTGTCGATTGCATGGTGTACCTAAAGAGATAGTGTCTCGATAGAGGACCGCAGTTTATGGCTCACTTTTGGGAACAGTTGCAGAAGGGTTTGAATACTCAAGTATTGCATAGTACTGCTTATCATCCTCAGACTTCAGGTCAGACAGAAAGAGTGAATCAGATTTTAGAAGATTTATTGCGTGCTTGTGTTTTGTTATGGAAAGGTTCATGGGAAAAGTGGTTGCCGTTAGCCGAGTTCTCGTATAACAATAGCTATCAAGAGAGCATAAAAATGTCACCTTTTGAGGCTTTGTATGGTAGGAGTTGTAGAACACCTGCCAGTTGGGTTGAGACGGGAGATATACTATGGTATTGACTTTATTAAGGAAGCGTAAGAGCAAGTCAAGCTTATCCGACAAAGATATTGCAGCCGCACAATCCCGACGTAAAAGTTATGCCGACAAGAAAAGACGGACCGTAACATTTCAAGTTGGAGACCATGTGTATCCGAAGGTGTCCCCTATGAAAAGAGTGCAACGTTTTGGTGTGAAACGGAAATTAGCACCTCGGTATGTAGGACCTTTCAAAATCATAGAACAGAAAGGACCTGTGGCCTTCAAGCTAGAATTACCTGAAGATATGAGTGCTGTTTTCCCTGTATTCCATGTATCTCAACTCAAGAGGTGTGTGCGATTCCCTAAGGAAAAGATCAAGATGTCGATATCAAACTCGCAGCTGATTACTTGACCTATGAGGAGAAGCCAAGAAAATTGTTGGATGTCAAGGAGAGAGTGACACGGAACAAACATGTCAAAACATACAAGGTGTGTTGGAGTCATCATGATGACCTGGATGCTACCCGGGAGATCGAGGACTACCTTAAAGACGCATACCCGAATTTTCATAAGCAATGGTTAGTTCGCTCAAATCTCGGGGCGAGATTTCTTTAAGGGGGGTAGGCTGTAACAACTCCAGTTTTAGGGTTAGACAAATCTTGCATCATGAGCATGATCATCACATAAGCATCAATTATGGCATTTTGTGGCAATATTTTGAGTGCTTATTTTAAAAAATGCAAATAGGAGTTTTCAAAGGTTTTCTAGAAGTCAAACTTGTGATGCTTTTCTCAAAATGGAGCTTTAACAAAGTTTGTAGAGAAGAAATTTTGGAGAAACTTTTGTTTTGACCCCAATTTATGAAATGACTTTTGGTGCTTCAAAAATGGCAAAAACAGTTCAAAAATGAATTTTAAAGGTATTTTATGTGACCCAAAATTTCATTTTCAAATCTAGGCCGATTTTGTAAAAACTTTCTACATGAAAGTTATTCATCTTTTTATTTTGAGAAACTTTCATTTTTGGACCATTTTCAAATTCACAATATTTTTGAATTTATGGCCGGTCAAACTTCCTATTTAAATAGTGGGACCAGGTGGGACCCACCCGGCCCCACCATCATCATCCCCATCTCCTTCCCCTTCGCTCGCAGCGCGCCGCGCGCAGCCGTCGCAGCATCGCGCGCCCGCTGCGCCCCCCCGGCCGCGCCGCCCGACCCCATTTTGTCGCCCGCGTGCGCTTCCTCGTCCCGCCGCCCCCGTCTCCCCTCGCTCGCCCGCTCTCGCCCGCGCCCGCGCTCCGCTTTCGCACCGCCGAGATGGCGCCGCGGCGCCGCACGCCACGCCGCGCCAAGCGAACGCGCCACTCGCTCTGCGACGCCGCAACGGGCTTGCCAAGGCACTCGAGCACCTCGAAGCGACGCCGCGCCGCCCGCCGCCGCCGCCGGCTCGCGGCCGAGCCGCGCGCATCGTGCGCGCCATGGACGCCATGGACGTCGCGCCAAGCCGCCCACTCGCCCGTGAACCCTCCCCGTCCGAATTGGACAGGCCAAGCGGCCTTAAAAGCTCCACCGCTCCTCGGTGCACTTCGCCCTCCAATTTCACCTCCCCTCGCCTCCACCACACCCGCAGAGCTCCGCCATGGCCGCCGCCACGCCCCTCTCCGGCTAGCCACCTCCCCGTCCGTCCATTTTCATCTTCCACCGCGTCACCGTGTTCGCCTCACCTCACCACACCTTCGACCGCCGCCGATCGAAAAGAATCGAGCCAAGGTAGTGGCCAATCGGCCGTTTCTTCTCCGCCGTCGGGCGCCATGCGCCGGCGAGCTCTTCGGCGTCGTTGTCCACGCGCGTCCGACATCATCTTCATCCCCTTGCACGCGCGCTAGCTCCGCCATGGCTTCGCGAAGCCCGTAGGCATAGCCAAGCGCAGCGCGGTGCCTCGCTCCGGCGTCTCGCCGATGAGCCGCGCCGCCACCTCGCCGCCGCTCGCTCCGCCCGGTGCTCTAGTGCGCGATAGCCTCCATCTTCACCACCCCTGTGTTCGCGCTGTCATCCCGAGCACAGCGGTGCAATCCCCGTCGCCGGACTCGTCGCCGTCGGCGAGTTCTCGCCGGCCGACGGCGGTGCCCTGTTCCGGTACGGCCGACAGGTGGGCCCGCTGGCCGGGTCCCACCCGTCAGCGCCACTGGTGCAGTGCGCGCCTGTGTGCGCCACGCGGGGTACGCGTAGCAGCGCGGGCCCACGCGCGTCAGCCGCCGCAGGGGAAAGCGCTGGGTGCGCATAGCGCTTTTGGTGTTTTCCGATTTTTTGAAAATGAATTCCAGAAATTGATTTAAATCTCCCAAAAATCATATCTCCCTCATTTTAAGTCCATTTTGGGTGATTCAAGTGTCAATATTTTTCTTATGAAGAGCTTTATGCATGTAGGGTATTGGTTTATTTTTATGAAATACTTTTTCTGTACAGTATTATTTAATATCCTTAATTGCCGATATCTTGTTAAATGCATAATAAATTGTAGGTTCATCAGAAAAATGTGGTTCTTGTTTTGTTGCTCTAGTTATGAGATGCTTCATCTGTGAAAAATATTATTTATATATGTCATGTGTAGAAAATGCCCTGTTTATTTATTGTGCTTGCTTTGCTTAGAGTTTAGGAAATTCATAATTAATTATTTATGCAAGGAAAATGCTTGATAATTTTTATAGGGTGTTTTTATGCCTATAAGTAGCTGTTAATCACATGAGATCTGTTGTTTGACACTTTTCATAATGCAAAGTATTTTTAGGTCTTGGTTTAATGCTGTCTTGTCTTTTTTGTATAGAATAAATGGTTCACTGTTTTGACCTGAAAAATTTATGGTAGGCTTGTTGTTACCTAGCTTAGCTACTGTAATTTTTGTAGATTTTTCTGAGCAGTCTAGCTATATGGTTACTGTTATGCCCCGTTGTAATCATGATCGGTTAATCGTTGAAGTCTAGGTTAACTAGGGTCCTTGCTATGTTTAATTAGGGTTATAAAAGGTGTAACATGTTAGGATGATGTTGACTAACTTGTAACTTCATGATTGGTTCATCATTATCATCATACGCTTTGATTTCGTATTGCATTTCCGATATTCATACGCACGATGCATCATACAGATTGCCTAAGGAGTGACGCGTAGTTCCCGAGGAGCCGGAAGGAGAGGAGCAAAGCGAGGGAGCAAGGTCTTTGCAGAGAGCAAAGCACAGACGAGGATCCGGACGCCGACTTGCCCGAGTGCCCTAACCATCACCCTAGCTCCTTTGAGAAAGGCAAGCCCCGGAGCATTACTCCTACAGTTTTCAAAATATTTTACTTGAGTCATTTATTTATTATGACGCATTAAGTTAATAGGCGTTGACTTGGAACCGTTACTGCATTATGATTACCTTGATCCACCTGAATACTTTACCCTAATTAAGTTCAGGATCTCGCTTATGCTTAGCATTGCTTAATTAGATCGGTAGAAGATGGGTGATTGACCCTCATCCGCGAGGTAGGTGGTTACTACCCTTTGGTTGATACTATGGAGGTTGGTTAGAGAACATAACCATGTGGCCTTGTTAAATCACGACTAGTCGGAGTTTGTGGTGTGTTAGACCACGGAAACTCCGGCGATGCCACTTAATGGGACTATGGCTTTGTACGTCCTCGGATCATGTTGAACAATGCCTCACAGATAGCCGGAAGGATGCGATCATCCGACCGCGAAGCCTTGAGGATGTTTGGGCCGGAATTTCAACGGAGTTGAGTGTGTTGCCCACAGCGCGGTATTAAAGCCGGTGGCCGGTCGCGCCGGAGGTACTGGTAGCCGGGCATGCCCCGGTGCAACCGTATTCGTTGAAATCCGTGTCTCCTCCCGAATAGACCAAGTTGACCGTCACTCGTTCGGCGGCGAGTGTGGTTTGTGTGAGGAATACCCGCCACCGGTTTGCAATCGATTATAATCGCCATCGTTCCTGGACAATGAACACTTGACCGAGCAGCGGCACTGTCGCAAATCATTGTGAAAATAGGATGGTTATGGTTCTATGTTGTTGATGCTGGTATGCTCAACCTGAAGGATAGGATAGCATTGCTTGCTCATACCCTGGAGTTGGAGTAGTACAGGTGCTAACCTAGTGATGTCAGGATCCAACTTAAAAGATGATAAGCTAGAGAGTCTTTTATAACTAAATGATTATTAATAAGCTCACCTTTTTATCGCAAGTTTAAATGAGTCAGCTACCCCACTTATAAAGCCTGGCATACTCCTTGGTGTCACTTTATTTTCATTTATGACGGGTATGTCTAGCTGAGTACCTTCTTGTACTCAGGGTTTTATTCCCTTGTTGTTGCAGATGGTGAGATATTCTATGGGTATTGCCCAACTTGCTTCTACCCTCGCGTATGGGGATGAGTAGATCGTGGGCACGATCAACCTATCTATCGTACCTCTATGCTGTTGTCGGATGTGATGTTGGACCAGGCACTATGTTTCAACTAAGTGTGCGTTTGTGAACCAAAAAAAACTTTATTTGCTTCCGCAATTTGGATTTGAACTCGGTATTGTAATATTTAGTTCGTACTCCGATGTAATCTACTATTTGTGAACCTTTGTATCACTATGAACTGTTGTATGTTGAACTCAATTCGGTCTGGGCTGTATTGTTGAAAGTTTGAAATCCTTCGAGATTTCACGGACTACCGGGTTGATATAGCCACAGTGTGCTAATTAAGTTGCTTTGGCGACTTATAAGTACATTGTGTTTATATTAATTGGTCGGTTCTGTTACAGCACGGGCGGTGCTGCGTTGCGACCGGGAGTGGTATGAGGGCAGCGAAGCTTCTGGGCGGGATCCTGGAGCGGCTAAAGATGGCAACGGGTCGGGTTCAGATCGGGTGGAGTCTCCGTGCACCCAAACCCAAAACCCGAAGTCAAAACCCGAACCCGAACCCGAAACCGATTCGGGTGGAATTTTATAACCAAACCCAAACCCGCGGGTACCCAAAACCCGAACGGATACCCGAAACCCGAATAAATACCCGAAACCCGCAGAAATATATAGACATATTCACATATTCATATATATATATACACACATATTCACATATATATACACACATATTCACATATATACACACATATTCACATATATATACATATTTCGGATATCCATTGGATATCCACGGGTGAAAAATCAAACCCGAACCCGAACCCGATAGGTTTCGGGTACCCGAACCCGAAAACCGTGGGCGAAAAACTAGCCCCAAACCCGAACCCGCCAGACCCGAAACCCGCGGGTACCCGCCCCAAACCCGACCCGCTGCCATCCTTAGGAGCGGCACAGCGGCATGGCATCGCAGAAGCTACGGCCTTGTTTAGTTCACCCCAAACTCCCAACTTTGGCACTATGCAAAAAGAAGATTCCCCGTCACATCAAACTTGTGGTACATGCACGGAGTACTAAATATAGATGAAATTATAAACTAATTGCACAGTTTTGTTGTACTTTGTGAGACGAATCTTTTGAGTATAATTTATCAATATTTGGACAATATTTCACAAATACAAACGAAATTGCTACAGTGCACTACAGTATGTGAACGCCTGAATTTGAACTCCCAATTTTGGGATCTAAACAAGGCCTACGCCACCGGGCAAACATCAGTTCGCGCTCCATGAGCTCTCTCTCACACGCGCGCGAGAGCGCCTCGGACTTCCCCCAAACTTTGGCTAGGAGTGGATGTAAAATTTCCTGCGTTTTGTTGAGCCATGGATTCCTTTCCAGAGGAACGGAAACTTCAAATCCTTTGTTCCAAACGCGATATGACGTCAGCAAAATGGAGGATTGGCAATCCTGTGAAATTCCTTTAAAAATACTCCATTCCAAACGGGGCGTAGTAAACGCCAATTTTTTACAGCTGTAACCGGTAGCTCGGCCGAGTAGGAGTACCGGATTCGGTTGTAGCTAGCGCCGGTATCTATGTGCGCATTGTGCTTGACTGAGGCCTTGTTTAGTTCCCAAAATTTGCACCCAAATTCTACTATGCAAAAAGAAGATTCCCATTACATCAAAATGTTGGTACGTGGTAGATCTAAATATAGATGAAATCAAAAACTAATTACATAGTTTTGTTGTACTTTGCGAGAAGAACGTTTTGAGCCTAATTAATCAATGTTTGGACAATTTTTACCAAATACAAACGAAATGCTACAGTGCGCTACAGTGCAAAAGTGCCAAGTTTGACATCCCCAAATTGGGGAACTCAACAAGGCCTGAGCTCACTTGCAGCCGATCTCCCACGTGCACCGGCGCGGCGGTCCCCCGCCACCACGTACGTCCGAGAGCAAAGCGCCCATCGCGCCCTTCGTCTGGACCGCACAGGCGTCGCGATAGCGGTCTACGACGTCTGGACCGTGAAGGCCACACACACGCTTGGGCTGCAGTTGGGCATTTCACAGCTCCTCAGCCCAGGCTTGGATCCGATGGATGGATGGATCGTGCTACGTGGCGTCGTGTCCTGGAACCAAACTGTGCCACGTCGTCGCCCGTCAACGTAATGCCACGCACATGATTGTCTTGTAACAGCGGAGAAATCGATCGAGCTACTAGAACTCAGCGTTGTCTTACCCGTCGCAAGAATCATATATGACGTTTGGTGGTTGGGGTTGGGGTGAAAAATCAGTGTTTGGTACGTATGTATAAACATTAGGTAGGGTGGGCATTAGGGTAGCCCCCCAAAAAAAAAAAAAATCAGATATTGCAAATTGATACTTGACTTTTGGCACGACAATGCCTAACAAAATTTCAAGGTATACATAATACCTAAAAGCTAGTTTACGCACGAGCGGGATCTATCTAATCGGCATGCACACCCAATCCCACTCCACCATTCGTTTTTTTTCACACCACTCTGTGTGTGTTGAGTGACTTCACCACTCGCCCCCGACTCAGTTCCCCGAGCCACTCGATCCGCATGCATGTGTGCTTTTTAGGGTGGGCGGGAGGAGAGGAAGGAAGGTGCATCTGGCGGCGCGGGAGAGGAAGAAAAACACGCGCACGCGTCCTCCTGCCCCGTTGTTTCCTTTTTTTGACTGATTTCTTTCCTTAATTAGACTGTGCAGTCCGAATAGATATTTCCTGCGCATGCAGGCTAACATAATATATCCGAAATTTGATGTAGTAAACGACAAATTTTCACAGCTGTGGCTGGGAGCTCGGCCGAGTATAGCGGATTCGGTTCTAGCTGCCGAGTATAGCGGATTCGGTTCTAGCTAGCGCCGGTATCTAGTGTGCGCATTGTGCTTGACTGAGCTCACTTGCAGCCGATCTCCCACGTGCACCGGCGCGGCGGTCCCCCGCCACCACCACGTACGTCCGAGAGCAAAGCGCCCATCGCGCCCTTCGTCTGGACCGCACAGGCGTCGCGATAGCGGTCTACGACGTCTGGACAGCGAAGGCCACAGGCACGCTTGGGCTGTAGTTGGGCATTTCGGCTCCTCAGACCAGGCTTGGATACGGCCGATGGATGGATCGTACTACGTGGCGTCGTGTCCTGGAACCAAACTGTAACACGTCGTCGCCCGTCAACGTAATGCCACGCACATGATTGCATAGATCAGTGCTAATACTGATGTCTCTAGATTGTCTTGTAACAGCGGAGAAATCGATCGAGCTACTAGAACTCAGCGTTGTCTTACCCGTCGCAAGAATCATATATGACGTTTGGTGGTTGGGGTTGGGGTGAAAAATCAGTGTTTGGTACGTATGTATAAACATCGAACGTCTGACGACGAATTGAAGTTGTATTCTCACAAATTCTAAAAAGTTGTACTCTCACTAATTTATACAGTTTTTCCCCTAATAAAAAATATACAGTTCTTTTTCAGCTGAGTGACCGGCGTGCATTGCATCCACCGTCACCAATTCAACTTGGAGCGACGACGGTTCCCTCACTGATGTGATGGTACCGCACCGGGACTGTAGACGAAGCTGCAGGTCGCGCCGGTGCCCCGTGAAACTTGTCCAGATCGATCTCAAGATCGAGTAGTAAACGTGGTGGGGACGCCTGGGCGAGAGCGACGTGCAGGTGCAGCGTATTACCATGGCCTAAACCAACATTAATTTGGCGTCTATAAATGCAGCAGGTCCCCCGGGACCGGCCGGGACGGAGGAGCGAGCATCAAGGCCGGGGACGGCGGGTGAGAGTGCGACCCAGCAGCAGCGAAGGTACTACTAGGCTACAAGCTGCCTGCCGAAGTGCCGATGGGTGACGGTTCCATGGACGAGGAGGCTGCTGCCGGTGGTGCCGGCCGCCGTGGGAGCTTGGCCACGGAGAAGCCGCAGCATGGCGCGGCAGAGTACGCGCAGGACGGGTCGGTGGACCTGCGCGGCAACCCCGTGCTCCGCTCCGAGCGCGGCGGCTGGACAGCCTGCTCCTTCATCGTCGGTACGTTTTCGTGCGCCATGCGGTGCCTAGCTGTTTCCTCTTGGCCCTGCGTGACCCTGCGAGCCGTGACTGAATGATATGCTCCCTGCCTGGCAGTGTACGAGCTGTTCGAGCGGATGGCCTACTACGGGATCGCGTCGAACCTCTTCATCTACCTGACGGAGAAGCTCCACCAGGGCACCGTGGAGGCCTCCAACAACGTCACCAACTGGTCGGGCACCGTCTTCCTCACCCCGCTCCTCGGCGCCTACGTCGCCGACGCCTACCTCGGCCGCTACTGGACCTTCGTCCTCGGCTCCGCCATCTACTTCCTGGTACGTACGTAAGTGTCGTCGTTGATTGTCCCCTCCTAGCTCTAGTAAGCCTCGCCTGGGATGCATGTCGTCGTCCTTGGTTGCGTTACCAAAGAACCTTTTGCGCTGATCCATCGAGCAAATTGGGCATAACATGTGCTCAAACTAAGCAGCAAGTTGGAGTCCTTGTCATGGCGTTTGGTTGCCTTGCTTGCGACCCCGTTTTCCGCGCCGTCCAGGATTCCTCACGACAGCGAGACCAAGAATGAGCCAAAAACGCTCCATCCCATTATGCTGGCAAGGCTTATCTTGCCGAGCGAACGAGCTGCACCGACACAAGCGTCTACAGAGTTTTGACTGAATAGAAGTAGCAGAGAATGGCTGCACGCGTGCCTTGCCTGCTCATAGGTGGTCGGCCTCAACAAAACGGAACTGTTATTTTTTTTTTCAGAAAAAAAAAAGATACTGCACGTAGAACAAGAAGACAGTAGTACCGTAGGCAGTTAAGACAAACTTTCATAGGAAGAGCTGTCGTATGATTGCAAACAGGCAGAGTACTGATTCTCATCTTGCCCCTTATATAGTCCCCAAAATGGACCTATGGAAGTAGAAAATGTCCCTGATCTTGTCCCCTCATCCAACAACGGCCGGCCCGGCTTCTAGTACTATAGGAACAATACGCACGACGTCATAGCGCCGTATACACTACATTTGACTTGGCTGGATGCCATAGATTGAGTTCATGGCAACCAGGCACCTCCATCATCCTGCCGAACCTGATGAGGCTTGGGACGGACACGTATGGTCGTCATGTCGCTAAGCGGGCTAGCTCTCGTATTCCAAGCACCTAGTGGATCCTTTTTGACTCGTTGCATGATTGCAAATCGCACACATGGACCGAGCTAGCGTGCGACTAGACTCTGACAGGTGACAGCTCTAGTAGCCTCTAGCCACATCCGTTTCATGATAAGCTCAGCGATTAACGCAGCACACTGTAGTGAACTTATCTCTGATCCCACACTGATTAGCACTGTACATGAGTATGACAGGGTTTAAGACAGCAAGCAAATTGAGCAGTGTAAGCAGGACATTTTTATGGGTGCTGCGTCCTGCTTTCAGCTACAAAGCAGAGTGACGTTCAGTGAAGTGTCCCGTGTACTACTGCACTGCAGGTGCGAAATGTTCAGATGTTCATGTCACCACAGTCAATGCACGAGCAACCGTGCGCGGGCCGGGGCCTTTTTGGGCGTACCAACATGTCGTCAGTGTCTTGTTTTCTGAATCTATCGTAGTCGCGGCTAGCATCGGTATTGGAATTTCTGGCGTCTGTACCAAGATTTCTCCGGACGGATCAGTACAGGGCGCCATCACGAAAAAAAGACGGTCCGTCTTGTAGCCTACTCGAGAATGAGCGCTTTGGGAGGTTAGAGATAGCTATCAGCTTAAGTCCAGCCTAAGATTCCCTTTGGGTTTAAGTTGAACCACACCGGGTACCAATGAATTCATGATAAGGACCGCCTCTCTCTCTCTGAAATCTTGCATCCAATCTTGTAATCATCTTTTTCATTGCCTTATTGAGCAACCTATGAGTCATGCCGTCCTCGCCAGAATGTGACCATTCCTCCTAGTTTTTTTTAAACTCGCATAGCAAATTCTGAAATTACACATGAAGAAAACCTTAAATAAAAATATATAATATTTTATTCAGAATTTTTTTCCATCTCTTCTTCTCTGTTGGCTTCCCATGAACGCGAAGCCAAAGTGCAGTCCCTATGTCGAATCCAATGAGTAACCCTAAATATTGGACATGTAACAAAATCCAAGGTTTTGGAAAAAGTCCATAACACATCTGAATCAATGAAAGAATATCATCACTTCCATCATGTGCAACATAAGATGCAGATTTTTCATCTTGAGGCCTTGATTTTTGTATCCTTGACCATCGACAATGAGATCGGTGCCTCGTAGTGGCTATCCTCGTAGGGGACACCCATCCTTACACATAGAAGCCACAAATTGGTCGTCTGCCGATAAAATCGACACCTGCAACGACGATGTCATCGTAACTATCACCAAAGTCATTGCAGGACACACGATCCCGACCAAAGATCATCTAATTCCGGTGATAAATTTATTTGGACTACACCCTAAAACACTAGAAAAACTAGGGAGAAAATAGTTGTATTATCTCCTCTTTGTCTCTGGTAGACGCACCAGGGTTGAAGAAGGGGAGGGGCCCTAGGTGCAAAGGCTGTGGCGGCGAAGCGAGGGGCAGGTGTTTCCTAGTGGTAACAAGCAAACTACATAGCGCCACACGATCCCGTGTACAATGGCGGCGGCTCTTCTTAAACACAGTAGTACTTCAACAAGCAAAGCAAACTACATTGCGCCAATAATGTTGTCTCATCTTCGATTTTTTTTTTTTCTGATGGATATATTGTGGCCTCAAATGTTAAGCTAAAAGTATTGGAATGGAATAATGACAATGTACTGTATGTAACACAGGGTATGGTGTTGCTGGTGCTGTGCGTCTCCCTGCCGGCGCTGAAACCGCCGCCGTGCAACGGCAGCGTGTGCCCGAGGGCCTCGGCGTTGCAGCTCGGGCTCTACTTCGGCGGTCTCTACATCGTAGCCTTCGGCAACGGCGGCACCAAGCCCAACATCTCCACCATCGGAGCCGATCAGTTCGACGACTTCGACCCGCGGGAGAAGATGCACAAGCTCTCTTTCTTCAACTGGTGGATGTTCACCATCTTCCTGGGCATCCTCTTCTCCTCCAGCGTCCTCGTCTGGCTGCAGGACAACGTCAGCTGGTCCATCGGCTACGGCATCCCCACGCTGGGCCTCATGATCTCCATCGCCATCTTCCTCGCCGGCACTAGGCTGTACCGGCACAAGGTGCCGCAGGGCAGCGCGTTCACGAGCATGGGCAGGGTCCTCGCCGCCGCGGTCTGGAAATGGAGCGTCCCCGTCCCGGCCGACGCCAAGGAGCTGCACGAGCTGGAGCTGGAGGAGTACACGAGCAAGCGTAGGTTCAGGATGGACTCCACCAACGCCATGAGGTTCCTCAACAAGGCCGCCGTGCCCGTGAACGACAAGGACAGGGACAGCACGACATGGAGCCTGTGCACGGTGACCCAGGTGGAGGAGACGAAGCAGATCCTGAAGCTGATGCCACTCCTGGTGGCCATGTTCGTGCCGTGCACGCTCATCGCGCAGACCAACACCCTGTTCGTGAAGCAGGGCACGACGATGGACCGGCACATGGGCCGGCACTTCGAGATCCCGCCGGCTAGCCTGGGCACGTTCGTGACGCTGACCATGCTCGTGTCCATCGTGGTGTACGACCGGGTGTTCGTGAAGGCCGTCCGACGGTGCACCGGGAACCCGCGTGGGATCACGCTCCTGAAGCGGATGGGGGTCGGCCTGCTGCTGCAGGTGGTGAGCATGGCGGTGGCGTCGGTGATCGAGAGCCGGCGGCTGGCGTACGCCCGGAGCCACGGGCTGGACAAGACGGGGGGCCAGCTGGGGCTCACCATCTTCGTGCTGCTGCCGCAGTTCGTGCTGTTCGGCCTCGCCGACGCGTTCCTGGTGGTGGGCAAGCTCGAGTTCTTCTACGACCAGGCGCCGGAGGGCATGAAGAGCCTGGGCACCGCCATGTCCCTCACGGCGTACGGCATCGGCAACATCCTCAGCAGCTTCCTGCTGTCAACGGTGACGCGCATCACGGGGGACCGCGGCAACGCCTGGGTCAAAAACAACATCAACGACTCCAACCTCGACTACTACTACGCCTTCCTCACCGTGCTCGGCGGCGTCAACTTCGTCGTCTTCCTCGTGCTCAGCACCAGGTACAAGTACAAGGCCGAGTCCACCGACACCATCGACATTGTCATTGGCCTAGAGAAAGCCAAGCTTCAGGCGGAGCCACAGGGTTGACGACACTCTGCTGCCAGCACTGTGAAGGCGAAGAAGAGCACCCATGCATGCCGACGTGTTCTGTGTATCGCGCTGCCAAGCATAGAAATCACTTTGCAGCTCCAATATGACCTCCCTTGTAAAAAGCACAGGATATACACCCGTAAGTAGTTGTGTGACGGCATCCGATCGGCCAGACGCCCTGAAGAAGCCCGCCTCATCACAGGGGGAAAAATGAGGATATAGAAGAACAAAAAAATCCTCTCATCAACAAGACATAGATTTCTTGCAGAAAGGAGTGACATATGCAGTCAATGGTCACTGATGTACTACTAGTGAACACACAGGGAAAAAACAAATACAGGTGTTTCTTATATGGTTTTATTAAATCCTTCGTCCACACAAAAAGTAGACATCTATCCGTGGCTTTTCTGAAATAGGACGATTTTCTAAAATCCCCGCTGTCATAGAACAAAGCAAAAATATTAGTTATCAACGCACATCGGCGTATTGAGAAGTTATCAGATACGGGTACGATACCATTCTTGATGTATCGATGATACATAGACATGAACTGGTGGATTGGGACGTGATGGTGTCGTCATACATCGATACCTCATCGATCAATGCAGCTCACAAAAGTTCGTCAGCGATTCCAATCCTCCAAAGTCTTCCATCAGTAAATTATCTAAGGCGAGATACGGATAGGAACTACTAGTAGCAGTATTATTGAAAACACAGATCACTGAGCTGAGGATAATCACAGGCTCTGCAAGTCGTAGTTCCAGTAGTCTGTAGAAACTTTCGGTGAGGTTGAGAGTGAGAGGCAATCAGGCAAGTGCGTAGTTGGACTGAAGAAAATACTGACAAGGATGCATCGACAAGGCCGTCGATGGTTACCAGCACAAGCACCAAAAATCCCCGAGAAACCGGCTGATTCCGAGCGCCAAGAAAATTCGGTGCTCACAGTGTAGAAATGCACTCCATCTCCATGGCACCACCCATGACAGTGAAGGTTGTCCCGGTCGCGATCCATGGTTGAAAGCTACGGATTCAGAAAGTTCTCATGCGCAGAAGACAGCTAGCGAAAAGAAACTATCCATGAGATCCAAACAAAAAGTCCACACATGGACAATGGCACGTGCGATGAGTACAGCTGAAACGAGATACCATTGCTGAGCTGGTAGAGAAAAGAGCCAACGTTCTCATTTGTCAGTATACTGGAAGCATTACATGTATGACAAAATTGAACACCGTGATGATCGCGGCACCACATATTCAGTCGTCTCAGCATGGTTAGAGAGTCCTTGCCCCATAGTAGAACTCTGGGAGCTGACTGACAAGCGTGGTAATCATGCCGTCGACAGTCGGTCAACAATGTTTTTTTTGGACTGACATGGACTCTGGGAGTGTGATGGCTGGCGAGTGGCGGCTTCAGCTAGGGTACGGAATCGAGCATGTGGGCTTTGTTCAGTTCATCCATTCACGTTATTGAATCAGTGGGTGATTTGCTTGATCAATCTGGATCAGCACTAGCAATGCTGACTACTGACCGTTGACCACTGAGGACTTCTACTCCTTTGATTGATCAACTTTTGATGGTTCATTACTTCAGCTCTGTGATTAGCTAGTGGAAACGGTAGAAGAGAAGAGCAATTCGTCATGCACGAACGTATGTGTCGAGAGCAGGAGAGCTTAGTGAAAAGGGATAAGAATCACTTGTCTTCACCACAATGGTGGAGCTAGTATCGATCCAAGCCATTGATTGAGGTACTGCCCAAATGCTGCTTTACCTCTTGTTTTCTCCATTTGTTTAATTTTTTCGTTAGAGGAAATTGGCCTGTAAAAGCTTGAATTCGGCCATTTCCGTACTTCATTCACTAGCAGAAACTTTACTGTTTCTTTGGAGCCCATTAGCCCAAGACAAATCAAACAGAAGATTTGGGCTGCAGCCACACGGGCCTTGTTGTTAGTTGGCCCGCGGTTACACTCCACTCGGACGATCCTACCGGTCCACGGGCTTGTGTAAACGCAAACAGGCCCATCTTTTGCGCATAAAGCCCATATACAGGTCCATCCGCCTCAACTCCCAAGAATAACAGGCGGATTCTGGTCCGGTAATGCTGTTAATCTTACGTCCTACACGTAGGATAGTACCATTTGGTGGGCATTTCACCGAGGCACCCAGCTCCACGGCCCAGATTCCCCTGCTCGTATCCCGTAACGACATCATTTCGTCCCCAATCGCCAGTCCTCGCCGCCGATTCAGCCGTTGCGCTTCGCGGGGGGCGTTTGCACTGCGCCATCTGCTCGCCTCGCCGGCCTCCGCCGCGCGCGCGGCTGCACCGCGCCGTCAGCCCGCACAGGTTTCCTTCTCCCTATCCCTCCTGTATTTACGGCTCACCGTACTTCCCAACCCTAGCGTCGACTCCATCCGCTGCCTCGCCGTCCTCCATCGCACCGCGCGCGGTTGCATCGCGACGCCAGCCTCCATCACTCCCCTTTTCTCCACATCTCGTCCTGTATTCTCCGCCGACGCCGTACGCTGCAACCCTAGCGGCGGGGGTTTTCCTGCTCACATCGATTCCTGGCTCTCAAACCGCCATCAGCGTTGTTTGTTGGTGATGCCTACCCGATCAGGGTTGGATGCGTTGCCTGCCACGGGAGTCTCGCCGCAACATCGACTTGGAGGCACATGTCGGGGGGATGTCGTCGAGAATGTGTGGCGCGAGGAAGATGTCTAGTAGCAAGGCCCGCAACATGAAGAACATTAAGGAAGGACAAGCCTCTTCGAGCAAATTACAGAAGAACATCTCTGTTAAGACATCTCCAATGAAGATGAATGTTCCCGAGAGCAAGGTATGCACAGTTATTTTTCCAGATTTGTAGTTAGCAATGGCTGCTTTTTTCATTTTTGGCTGGAAGTAACTAGTACCTAGATTAGTTTAGAGTTAGTTACTACAATTATCATTTTCTGGCATGCAATTGCAGTCTATTTTTCCCATATTGTAGTTGCCCTGATGTTATTTGCAAAAGTAGCCAATCATGCCCCTGTCTCAGTACTCAATTTTTACTTGTTGATTGTTGGTCTCTTTCCTCTGCAGCACCGAGGTACTCATAAGGTGGCATTCTTGTTTTCTCCGATTGTTGTGCTCTGGCTCTTGAGCATTGGTATCATTGGTCTATATAACATCATCTTTGGAATCCTACAATATTTGTTGCTCTTTTCTCCACACTATATTGTAAAGTTTTTCAAAAGAACTGGAAAGGATGGTTGGATATCTCTGGGCTGAGTATTTCTCGCTATCACACGTGAATTCAAGTAGACCTGCTATTGCCTTTTTTTCAAATGAATAGTTGTCTTATAGATTTGTGTCGCACATGCAGGTGCCGAGGCTATGTTTGCTGATCTTGCCCACTTCACTGCTGCATCTATCAGGGTATGAAGAATGGTTTATATGTTTGTCGAAACTTAAAAAAAAAAAGGCTTTTATGCATAATTCAGCTCTTGTCCTGCTTGCAGCTGGCTTTTGGTGTCATATATATCCCTGTGTTGTGCTGCAATACATGGGACAGGTTGCATTTCTATCTAAAAACAAAAACATACCAGCTGTACATAATAGTTTTTATCTTTCTATTCCAATTAAGCTTCAGAACACTAAAGATTTATGTGACTTGTTGCTCCATATGTTGCAAAAAAAGGGTTGTGCATACATCAAGGTGGATCCATGGCCAGATTTACATACCTGAGTTAAATTGGATTCTGATGGTCCTCTGTTTGGCTGCAGCACTTGTCTTTCGTGACATAACAATGATAAGAAATGCTTATGGTAAGCCTGACCAAGTACCGCATAAACTAGGAAAATCCTATCAAACTCGTGCTTTCTTTTTTAATTTTGGAACCATATAATGCTTCCGTTTACATCACCTGCATATTCTCCATTTCATTCAAGACCCTCATTTTAAGCCGTTTTGAACTTTGTGGTCCATACAGTTTCACCATGGTGTTTAGATCTGTTTCAGCATGATATCACCACTGTTTCACCATGTGTCTATATATTAGCATGTGTTTTTTAATTTAAACTTTTTTAAAATTTGATATGTTGTTTATTTTTCCTTTTTACGCTGGAATTGATGCTAAGAAAACCAAAGCCAACCGCAATGACGAGCCTTTCGTACATAGGCTTTCAGTCCACACGATCCATGAAGTCAAGTTGTTTCACTAGTGTTTTCAATTTTGTTTCATTAGTTGCCCTTCCATGGTGTGGTAATTTTGTTTACGCCTTTCGATGTTGCAATAGCTTTTTTTCCTCTTTGTTGCAGCCAGGGGGGCGGAGCTAGCAGCGTGTGCTTGGGGGCGGCGGTGAGGTCGGAGCGAGGTGTGGGGGACGTTTCCCTTGCTGCGGTCGGTGGTGAGGTCGGAGGCGGGGTGGAGTGGGGGGGGGGTGCGAGGGTGTGGGCTGTTTTCCTGTTCAGGGAGAGGCGGGAGGGCTATGTTCGGGGGTGAGGCGGGAGAATGGAGGTAGAGCGTCCGACGCCTAGTATATCCTAGCGCTTGATTCTCGCATTTCTTTTTTCTAGTGAAGCTTGTTGCATTTGTTATGAAGAATATTGATCCTTGGTTGAGAGAGTTTCGGATAAAAAAAAAGATTATTCCATTTGACGATGAACTCATTTGCAATATTCTTGGGGTGCCTAGTGGAGGAGATCATGTGTCCTGTTAATTATTAGTGCTATTGCAATAGTTGTTGCTAATCTGATTCATTGGTACTATCTCAAGTATTGCACTAGCTATGTACACATGTTTCACTAGATATGTTTTCATATAATTTGGCTCAGGTGCATCTTTTTCTCTCTGTCCAGGGGCATGTGCTGGAGTACAGGAAGCATGCTGCTGCACTACTACTCCTATCACAACACAATGTTGTCAAGCTAGATGAATTTGTGGAGATGTATGATCGTGGCGTGAAGAGTTAATCAAACTGATGCTATAGTAATGTTAGGATGTGTCAGTAGAGAACGATGTTTGTTCGATGGAACAGTAGTTGTGTCCTTTGTATTATATGGAGTTCTCTTATGATTTTGTGGCAAAACGTGTATGCTTTTTGTTATCTTAGGTCAAGACACCCTAGAGACATCCTAGCATGAATGTTGATCAACTTTTGCAAGCAACCATAATTCTGTTATTTTGTCCAATGCTTTGTGTACTGTGGTCGCATTTTTCCAATGTTATCCAATATTATGTGACAATGGTGTGGATGTCTACTTTTTTTTCGATAACCACTTTTTTCTGATGTAATTATATCCGAAATTACGTTGTTTTCCTTTTAGAGCATCCCAGTTGCAATAGCAGCGTTGCTGTTTTTTCATGCCCACATTTAACAGATGATACATGTTTTTTACTGGAATATTTTTCATTCTAATATTTTTTAGGTGTTAAAGTAGTACATTTATGCTGTTTCACTAAGAGTAATTTAGTTGTAACAGTTGCCAGTCCTAGTTGTTTCATTCTAATATTTCAGGTGTTAAAGTAGTACATTTATGCTGTTTGACTAAGAGGATTTTAGTTGTAGAAGTTTCAGGTTGTTTCATTATACCATTCTTAGATGTAACAGTGGGGAGAAACCATGCTGTTTGACTAAGAGGAATTCAGTTGTAACAATTGCCATCCCTTGTTGTTTCATTATACCATTCTGAGATGTAATAGTGGGGAAAACCATTCTGCTTCATGACCACATTTTGAGATAAAAGAGTCACGGACTAGCAAAAAAATTAATAATTACGCTTCATCATTGCGTGCTTTTTTTGTCCACACTATTACCACATGCGGCTGTCTTTTTTTCTACATATAAGAGCACCAACTAATTGTATAGTAAAAAATGCTACAAATCACATTAAAAATGAATAAGAGCTTTTTACTATACTAGAGCCTCAATTCTGGAGGGTTCTTCACCATGGGGGTGTTGACCGCCCTTTTTCTTGTTGTACTTGGCGATCTTGGCATTCATTTATCTTCACACTTGCTTTACTTCTTCCTGCCTTAACATCTTCCCAAACCATGTCTATTTCTTGTGAAGCAATGTTGTACTTGTAAGGAACAAAACAAACATCTGTAGCCAACCCACTCATTTCTCTGCACAATGCATATATCTGAGCTTGTTGGTAGCAGGGACACCAAAACAAGCTTTAGGTGTTAAGTAATTTTCACTGATCTTCTCCTAACATGTCCCTGCATATCAATGTTGCAAAAAAAGGTTTAAGCATTCCACACATATGCATCCTCCTCAAATCAAATGATGAAACGATGCTTCCTGCAGTAAAACGTTCTTACCTCTGCAACAAATGGTTGAGCTCACTGCATTTTGTGGCATTCCAACAAATGGTTGTTGTCCCATGCTGATACTATTCACTCCCTGCATATATACCCCATGATGTGTAAATGTGTATAAGTACATGTTTTCACATACTGTAATTCTATGTTTCATTTTGTACAGTCAGTAGATACTTCACGAAATTTGAGATCATACTCTGTCGCAGAACAATATCAAGGAACTATCCACTATTTCAAACAACCATAAATGACCTACAAAGTTCACACAGTCTATAATACTCTGTTGCATAACAAGAGCAAGGAAATATTCCTTATTTTCAAACAAATGGTAATCTAAATAGTCTTTTGTTAGAACAACAAGGAACCATCCACTTGTTTGAACAAGCATATACGTGGGAAGAAGCTTGAAATCACATATTCTTTACTTCAACCTCGCCATGAATAGATACATGGACGCTCCTTGATTTGACTGCTACAACATCTCCATTCAACTGGCGCACTGGTAATTTTGCTGCTTGAAGCTCGTCCTCCGTGTGTCTCCTTCGTCAAACCGGCTGAATTGTTTGCTACGATCCGGGGGAGGCGATGGGCATATGGATGATTCTTTGGTGGGAACTCGATCTGTTGCAATAGGTGAGACATTGGGGGAAGGGGGTGTGGTTAGATTGTTGCAACAATTTTGTTGGCGCGCGACGGCAAGGGCTCCAGCAGCGGTGCGCGGCGGCGAGGGATCCAGCAGCGGCGTGCGGCGACGAGGGCGGCAGCAGCGGCGCGTGGCGGCGAGGGCTCCAACAGCGGCTCGCGGCGGCTCGAACAGGGGCGCGTGGGGGACGAGGAAGCCGGGCTCAACCAGGGCGTGCGCGGTGGCGACGAAGCCAGGCTCGACGATCTTTGTGCGACGGTGATGAAGCGGGACGCACGCGCGGCGGCGAGGAAGTCGGCCTCCATCGAGCAGAACAGCAGGTGACGGGGGATGCAACTCGTATTGTTTCTGGGCCGGTTTCGCTTAGTTGGGCCGCGCGCACAGCGTCCTATACTAGGACGTCCGAGCGGCAGCTTGACCCATTCTGGTCCAGCTGAGCTGTCCTGTTTACCTGGAACGGCGGCGCGGCAAGCGGCGACGGCCATATGCCAGCCGCCCGCAGGGATGCATGCCCTCCCGCTCCGCCACCCCTTCCTGGCGTGCCCCCCGGCCCCTCCCTGAGGCCGAAAGAGCCAGCACGCGCTGCTGCTCGATCGGACGTGGGGAAGAGGACGACATGGGGCGCCTCCAGCACCACCACCGCTCGCGCTCCGCCTCCTCCTTCGCGCGCTCCTTCTCCGAGATCACCGGCGCCGACCTCGACGCGCGCAGCCTCGGCTCCACCGCCACCGCCGCCACCGCATCCGCGGCCGCGGAAACCGTCGAGTGCCCTTTCGGGAACGTCGATGGCCTGTCCCGTGCCGAGCTCCGGGAGGCCGCGTACGAGGTCTTCTTCATGTCGTGCCGCGCGGCCGGGGGCAGGGGAGGAAGCGGCGGGGGGCTGAACTATTACCCGTCGGGCGGGGACGGCGGCGGGGGAGACGGCGGGTCGCCGACGATCGGGGCAGGACCGAGAGGCGGCACGGGGATGAATGTCGTCAGCAGCAGGGTGAAGAGGGCGCTCGGGCTCAAGGCGCGGCGGTCGTCGCAGCCCACCGTGCGGAGCAGCATGAACTCGTCGTCCGCGCCGGGGTCGCCTGGCCGGATGCGCTCGGTGAAGGACCAGGCGCCCGGGTCGCCGGGGAAGAATAGGCGTCCGATGACCTCGGCCGAGATCATGCGGCAGCAGATGCGGGTCCCGGAGCAGAGCGACGCTCGCCTGCGCAAGACGCTCATGCGCACCCTCGTCGGCCAGGTCCGTCCGTCCACACCCATGCATGGTTCACGCACCTCCATTGATGCGCGTCACGTCTGCATGCACGCACGCTTAAAAAATTAGAATTGATGACAGGTTAACGTTGCAGGTGGGGAAGAAAGCGGACACGATCATCCTGCCGCTGGAGCTGCTCCGGCACCTGAAGCTGGCCGACTTCGCCGACGGCGGCGAGCACCACCAGTGGCAGCGCCGGCAGCTCAAGCTGCTTGAGACGGGTCTCATCCACCACCCGTCCCTTCCTCTCGATCGTCTCAACGCCCCCGTGCTGCGATTCCGGGAGATCATGCAGGCCGCCGAGGCGCGCGCCATCGACACGGGCAAGGCGTCGGACACCATGCGCGCCCTCTGCGACGCCGTGCTCGCGCTCGCCTGGCGCTCCGCTCCCGGCGCCGGTCCCCCGGGCGAGGCCTGCCACTGGGCCGACGGGTACCCTCTCAACGTGATCCTCTACGTGTCGCTGCTCCAGGCCATCTTTGATCTCAAGGAGGACACCGTTGTGCTCGACGAGGTGGATGAGCTCCTGGAGCTCATAAGGCGGACATGGACGACGCTGGGGATTGATAAGATGATCCACAACGTGTGCTTTGCTTGGGTGCTCTTCCAGCAGTACGTGGCCACCGGGCAGGTCGAGCCGGACCTCATCGGCGCTGCGCTCACGGTGCTCGGTGACGTGGCTGCCGACGCCAGGCAGGAGGACCGTGACCCAGTGTACGCCCGGGTGCTCTCGAGCGTTCTCGGCGCGATACATGACTGGTCGGAGAAACGACTGCTTGACTACCATGAATGGTACGGGAAGAGCGTGGCTGCCACCGGCGCTGGGGCAATGGTGAGTGCCCTGTCGCTGGCACTTTCCACAAGCAAAATCATTGCAGAGAGCGTGCCCGGGATGGGAATCACAGACTCCGAGCACGAAGGCGATGGCATCGGGAGCTTCACTGGCAACCGTGTGGATCACTACGTCAGGTGCTCCATGAGAAATGTCTTCACCAAGGTTAGCGACGTGCTTATACACGTCGTCACAATTGTCAATGTTGTGCCTACATGTTGAGAAATTTCATGGATGCAAGGACAGACACTGGAGAACGAGCTTGGACAAGGAAACAGCATGATCCTCCAACGCGACGACGACCCCAGCGAGATCGTGGCGCGGCTCGCCCAGGACACGGAGCAGCTGGCTCAATTCGAGGCGGAGAACTTCAGCCCGGTGCTGAAGCGGTGGCACCCGTTCCCCGGCGCGGCCGCCGTGGCCACGCTGCACAGCTGCTACGGCGTCGTGCTGAAGCAGTACGTGGCCAAGGCGACGTGCCTGACCAACGAGCTCGTGCACGTACTGCACGCGGCGGGTAGGCTCGAGAAGGCCTTGGTACCGATGATGGTCGAGGACGTGGCGGACAGCGACGACGGCGGTAGGGCGTTGGTCAGGGAGGTCGTCCCCTACGACGTGGAGTCCCTCGTGGCGCGCTTCCTCAGGACCTGGATCGAGGAGAGGCTCAGGATCGCCAGGGAGTGCCTCCTGAGGGCCAAAGACACCGAGGTCTCTGTCCATCAACACTCATGTCCAGTGGACTCGATTCTTGTACGAAATCTTCACGGTGTATTCATGTCGTGCAGAGTTGGATACCAAAGTCCAAAGGCGAGCCGTATGCGCGTTCCGCGGTGGAGCTGATGAAGCTGGCCAAGGCGACCGTCGACGAGTTCTTCGGCATCCCAGTGAGCGCGAGGGACGACATGGTTCAGAACGTTGCCGACGGATTGGGGGCCATCTTTCAGGAGTACATCACGTTCCTCGCGTCTTGCGGTATGATGACGATGACAACCATCGTTTCACATGCTTTTTACCACCAAATTGTGTGTAATGCTGACGACATTGTGCTTGGTTCAACAAACAAACAGGCACCAAGCAGAGCTACATCCCGTCGCTGCCACCGCTGACCAGGTGCAACCAGGACTCGAAGATCATCAGGCTGTGGAAGAGGGCGGCGACGCCGTGCCGAGACCCCGGGGCGAGCCCACGCGGGCGCGTCCACCACGGCCAGAGCGCGTCCGTGTCGGGCGGCAACAACCCGCGCCAGTCCACCAGCCGCGGGACGCAGCGCCTCTACATCCGGCTCAACACCCTCCACTACCTGCTCAGCCACATCCAGGCGCTCGACAAATCCCTCTCTTTCTTCTCGCACGGCGGGAGCACCTCGCCGCCGGCGTCCGTGGCGAGCCGCCGCCTCGCGCCGTCGTCTAGCCATTTCGACCGCGCCCGCGCCGCGGCGCAGTCGGCCATCGCACATGTCGCCGAGGTCGCCGCGTACCGCCTCATCTTCTTGGACTCGCACCACTCCTTCTACGGCGGCCTCTACGTCGGCGGCGTCGCCGACGCCCGCATCCGCCCCGCGCTCCGCGCGCTGAAGCAGAACCTGTCGCTGCTCGTGTCCATCCTCGTCGACCGCGCGCAGCCCGTGGCCGTCCGGGAGGTGATGAAGGCCTCGTTCCAGGGGTTCCTGCTCGTCCTGCTCGCCGGTGGCAGCGACAGGAGCTTCACGGTGGAGGACCACGCGATGGTCGAAGAGGACTTCCGGAGCCTGAAGCGAGCCTTCTGCACGCGCGGCGAGGGGCTCGTGTCCGAAGACGTGGTCGAGACCGAGGCCCGGGCCGCGGAAGGCGTCGTCGCGCTCATGGCGCAGACGGCGGAGCAGCTCGTGGAGGAGTTTGGCATCGCGGCGTACGAGTGCACCGAGGCCGTCTCCGAGAGACAGCGCCTACCGATGCCGCCGACGACCAGGCGGTGGAGCCGCAGTGACCCAAACACCATCCTGCGCGTGGTGTGCCACCGCGACGACGAGGTCGCCAACCACTTCCTGAAGCGCACATTTCAGCTTCCCAAGAGGCGGTAACTGCTGATTGGACCCGCAGGATGTTTCTATCGTTGCGGCCACCGGCCAGGGTGTGTGTGTGCAGACTTCATTTGCATATATTAACATGAGGTGTATGCGTATTAATTTATTATTACAAGTATCTGAAAACAAATACGCTTGAATCATTTGCAGATTGTAGTTTGAGTTGCAGGAATGAAGGGGGAGGAAGGAGAATTTGTCTCAGTGTTGAAAATTCAAGTGATTTTGGTACTGCAGATACTGGTAATTGAAAATATTACAGTATTACAGCTCCTTAAACAATTGTCAATCCAAAGAGCAATGCCTCTACAGATTAAAAGTTTATTGTGACTGCAATTCAGAATGGGGGAACAGGTACTCGCAGTTTTTTTTTTTTTTTTTTTTTTTTTTTTTTTTTTTTTTTTTTTTATGATGGTACTCGCAGTTCAGGAAGTGATTCCAGTATTAAGGTACCTGTAGTAAATTGTTCAGGAAGGGGATTGAGGTAGCTCCCTAAACAATTGTCAATCCAGATATCTGAATGCCTCTACAGGTTAAAGTTTATTGTGACTGCAATCAGAATGAGGGAACAGGTACTAGCATAGTTCAGGAAGGGATTCCAGTATTAAGGTAGCTCCCTAAATAATTGTTAATCCAGACAGCAAGGCCTCTACAGGTTAAAGTTTATCGTGACTGCAATTCAGAATGGGCGAACAGGTACTAGCATAGTTCAGGAAGGGCCAAACGAGTAGCAAGCGCAAATATAATTGATCATATTGACAAAAGAGCCACAAAAAACACCATACTAGAATATGGATGACAATGTAATTGTTTACAAACATATGAAAGAATATGGATCACAGAAATGTAACTAGTTTCACAATCTCTCATTCTCACACACAGACTCTGTATCCTTGCATTCCCACCCAGCTCGGCACTCTCCTCCTAGCGGGAGGTGTTCACTCTCTCCTCCTAGCAGGAGGTGTTCACTGTTCAGTAGCAATCCACCATTTCATCCTGCAAAATTCTGCACATGTTTTACCATCAGAATATTGTACTTGGAAGTTGGAAGAACAAACAAGGATTACATGAGCAGTCAGATTACTGAAACAAAGCTCACCTGTCCAAATCTGGTTCTGGTCCTCATAAACCCCCCTCTTGTGACCGGATCAGCATCCTTGGCACTGCAGTTCCAGTAAGCCCCCACCGTCCCCAGGATCGGCATGTCGTCCGGGCTCGGGCTCGGGGACCTGGACCTCCTCGGCGTCGAGTTGGCCGACGAGATCTTGATGTCCTCCACGGTGAGGGCCCCGAGGATCGGCCGCTCCTCCCGGCTGATCGGTGAGTAGGACCGGACCGAGTTGCTATCGGGCGTCCCACAGGAACCGAGCCACGTGGAGAGGCTGGCGTCCACGGAGGCCTCCTGCTTGCTCGGCGTGCTGGGGGTGTAGCTGTAGTCCGAGACCGCCGGCCTCTCCTCCTTCCTCTTGGCCGCCGGTGGCTCGGCGAGGAGGTCCATCCGGTTCTCCTGCCCCACAGCGACGACGTTCTCCTTATCCGAGGACTTGGGCGCGGCGGCGGCGCGGGGCTTGGATTCCTTCGACCGGGTGAGGCTGAGGTTCTCCACGGAGCTGAGCACCGCGGGGGACTCCGCCGGGGGCACGACGTGCGCCGCTACCTGTCCGCCGGAATCCTTGGACGCCTTGCCAAGCGGAAGCAGGAAGAGCGACTCGCACGCGTCCTCCTCGCTGCGGCCGATGCCGAGGAGACCGTGCTCGTCTTCGTCGTCGTCGATCGCGCACTCATCGATCCCATCTTCCGCTTCCTTCTCCTCGTCGTCGTCGTCCTCGTCCTCGAACTCGTCGTACTCGTCCTCCTCGGCGTCCTCGTACTCGCTGTCGCTGTCGTTGCCGGCGCAGTTGCTGTACCTGTGGTTCAAGGGGAAGGCCTCGGACTTGGCGCACTCCGGCGCCAGCATCCACCCCTTGTCGCTGCAGTCCCCACCACCATCCTCCGGATCGGCGCCTTCGCCGTCGTCCTCGGGGATCGGGGCCGCCTCGAACGTGGTGACGTTGGGGTCGAACGTCACCTTCTTCTTCACGACGGCCAGGCACATGTCGTCCGTGGAGTCCCTGAACAAGCACAACACACACACGCTAAGATGAAGCGGCGAGAACGGCGGCGCATGGCATCTCGCAGACCGGAACTGCAGCGATCCACCCACGAACCTCAACTCGAGGAGCGTCGCCAGGAGCGGCGCGGCGGCGGAGACGGCCTCCCCATCCAGATCAACCTTCTTCGGCGTAACCCGCGGCACGGCCTGATCCCAAATCACACACAGATTCGATCAGGCGATCCGATCCATCAAACCCTGGAACTCGATCGGGAGAAACAAAACAAAGCACACCCTAGAACTCGATCGGGGAACGGGAGAAACGGAAGAAAGCGGATCGAATCGGTTACCCGGGCGCGGCCGTTGGGGGACTGTGCCGGCGACCGCTTGCGGCGGCGGCGGCGCTCCTTGGCCCCCCCGAAGCAGCCAAGGAAGCAGCCCATCGCGAAGCGCGGGCGACGGCGAGAGGCAGCAGAGAGCGAGTGGGAGGGGAGCGCGGCGCGGGGCAGTGTGATTAGTGATGAGGCGGCGGCATTTGGGGGAGCGGGAAGGGGAGGGAAACACAAATGGTGGGGTGGGGATGAAGCCGTTGGGGGAAAAGGAGAGGCGCCACGAGCCCACGACTGGTAACGGTCAAGTTGACCCAGCTGGCAAGTGACCGTTGGACGGACGGAACCCGTGCATTTGAGAGAGGCAGGGGCTCCCACACCAGAATGGAATCCGAGGCCACCAAGAACGCGGGTTGGGCTGACATGGGCCGACTCTATGTGGCCCGTGGTCATAAGTGGACCACTAAACAACCGTTCAACCGGGCTGGGTCGACCATCCGACTTGTTCGGTCATGCAAGTGCAAAATTTACTTTATGCCATCTTTATTACGGCCCCACCACATCTCAAAATAAATAATGTACAGATATAGCGGCATAAATTTAGATACAAAAATGAAATTCCGCAGATCATTTTGTTAATTCAGCGTTCAACAGAAATCTGGAGACTAACTCCTATAATAAGTAGAACAAAGGATGGTGGTAGCAAGGATTAAAAAAGGAACATCCCATGTTAATACATCAAATAGTATAGACAAAATCGATCTGAATCATGCATAGGAATTAGTAGTGTTCGATTCTAATAGCATTTGCATTATCACATGAATCATTACTCTGCCAAAAACTCAGGATGCTGTTGGTATCCAAAATTAAACCAGAGAAAGGCATTCTTTCTCGGCTTCTTTAATCCTGTCTACCTACTGTATCCAGTGATCATTTCTACTAGGTCTTTGATGTAACTCCCAGTTAAGGCCAGCTAAATATCCACCCGCTGCTTATCACCAGTTCGGCAATCATTGCAAAATGCGCTTCCTTGCGCCCAAAGGACAGCCGGAATCTGTTGGAATGAACCTATGCATGATTGTTACTGTACTGTTAGGGCCAAGCCGAAGACAGGAATACTGAGATACAGCTCTTTATACACATGATACAATCCACCTGTGCAAGATGTATTTACATGATTGAGCATATGCATGTATCCAAATATTCATCATCTGAGTCGCTTGAGTCACTGCAAATTAGGGAAAAGATAAAAGCATAGTTAGAGGAAGACATTAATTTTTTTATTCAAAGTAGTAAGTAAGCTTCAGGAGGGCTCTCCTGAAACCCCAACATAAACAAGATCAGCACGGCAATTTAAGTATAGCATGGAGGCTTTTAAAGCAGTAGCAATGGGAAAATATATCTAATTTGTTACAAACATAATAATCAACTTGAAGGCTTAATGATATCACACTAATGCCCGACCCCTAAGGAGAATTTTTTTCTCAATTAAGATAATATTGATAATACCTAATGTGGTTTTTAGTATAAATTGAATAATATTGTACACAACAGAGGGAAATTATTAGTTTTAGGAAAACTATAATATCTTCAGTTGCAAAACAAATTTATTGAGAAAAGTGCAAAGTTGGAAGATAACAGGGGGAAATTAATACTTTTTTTGCAAAAAAAAAAGGTAACTACAATATGCTCAGTTTGAAAATATAAAAGTGCAACGAGCCCGGACAGAGATCATTGCTGATTGTATTACATCATGACTAATTAATAATAACAAAGAATTCAATGAATCTCAAAATCTACTAAGATAATAAAAGACTCCACTACCACTAATGTTAAAAAAACAGAGCTGTCAACTTAGCTGGCTCTCAAGAATCAAAAAGTGCAACAAATGCTATGTACTAAAAACAGAGCATGGTCGTTAACAAGGACAAACTGCAATAGCTTTGTCAGAACAGGACCTGAGGAAATGATACTCACCTAATTATTGCCCTAGAAAGCTACAAGCTCTGCATAGATCATAACACTAGAAAAAATGTTATGTTGGTTACGGTTAGCATCCATGTTCATAGAACCAAAAGCTCTAAGATTATTCATAGCATCAAAGCTTTGGTCAAGCCAACAAACAAATCCTCAAGTCGCAAATAAGCTGACAGCTCGATGGTTAGGTGGCTGGTTGCAGCACCCACCCACCCACCCACGTTCAAGCACAGCTCGACGCAGATGTTGTACTGGGGTTTGCCCAAGTAAATCCTGTCTCTTATGCATGGAGCCACAAAGGGACTGTGATGTGCCTGTAGCTTGCAGAGTCGTTCTGTCAATCACACCATGGCAACTGCCTGACCTGTGTGTAGTCTGTAGGTCTTGGATGTGTGCGTGGATGTGAGGGTAAGTGTGTGTGCATCTGTGAGGTCTAGGTTTGTGCACGGTGTTCAGAACTTCAGACACTACAGCAGTACCAACATGAGGCACAAAACAAAGTAGCATGAGGTTGACACATTATTTTCATATCCCACCAAATTCTACTCATTTCACCTTTGGATACAAGACTGGCCAATTGCAGAGTAGTTGAAATTTAATGGATTCCTATGTGGATTAAATAGGAATATCAAAATAGAGGGTTATATTGACTCACTATCACATGAAGTGCAGTTTCATCTCAACTGCGCTCTCGATGAGTTACTGGTATGGTCCAAACAATTTGGTGTCTTGGATAAATAAAGCTAACTGGACACTAGTGATAAAGTACCATGAGTGGTCTCCAAAGAAATTCTTCAAAGTAAGTGGAAAATGAACTTTTGATTATAGTCTGGTCAAACCCACTAAAGATTTTTCCCATGTAATCAGATTCCTTTGCTCCACTGGGTCAGCTAAACAGATTGGGAATCAGAATGGGTGGCCATGTGATCGTATCTTAGTTCCAGCTGGCTGTTAGACATACTAAGACAGAATTTTGCCCACAATTTCATTAGTGCAAACTAAAGCTTCAGGTCCCATGAAAAGCGCTAGACATGGACATAAAAAACATTAAACATCTCCACTCCAAAAAAGAGAATAGAAACAAGTTTTCAGGTGCAGCAGAGGTTGTGTAATGTACATGCATGTGACCAGATTTAACTTTGTCAACTTGGCCAGTTGACTGCATAAGTATAAAATGATGAAAATAAGATATTGAGCATTAGCTGTCATAGATCTCTTTTCCTTTGAAGAACTAATTATCTAAACCCCTAAGTACTGGAAGTTCATTTATTAGTTGATAAAAAGAGTATGAATTCAACAATCTATTGTTAATTGACATGTGCAGCTCCTCAAGAATAATTAACGAATGTTCAGAAAATCACAAAGTTCAGTTCATCTAGACTGCCTATATTAAATAAAGTGATTGACACCATTGAATTCGACTGCTCATCATCTCTGACTAGAAAGCCAGAAATAGCACAGTATTCAGATCATAACGCTCGAGCCATTTAATCACTAAAGCACATTTTGCAAAAAAAATGTTTACTAATGAACACCAACACATAACCTGAAATTCAGAATAAACCACTGATCGCCTTTTGCACTTGTATTACAGCAGAATAGTATATCAAAAGCCAACAAGGAAATACATGCAAACCAGACTCATTAGAAACACAGTAGAGTTCAACATTTACCGTCCCTCCCTCTCCCAGAAATTAACAGCAGAGACCATGCCTTTATACCTGAGTAACAAACTCTGCCTAAACTTTATTAGGCAACAAATTCACGTTTAGAGCGTGTTGGTTGTCTCGATAACGACAAAATTTTCAGTTTTTATTCAGGTCTCCAAGCTACTTGAGAAAAAGGTAACAGTGGGCATTGAACCAACTTACTTGAATTAGATGATTGAAAGCTCCCAAGCCCAATCATTCCGTTAGACTTTCCAAGAATGGAATGTTACGGCATCCCCAACAAAACACACGTTCTAACGTCATACTCATACCCTGCCAGACAAGATACCAATAACTGAATCCACTCTAGTTGAAGAAGCAGCTCCAGACAAATAATCGGATCATCAATCTTCCCATTTCCCGCAATAGACACAGTCTTAACAAATGTTAAGACAGGATACTTTTAGCTATGCCTATAACTCCATTAGTGCAAACCAATGCAACCTCACCAACGAGCAAAAAAAATACACATAACTCATCCTCTAATTCAATAGTATACTGTCGTGTCAAAGGAATTTTTCTATCGGGCAGCATCAACATCATCAACAATTGCACCAGCGCATTGTAAAGGACACATAAAATGTGAGTGGGGATGCTTGCTTGCTTTGGACGTACCTAGGCTGGAACTCCCGGACATCGGTGAGCTTGCTGCCATGCCTATCTTTCCACTGCACGCGGCGGTTGCGCCTCCTGCGGCCCGGCTGCGCCATGCCGCCAGGTGGCTTCGCCAGCAGCGCCTTGCGCTCGGCGGCAGCGTCGTCGTCCTTGGAGCCGATGCCCCCGGAGGACGCAGACCGCGGGACCGCCGCCGGAGAGGAAGGGGGCGGGTTCTTACCGCTGCCGTTGCACGACGAGGTCCTGAGGATGCGGCGATCCATCGCCGGGTGGCATCAACTCCCCGCCGCGCGAGCCTGATTCATTCGATTCGCTTTCTGCGGCCCGCGTTCGGAGCTCCACAAATTGGCAGCCCGGCGTCGATGAGAATATAGAGCCGGATCTCGAGGTCGGGACTGATCGCAAATTTGACAAAAGGCACAATCCAGATTTCAGACAGAGAGAAACAACGAGCAACAATCAATCCAAAATTGAAGGGGAAGAAATATCCAGAAAGGTGAACGTTCAAGCGAAAATTAACGGGGGAATCGAATCTAACCACACGGTTGGCGATAAGCTCGGAGAGTAAGCTCACCGAATTCGCCGCGGAATCGGAGGTGGAGAAGGGGGATTTGCGGATCGAATTTGGAGCGCAGGCGATGCAAGGTTGCGGGAATTTTGAGACGATGGATTGGGTTGGGTTGGAGGATTTGTGGGGAGGAATCGCGGGAGAGCGAATCAGGCGAGCAGGTTGACGCAGGTTGGGGCCTGGCCTTGCCTTGCAAGGGCCCTTTGGGAGGAGGGTGGCGCCGAACCCGCGCGCGTGTAATTCCCCTTCCTTCCTTGCTCGTTCGCCGCGTGGATATCACATGTCCTACGGTTTTTTCGGGCCACGTAGTTGATAGATAAGTCTAATTAGCATTAGGTGAAAATAAGAAATTCAGTACTCAATCCAAATATTAAGTAAAATGAGTAACTCGTGTTAAATTCAATCTAATTGCTTTTTTAAGTCCAAATCCATTCAAAATGGACAAATAATAAAATTAATAAAGTCAAAAGTCTGACTCTAGAATTAGCTAAAAATCTTGTGTTCATAATTTAATTTTAAGTTAAATCAGGGTGAGATGAAGTACTTGAAACTTGTTATTAAGGAGACATTGAGGTAGTAGGAATGTTGGGGCGTTGCTAATTTTCAGGAAATCTTTCATTTGGTCAGGCGACGTAGTTGAACTATGTGATCTTCTCTCTTTCACCGAACGAGTGTGGGCGTCACGGGACGCAGCAGGTGCAGCACAAGCCGTCGCCTGAAGCCTTTCATTGTAAGTTAGGAAACGTGGGAATGTTGAATGTAGGATGGCTCTCACAACCACTCTCACCATCCAGATGTCGTCTAGGACTCATCAAACGAAGTCCATCGTGTTGTGTTGATTTACAAGGCAATCAAAATACATGATGATTTACCTGTTTTATGTGTCTTTGTTTGGAACAACAATTCCTCACCACCCCATTGTTCTTTGGGTATTGAAACAACTTGAAGCTAAAACTAATCATTTTATGACGACGTCTATCCCGTGTGCAAAAAAGCCCTTGAAACCTCCTCTCTCATCTTCAAGGGGGGTGTGCCTTACTACCTTAACGCTTAATTAATAACATTTTCTTCCAAGCAAAAAAAAAAACACTCCCACGATTTAGGTGAACAAGATCGAGGAGATCTCACAGCCGTCAACCCTTCCAAACAATCATTACAACTCCTACTTTGGCAGTCACTCCGGAAATACCAAAATGAAAAATGGGGTCTTCAACGGGTTTATTATGTCATCTATATATAATGTTCTGACACGCTCATGTCATGGACTTCTGACACGATCCCATGTATCCAACGCGTAACACCCAAACAGAATTAAGTTTGAATCTAAAAAAATGAAAAAAAAATATATAGAAAAATCTTTAAAAAAATACAAACCGCATTGTATATAAGCATGTTTAAAACAAAATTTGTAGGGCAAAAATATGAGATGCAGCCAGCATTAGTGCAACACATTCATGTTAGTTGTGTATTATGGTTTTTGTTGCAAAAGGTTTTGGAGACAAGTTGTTGACAAGTTTACATATTCAATTATAATGTTTTCAGAATTTTCTATATTTTCCTATATAGCTAAATCTATTATTTTAAGCATGTATTCATTGCCTCTAATTATTTTATTTTTATTTGTCGTATTCCAATGTACTCTAGATTTTTTTATAGATTTATTAAATCTTTAGAGACATTTTCTTATGGTTTACCAAGTATTTACTGGCGATGCCAATTGGCCTTCACATCCCTTCTTCGTCTGGAGCACGACGGACAGTTTCGGCCCTTAGGAGCGCCACAAAACTGAATTAAGTTTCACACCACGGCGGCGGCCATGCACTTCATCTGCGCCACCGACACGTCCTTGCCCAAGCACGACCTCGGCCCGGCGTCGAACGGCATGCAGGAACTTGTACGCCGGCACATGCCGCGTCGTGCGCCGTCCTCCGTGACCCATGCACCTCTCCGGCCGGTACGCCACGCGCCCGCACAGTCCTCGCTCCACACAGCCATGGAGTAGAGCGAGACCAAGATGTTGCGTCGCCGG
Source organism: Themeda triandra (assembly GCA_018135685.1). NCBI lineage: Eukaryota > Viridiplantae > Streptophyta > Magnoliopsida > Poales > Poaceae > Themeda > Themeda triandra. The sequence continues at coordinate 636,984 of JAENPR010000031.1, read as the reverse complement.
TGGCGGCGCGCACCCGGTGGCCGCTTGGCAGCACGTCGTCGACGCGAGGGCCCGGCGGGTACAACATCGGCAAATACTCGAACAGCGCCATGCGCAGGCCGGTATACCACCAGGGGGCTGATCTCCTCTACCACCATGCCATTGCCATTGCCATTGCCATTGCCATTGCCACTGTCTGCCGCGGTGGCGATAGGCGCCAGCTCGCAGCGGATGGCGGGCGCCACGAGCGGGTGGGTGATAAGGTTGTACAGGAACCAAGACAGCGTCGCACCGAACGTGTCGCACCCTGTGACCATGTAATTGACGAGCGTCGGCTTGCCGTCCTTGTTTGTCGACAAACTCGGGATCACCGATGTGTAGTACGCTATGTACTGCACTGGTTGTTCGCCATCGGCACGATGCCGGTTTTCCTTTTCCCGATCATCTTCAAGACCAACCAGTGTAGGTAGCACCGGTTAAGTCGTGGCAAGCTTCCTCATAGGCCCACCTTCATGACGGCGTATCCCGCATCCATGGCATCCAGGACAGACGGCGCGGGTCCGGCAAGCAGGTCACGTCGAAAGCGTTGCAGGTGAAACAGGGCCGCACGGCGGCCGCCATGCGGCCGAACAGCGGTGGATTCATCCGACGCAGAACGTGTCGCACCCTGTGACCATGTAGTTCGAAAGTCGTGTACAGAAACTCCGTGGGCTTGTCGTCCTTGTTGACGTGCTCGGGATTGACCATGTAGTTGGACGCTATATATGTACTGCACTCTGTTCTTCGCTGTCGGCATGACGCCTTGCAACGAAGCGCGTAGAACACCGCCTTAAAAGCCAAGTAGCCGTCAGCGCTTACCCTGTTCAGATGATGGTTTCAAGCGAACAGGCTAGTGCGAGAAAAGTTAAATGTGCCCTTAAGGGGGCGTGTGCCCCTATGCATTGCGCCATTGGATTTTATACTCAAATGTATGCGCACATTTATCAACGTGAATCCGATGATGGACACATAACTTTACCGTCGTGAGGCTGGACAAGACTGGTGGGAGAAGGAGGGAGCCCGTGAAGGTGGCATGCTACTACGTGCCGTCAAATCTGGTTTGGATGATGTCCTACGTGAGGGAGGTCGGGCGCCCGCCCCGCGTGTCCACCGTCGAAGTTTGCCATCGTGTCGTGGACAATGTCCCGTGGGTCGCCGCCGAAGTCTACGCCCCGAGTCCACCGTCGTGCCGTGGATGATGTTCCACGTGTGGGAGGCTGTGCACGCGCCCCGTGGGTCCGCCGCCGCACCGTGGACGATGTCCCGCGGGTCCGTCGCCCCTAGTCCATCGCAGTGACGTGGACGATGTCCGACATGAGCCCGCGGCCCGCGGGCATGGCAGGTAAAGCCTCTTGGACTCAAACAGTGCGGCGTGCAAGTACATATGGGGCTTGAGCACCACCATGTCATCGCCATTGCCACCGCCACCGTCGGCCACGGTTGCTGTGGCTTTGAGCGTGTGTGGCTGATGAGGTTGTATAGGTCTACAGGAACCACGACAACGCCGTGCCGATTGTGTCGCGCTCCGTGAACATGTAGTTGATGAGTGTCGCATACAAAACTCCTAAGGTCGCCACCGTCGTCGACTTACTCGGAGTCGTCAACGTAGTTTTGGACGCTATGTACTGCAGTGGTTGTTTGTCGCTGCTAATTTTTCTTTTCCCGATCATCATCTCCGTGACGTAGAGTCGGCTACACCACGGCAAAAGCTTCCTCTTAGGGAATGTTGATATGCTTCATGAGATTCAAGATTTTAAATAACCGGCTAAGACATTTAGCTTTTCATCTAAAAAACATGTTATAGCGGAAGCTAAGAGCTATCTTATACATAAACATTTAGCTAACTCTTTCTCAAACAGTTATAGCCAGGTTGAACGTGGCCGCGGCACCCGCCACGTGGCCGAGCAGCGTGAGGGGGTGCCCCACTTTCCACCCTCCAGCCTGCGCGAGGGGAAACACCAAACCCTCTCCGTCTCGTCCCCTGGCCGATCCATCCATCCATCGGCGATCACGCTGGGAAGCTCCGGCGCCCGGATCGAGCGTCGACTTTCCTCAGAACTTCAGGCTCAGGTGCATCCTGATCTTTAAGAAATGTTTCCTTTTCGGACAACTCCATCCCCATGTTCATGAACCGAGCACGCACGATGACCTTCCAACTAAAGAATGTGTCCGATGGTTGTTAGCTTGTCATCCCGGCCATCGTGCCATGGAACGAGTGACACGAAATGGAGTTAAAGAAACAGATAGGCACAAGCTGCAGAGCTGCTTAGAAATCTTGGAAACTGAATAGACGATGGTTAGCTAAAGAAAGCACACACAAACACAACACATTTGCTTATAACTGGTACTTCTCTATTTGGATTTAGTCCAACAGCCTGATAATTAATCCAAGATTACAAGAACGCGTCCCTCTCCTTGGCCATGTCTGTTTTCATTTTCATTTCTTGAAAAACAAAAGATACTCTACTTTGTTAGAAAAAAAAAAGATAACTCATGATGACATCAGGTTATGGTTCAACGCCAGTAACTACGGCCACTCCCATCGTCTCATGCATGCATCGACTTGTTGCATTGCAGCAGCAGCAGCTCGATCGGAGACTTCAAGCGCGGTCAGTGCCGGCGCCGGCGCCGGCCTTGGAGTTCCCCAGAGTGAGCTCCAGGTCCCCCTCGTCCATGTACTCCTCGGCCTCGCTCACCTTCTCCCCCTCCCACGCGCTGAACGCCGCGCTCGCCTTCTCCCCCTCCCACGCGTTGAACACTCCGGTGGCCTTCTCCCCCTCCCACGCGTTGAACGCTCCGGTCGCCGTCTCCCCCTCCCACGCGTTGACCGCCCCGCCGCTCCAGCCGAAGGAGAACCCGTGTGGAGCGTCGCCGTTGCCGTCGCCACGAGCTGCCGCCGCCGCCCACGCCGCGCCGCTGCTCTGTCCCGCCGGCCTCGACGAGTAGCTCCCGGCATCGAAGTCGAACATGCTGTACGCCGCCGGGGACTTGTTGGCCGCGGCAGCGGATATCTGCAGCCCTGTCAGCAGGCTCACCGGGTCGGCCGCCACGGCCTTGCCGCGGACAGGGGTATGCGGCGTGGTGACTGGCAGGGAGGCGTAGCGGCTGGGGCCAGCAGAGCTGGTGGCCCACGGCGACTGGACGTTGGAGCCGCTACCGCCGGCGGCGGCCGCAGCGTCGTCCGGTGCCCATCGCGCCATCTTGCGCCGCGGCGGGGAGCCGTTCCGCGGCGTGACCGGCGCGCTGAAGGAGTAGCCGTCGGCGTACGAGGCGTCGTCGGAGTGGGACAGGTTGTTGAGCCACGGGAAGAGCACTCCACCGGTGCCGCGGCTGCTGCTGGCGCCGCCGTAGAAGAACCTGCCGCCGAAGTGGGTCGGCGACGACGGGGAGCTCAGGCCGTTGTAACCTCGCGGGCTCACTGGGCAGGACACCATGCCGGGGCTCACAGGCATGCTGGGGCTCACTGGAGAACACCCCGGGATAAAGCTAGCCATGTACGGATCACTGCTGCCCGGACCCGGAGGCTTGCATCCCTGCAACACAAAACGAACAAACGGCTTCACAAATCCTGGCTCTGACATAGACGATGAACGACGATCACAAAACAAAATGGCAATCCAAAGTGAAATACTCAACCCAAATCCCAAGTGAACGTGCATCACGTTTTACCGGGTCCCTTTCCTGCACATGAACTGATCTACTGTCGATCCAGTCATAGGGAGGACAATCAGCAGCAGAACCAAAAACAAAAATGCCAACCCACAAACAAGACAAAAACAAGTTGTAAAGGGAAGCAACGTGAGGAGCTTTAGAAAGCTTGGAAAGACATGCATCACGGTTCGCTTCCGTTTTGCCAAAGACAAAGAAGTTTGTAAATAAAAGGGAAACAAAGTGAGGAGCTTTATTCGTCAGGACCAATTTCTTCCCCTTTTTTCATGGGAAGAAATGTCATAGCATAAAACGTTCACGCTCCAACTAGCAACTGAAGCAGCGGCATCGGAACAGGCATGAAACCTCCCAAGAAAGCGACGAAGGAAAACGACAGGAATCGACAGCAACGGTGGTCTACGCATACCGCCGTAACGGGACATGGTAGCTTTCATCAGACGTCGTAGGGGCCTGTGGACTGTGGTCGACGTGATGCTCTGCTTTGCCATGTCACACAGCTAGAAAGGGAGCTCGAAATGCTCTGCTTTGCCACGTACCCAAGACTACTACAACACCAGAAGAGAAGGCAGCTCTCCTCTAAATCTCTGGAGAAAGCGAGAAAGGCATTGGAACAGCTGGATAGATTTAACGAGGAAAACAAGCTTTGGATTCTCGTTACGACGAATAAAACGAAACGGTAAAGATAGCCGTACTACGGTACTAGTCTCGGTAGGACGCGACGCGACGCAGCTCTGCAAAGCGAAGCAGTGCAGGACGAGCTAGCAAGAAATCCACGGCGAAATTCAGTAACAAACCGCTCGAATCATCGAGATTTCGCTCAGAACCAAACCAAAGGACGAAGCCATGAATGGATTCCACACGGTCCTCCCTCCGAGACGGAAAGGCGGCCGGCGGCAACCGTGCTCGGCCGGAGCAAGCAAACAGAGGCAGGGGACGGAACAGATCAGCACCTTGCGGTAGGTGGTCCCGTCGGGTTCCACGGTAAAGCCGGCCTCCTCGCAGAGCGCCTTGAGGACCTCGTTGTTGTCGCAGTGCCGGCGGAGGGCGAAGTTGCCGTGGGCGCGCAGGCCGGTGAAGATCTTGGACGCGATCGCCCGGCGCCGCCGCTCACGGCGCCGGTTGTTCTCGTGCAGTGTCCCGGTCCCGGCCCCGGCCCCGGCCCCAGCCTCTCCGCCACCGCCGGCTGCTGCCCCGCCTGCTCCGCCGCTCCCTCCTTCTCCTCCGTTCATCGTGCGTCTCTCCGCTCAGAGCTGGAGAGCTCGTCACGAAGAAGCTGCTTCTCTGGTGGTGCGGAGCAGGCTAGCCGGCTGCGCCGGTGCAGTTTATACTACCCCGCTAGTAACTGGCGGCAGCCCCTCAGGCCGGGCACGCGAGAGGCGAAACGAGACTCGTGTGCACGCTACTGCTTGCGGCCCCATGGAGTCCCAGGTTTGCTGCCGTGCGCGCCGCGTCCGGCTGGCTCCACCTCCACGCACCGCGCGATCGATCAGCAGCCTCATGCACCAGCAACACGTACTGTACCATTTTCCCCGTGAGAGCATCCGCGTATGTGCAAGGCAGGCGTGAGCGTGACCGTCCAAAAAAAAAGATACAAGAGCCACAAGTAATAAGCCTCGCATTTGAGAATTGAGATACTCCCTTATTCCAAATTGTAAGTTACTTTGATTTTTTTATATTTATTTTTTTTCATGTATTAGACATACATAAGATTTAAATAAAAAGTAAAATGGATGCACAAAACAACTTATAATTTGGAACCGAGATATATAGCAAGGAACACGGTAGCCTACAAGTCGAATAAATGAAACTCACAAATGCATAGACGTGGATGTACGATGCTCCTCGTATCCTTGTTTGGTCATTTCAGATGGAACTGCCCGTGGCTAAGCACCAAAAATTAAGGTTCCGTTTGACACAAGGCCAAACGTACGGCTTCTCCTTGCTGCAATTTGCGCCGGAGCCGGAACTGGAGCTAGTAAAAAAAGTGAATTAACATACTCCTAATTCATTTTGGGAAGCAGAGCCCGAAGCCACTCGGAGTTCTACCTAACCAGGCCTAATTTATACTTCTTCTTTTTTAACAATATTTATATGTACTCTTGTCTATTGTGCATTGAAGTTATTAAACATTACAGCGAGGCAATATTATATCAGTGATTAAATGGAAATATTTGGCATACCATACAAGTAGTACATGGTAAGGGTAATCCCCTACATTATGATATACCAACTAAATGTATTCCCTAATTTTTTTTTGTCTTTTATAGTATTACAAAGAAAAGTGAACCCATATGAGTTCAAATCCTTGATTGGGAACATATATGATCTCATTTTTCGTGTCTATTTTAGTATGTACCATGATTTTAAAAAAATAAAAAAGCAATTGGAAAATAAAATAAATAAGAAAACTCATATTTAAATTACCTGTGCAATGTCCTCACTCAATTTCTTAACTAGGAACTCCATAGAACAATCAACTGCTCATATTGATTGTACCTTCTTTTGTTTTGGCAACTTATAATTGCACTCTTTCTTCTGAATTAAAAGACAGCTAGACATTGCATTGGGTAATAGTAGAAGTAATCAAATATGAATACAAAATTTTGCAATATAGATATGTATTGAAGCAAAGTCAACTTTGACTAGTAGTTTAAAACATGATATTCTTTACAATATAACAAGAGTGTGCTTTTATGAGTCTACAATTCAAGACAGATGTATCCATATTGTTTTCAAAATTCCAAATTCAACACATTAGATGTAATGTGTAACAACATTTTGGAATATTAGACTTAATTAGGACCACCCTTATGAGGTTACCTATATTTTTTTTTTTACCATGGCTACGCATCATGCCCGACTTTTCTTTTCTAAAAATCATTTATTTAAAAATAAATAAATAAAAAGCCTAGTATGTCAATAGTGCAGCTTACTCGATCTATCTATAACTCTTATATAAACAAACCCCACTATCTAATTCTCTTGACATGCAACGCGTCCACATCAGCATCCCACTATCTATTTCCTTGACATGTAATGCGTCCACCTCAGCAATCCACTATTATTTGCTACTATCAATTTATCTTAGTATAAAAGGTGCACACTATTCTAATATATTTTTATTCCTCCTTCATACCCGCGGCAACGCGCGGGGAATTCTCCTAGTTTCTCAAATAGAACCGACCTATAGCTAAACAATCTTATTAATTGTACTATCTTCTTTTTAGCAGGATTTAGTTGCACCCACTTTTGAGTCCAAGGAATGCTAAAGATTGCACTAGGTAGTAGCAATTGAAATAGTTGGCAGTAGGTCAAACGCTACTATAGTAATTCTATTAACTCGAGAAAGTAAATTATAGTGCTCTAAAAGAAATGCTTGTGTTTGGGTGGAAACCGATGAGCGAACCACTTGCACCCAAAATACATGGGTCTTTAAGCAAAGCCATGAAAAACAAGGGGATGATTCATTTTTTTATAATGAGGTTAACTGACTCGAATCTAGTCGACTAACTGGCCATGTGCACCGAGTGTTGGCTGGTTGCACGCCTCGATGTAGTCCACCGAGAGTTTTTCGATAACTGACTCAAATCTAGCCGACTAACCGTATACACGCCTCAATGTAGTCCATTGAGGCATCATAAAATGTTGACACCCACCACAATCCTCGTGAACTAGGTCGTAACGTCGTATGTTATAGCAAATTTGTTTACTCTTAAGTAACTTCTTTCAATCTTGCTTCATCACCCAATTCTTAGGGGTATCACATGGAGGATTGATATGATGTATCTCCTACAAATCGAGATGACACTTCATCCCTATGAGTTTTTGTAGTTCAGTTCCATGACTTCATCTTTTAAACAACAATGGTTCAATCACTCCGAGGAAGAAAACTCTAGTCCATGATTCATTTGACCACTGCTGAACTACTTAGGTTTCATAGAGAATTCAGATGCACATTCCAAATTAATTATATTTAAATTCTAATTTATGTTTTGCCACACCACCATGCATTTCGCCATAAAATTATTTAGGTTGTTTGTGGAACTATTTTCATAAACGTCTGATATAAATTTCTGACAAAAGAATTTCCCTGGCTTTTGCAGAAGAGCAAGAACAGCTTGCTCGTGTTGGCGAGGCTTGGCCTGGCCCGGCAAGGCAAGGCAACTCTTAAGGACGATCGTACCAAACGCGCCCCCGTTCCGTTCCCTACTCGTGCGTTATCTCTCGGCCCCCCTCTCGCTCTCCGACGACTGGTGGGCCGCCGCCGCCGCCGCCGCCGCCGCCGCCCTAAGCCAGGTGCTGAGGCTTTAGTTGGTCTCTTCGCCGGCGACGAGTAAACACCAGGTACTTCCACCCCTTCTCTTCCCTTCCCTTCAAGCTGAGCACAGAAACCCTAACCTAAAGCTATTAGCTATTTGACAAGCCTCCACACCCATGTCCCTATACTGGATCCGCCCCTGGCTGCAGCAGGTTGTTCCAAATTCCGAATCCCCCATTGTTCATTCATCAATTGTTCGTAAGCAAGGTGCAAAACTGTAGCAAGCCAACAGTTTCTTAAGAGGCTCAAGTTCTCATTTGCGCACAATATGTGCATGAGTGATCCTTGTCATCAATTGTTATGTAGCCGCAAAAGTTTTCAGTTCCCCTAAGCTGGTGTCCTTGCCTAGCTTCCTGTTTTCTGTAAACAAAGATGGCATATGTGATAGTTTCTGCGTACACTTAGAAATCCGTAGCTATCTATGATAATCTATATTCTGTTATCCAATTTACTCAGCTTCCAGCTACTGCATAGTTACTGTGTCTGGTTATGTCATAGTTCCAACCTAGATGACAGGAATGTTACTTCTTATCCTGGTCTTGCCAGCCTTATTTTTATCAAATTTCTTGTATAGGAATTGAGATATCTTATAAATTATGCATTTTATCCCCTCTTCTACGAACTATGGGTATGTTAGCATAATATGGATTGTTAGGCGCTTATGTGAGATTTTCACCAGCTCCGCCATTGTGATACATATTAACTTAATGATTTTGCAAAAATTATCAGGTGTACATGTGTACACCCATGTCCTGTGCTCGGTCCACCCCTGGATTTGATGGGTTTCTCTTAATGAAAGGACTAGCTATTATACTCAATTTCTGGACTAGCTACTAAAATGAAACTGTCTTACATTCACATTTCCCAGTCCAGTGCAGCAAGGATTAGGTAAGTATAATACTGAGATATCCCATTCTCCATGACTTACAGTTTCTGGAGGCATGCGATTAGCCAAGTTCCTCATGCTTGATCAAAACCAAATATTTGGCACATTCTTCGCAATTAAAAAAAACTAAACCAACCTATGAGAAACTAGGTGGCTTTTTAATTAAGAAGAGTTAGGCACCCAAATTCGCCTCAATGAGGACTTGAACTTGGGTGGTCTGGGCATATTTTCACACTCACAACCAACTGAGCTAGGATCAGGTCCTGAACATTTATTTAGAAATAGCTGCTTCTATTAGGGTTTTGTGATTCTGATGAAATTACATCGCATTAGCTTGCCTATGGTGAAAAGTATGTTGCAATGTTTTCATGCCTCTGTTTTTATTTTTTGCAGGAAGCCACATGGTGTCTAGTGCTGTTGTCTGTTAGACTCTTTGAGTAGGCTAGGTCAGATAAGATATCATTCAAAAAGTTCTGGGTCGAGGATCAAGATGAGTAGAAAAATACATGGTGAAAATGACTCTGAGCGACTCACTAGTGAAGGGACAGCTGCCCGCACAAGACCTCTAAGCATTAAGGACATTATGCTGCGGCGTGAAAAGAAGGCTGCATCAGAATCTAAGAAAGCCAAGGAAGGGCTAGAAAATGGTAAGGGAAAATCTACTCACTTGGAACAAGGAAGAGAACACAAAAGCAGAAAGGATCCCAGAGATATGCCTGTGGAGGGTTCAAGAAAGGAGAAGAGTAGAGATGCAACAAGGGAGGGCTCCAAGAAAGAAAATCCAAGACATATACCAAGGGAAAATCCCAAAAAGGAGGACATGAGATATGCACCAAAGGAGGTATCCAAGAAGGACAACTCTAGGGAGGTATCCAAGAAGGACAACTCTAGAGATAGGCCAAACACTGGTGCAAAGATGGATGACCTGAAAGATGCACCAAAGGTCCCAGAGAAGGAAGGCCTGAGAGATGCACCAAAGAAGGCTTCCAATAAACCGAGGCCCTCAGGAGACGATAAATATTCAATTAGGGAAGACAAAAGCATTTATCATTCTCAGAAACTTGGCACAAACATGAGTGGTCGGGCTGATGAAAGCAAAGATAGAAATCTTAGTGAGATCAGAGAAAGAAAGGGTGATGTAATGAGATCTGAGTATCAAAAGGAACCTGGAAAAAGATGGAATGATGAAGCTGTTGATGATAAAATAAAGTTTAAGAGAGAGAAGCTTTGGAACGAGACAAAGAGAAAAGACCGTAGCTTTGATAATGAGAGGAGTTCAGAGGTAGGTCGACCAATGTTGAAGAAACAGGATTCTGCACGGTTCCAAGATTCCAAGCATTCTGATAGAAATGCTGGGAGGAATGAGTATGCAAAACCATACCATGGAGAACCAGGGTTGAAAAGGAGAAGGTCCAGAAGCAGGGATCATGATCGAGAGAGATACGGCAGGTCTATCTCACCACAACTAAGGGAAGAAAGGTATAATTACCGCGGACGTGATTTTGACAATTATCCTCCATACTACTCTAGGGAGAAATCAAGGAGGAATTACGCTGAAGTTGATAAACAAAGACCGTCTGGGACTGGAGGATACATTGGTGGGTCGCACCAGAAATATGAAAGCCGCCTTGGTGGATACTCACCAAGGAAAAAGAAAACATCACTGCAAGGTGAGCAGGCAACTACCAAGACTCCTTCCAAGGTCATTCAGTCCCCAGAAAAGAAATCAGCCACATGGGATCAGCCTCCTGTTAAAGCAAATCAATCTAACTTCCCTACCACTTTCCTGCCAAGCCAGATGGCTCCTACTCCATTCAGTTTCAGCGCGATAAAAAAAGACCCTTCAACTACAGTTGAGACAATGTTGGCGGGTAATAGTTTGACTGCAGATTCTGTCCAGCTTACCCAAGCAACACGGCCACTTAGGAGGTTGCACATTGAAAATTTGCCTGATTCAGCTACGGAGGATAAGTTGATTGACCTCTTAAATGACTTGTTATTGCCTACTGGCATTAAACCCCAGCGGTCTAAACCATGCCTCAGTTGTACGGTGAGCAAACTTGATTTCCAGCTTTTGTTCCCACCATATCAAAAAAATTTATTAATATATATTGGTATCCTCTCTGTTTCGATGCAGATAAACAGAGAAAAACGTCAGGCATTCGTGGAATTTCTTACACCAGAGGATGCAACAGCAGCTCTTTCTTTTGATGGAAGGTCTCTAAACGGATCTGCTTTGAGAATTCGACGCCCCAAAGAATATGTTGAAACGGTGGTAAGATTTCAATCCTTCCACATCAATGTTGTTATAGTTATATACATTTTAGTTTTTCTTCATTGATGTATGTCAATGACCTTCGAATTTTGCGCTTTGGTTCTTGTCTTCTTGCCGAAACAACCTCATTATTTTCCCATTCTATTTTGAGAATGTAACAATTACTAATAGAACAATTGATAATAAATAAATTAGGTGGCAATGTTGTTTTACAAAAGAACTATTGTCGTTCGTCTCAGTAAAAGGTTTTATTTATCTAATATTTTGGTACAGAATTGCCACCTAATTTGGATCATGTAGTTTTTTCTTCTTCTGTGTATTGGGTGACCTAGTCATTTTGAAATCAATGTTTTGATTTAGGTTAGTTACGGTATCTTGTAACTGATCTGGCATGACCTTGTTGGTCTATCATTTTTTTTTAAAAAAAAACACTCGACCAGCCATGGAAAGCTTTCCTGGGGTATTGCATGTAGTGATGTAGGCGCAAACCCGTACTTTTGGGTTGCCCTTGTGGAGCCTTTATTTAGGCACGAACCAGGAGTCTTAAACCCTGATCAGCAGCCCGCAAACTTGCGTGCACATGTAGTTCTTCTAAATATTTGAATTTTTTATATGTCATGTGTGAAGCTGAATGTTTTGTTATTTTAATGTACTACAAATAATAGTTATGTGCCTCTGGTTTATATTTGGTTACACAAGAACGAGATCATCAAACCTTTCTGTTTCCTGCATATATGCAACTTGTTTTGCTGCAAAAGAAATCTTCCTCTTCTGAAACAAATGTCTGTTTAGCAATAATGATTGGCATATATTAGTTGTAAGACTGGCATAATATTACTTGGTTGATTATCTTTAACAGTTTTTTGTGCTTATAAAAAATGGAAATATTTCTCCATCGATTCCTTTTATCACCTGACCTGTTTTGCATCCTAATGACCCAGTAATGAAAATCAAAGTGAAAATAAATTTATCTATTTATTTCCATAAGTTTTAGTTCATTTAATGATTATGGGTGCAGATTGAAGTTTGCATATTTGCATAACATATGCCATGTTTTTCTCTTGGCCTGATGCTCTAATCAGTTAGAAGTGAGAATCCTGGAATTGATTAGTTAGCAATTGGTACCTTCATTTCTTTGTTGCATGCCGAACCTTAAAATATGTACACTTCATTGTATCTTCTATGAGTTAAAATTTGCTATATTTAGATTTATTCATGGTGCAAAAAGTAATAGGGTTGCTGTTTTGGATTTGTTAATGGCATATATTTCTATCATTCGACAAGTTCCTGTCTGACGGTCATATTGAAATCTCTCAAATAGGGTATTTTAATTGGGTGTGTCATAATTCACGTTCAGCAGCATCGTGAAGCAAAGGATTTGTAAGGCAGGCTTCCTGGTGTAGTGCATATGTGACTGATGCTACTCCAGAATTCATTGGCTGATTACAATACTGCAGACAGGCAGAGTCCTTATGGTGCTCAGTTCATGGAAACATTAGGAAGACAGCTTGTACAGCATGGTTCAAGTAAATAAATGTAATATTAGCAAAGATTTGAGTATGATGGTTGCAGTGCTAACCTTAATTGTGCAAATATCTACAGCCAAGTGCAATTTGGCAGCAAGGGCTGTCCCTTAGACATTGACAACCATTCTGCGTTTAGTTTAACAAACTTTGAATTTACTTTTCCTCTTGTTTGTGTTCAATTTCTATCATTTTCTTGTTCAGCTTATTTCATGGATATTGCCTTACATCTTAGGTCCTCTATTTTTATCTCTGGCCTCAACTTGGTTTATTTACTTCTGAAGGACAAGATTAGTTCCTTTACATGTATAGGTAGATATGGTTAGTTGTTCTTGTTCCACCCATAGTCAACAACGGAATATATATCACAGACAAATACAGCTAGATAGAAGTATATAGGTTATTAATCTGGTTCAACTTGGTGTGCCTGGCTAGATTGCCTTGTTTTTGTGCTGTATCACTACACCAACATGAATAGCTGCACCTCAAGGACCAGGCTTTCCTCTGCACATAACAATAATCCACAATGATTATGTTCCATCACTATTAACTGTCCATAATATCTGGGATAGTCCACAGCAGAAGGAACCACCTTGATTTTTCTGTATCATATTTTGAGTGTTACAGCATTGTTTTTTCGGAGATCTCCATTTCAAATGTGGAACATTCAATTTTTTAGATATTTTATTTAAAATGTTAGTGCATAATTGTTTCCTTGCGGAATGTAAACCCCGTTGATTTTTCTGTATTATATTCATAGTGTTATGACATTGTTTTTTTTTTTTTTTGAGATGTACGTTTTAAATGCAAGGACATTCAGATTTTTGGATATTTTATTTGTTAGTTCATAATTGTTTTCCTTGTAGAATGTAACCCCTAAGAAGCCTGCTGAAGAGACCGCTTTAATATCTGACGTTGTTGCAGATTCACCACACAAGGTATAATTGGTTTCAGCTTGTTAATTTTTTCAAAGAGAAAGCTGTCTCAAGTTTCCAGACATTCTTGGTTTCCTGCCTGTTGTAGTTTCTTGGTTGTTCTGTGAGAACTCAGTTGAAGTAGAATTGGCTGTTGACAGCTATGAAGTTACTCTAATGTCGTGTCAGAATTTCTTCAATCGCTATTTTCAGTTGAAGTAGGATTGGTTGTTGACAGCTATGAAGTTACTTTGATGTCGTGTCAGAATTCGTTCAACTGCTATTTTCACTTAGGGATAATGTTGTATATTCAGTGAAAGCCATCGCACATCTTATTGTGGAAAAAGAGTTAACTGATTCAGAATAGTTAAGCATAAGAATATTTGACTGTTTTTTCGAAATAATGTATATGTTTTCTGATTCACCTTTGAATTTTACAGATTTTCATAGCAGGGATTGCTGGAGTGATCTCATCTGAGATGGTAATATGATAGGCCATCAGTATCTGTGCTTTATATGATTAAGTATTTTTTGGTTCTTTGTAAGGATATTATAGCTTATGTTCCTGACAAGTTACTGCATTCCTCTCTCTTTCAGCTAATGGAAATTGTTAGTGCATTTGGCCCATTGGCTGCGTTCCGCTTTCTTTTTAACAGTGAGCTTGGTGGACCCTGTGCATTTCTTGAGGTATGAGTGCTTTGGGCATTTGCTAGAGTATATGATCATCATAGTCACTTCTGATCAATTTGATATGGACAGTATGCCGATCGCTCCATTACTTCTAAGGCATGTGCTGGCCTCAATGGGATGATGCTTGGTGGATGTGTACTGACTGCTGTGCATGTGTTTCCTAATCCTCCTGTTGAGGTATAACCATTTTTACCTATTCATTTACTGGCCTGTGTATATTCCATCATTGTGTTTTAGTTGAATTTTTATCCAAGTTCTAGTTGAATTTTCAGGCTGCTAATGAGGCCTCCCCATTTTATGGTATTCCTGACAATGCCAAATCGCTTCTGAAACAACCAACAAAAGTCCTGCAGCTAAAATATGTGGTATGCTGTTGCTTTATCTCTTCTCACTTCAAGTTTCTAGTTAAATCAACAATGCTCTCCAAATCAAAACAGTTTATGGCTTCATATGTACCTAAATATTGTCGGTTGTTTTTAGATCCATGAGTTCAAATTAATAGATAAATGTTGCAGCAATCTTGAACTAATGCATACCATTGAATAAAAACTCAACCTATAACTTGTTTTCACATATTCGAGGTTTGTAAAATAACTGTGCAACATATGTAGTTTGAACGAGAAGAGTATATGCTACTTTCAAAATCTGAGCTGGAAGAAACTTTGGAAGATGTACGTGTTGAATGTACGAGGTGTGTACAATTCTTTTTAAATTTTTTTGTGTTATTGATTTTGGTGGATTTCAACTTACACTGTGGACAAGATTAACAGGTTTGGAGCAGTCAAATCTGTAAATGTAGTTGAGTATCCTGCTGGTGGTGGTAGTGCTGCAGAGGATAACTTAGTTGAGCTCAATATTGAATGCACTGAATTTGCTGATCCTGAAAACATTGCAAAGGCCGTATCAGAATATTCTGTCCCGACAAATCAGAGCATAGATGTTCTAAATCATTCTGAAGCTTCGAAAACTAAAGATATGGATCTTATTCCAGAGAGCCAAGATCAGGAGGACAAACACTTCCCATCAAATGCTGCACTTTGTGAGAGTAAAGTACTTGTAGCAGATGAGGACGCAGAGCTTGATGAAACTCAGTCTAGAGTGGCTCTCCCCACATCACAACATGCTGAAGCTGGTCATACTGAAGCAGCTGTGGATGAGAATAAACATACAGGAGTAGGGGAGGCTACGGCTACTGTAATGGACAATGATGCAGTAGAAAAGAGTCATGAAGACCCAAGAACCCCAGAGACCTGCAATCCTGCTGAACCTACAGAAAGTGTGGAGAAACCTGGAGGGTGCTCTGAACAAGGTACTGATGATGTGACTGATGATCGTCCAGAAAAAGTCCCATCTGTTGAGACCAGTGACACTGGTTTTGTGTTTGAACCTGGTTCTGTGCTTGTGGAGTTCATGCGGAAGGAGGCTGCATGCATCGCCGCACATTCCTTGCATGGACGGTGCTTCAGGAACAGAACTGTGCATGCTGGATATGCTCCATACGATCTCTACTTGCAGAAATACCCAAGGTGATTCTGCATTTGTTGCTCGGATGAGCTATGATACAAGCTTTAGCTATGTGCCAGGAGTTTATAGACTTCAGACTTGTAGTTTTGAGCCTTTGGATGGTTCCCAGTTCAGATAGTGGTACCTTTAGTTGAACAAAATATTGGGAAATGTTGTTCCGAATAGATATTTGATGAACAATAGGATACTGGATAGAGATACAAGTGGTCGTTAACCCGCTGCTCATAAACCTCGTTCACTTGGATGCTTCTGAGCTGTATTTTCTGCTTGACCGTGTGGATCGATGGATAGAATGGACATACTGCAAGATTTTGGCTACCATAACATTTGTTTATTTTCTGT
Source organism: Themeda triandra (assembly GCA_018135685.1). Classification (NCBI taxonomy): domain Eukaryota; kingdom Viridiplantae; phylum Streptophyta; class Magnoliopsida; order Poales; family Poaceae; genus Themeda; species Themeda triandra. The sequence goes on along the minus strand of JAENPR010000031.1, from coordinate 620,825 downwards.
TTTCTTGCATCATGGTGCTCTGTTGTGTCTAAATTACATATGTTTTCTTCTCGAAACTGAATTATGTACCACAGTTTGGATGTAAGTTACTCAGATCATTTGGCGCTTGCCTGGGTTGTTGACTACGACTCAGATGGCTTGCATTATCAGCATCTTGATGGGAATCACTAACATCATTCAGTGGCCGCAGATGATGCTGGCGGCGACAGTCTGATCGCTAACAGCGTTGATATTCTGTTATCCGCTAATTTTCTCCGGACTTACATTAGTGATCTGCATTTATAGAGAATTACCTTGGCTCTCCCTTCCTCCCTCTGTCTAACAATATGAAATCGAAAGCGATTTTGTGGTGGTTTTCGTCCCCGTTTTCAACTCTACTTAACAACCTAATTTGGCTAATTGAAATACATATTATGCTTTATTTTTTCGAATAATATTATACTTATATAGGAGATAATTAAACATCGTAATTGTATTGGAAAACAACCAACATAAAAATACATCGTAATAAAACAAAAAGAAAGAAACAAAGAATGCTTCTAACAAATAGAGTGTCATAAAATATGATTAATAAATATACAAATGGGCATAGTTGTAGTGTTTAATATAACAGTCCGAAGGGTTTCTGGTTAAATCCATTAATTAATGATAGCTCAAAACCGAACAAATTTTGGTTAAATGAATGGCAACGGATCCTATGCAAACTGGCATCCCGTGCAAAACATGTAAACTAATGATCTGGACCGCAGGATGTTGATCTAAGGGGTGCGGAGAGATTGGATAATTTTACACTTAACTGCCCGCTCTTAATCACACTTTTACAAATCCCTCCTTCCACCTCTCTCATGCGCCCCCTTGGATCAACATCCTGCGGTCCAGATTGTTACTTTATAAGTTTGCACGGGATGCCTAGTTTGCATAGGATCCGTTGCCTAAATGAATAGCGCCAAAGTCTTCACCGAATAAATCCTAATTTTTTTGGTTAACCGATTTCAGCGAAAATTTGTCCATCTCTAATGGTAACTAACACTGTTAGCTAGCAAATAAAAAAACCCCGCCATATAACATAGGATAAATTCATATGAAATTACCAGCTATGGTACAACAGAGGATGGAACACAACCTACCGTCTATCACTCGATCTGAGACTACAGAAGATACCTTAATGGTCAATTAATATTTCTTCGCTTTAGGTTATCTTTTTCATTTAGATTTGTTCCCCATTGGAGTACACGACAAAGTTGATGAGTGATACTCACAGGAATTCTTTTATTTTTGCGAAACCTTTTTTTAATGTTGTAGTTGTCTTAAATAAACAACACGTTCATTAATTACTCTACTTCAGTTCTACCAAATCATTCCTTTTACGGTTACAACCCAGAACCACGCATGGAATCGATCATCTTTCTCTCCAAGCCAAGTTGGCAAGTCCCAAAACCCCTTGCTATAAAAGTACCACCCTCTCCCTTCATTTCCCCCAAATCGTACAGCCCACCACCAAAACCACACCACCGCCGTCTCTCTCTCTCTCTCTCTCTCTGCCTCTCTCTCTCTCTCTGCCCGAACGAAGCCTCGAATCGAAGCAACCCATGGCGCGGACATGGGCGCTCCTCGGCCGTGTGCCCCGCGTCACCGTCCCCGTCGTCCTCGCCCCCGGCGACGCTCCGGCGGGTGGAGAGGGTGAGGCGGAGGCGGATCAGCGCGACGCGGAAGCGCGCGGGGTAGCGGAGGCGGTCGAGGCCGCCGCCGACGCGCAGGCGGGAGGTGGTGTCGGCGAGGCGGCCGCGCAGCCCGGGGCTGACTTCTCCATTCCGCTCGCCGAGCCGCCGAGGATCACCGTCATGACCGCGGCCCCAAGCGCCCAGCCCTTCTCCCAGTACCCCGACACGCACCCCTACATCCTCTGCGTCGACGGCTCTCGCATCCTCCTCAACTTCAACGTCGCGCCCTTCAAGGGCGCGTGCTTCGACGACCGCCCCTACCGGAGCAACCTCATCGTGCTGCGCGACTTCAACGGGGCTGGCGTGGAGCAGGGTCGCCCGATCACGGCCATCGCCGAGCACATCCCCCCTCGCGACGACAAACACGCTATCGTCTGCAACGTCGAGAGCATCGGCCTCATCTCCGGCTTCCCTGACGCAGACTACGTTATCGCCGAGCTCATGATCAGCAAGGGCAACGGCCGTGCCATGCTCCTCCACTACCACGAGGGGCGCGAGGGGCTCCAAAGCAAGTGGTTCGAAGAGTACACGGACAACCCCTTGCCGTGGCTCCAGGAGCCCGACCGCGAGTGGATGCCCTCCGGCGTGGTCTCCTACAACGACAAGAGGACGCTCTGGTGGTTCGACCTATCCTGGGGGATCATCAGCTACGACACCAAGTGCCTGACTGCAGAGCCGTTGCTGCGCTTTCACCGGCTACCCGAAGGCCAGGATCTCAACACGGCCCAGCGGGTGCACGACCGCCGATGCATCGCGGTGAGCCGAGGCCTCCCGCGGTACGTGGCGATCACCCCTGACGCCGACGCCGATGCAGCAACGGTGTCCATGTGGACATGGGAACCCACCGTTTCTGGGTGGGAGGAGAAGTTTACAGTGAGCTTCGCAGAGATTTGGGACCACGCCAGCTACACGAACACCGGACTGCCGCGCAAGGTTCCCGTCCTCGTGACCGTGTCTCCGACGAACGCCAACATGGTCTACTTCGCCTTGGAGGATCCGAAGCGCCTCTTCGGCGTCAACATGTACTCGCGCGGAGTCGAGGAGTTCATCGACGACTCCTACGAGCTGCTGACGCCCGGGCCTGAGGAGCCTCCCTCCTGCCGCTACGTCCTCCCTTGGGATCTGCCGCTCGAGATTGCCCAAGGTAACTGACATGCATCTGTTTGTTCGATTGGCTAGCGTAGCGTACTAGTGTTTTCATCTTGCGTTGTTAGCATGCATATCAGGTATATATCATCTGTTGCTGATGCCTTGAATCTGCCGGAGTTCTAGCTCTAGTGCACTGATTTGCTCAGCGTGATCTCTCTATCTGTCTGCAATTATGCCGTATTTCACTTCCTAGCAGTACCGTATGGCCTTGTGTAATGAGCAGCCACTTGCATATAGAAGGAAAAAAATACTGAATGAGTAGGAACTAAGAAACTTGTTAATTTGTTGATAGTTGAATAGATATGTTCCTGGTAGCAAAATGCAGTGATGACTTGTGATCTACAAGTAAAACTTTTAATTAATTGGTTTTGTGCTCATAACCTATGAGGAGAAGGAACTTGGGAATAGGCAGGTTGCTGACATAGCCAAAATCAGGAGATGATTTGAAATGGATTTTCTGACAATGGCGCACATAATCTCTGTTTTCTAGTGTTTCACTATGCACAGCTTGCAGTCTTTCACAACCTGCATGTTCAACTTTTTTCTTAGATAATGAACTTACAGCATGTTTCTGTGGGATAATGAACTTGCAGTACTATATAATATGTTCATGAATGCTGGATGCCTGGGCCAATTGTTATAGATTATCCTTTGGGCATTTGTTGATCACTAGCAGGGTCAGTTTGAGATATCAGAAACTTGATTGCGCATGCATGTGTTTATGAAAGGGATTGTGCATGCATGTTGATAGACTCTCAGGAAATAACAGAGTTACTGCCTATATATATAGCTCATGCGCTATTACTGGGTAGTCATCTAGTACACAATACTAGTGACAATTAAATGTTCCTGTCATATATAGCTGAGTAACAGGACATCATTTAACTTTTTTTATTCATGGTGCTGTTATCAATCGTTTGAGATCCTCGGTTCTGATATTGATTATATTCACTATTCAGTCACTGCTGTCTGACTAGCATTTCTTCTCTGAAGCTCTAGGCTTGAATCCTTTTGCCCTCGATGCCGAAGACGAGGAAATGGGCGGCGAAGAAGACGAGGAACTGAGCGACGAAGAAGACGAGGTGGAGCAGGAGGTACCGGACATCGAAGATGAGGAGCAGTCGGAACCGGAAGTTGACTACGAGCCGGGCGATCCGGTGGAAGCTCTTGCAGACCTGTTTGTACCTGTCGACGTGGAGGAGGTGCCGGACGAGCTGCCGGTAGATGAATCCATCGACGAGGTCGAGGAGACGCTTAGCATGAACATTGATCCCGCGACCATAGCCTGGATGAGGTCTGAGATCAAGGAGGATATGCTGAAGTATGAGGAGCGTCTGCGTCAGAGTCGGAACCCAGGCCCAGGAGATGATGCAGGAGAGGGCGCCTCTTCTTGAGTTTTGACTTGCAGTCTCAGCTAGGAAGCCATGGCGGACGTGAAGAGAACTGAGAGAAGGGATATACTAAACTGTAAAAATCAGCTGCTCCATGTTTTGTTTTCTCCTATTACATGCTTTCTTCGTTCGAGATGTACTTGATGGGTGGATGGACGGGTGTGGAATGGACTCACTCGTTGCAACGTTTTGCCTGCCATAATCTGCTGAATCTTTTCTTTTTGTTCTCTTAGATCAGGCACTCTGTTATGTCTGAATTACATACCGTACTATTTCTCTCTGTCTTTTTGCTGGCAACTAGATAGTTCCTTGTTATGTACTGTCATGGCAATATGAAGATCATTTGATTTCAACGTTCTGGAAGTGTGTGTAGTCTGGAAGGCACTGTAACAACTGTTGGTGCTTGGATTGGAGTCTGCCGCACTGTGTCCATTTCACTCTGAGAAGGCTGAACAGCCATCGCAAAAAAAGAAAAGGTTGAACAGCCAGGGAGTCTGATTCTGAATTAGTGTGTCCATTACAGTTGTTAGGATTTTTTTTCATATAAAAGTATATAAAGATATTTGTGCACCCGTGTAACATACCCGTGATTGTGAACATGAACAACAAAGAAAAAATTTCTGACAGAAATTGACTCTGCTAGTGATAAAAAAACAGCTAAGCGAAAATATGTAAAAGAGGTTGGTAGCAGCATTCAGAGAAAATGGATCCAGATCATGGCACTGCTACTTAGATAACAGCAGTAAATATCAGAACTGAGGGCACAAATTAACATAGAAACGAAGATCGTACTCTGCTATCAACATGCTATCCTACTATACTCATCACCTTTTTCAGAAAAAGTTGATAGTCTTTTCTCATTGAACATGACTCTGGCTATCCTACTATACTCATCACATGGACAATGAAAAAAGAAGATCGTACTCTGAAGTGGAACCAGTGCTGAAGGCACCTAAGCATGTACTGTGTTACTTGGTTCAGCAATAGCCAGAACTTTTTCAACAAAATGCAGTGCACTGAAAAGTTTTCAGGAAGCAATTCGTGAACGTCATCCACATGGCCAACGGTTTAGAAGATTAGTTGGGAGGAAAATAAAGTTGTCCATGAGCTTGCGCATCGAGTTTATTCTTCCATTCCTGTCTTCCTGAGTGTGTTAAGACAGTCGCTTACTACAGTACTCAATTGTTAATAGAGGTTACCAAATTTGCCAAAAAAAAGAAAAGATCGGCAGTGCATCATGGGCCATCATCTCTTGCAGCCCAGACCAATGTTGGGCTTGGAATGGATGTACTCATCTTCCTTTGCAAGCTATAAGTCGGCAAGTCCCCCCACCCGCTGCTTTAATTACCGTCCTGCCCTTCATTTCCCCCCAAAATCGGCGAGGCCGCCACCAAATCGAACCAATCCGCCAAATCGCACCAATCCGCCAGTTCTCTCCCTCTCCGCTCTCTGCCCGAACCCGAAGCCCCCGAACTGAAGCAACCATGCCGTGGCCGTGGGTGATCCTGGCCCGCGTCCCCCGCGTTGTCGCAGGCGAAGCGCCGCCGCCGCCGCCGCCTGATGGAGAGGGCGAGGCGGCGGGGGCTCTCGAGGCGGAGCTCGACGCGTTAATGGGGGTCAAGGCCGACGCGCGGGCGGAGGAGGTTGACGAGGCGGAGGAGCTCGACTCGGAGGAGGAGGCCGAAGAATACGCGCAGGCGGAGTCATCGGAGCACGACTCGGGAGCGGAGGACGAGGAAGACGAAGGTCGAGGAAGATGAGTCGGATGACGACGACGAGGACGACGCGCAGGCGGAGTCGTCGGAGCACGACTCGGGAGCGGATGACGAGGAAGACGAGTCGGATGACGAGGCGGGCGTGGAGCACAGGCCTGACTTCTCCATCCCGGTCGCGCCGCCGCCGTGGATCACCGTCATGACCGCGGCCCCGACCGCCCAACCCGTCCGCAACTGGCCCGACAAGTACCCCTACGTGCTCGGCGTCGGCTCCGGCTGCATCCTCTTCAACTTCGGCGTCGAGCCCTTCATCGGCGTGTGCTTCGATGACCGCCCCTACCAGAGCAACCTCGTCATGGTGCGCCACTTCGACTGCTCTGGCGTCGAGCAGGGCCGCCCGACCACGGCCACCGCCGAGCACATCCCCGCTCGCCACGGCAAGTACGCCGTCGTCTGCAACATCGAGAGCATCGGGTTCGTCTCCATCGGCCACGGGAAGGACTACGTCATTTTCGAGCTCATGGTGAACAAGGGCCGCAGCCGCGCCATGGTCGTCTACATCAATTCGCTCAGCCCCAATTGGCGCCAGGAGACCACGCAAAACCCCTTGCCGAACGACACGAACCGCGACGGCGAGTGGGTTTCCTGCGGTGTGATCTCGTACAGGAAGATCCTCTGGTGGTTCGACCTCTCGTGGGGGATCATCAGCCTCGACCCCTTCCATGACCTCGAAGAGCCTCCGCTGCGCTTTCACCGGCTCCCCGAAGGCCGCGCTCTCGCCAAGGCCACGCCGAACATGCACGACCACCGATGCATCGCCGAGAGCCAAGGCGGCCTGCGGTACGTGGAGATCATCACCCCGGACCCGGAGGGCGGCGAAGCAGCAACTGTGTCCATGTGGTCATGGATCCCCGCTGCCGACGGCAACGATGATGAGACCATCGCGTGGGACTTGCAGTACGCAGCGAGCTTCGCAGAGATTTGGGATCATCATATCTACAGGGCAACCGGCTGCCGCGCAAGGTTCCCGTGCTCGTGGTGGTGTGTCCGTCGGACGCCAATCTAGTCTACTTCGCCTTGGAGCTTGAGGAGCGCCTCTTCAGCGTCAACGTGCCGGAGCGCAGACTCGTGGACTTCGTCCAAGATCCCTACGAGCTGGTGACGCCGTGGCCCGAGCCTCCCTCCTGCCGCTACGTCCTCCCTTGGCTTCTGCCGCTCGCCCAAGGTAAACTTCACCTACAAAATCTTTCTAATTGGCTAGCTTTATACCTAGAGTTTCATCTTGCGATGTGTGCTTCCATGCCTTCATATCAATTATCTATCATCTGGATTCTGGAGTGCACCAATCGACTTAGAATGATCTCTTTTTCTGGATATCAATAATGCTTATGAACGCTGGATTAATCCTTTGCAGATTTTTGTTAGGTCAATTTGTGTTCATCAGTAGCAGTATCCTATGATCTCAGTAACTTGATTGTGCATGCTATTAGTTTCGCAGGAAATCAGATTTGCTGGCAAGAATGTGTCTATTGATATTATCGCTACACAATACTGATTCATTTTGATACATATATAGTCGGCTAGCTAATTGATTGGTTTTCTTATCATAACCAAAATCAGATCAGATGACTTCAAATGCATTTTCAGTCAGCATCAATGTGGTGCATAAGCTCAATTTTGTAGTGATTCGCTATGCACAAGCCTGCACAACTTGCATGTCTCACTTAGACGATAATCATACTCATAAACGCTGGACTAATCTTTCACAGATTATTTTAGGCCAATTTGTGTTGATCAGTAGTAGTATCCTACGATGTCAGTAACTGGATTGTGCATGCTATTAGTTTCCCAGGAATTCAGATTTGCCGACAAGGATGATATTATCACGTTGAGAGCAAATTTGCCGACAAGGATGATATTATCGCGTTGAGAGCAAATACACAATACTGTGACATTTAACTGTTCTTGCCATACCATTATAACAAGACAATCTCTAGTTGCATTCACCTTTTATTTATTGTGATTTTCATGTTACTAGTATTTTGTTGCTCTCTGTTTCTATGTTAATTTGTGCCCTCAGTTCTGATATTTACCGCTGTCATCTAAGTAGCAGTGCCATGATCATGGATCCATTTTTTCTGAATGCTGCTACCAACCTTTTACAATTTACATATTTTCGCTTAGCTGTTTATTGATCACTAGCAGAGTCAATTTCTGTCAGACATTTGATTGAGGAAACTAGATGAGATGCAATCATGCTCATGAATCCTGGACTAATGTTTTACAGATTTTTGTGTCCAATTTGTGCTGATCACTAGCAGTAACGTTTGATGTTATTAACTTGATTGTGTATGCTATTAGTTTCCCAGGAAATCACATTTGACAACTATAGGATGTGCCCTATTGATATTATCGCGTGACAATACTTTCTTGTCATAGATAGCAGAGTAACATAACATCATTTAAAATCATCCTTGGTGATTACTGTTCTCAATCGTTTGGTATCCTCGGTTCTGATATTTATATATATGTATATATATCACTATTCAATCAGTCCTGTCTAAGTATTCTTTCTTCTCTAAAACTCTAGGTGATGATCTTTTGGCTGGCAATGCCAAAGAGTTGAATAATTACACTGCAAACTCCTGGTCTGAACTGCCGAGAGATATCGTGGAAGCTATATTCTTTCTGCTGCCAGTGTCAGATATCTTTCGCTTCAGAGCGGTTTGTAGGAGCTGGAATCAATGTTTCTTGGAGTTGGTTTCACAACAAGCTTTCTTGGAGGAATACCATCTCCGTCAGGCCCCATCACGTCCAGTTATAAGATTAACTAGAGAACCTGAAGCATATGAAGACGTTATTCACTTGAGACTAGAGGCAGTGGATACAGAGAACGGCGGGTACCAGGTGCTTGCGAGCTTTATGCATTGGAAAGATGAGCTAGAGCCAGAAGCGGACAGGGAGCTGCAATTCCACCTCCACGCGTCTTGTGATGGTCTAGTATTGCTGAACTCAATGGATTCTTTCTTCCTCTGCAATCCCGCCACAAGACAGTGGTCACCTCTCCCTCCTCTTCGCTCCAGTCAAATCAAGGCTTTGTACGCCAGTATTGATCATGGGCGTCGGACTGGTGATTACCGTATCCTGTTCAGGAACGACCATGGTGGCCCTTACTATGCACTGTCTACAGCTACCCACGGGGTGTACATGATTCAGGAGCCTGCAGAGGATGAATTTACTGAATATTTTCATGAGAGGCTGGAGAGGGGGCTCCCGCCAGCACATGAGCAAGCACCAGCTCTCGTTTATGGCCGCCTCCATTGGCCTCCAGAAGGTTGGGAAGATGAAGAAGTTACAGGACCATGCCTTCTCGTTTTCGACACCCACTCTGAATTGTTCGATTGCCTGCGACAACCCCCATCGTTCAATAATGAAGCTGTCCACCCTGCACTCGGAAGACGGTGCCATTTGAAGCTGTTCAACTTTAATGGGAAGCTAGCCCTATCCAGCATCCACCTTATTAATCAAATAGAAGTGTGGGTTATGGAAGACTACGAGAAGCAGGAATGGACTCTCAGCTTGAAGGTCACGGTGCCACCAGCTCGCATTCACAGGGCCCGCGCAGCTTATGTCTTATCGGAGGAAGAAAACAGTGTTTTCGTGTACCATCGCTTCGGCGCAAGTTTCTTCAAGAAACGACAGTTAGTTGTGGAGTACACTGGTTCTTTCAGAGTGTGCTTCTATGGGCACATGTACCAGGAGAGCCTGTTTGCACCTCCTCCAGTTCCTGCGGGCGCACCAGTGCTTCCACAGCCAGAGTTCTGGGCGTAAATAACATTGTCTGGGATTGTTGTTATCCCTGTTTTTGTGTTCTTTCAGCTGAACTTGCTTTGGTTCGATAGCTTGGCCTAGCGGCCATTTTGTAAGCATGGATTACTGTCAGTAGTTTATAGAGATTTCAGACTTGTAGTTTTGAGCCTTTGGATGGTTCCCAGTTCAGATAGTGGTACCTTTAGTTGAACAAAATACTGGGGAATGTTGTTCCAAAAATATATTTGATGAAATAGGATACTGGATAGAGATACAAGTGGTTGTTAACCCTCCACTCTGCTCATAAACCTTGTTCACTTGGATGCTTCTGAGCTGCACTTTCTGCTTGACCGTGTGTATCGATGGATGGAATGGACTTATTGCAAGATTTTGGCTACCATAATCTACTAATTTGTTTACTTTCTGTTTTCTTGCATCATGGTGCTCTGTTGTGTCTGAATTACATACGTTTTACTCGGATAATTTGGCGCCTAATAGTTTTTCATGGGTTGTTGACTACGACTGAGATGGCGTGCTCTCTTCTTCTTAATGCGGCACGTGCTACGCACGTTTTCAAAAAAAAAAAAAAAAGACTGAGATGGCTTGCATTATCAGCATCTTGACGGGAATCACTTCCATCATTCAGCGGCCGCAGATGATGCTGGTGGCAACAGTCTGATAGCAAACAGCATTGATATTCTGTTATCCGCTAACGTCTCTTCTGGGTTTTATCAAACTTTGCTCGGCATTTACGCCAAGACTTGTGAATCGATCCCGTCATATCTACTGTGTCCAGAATTGCTAAGTTGAGGAAACGTTTGATTTTGGACCACACCTCTTTAGTGAAAGGGCGGTCCTTGCATAGGTGAGTTGGAGTTTCTGGGTCCATGCCACATAGTTTACGATGTCAGTAACTGGATTGTGCATGTTATCAGTTTCCCAAGAAATCAGATTTGCCGGCAAGGATGTGTCTATTGATATTATCGCGTTGAGAGCAAATACGCAATACTGTGACATTTAACTGTTCTTGCCATACCATTATAACAAGACAATCTCTAGTTGCATTCACCTTTTATTTATTGTGATTTTCATGTTACTAGTATTTTGTTGCTCTCCGTTTCTATGTTATTTGTGCCCTCAGTTCTGATATTTACCGCTGTCATCTAAGTAGCAGTGCCATGATCATGGATCCATTTTTTCTGAATGCTGCTACCAACCTTTTACAATTTACATATTTTCGCTTAGCTGTTTATTGATCACTAGCAGAGTCAATTTCTGTCAGAAATTTGATTAAATTGCGCATGTTGATAGATTTTCATGACATAACAGAATTACCGCCTATAGCTCCTATCCTATTACTGCATGGCCATCAAGTACATAATACAAGTAGTAGTCATAAATAAGAGTAATTAAAGTTATTGTCATAAACAGAGTGAAAAAACAGAGCAACAGGACAGCATTTAACTTTATTCTTTGTGATTACTGTGTCAATCGTTAGGTATCCTCGGTTCTGATATTTAGTCATCTGTCACCGCTCTCTGACTAGCATTTCTTCTCTGAAGCTGTTGGCATGGATCCTTTTGCCGGCTCCGACATTGAGCAGCTGCAAGCGGAATACGACGGGCTGCGAGCAAAGTTAATAGTAGAAGAAGTAGAAGCCGGCTTGCAGGAGGAGGATGTGAAAGTCGACTGGGACCTGCTGCCGCTGGGACCTGCCGTCCTGGAGGACTTGCCGGAAATAACAGACAGCGAGCTGCCGGTAGATGAATCCAGCGAGGAGGAGATGACGCTTAGCGTGGCCATGGATCCTGAGACCCTAGACAGGCTGAAGGCCGAGGTGAAGGAGTTCGTCGAGGAACACGAGGGGCCACAGGGTCAGGACCCAGGCCCAGGAGATGATGCAGGAGAGGGCGCCTTTTGAGTTTTGTTTTGACTAGCAGTCTCAGATAGGAAGCCATGGCGAACGTGATGGCGGTTCTCCCCCGCCAAGAGAACTGAGAGAAGCAATATAAACTCAGCTGCACCATGTTTTGTTTGTCATATACATGCTTTCTTGGAGATGTATTTGACGGATGGATGGATGGATGGAATGGAATGCACGATTTTGGCTGTCATAATCTACTCTTGCATCATGGTACTCTGTTGTGCTTGTGCCTGAGTTGCATACATTTTTTTGGGTGGGTGTCTGTGTTTGGGGGTGTGGGGGCTGGAGACTGGTTTGAATTCTGTGTGTATAGATATATGGAAAACACAGTGACAGTGTATCATTGTTAGATAGCTAATTGGGATCGCTAATATTCAGAGTGTTAAAATTCATCCCTACCTGGAAGTGTAGTCTTTTAATGAATTTGTATTGTTGCTGTCGGTTGGTCCCATGAATTTGGTAGCTATGTATGATATACTGTATGAACTTTTTCCTTGTTCACATGAACCTGTCATTCTTCTCTAGAGCTGATTGAGAACATTATTGTCATAAATTAACATACACTGTACAAACTCACTTCCTCATTGCACAAAAATGAATCAGGTAATCGACCATAATTTTGTATTACATCCATTGCACTGCAAAAAGGTTGAAAAAGCTAAAACCTTTGTGTGGAAGTTGCCTACATAGCCACTCCTGTAAACATGTTGATTGATTCAGGGTTTTACAGTCTGTGTCCCTCTAAACTGGATCATAGAAAAAGACTCTCCTATGACTTTGAAAATAAGAAGATCCCTCTAAAGAGTTGATATATGTCATCTGAAAGGTTCTGCCGGGTCATTTTCTTCAAGAAGAGCGGCAGCCCTAAAACATTCAGCAGCTTCGGTCGCTGTGCTGTCACCTTCCTCTTCATATAGTAAGCCAAGGTTGAACCAGGCAACATGGTTCGTTCTGTCTAGTCTCAACGCATCAGTTAGGAAGCATCTAGCAGCAGGCAAGGGCTTCTTGTAAAGCTGTCGAAGAACAGTAGCAGTTGATATCAAACTCGGTACATGTTTAGGATCGAGGTCTAATGCTGTTGAGTATGCTCGCAGAGCCTCCTTCATAAAACCTTTGGCTTCATTTAGTTTTCCTGCGTTTTTTACATAAATGCTGAGAGTTGCAATATTTTGGGAAAATAATTCTATACAGCCTAATAAAATAAATTACAGAAGAAGTCTTGCTAATATAATACAAAAAGCAAGATGCTAAGATCTTAAACACAGGACAATTATAATAAAATGGAGAAATCACCTGTAGCATGACAAGCCAAGGGAGAATATGGACTGATAGCTTTTATTTTGGATATGCAAAGCTCTGCATCCTTCCACTGAAACATTCTTAGGTACAAAAGGGCAAGCTCATACCATGTTTTGATTTCGAGACTTTTATCAGTCCTAGTGCCCTGCAAAGATAAGTTGCACAAGACGTATGAGAGTTTTCTTTTTTCAAATGTTAGTCCCACAACTACACTTAAACACAACTATATTCTCCCTTGCTTTTAAAATGTATAGTCACAGCTTGACTACTGCTTTCAATATGTAAAATGGATGTCCATGCAACAGTATTCTGACTGTCATGATTCATAAAAGATGCTTTATTACTCAAAACAATCTGGTATAGTACATGGAAGATAAAAAAAATATTATGCACAGTTCCACTTTTGCCAAAATCCTTCCAAATATAAAAGAATGGGTACCCACCTGCAAGACAGAAATCCCAGCACCAAAACTCTTCACACTAAGTTGGATCAGAGCAAGAAGCTGTGTATACGTCTCAATTGCTTTCCTAAACTGCCCCTGGGCAATCTGAATTTTGGCTTTGGTTTGTAATAAGTCTCCTTGAGACCACTTCCCAGCCTGATCCAATGCGGCATCTACAATGCACTCAGCATCTTCAAACCGTTTTTGGGCACTCATTATTCGAGCTATAAGCAGCCAAGTCTTCAATTCTGACCCAGCCTCTAATTTCAACAGCTTCTTTGCATAACGAGCTGCTGTATCTAATTTTCTCTGCACAGCGTTTTCAAGGCTGAGACTGTATATTGTCCCGAAATCTCTGCTGTGCATCTTTTTTCCAGCATTAGCAAGCACCTCCAATGCTTCATGCTGCTGAGCAGCTCTCTCTATGTCAGTTGTAGCACATCTAGCAAGATTGGATAGGGAAATAGCAAGCAAACGGCCTGCAACAACCTCCATTTGATCACAACCTCCATGCTGAATGGCAAGGGCTCTACGAGCATATAAAACTCCTTCTACAGCATGAGCACTGTCTTCGCCACAAACTTTTGAAGCCAGGAGAAGTTCTTTGAGACTATTTGAATCTTCTCCAGACTTCAATACCCTTCTAAGAAGATTCAGTGCAGTTAATTCGTCACCTGATGCTAGGTAGCACAATGCAACATTGTACAGCCACTCTCTATTATCTAGAAGACCAGGTAATAGTGTTTCAAACTGACGAGCAAGAGGTTTCAACTGCCCTGACATGGACAGTGCAAAAGTTAAGTGATGCATCACAGTTGCATCCCTTTCAATCCTCTTAAGATTGAACTTCACCAATAGAATCAACAAAAGAAGAATAGCTTCTTCCAGATTATTCTGAGGTACAAATAAACCATCCAATTGACATCTAAGTTTGGGAGGTCCGGCTTCACAGCCGCTGTATAGTAGAAAAACAGCAAAATTTTTCTGTAGTTTAGCAATGGTCTTTGCACCAAGGTTCCAATTACTAACAAGAGCCCTCCTATATGAAGAGATAGTTTCAAGAGGAAAACCTCCTAGTTTCCAAAGCTCAGGAAGTAACTCAACTGCTCTGCATATTGTTTCATTCAAGTTGCAATCATTTCCAAAGTTGGACGGCAAACCTTCAGGTGCTGAAGATTCCACGATATCCAATATTGCACTGCACTCACGTGCAGCCTCTGCAAAACAAAATTTAGTTGGAGTTATGTTTAAAGTAGTCCTGAACAAATGAGAAAAAAAAGTGCAAAGAAGCTGGGGCTACCTTCAAACTTTCCAAGATCACGCAGTGCTAGAGATTTAAGATATATAGTCTCCATCAGTATAGTGACAGAATGGAAGGGCATAGTCAGAGAGCTGGAATGTGGGTGAGGCTTTTGCTGGCCAATTTTTCTAACAACAGATTTTTTCATCTCGGGAATTAGTGGAGATATCTTTATCCCATCAAACACGCGAAGTGCTTCTTCAATATGTCCCCTTTGGTATTCTACCCTTCCAAGCAATGCCCTTGCTTCCTGAATTTTTTTAACAATTGCATAACACATTATCAGGTACAGAACATTGAAAATTTTAATGGCTACAATCTAACATTACATCATTCATCAGTACATGAACTCAAGAAGTCAAACAAAAAATCTAAATGTTGTTACAATGAGCACACAAAAAGGTGCAACAGCTGTGGTTGCCTATCTACCTATTGCGCCTTTTCTGAAACTTCAATTACTGCACTTATTTGTGAAATTCTTGGAGAGGACATGATCACCATAAAACATCTGATGATAATTATAGATGTATGCATAAGAATAAAATAGGAAGGAAATGGAAAGCCACGAGATTAGTTCATAAAGCATATAACACTGAGAAAATTTCATAAGAAAAAAACTTATGTGAAAACTATTGAGGTGATTTCCCAACACATGTATATATAGGGTATTGCCCAAGCACACGTTTCAGTGACCCTATTTACTTGTCCTCTTGAGGAGAATTTGAGCTCCGCAAGTTTTTTCACGAGAATATTTATGCCATAGAATGGAGCACCAACCTCATAGTTAAGAGAGCCACCTCCCTGCAGCGATAACTCAGCCTCCTCCATGCCAACATTATTGACATGCCGCCCAGCCACAAGATTTGGAGATGAGTGCCGGCTGGTCATGCCGTCCTTTATGTCTATCTTCTCCGATAATTGGATTGCCCGATCCATCGTGTTCGTCTGATCCCCAGAGCACAGGCATTGCACTGACAGGCAGTGTATGAATCTTCTAAACCTCCCCCTATCTTTCCTACCATTCATCCTGCAGCGTCATGTTCAGTTACCTTCCCTGTTGCAAATACCAATGGCTCAGAGTAACTTCAGAGAAGCATTTTACAGTTATCTCCTATCATGCAGAAACCACATGTAAATTACCCTATGCGATAAGCTAATCACAATGAAGCATGCTTCAGAGTTCAGTTCAGAGTACTAACCGTAAGTAATGAACGATTTGGGACACGATTGCATAAAGTCCAATAGAAC
The DNA here is from genome assembly GCA_018135685.1 of Themeda triandra. Classification (NCBI taxonomy): domain Eukaryota; kingdom Viridiplantae; phylum Streptophyta; class Magnoliopsida; order Poales; family Poaceae; genus Themeda; species Themeda triandra. The sequence goes on along the minus strand of JAENPR010000031.1, from coordinate 604,825 downwards.
AGTAATAAAAAAAAAAGGAATGATATTTTTGCAGGTCAGGCAGAAACGTGTTAAAAAGAATGATATTCTTGCAGGTCAGGCAGAAACGTGTTAAAAGCATTTAGAACACGATTGCAAACAAGTTGAATAAAGTTGAACCATATTTTGTCCAAATATTCTTGCAGGTCAGGCAGAAACGTGTTAAAAATATCGATTGCTAATCTCGTCCGAAACTCCAATAGTAACGAATTGCAGAGCTCACAGGATTCATGCGCTAGAGAGGGTCACCTGGGCAATATAAAAGAACAAAATTGAGAAAACGAAGCCTATTGCTTGCACAGATTAAAAGACTGGTAATACCAATTAGCTTGACGAATTCGCGCGCCTTGGCCGCACAAAGAACGGCCTCGGCTTCTGGCCGCCTGGTTTCCGCTGCAAAATGAAATCGCCGACCAAAACCCGATCTTGTCCTCTGCTTGATCCCTCTAAACGCCAATCCGGCCCCAATCGGAACCAAACTGGCCGAATCGGGGACGGCCGGACGGGGAATCCAAAGCGATCGCCGCACCGTCGGGGGTTATAAAGCGGGAGAGGGGTTGAGGCGGGCGGGGAGCCGAGAGGGGACAAGCGATCCTCCCTTGATCGCTTCCAATTCCGGAGCCAAATCCGAGGTAACGCGGTGGAGACGACGACACCGTCCGCCAGGGTGTTTGGTTCTAGTTGGTTGAAATTTCAAAGAACCAAGGGTGTTATCGCAAATAGAAATTCTTCGAGGGGGCTGCGGAGAATATACATGTGGTTTCTGCATGATAGGCGATAGCTGTAAAAGTTTAATTCGAGCTTGAGCTCAAGCCAGATTCTGGTTTCGAATAACTACTAAAGGCTTATCACAATGTATTTTATATTTTATATTTTTTGATCCCATAACAAGCGCTTACTATTATTTTATAATTTTACTAATACTATCCATACATATGTAAGCTGTTATCGTTATTGATTTCATATTGTTTATTTAATTTTTAAGTTTGCTCATTATCTAACTTTGTGGAATGATGTTCATCTACAATCCAAACTCCTCGAGTCTTGATCGAGCTTGAGCATTGTGGACGAAAAAAGATGTTATATTGCTCTTGACAAGCTTGGTCAGATTTTTGTTAACCTTGAGTTTGGGATACTCACCTCACTAACAACCCTAAAGGCCAAACCCTAAATTATCGCAAACAAAAAGCGGAGGCAACGTCTTGTTCGTTGATTATTTTTGACTGGCTGATGCCGATTTGTTATGAGTGAAAAAACACTACTAAATGGCTGGCAGAAATCGTGGGCCATTTCTTGAAGAGTTAAACAATCTGACCTTGACTTGGTTTATTTTCTAAAAATATTCTATAATTAGTCCTAATTAAACATTATAAATAGTACATATATTCGATCAAACTTGCTTTGACTTCTTTATTAGGAAGCAAAGATTTGGGAGTAAAATACTTGAGACAAAATAAAATGAAATAGATGGGCGAAGGGGAAAGGTGAACGTAGGGATGGCTCCATTACTACTGAAAAATTAGAGGGCTAATTTGTAATCATCCAACGCGCTGCGAGACCTTTTTCTGCAATCTCCATTCTCCAAGCGTTCGGCCCGTGGGTCCCACTCGACCACGCGTGCGATTTTTTATTGGTTTAGCGGGACACACTCACACACAGGCTGTCCCAGTACGGACCCACGTGTCATGGAGTATACCGCACTCCCTAGCCCACTCGGCGGACGGCGGATCACGTTGCGCCTAACTTTGACCGCGCACTTTTGGGCCTTAAAACGAATGTCCCGGTTGGGCCCGAGATTTCTGGGCCGAAGCTGTGGGCGCACTGGGCTGGAAGGCCTTCTTTGCTGCCTTGTGCAGTGCAAACGCAGCAGGGTGTGGCGTTGACACAATCAGAGCTGCAATTTGACGAGATCGGGAAACTTCGGATCTCAAGGGACTCCTACTTTGGATTTCAAAAAAGTAGTATGTGTGTGATTGATTGGTCTTTCGGCTCATACAGAGCTGGCGCATGGAAATGAGCTGGCGCATGGAAATTAGTGAGATTTCGTTTTTTAAAAAATTCAGGCGTATGAGATGCATCCGAAGAGCAATTTCGGATATCTTTGAAAAAAACAAGGAAAAGGAAGATTGAAACGCCCATTTGATTCAAAGAAGAAATTTGGACAAAGACAGAAAGGCGAGAAAGAAAGTACTTCGAAACGTGAAACATGGCCTCGTTTTGTGTTCGAGAAACTTTTATTCCCAAGTGAAGAATAGGAATATCATGAAACATGTTCGAAGTAGAGTGGGATTTCATGACCGAAATCAAAGATAGGAAGTGATCCGGGAATTTAGGATGCTCACACTCACAGCAGCGCATATTCCTCTTTTCTCATCACACATCTAGATTCTTTGCTATGTTTTATCTTCTTTCGAGTAGGTTGCACATGTTTCATTAAGATAAGACAGTTTAGATTCTTTGCAACGGGTTATCAATAGATGAAAAATATAACCATCTACAATGGAATAATGTTATATTAATTGCAAAAAGATGCTCTGAAAAGTCAGATTGAGAAGTATTTTTCATGATTTATTGTGAGAGAAAAAACTATACCATGGTCGATAAGCAAGACTGATAAGTTCAAGCAAACATGACACTATAATATTATGTACATCGCCCTCATGCCCTGCTTGCGCATTTACTAGTTTTACTCGCATATTATAGCCTCCTTTGGAACATGTTTCTCGTTCCCATTATATTCCACGATCCCAACATTCCCATTACTCCTATATTCTACGATCCCATTGTTCCGGAACCTGGCAAGGGTCAAACGCATCACTTCGGGTTCAATACAGGCGCTTCCCGTGCATGCAGAACCTACACTACAGGATGATATGAACACAGGTTAATGTGACGTCCAACCTTTTTACCGCAGCTGCAGCATCTGCATGCACTGCATGCACTGAACTTCACTGGAGAGCATGAATGCAACGGGAACTTCACTGCCACTTCGTGAGTAGAGCGCCGAGCCTGTCGAGCTGATCATCATTCATCAGGATTCAGGAGCACAGCAGCCTCTCGGGCGCCGCTCCGCTACTGTATGGCTGTACGTATGGTACGTGTATACTCCTACTGGCCAACATGACATGTGCAATGGCAGCGTCTCCTCAGGATCCAGCTCGATCAGAAAATGTCTTTACATACTGTAAATGCAGGAGTAGCTTGATGACGCTGCTGTGACATGGTGAAGGAAGCGACGAGACGAGGACGAGCAAGTCATGCACAGTTGCCAGTAGCGTCGTCGACTCGCCGTCGTCCTTGTCTCGCTTTCCCCGTCTTGCAGAAATCAACCTCGATCCAAGTGTTAGTTACACTGTGTGCAGCACAGCAACCAGCCAACCAGGTCCTCATCACTTCCGGCCTGGGCCTTGTTTAGTTCCCCGAATTTGCCCTATAATTCACTATGTAAAAAGAAGATTTCCATCACATCAAAATGTCGGCACATGTATGGAGTATCAAATGTAGATAAAATCAAAAACTAATTGCACAGTTTGGTTATACTTTGCGAGACGAATCTTTTGAGCCTAATTAGTCAATATTTGGATAATATTTCATAAATACAAACGAAATGCTACAGTGCGCTACAGTGTTAGATGCCAATTTTGCCATCCCCAAGTTGGGGGAACTAAACAAGGCCCTGCTGCTATATATTGTTAATAAATATAAACTCGGTGCACTGAATAATTAGATGGAACATACACTTTCTGCACTCTTGCTATCACTCATCAATATTGTCGTTCCACAGGCCACAGCTGGATCCATCGGAGATACTACTAGTGTTCTTTTGCTTTGGTAGGCCTTTTGGTAGGCGAGAATGCGGCATTTGTGACAGTGTCGCGTCCGTCCCGTGCACGAGGACGAGGGTGGCGGAGTAGTACAGACTTTTGGTACATGAGAGTAAACGTTTCCTGCGAAGAAAGACAAGGCCAGGACGACGACACTGTTGCACTGTTGGCTGTTGCTCTGCCTCATATGAAACTCGTGTGGTAATGGAGCTCAGCGCAGTGCCTCTTCCTGTCAGGGCATCTCAGATCTTGAATGCTGAAAAGGTCACGGACAGAGAGGATTCTGATGTTCAAATGCTTTCGCTAGTGAGCTATTGCCTCTGTTAACAAAATAATTTTCAAAATACATTCTTGGTTCAAGTGTCTATAGTTGAACAAAATATATCATAAAAATGTGATGAGTATATCTCATAATAAATCTAATAATATTTGTTTAATATAATAAATATTGATGTTTTTATATATAGTCAGTCAAACTTAAGGTGCTTTAATTTGGTATTGTGCTAGATCAAATAGCATTCTTCTTTAGACGAAGGGAGTACTCTTTTGGTAAAAAAATGTCATTGTTCTCAAATATTGAGGTTAAATATTCTCAAATTTAATCAAATATAAACTATAAAAAATAAGTGTCCAACTAGATTAAGAGTAGAGTGCATGATTGGCCCCCAAACTTTTCTGGGTATATCGTACCAATCCACATACTCATAGAATTGCAATGTTTCAGTCTTAACAACAATTTGGGTTATGGCTGGTTGTAACTATGGTCTAGTCGTGACAAGATGTGGTTGCGACAAGGATTGCAACTAGGTGTCGTTCCCACTAAGATGTAATCTGTCAGAACTAGTTTGCATTCGCTAGGTCTTGTTTGATAGATTTTTGGGATGATTCGGCTTTGACTCCTACATGCTTTGTAGCAAGAAGTCATTTATCTTTGAAATGAACTTAAAACTATTACAATTATTTTCAGCTTCACCGACACGAGCTCCTCCACGTGGTGCATTTAGAAGGCGAAGCTGTGTAGAGCACCCCCAACACACATATTTTTGTGGGTGCTTCGTCGTCAACTAGGTTTGTAAGTGACAGAGAAGCTACAATGGCAAAAGAATAGATAATATGGAGAACCATAATTTGAGGGAGAAGTGGAGAGGAGAGAGAGAGTTGCGTGGACAATTGCCCTGTTCGACTTATTCGTATCAGCACTTGCGGCTAACTATTCAGTAGTATTTTTCTCTCACAATAAATAAACTAGCATGAGCCAGTCACCCAGCCAAAAACGATGAGATGGATAGTAGTTTAAAGTTTTATATTTGTAATACTACTTTCAGATAAAATCGCCACTACTACATACCTGCATTGACGTTAGAATTAGTACGTCTCCTGTACTGTACAAGATATGCTGCATGGGCGCATTTGCTATACGAAATACTACGCCAGCCTCAGGAGTGGGGAGTACCCGGAGCTGTTCAATGGTCCAACCTGCATTCTATGATGACCAGTCTGCTGAATCTGCAGCCTCTGCGGTAATGGTACAAGCAACTTTGATTGCAATGTGGCTTTCAAACTTTTCGCGCCAAGCAAAATACGCCTTCGTTTGGGGAAAGAGAGCTCGTGCAAGTACACAGATACTAACTCAGAGACAGAGGCTCAAAGGCAGAGAAAAGCATGGAGTGCCTACCTTTGTGCCGTGCCAGTCCAACAGCTTTGCACAAGGGTATTGGGTGAGACCATCATCCGACAGTCCTAGTTGCTACTCCGTAGACAGCAAATCGCACCTGTGATTTTCAGACAGAAGCAGAGCCTAATCCTCATGTACAGTAAACCATGAGATGCTAATCCTAATCTGCAATGAGCGAGCATCACTGACTGCATCCAGGCTCCACAGCTCCATTCACCAACACTAGCTTGCACACGAGAGAATGGAGGCCCATGAGAGGGTGTATGCTGCTGCTTATCATCACAGCCCCACCGCAGTCACTTGGCGCCCAAATGAGGGGGCAACTCCAGCTGTGAACTGTCTCATCATCTGCCTGCTCGACTGCAAACGAGCGCATGCTACTACTGCTACAGTAGCTTAGCTTGGAGCCGGGTTCAGCACGCACACCGTTTTGAAAGAGGCGACTGTTCCGGATAACACCATCACAGAACGCTCAACAGGGTCCGCCTGATACATCCAAAACCCTTGGCTCAGATGATAGCGCCACAGGATTGTTGCACTGCATTGTAGGAGCAGGAGTACTATCTTTCAGAATCTAGCCACAGTCCACAGGTAACAGATTCCTGCAGGAAAGCAGCGTCCTCCGTTCAATTGTAGTCCTGGGTGTTGTAAAAAGAAAAAAATGTTGTAAAAAAATGTAGTCCTGGGACTGGGAGTATCCTACTCCTACTGGTTTTTTACCGAGCTGGTAATCTACTGTCAATTCGCATCAGAGTGGCACTGTGCAGACTTCTTTCTCACAGAAAGTCTGAAATGAGGGAGCATTTTATGCAGATCAGCTGTACTACAGCTTAGCAAACCGTAGCAAATGCACGCAGCTGCTTGCGCCTTGGATTCCTTTGACATTATTAACGTGTTTGGAAACTTGCGGCAGCTTTTGGCCAATTTGCAAGACCACTGCAGGAAAAAGGTTGCAAGAGCAGTACAGGGAAGCTAATGGGTTTTAGACTTGTAGTGTGTGTATTGTAGCAAAGCCTGCTTACTGCCACTAAGAACAGGTTGCCCATAACCAGCAGCGATTTCAGGCAGCAATGCTGGAAGCCATCTTTGATAAATCAAAACAGGAAAGCGGCAAAGATGAAGTGAAAAAAGGAACATCTGTCTCCAAAAGCATCAAACTTGCCACCAAAAAAATCACAGTGTAGTTTGACTGGAAAGAAACACTTTACCAGTTGCCTCAGTTAAAATTGAAAAGGAACAGCATTTGCCTGCAAGCCTGCAACATTCCAAAAACGAATCATCACTGATGATGCGCCGGTCGCTCCAAGTGAAACCATCATGTCATCATCCAGTGACCACTGTCAAAGAAAAGGACACCGCATGACTCAGCGCCACAAGAGTAGACTGAGTTCCCAATGGAACCGAAAACAGCTTGCTGTTCAAAAGGAGCAGTATCACCGGATAGAGCAAATGCAGGTCCCGTGAAGCCCCACAGATTCCAATTCCATCATGCCATGGCCTTTCAAGGGCATGATGAGGCCACGCCAAATTCTCAGACCAGGGCATAAAAGCTTCTCATGCACAAATGGCAGCTGAAAACACCAGGCGATTGCCATGCAAATCTAACTCTAATTTCATTCAATTGATTCGAGAACTAGGAACAGATGGATACGCTAGACCTACACTACATGAGATGGTTCGGTTACAGCTTGAGCAGTTAACGGTTACAGTGAGGTTGGGGATCAGGGTGTAACTCAGAGTCGCGCCTGTTCGTTACACAAGATCATCCAGCTACAAGCTAACTACTCTAATTTTTACAACAGACAAGAAAGCTAATGCGATCGAGTTGATTGCGACTCCGCCGCGGCGCTAGTCATTGTGGTAGACATCAGATTGGGTGCTCTTGTGCTGGCAGTCTAGCAGTCTAGCCTCGCCCATTCATACCGACCCGGAAGAGGGCAGTCGTTCACAGGACAGAAGTTATACCTGATCAGAACAGTATTGCGGTTCTCAACAATGTCAGCCGATGGACGAATTAACAGAATGCTTAATAAGTGGTATAAAGACAAGGAAGCTGAGACTTACTTCTCCCTGAAGCTATGCTGCTCCTGTTTTTCAGCTGCTGAGAAAAACTCTTCCATCTCAAGCGAACTTGGTACAAAACGGCAGACTGAGGTTTCCATTCTGCGATGGGAAGTCATCGAGTTGCTGGATTTACTTTTAGTTGTGGATCCTGGGGTGCTTATCATCTCTGGGTTCCTAATCAAACTGCACGGTGTTGTCTCTCTGGTACTCCTGCAACCAAAAGAAGCATGAGGAAAAAGAACTAAGAAAACCAATGCCTCAGATGCACCTGTGTCATGACATTATACATTTTTTTTTTTACTCCTAAACCAGTGGGTCAGAACAGAAGCAGACATCAAGGAAGGCCAAAGTATCACAGATTCTATTCATCATAAACCATAGTCCTGCAAACTACTATCCTATTTTGTACTAGAACACTACTCTATGTAGAAGTACTGAAGTACTGAAGAGCTAACAAAATTTGCTCCTGCACTGTCTCCTTCCCTAATCCCCAAATGAAGGGCATCAAAACCCAAAACGTGGCACTTGCAAGCTGCAAGCTAGATTGGTGAATGATATGACAACACGTGGCTGATAATTGATACCTCTTCATACAATATTACTACTTGTCTCTTCCCGGCATACGCCCCCACAATCTGGTACTTGATTTATGCTGAGGCAAGCACTCTTAATACAGGCAAACAACAAGTGGACCTAAACAGAGACAGCTGAGCTAAATAGGATTTTCCATGGGCATATGCCAAAGATGGGGCCCATGCGCACAAGAATATGCTAATAAAATAGTGTCGCACATATCATGACCCTGAGACATTTTCCAAACAACTATTCTGGTGCCAAACCAGGGCAGCACATTGCATAGCAAATACCAGAGAAGTCCATATTTTCGAAGAACTATAGTGGCTGATGCACTGAATAGGAATAAAGTTCCCTCCATTTCACATTTGCATTTAGAGAAAGGTGGTCCATCCAGGGTCCAGTGATCACAGGCGGCTAAACAAGCAGGAGGCATTCAATGGTGCTGACCGCTCTGGTACACGGCTAATGATGAGTTGGTTGCCAATGCCATGCGGTTTAGTTGCCTTGCAGACACAAGGCAGTGGCAAGTGAGCAGCCACGCACGAAACAGGATCTTGAGTGCGACAGATGTGGTGCCTTTGGGGCTGGCTGTGGGCGACTGAAATTTCTTGCAAAAAGGGCCTTTGATTGGGAAAAGATTGGGAGGGTCATTGCCGAGCCCCACCACTAACCGAGAGGCAACTAGATAGCACAAAGGCAAATGCAAGCCAACGAAGCACTGCTCCTCTGCTGGTGTAGGGCAGGGGGAGGGAGATGGAGTCGTGTAGGGCAGGGGGAGGGAGATGGAGAACAAGGGGAAAGGAGGCTACTTTCCCCTCTCAGGGCTGCGGCTATGGGAAACGACTAGGCAACGGCCACTAGAGGAGATTCCACTAAGAGATGTCCTTTTGATTGGATTGGGGGCGATAATACATTACTTGACCTTGACAGGCAACTTACTGAGGATTTACCTGTTCATCTGAGCCAAAAAAAAAGGGGTGCAGTTGTTCAATCACTAGAAAAAGGGTGCATGTTTTCTAGGTGTCTAAACTGTGGATTCTCTTAGGTAAAAGAGGATTACTTGTCCAATCACTAGAACAGGATAAGTGAAACAAATGCATAACAGCAATGAACAAGACTTTGGATTTTTGGAATATTTAAGCTAGCTACTCGACAAGAACTCAGCTAAATACTACATACTGTACTCATTTATTTTTGGGGGAAAAGTACAAGTGATTTTTGGACGCATGAGAACCTGGGTTTGAACGCAAGAAACGAGCAACGGCACGGTATTAGCGTCGTTCGAATCCTTGGAACGAGTGAGTGAGGAGAAAAAAGTGTTGGAACGAGTGACCGCGTTGTTCAATTTCAGCCAAAGAGTGGACTTGTCGGCCGCAACGTCGTCCGTCCCAAGAACGCAAACCAAGCATTCCGAGCACACACTGGCTAGGATAATAATAGGGTAAATAAATATTGGATTCGGCGCCAGATGTCGGCACCAGTCAACCGCGAATTCGAAGCCTAGATACCCAGCGAGCGGCGGCGCTAAAGGAGTGGAATCGAGGGGAACGAGTGAGCAACCCTGAGCCCCTGAAGGGGCAACATGTATGTATAAACCCTAACGAATCCCCCTGACGGCGGGCGGACGAAGGGGACAGATTGGAACAGAGTCGGCCGAGAAATCTCATCTCACCTTTCCATGGCGTCGAAGTCGAGCACGTTCTCGCCGAAGGAGGCCTCGACGTCGTCCTCCGCCAGCGCGTGCGGCGCGGCGGCGGCCTTCCTCCCGGCGCCCCTCCTGGCCGCGGCGGCGAGCGGCGGCGGCGGGTGCTGCTGCTTCTCGAGCCTCCTGCTCCTGAGCTCGAGGTACTCCCCGTCCTCCGGCGCGGCGTCGGAGGCCTTGTCGAGCGGCGTCGGCGGCCTCTGCGCGCGCTGCTGCTGCAGGGCGAGCGTGCGGGAGCGGGTGCGGACGCCGAGCAGCGCGCCGCCGGGGACCTCCATGACGGCCACCTCCCCGGACACCTTGCCCTTGCGCATGTACTTCCCCATGGCCGGCTCGCTGGAGAGGCGGCGGAGGCGGTAGGTGGGTGGGGCGGCGGAAGCAGCAAGAAGAGAAGCAGGGGAATCCCGGGAATAATGGGGAGGGGAAGCAAGACGAGACGAGGGCTCTGCTTGCCTTGCCTTTGTGGTGCGTTGGCTAGCGGGAAAAGGCGCGGGAGGGCGGGCGGTGTCCCGCGCAGGCGCCCGGCCGCGGCTATTTAGAGAGAGAGGTGGCTGGTGGGCTGGGCCTGGGCCCTGCCAGGCTTAGGTAAGAGAGAGAAACGGTGGACTGGTGGTGGTGGGTGGCCGCCGCGCCTGGGCGGGGGAGTGCGGGTGGCGCCGCGCCTGCTGCCGCGTGGGGATTGCCTGGGATTCTGCTGGTGGCGGGCGGAAACGGCCGGCACCGGGGAGGAGGAGGGGATGGGGATGGGGATGTCGTGCGTGATCTGATCACCAACCCTGGCGCGTGGCTGTGGCCCTGGGGAAAGGCCGATGCTTTCCCCTTGTTTTTGGTCCCTTTCTAAATTCCGTTTCCTTCGTGTTCCTAGCCCTCACGTGCTGCCATCGAGTCTAAAATACACTTTTAAAGGGAATTTTTTTCCAAGCTGCTAGTAGAAAATGGGCCAAGTGTGTGTTTGGTTACTTCCATACATGGTTAGTACATCGTATTGTACGTCTTTGATCCTATTTAGTCGATTAAAAAGCTAGAATCAATGGTAGTTTGTGAGAGAAAATAAGTTGAAATCTGCATAGAAAAAAGACATTGAGTGGATGAAACAATGTAAAAGAAGATATGAAAAAAGAATGTTTGGTTAGCGATATACATGGATGTAATAACCATATGTATATCTACGGATGCAATAACTTAATATAGATTATACTATGTGTTACTTCACCAATTCAAAATGATGGGTGAAGCTCATCTTGAGCGTATGAAAGTCCCTAGTTTGGTTTTGGCTAATTGATGAAACTTAGGACTAACTTTGTTTATCTAAAGTGGTTGATTTAGAGAAAGGTTGTCCACATGATGAGCGTATTGCATATGAAGCATGACACGTGTCATGTGATCAAAGATGAAGATCAAGACGATGCTTGGCTCCATGGACCGGTGAAGGGCTAGTCGAGGCTTGTGAGTGAAGGACCATGCGATGGTGAAGCTCGGGCAAGACTAGGTGCCGATGGACCGATGCACGGTGAAGGGCAAGTGAAGTCGAGGTCGATGGATCGAGACGGTCACATGATGGTGTGAAGCGTTCATATCATTTGGAGGAACAAAATGGGCTCAAGGCAAAGGTATAACCGATAGGGCCATTTTGTTTTGCACTCAAGACACCATAGAGGGTGTGAGTGGTTTAGGATCGATAGCCGCACTATTAAGAGGGGAAGTCTTATCGGCTATTCGACGCACGGGTGCCACTAGGTGATTTCATGAAGTGCATTGCATGTAGAACCTAGTGAGCTAAGCCATTGCCTTGTATCTCGAGAGATAAACCAACCTTTGTGTTCAAGAGAGTGATCGACAAGTGGAGGTTGGTGCATGAAGGCAAGTGGCGCAACTTGGATCAACGACACGACGACGAAACGACGAATACAGCGCCTGGACAAAAGGCGCCGGACGCGCAGGGCCTTGGCGCCGGACGCGTCCGGCGCATGTTGGTGGCTCGCGGGCTCCGGTCGCTCGGGCCGGACACCGGCTTTGATGGACCGGATGCGTCTAGCGCATGGTGATCCTCGGCGCGGTGATGGCGTGCTGCGAAGCAAGGCGCCGGACGCCGTGGAGGCGCGTCCGGCGGGCGCCGGACTCGCACCAGAAAGTTCTGGGGTGAGTGCCTCGCGCGCGTCGGGCCGCCGGACGCGTCCGACGGTGTGCGCGCGGACGCATGACGCGCGGACGAAGGCAATGGTCATCTTCGGCCCGGGCGAGGAAGGCAATGGTCATCTTCCCGGTGGTCCCGAGCGGACGCGTCCGGTGGTCCCGAGCGGACGCGTCCGGCGCGTGCCGCTCTGCCTCCCGAAGGGGTAACGGTCACATTTGTTTGAGGGCTTATAAATAGAAGGTGGCCGGCCCTTGGGGAGGTCTCTTGGCTATTTCTCATCCCTTGTTCATTCTTTGAGCTAAGAAACACTCTCCCACTCTTCTCCCTTGCTTGGTTGATCATCCTAAGAGAGATTGAGTGAATCACCTAGTGCATTGCATTGCTTGAGGGCATCTAGTGGCACTTGTGGGTGGTTTCGCCGGTGGATTTCTTGTTACTCTTGGAGAGTACCGCTCCTAGCCGGCTTGGAGATTGCTGGAGGCGTTGGCAAGAGAAGGTGATTGTTCTTGGCCACCTCCGGTTGATTTGTGAGATGTTCTTGTGCTGACCTCGCGGGGATCGCGAAGAGTAACTCTATTGGATTGCGCGTGTCGTTGAGTACCTCACTTGAGAGTGGGGCCTTGTGGTTTCCTTGCGGGGAAGTGCCTTGCGGGGCAAGTGGCTTGAGGGTCACACCAAAGGACCATCTAGGTGTTGGTCGACACAACGGGTGACATAGCTTGGCGGTGCCCAAGTGAACATCCGGGGATAAATCATTGTGTTCATCTTGTTTCCCGGTGATTGGTCATCATCCTTTGTGTGTTGCCGATTGTGATTGTTTGTTCATCCTATTGGTGATTGGCAACCTCGACTCGACGCGTCGGTATAACAAGTCTCTATCCCTCTTGCATTACTTTGAGTACATTCTTGCAAAATAGAATTGCTTGTGTGGTCGGTCGGGAACCACTTCTTGTGTAGACTAAATCCCGTGGGTAGAATTGCTTGTGTGGTCGGTCGGGAACCACTTCTTGTGTAGACTAAATCCCGTGGGTAGAACTCTTGATCACTAGTAATAGCTCTTGTATGTACTAGTGATCACCTACTAGAATTGTTTGGATAGGAGGCTTGCAACACCTAGTAGGCTAAGCATAACTTGCTTTCCGCCGTTTGTGTATCTAACGAAGTTTGCTTAGTGAGTTTGTAGAAATTTTTATAGGCTATTCACCCCCTCTAGCTATCTAGGACCTTTCAAGTGGTATCAGAGCCGAGGTCACCGTTTTAGTGCAAGGCTTAACATCCTACGGTGTTAAGATGGCTCAAATTGTGTTCAACCATGTTGGGGGCAAACCGCCTATGTTTGATGTTGTTAGTTCTTTTGATCATTGGAAGAGAGATGATCATGTATCTTGGTTCAATACAAGAGAGAGTCTTGCAAGTTACATTGCATGACTATGCTATTCTTGATAATGATCATCTCACCGATGAAGATAGAGCCAACACAACATGCAATAGAATGGCTCTCAACACCTTATATAATGGCATTGATACAAAGGTGTTTGAGGGGATCGAGGACTTGGAGCGTGCAAGTGAAGTGTGGACAAGGTTGGGTGAGACCTATGAAGGCACCAAAGTTGTGAAGAGTGCCAAGCTATATGGGCTCAAGAGTGAGTTCGAGAACTTCAAGAAGAAGGATGATGAAACAATCATTGAAATGTTTCATCGCTTGCAAGTAATTGTGAATGATCTCAAGAGTTTGGGGCACAAGACAAAAGATGAAGATTTTTGTCACAAGTTCTTGATTTGCTTGCCAAAGAGCTTCAAGATGTTGAAGCTAATGCTACAAAGAGATGGGCTTGAAGATAAAAAGCCAAATGATTTGCTTGGTGAAGTCTTGACATATGACAAATTTGATCAAGATGATGAGAAGGTGGAAGAGGAGAAGAAGAAGAAGACCGTGGCATTCCAAGCCACATCCTCCAAGGGCAAAGCACCAATCTTTGAAGAAGAAGAAAACAATGAGGAAGATGGTGACTTTGAGATTGATGATGAGGCACTTGCTCTTGTGGTGAAGAAGATGGGACACATGTTCATCAAGAGAAGAGGCTTCAAGAGAAACAACTTCAAGAAGCAAGAGCAACCAAGAAAGTGCTTCAATTGTGATAGCACCGAGCATCTACAAGCCGAATGCCCATATGAGAAGAAGAAAAACTACAACAAGGGCAAGTTTGAGAAGAAGAAGCATGAGGCCAAGATGACACTTAAGAAGGGCAAGAATGGTGCATTTGTGGTCACTTGGGAGAGTGATAATGATGATGAAGATGAAGATTCATGCAACAAGGCATTGGCTTCCATCGCCATCAACAAGAAGCCTTCATTATTTTCTTCATCACCATCGTGCTTCATGGCCAAAGAAACCAAGGTACAATATGATGATAGTGATGATGATAGTGAGATGGAATATGCTCATGATGTTGATAATGTTGATGATGATGATGAACCTTCTAAGGATCAATTATATGACTTGATGCAAGAAACTAGAGATATAGCTATTGCCAAGGAAAAGGAGTGCAAGAACCTTTCAATGAAAGTAGAAATACTTGAGAAAGCCCTAGGTGAGCTTATGACCACTCATGAGTGTCTAGTGGAAGACCATGAGAAACTTGGTGATGCTCATTCTAAGCTTGAAAAGGCTCACTCACTTCTACTTGAGCAACAAGCAAAGAAAGTGGTGGTTGCATCATGTGATATAGGCCTTACTTGTGACATCATTGATGAGTCATTTTATCAACCTATCATCATGACAAATGCTAACCCTTCTTGTAGCACATCATCCACCACCACCACCGACTCTACCTCTACTACTAGTGATGGCTTCACTTGTGATGCTACACTTATGGTTGAGAATGAGACTCTCAAGAAGGAGGTGGATGAGCTCACTCATGCCTTAGGCAAAGCCTATGGTGGTGAGGCCCGCTTGCTAAAGTGCTTGGGTAGCCAAAGGTTCTCTCTTAACAAAGAGGGATTGGGCTATACCCCCAAGAAGGGCAAGTCGGCCTTTGCAACCCCAAAGGCTAGCTTTGTGAAGAGCAATGGTCGGTTTTGCTATAGATGCAAGCAAGTTGGGCACCTAGAGCAAAATTGCAACAAGAAGCAACAAAACAAGAAACTTGACAATGCTTTATCTTTTGATTCTTCTTATGTGCTTACCAAGGGTGTGAAAGGTGTGCAAGCTAAGTTTGTTGGTACACCCATTGTTGGCCCAAAGAAGGCTATTTGGGTACCAAAGAGCTTAGTTACTAACCTACAAGGACCCAAGCAAAAATGGGTACCTAAGCTTCATTGACTTGCTCGTAGGTGAACTATAAAGCCGGAGGAAGGCATTGGATTATTGATAGTGGGTGTTCTCAACACATGACCGGCACATCAAGAATGTTTGATTCAATTGAGAAGAATGATAGTGGCATTGAGGCAATCACATTTGGCAATAACAAGAAAGGCAAGGTTGTTGGTTTGGGCAAGATTGCAATATCAAATGACATGAGTGTCTCCAATGTGTTGCTAGTTGAAAGCTTGGATTTTAATCTTCTCTCGATGGCACAAATTTGTGATCTAGGCTACAAGTGCATCTTTGGGGCAAATGATGTTGAGGTAGTCTCTCTTGATGGCTCCAACTTGGTGTTCAAAGGCTTTAGATATGAGAATCTCTATCTTGTTGACTTCAACACTAGTGAAGCTTCTTTGACAACATGTTTGATATCAAAATCAAGTTTGGGTTGGCTTTGGCATAGAAGGCTTGGGCATGTTGGCATGAAACAATTGAAGAAGCTCACACAACACAATCTTGTTGAAGGCTTGAAAGATGTTGTATTTGAGAAGGACAAGTTGTGTAGTGCATGTCAAGCCGGGAAGCAAGTTGGAAGCTCACATCCAAAGAAGAGTATAATGAGCACATGCAAGGCATTTGAGTTGTTGCACATGGATCTATTTGGCCTAACTACATACACAAGCATTGGTGGCAACAAGTATGGGTTTGTCATAGTGGATGACTTCACAAGATTCACATGGGTATTCTTTCTTAGAGACAAGAGTGAAGTGTATGACACCTTCAAGACATTTCTCACTAGAGTTCACAATGAATTTGACATGAGAATCAAGAAAGTGAGAAGTGACAATGGGAGTGAATTCAAGAATACAAGAATGGAAGAACTATGTGATCACTATGGCATTGGTCATCAATTCTCGGCCAAGTACACTCCACAATCAAATGGCCTAGTTGAGAGGAAGAATAGAATATTGCTTGATATGGCTAGATCAATGCTTCATGAGTACAATGTTAGTCAATCATTTTGGGATGAAGCAATCAACACGGCGTGCTACTACATCAATAGGCTCTATTGTCATACTTTGCTAGAGAAGACCCCATATGAGTTACTTCATGGAAGAAAGCCCAATATCGGTTATTTTAGAGTGTTTGGTTGCAAATGCTACATCTTGAGGAAGGGCACTAGATTGGGGAAGTTTGAAAAGAGATGTGATTAAGGGTTCCTACTCGGTTATTCAACTACAAGCAAGGCTTATAGAGTTTGGAACAACTCAAGTGGCATTCTAGAGGAAGTCCATGATGTGCAATTTGATGAAACCAATGGGTCACAAGATGAAGATGAGAATCTAGAAGATGTTGGTGGAACTCAATTGGTTGAAGCTATGAAGAACATGGACATCGGGGACATAAGAGCAAAGCAAGTGGTTGATGTGCAAGATGATAAAGATGAAGTGCTTAATTCTCCATTGAGGCAAGCTAGCAATGCTCAAGTGCAAGATCATGGTGCTAGTTCATCAAATGAAGACAAGTCAAGTGATCAACCAAGCTCAAGCAATCAAGTGCAAGTGCTACAACCACAACATGTTGCAAGAGATCACCCAATTGATAGTGTTATTGGTGATATTAGAAGTGGTGTGCAAACAAGATCAAGAGTGGCTATGATTTGTGAGTATGCATCATTTGTGTCAACCAAAGAGCCAAAGAAAGTTGAGGAAGCCTTGGATGATGCCGATTGGATCATGGCAATGCAAGAAGAGCTCAACAACTTCACAAGAAATGATGTGTGGGAGTTAGTTGAGAGGCCGGAGGATCACAATGTCATTGGAACCAAATGGGTTTTCAAGAACAAGCAAGATCAAGATGGTGTTGTGATTAGAAACAAAGCAAGACTAGTTGCACAAGGCTATACTCAAGTTGAAGGTCTTGACTATGATGAAACCTATGCTCCCGTGGCAAGATTGGAGGCAATAAGGATACTATTGGCTTATGCATGTGCCCACAACATCAAGTTATATCAAATGGATGTCAAGAGTGCATTTCTCAATGGGATCATCAATGAGCTAGTATATGTTGAGCAACCTCCCGGTTTTGAAGATGAGAAGAAGCCCAACCATGTGTACAAGTTGAAGAAAACTTTGTATGGCTTGAAGCAAGCACCTAGAGCATGGTATGAGAGATTGAACAATTTTCTTCACTCCAAGGGGTTCATTATGGGCAAGGTTGATACTACTCTATTCACTAAGAAGATTGGTAATGATCTCTTCATCGTGCAAATCTATGTTGATGATATCATTTTTGGATCAACCAATCAAGCATATTATGAAGAATTTAGTGAAATGATGGCAAAAGAGTTTGAGATGTCCATGATTGGTGAACTTAGCTATTTCCTTGGTCTTCAAGTCAAGCAATTGAAGAATGGGACATTTGTGAGTCAAGGGAAATACATAAGGGACATGTTGAAGAAGTTTGGAATGCAAGATGCAAAGCCAATCTCAACTCCAATGGGCACCAATGGGAATCTTGATAGTGATCATGATGGCAATATGGTGAATCAAAAGGATTATCGGTCATTGATTGGAAGTCTACTCTATGTCACCGCATCAAGACCGGATGTCATGTTTAGTGTTTGCATGTGTGCTAGATATCAAGCCTCACCTAGAGAGAGTCATCTCACGGCCGCAAAGAGAATATTGAGGTACTTGAAGCAAACAAGAGATGTTGGATTGTGGTATCCTAAGGGGTCAAAGTTTGAATTGATTGGATATTCGGACTCCGACTATGGTGGTTGCAAGATCAATAGAAAGAGCACAAGTGGTACATGTCAACTTCTTGGAAGATCACTTGTGTCATGGTCCTCAAAGAAACAAAATAGTGTGGCAATCTCTACCGCCGAAGCCGAATATGTTAGTGCGGGAGTTGTTGTGCACAATTGCTTTGGATGAAGTCAAGTTTGAAGGATTATGGCATCAACTTCAAGAATGTGCCATTGTTTTGTGATAATGAAAGTGCAATCAAGATGACACAAAACCCAGTTCAACATGGAAGAACAAAACACATTGACATAAGGCATCACTTCATTAGAGATCATCAACAAAAGGGTGACATTTCCATTGAAAGTGTGGGCACCGATGATCAACTTGCCGATATACTCACCAAGCCACTTGATGAAAGAAGGTTTTGCAAGTTAAGGAATGAGTTGAACATTCTTGACTTCTCAAACATGTGTTGAATGCACCCCACCACTACTTGACATGCCTCTCCTTCGACAAAGCAAGGTACCATTGGTTGACATGTCATTCATGCTTAGGATAACTTGTGGTAGCACATGTAGACATACAAGGTGCATTTGGAGCATTCATGATAAATCAAATGTGTTTGATGTATATATGCTTACCACTATTGCTTCTATGCTTTATTTGATCTAGTGGTAACATATGACATGTTTGTGGGCTTGCAATCCTAGTGTTGAACCTAGAATATTTGCTATAAGTATTTAATTCAACATAGGTAAGATAACCCTTGTCATGAGGTGTGAAGAAGCTTGTCTTTGGTTCAAACCGAATTAAATATCTTTGGCAAGTGGTCTAGATTGAACCAATTTTGACTAAAGTTTTGTTTACTCCATCAAAGTCATTTTCTCTCCACAATTTGATCCCATTTTTGGGTAATTGTTGACAAAGGGGGAGAGAAAAAGATGATTGAACATGATAAAGGGGTAAATAAAATTTTGGTGCACACAAGAAGGGGGAGCAACTCATGAACAAACTTGTTCATTTGTTTGGGCATTCTCATATGACTTGCTCATGGCACCTAGTTTAAAGTTTTATACAAGTGGTGTCTCCTTGCTTGTGTGGTGCAATGCTAGTATAGGACTTGAATGGTGAAATGATCTACTAGCATGCATAGGTTGTAACTAGACTCCCTTTGCTTTACAAGTTGTTCAAGAACTTTCCCTATAATGTTGATCTCACGGGGTTCTTGAGTTTTTGATGGATGTCTAGTTACTTCATGGTGCTAAGGATGGTGTAAATTGCAACTCCGATTGGTATCACGCTTCAAAGGTCCATTTTTTACACCTTAGCATCATTTTGGTAGAATTACTCTCCCCACACTCTTATCTATGCATATGTGCAAAGCTTCAAATCCAAACTCTATGCACATATATAGGGGGAGCAATACTACCAAAACCGAACTTGCTATAGTTGTCCAAATATCTCTTGTGAGCTTAATGATTGGACAAGTATGAAAAGTTCAAAATCTTTATTATAAAATCATCTTTGTTGAGGTTGTCATCAATTACCAAAAAGGAGGAGATTGAAAGTCCCTAGTTTGGTTTTGGCTAATTGATGAAACCTAGGACTAACCTTGTTTATCTAAAGTGGTTGATTTAGAGAAAGGTTGTCCACATGATGAGCGTATTGCATATGAAGCATGACACGTGTCATGTGATCAAAGATGAAGATCAAGACGATGCTTGGCTCCATGGACCGGTGTTGAAGGTGAAGGGCTAGTCGAGGCTTGTGAGTGAAGAACCATGCGATGGTGAAGCTCGGGCAAGACTAGGTGCCGATGGACCGATGCACGGTGAAGGGCAAGTGAAGTCGAGGTCGATGGATCGAGACGGTCACATGATGGTGTGAAGCGTTCATATCAATTGGAGGAACAAAATGGGCTCAAGGCAATGGTATAACTGATAGGGCCATTTTGTTTTGCACTCAAGACACCATAGAGGGTGTGAGTGGTTTAGGATCGATGGCCGCACTATTAAGAGGGGAAGTCTTATCGGCTATTCGACGCACGGGTGCCACTAGGTGATTTCATGAAGTGCATTGCATGTAGAACCTAGTGAGCTAAGCCATTGCCGTGTATCTCGAGAGATAAACCAACCTTTGTGTTCAAGAGAGTGATCGACAAGTGGAGGTTGGTGCATGAAGGCAAGTGGCGCAACTTGGATCAACGACACGACGACGAATACAGCGCCTGGACAAAAGGCGCCGGACGCGCAGGGCCTTGGCGCCGGACGCGTCCGGCGCATGTTGGTGGCTCGCGGGCTCTGGTCGCTCGGGCCGGACACCGGCTTTGATGGACCGGACGCGTCTGGCGCATGGTGATCCTCGGCGCGGTGATGGCGTGCTGCGAAGCAAGGCGCCGGACGCCGTGGAGGCGCGTCCGGCGGGCACCGGACTCGCACCAGAAAGTTCTGGGGTGAGTGCCTCGCGCGCGCCGGGCCGCCGGACGCGTCCGATGGTGTGCGCCGGACGCATGACGTCATTCAGTTTTGAAGGCAACGGTCGTCTTCGGCTTCGGGCGAGGGAGCGCCGGACGCGTCCAGCGGTCCCGAGCGGACGCGTCCGGCGCGTGCTGCTCTGCCTCCCGAAGGGGTAACGGTCACATTTGTTTGAGGGCTTATAAATAGAAGGTGGCCGGCCCTTGGGGAGGTCTCTTGGCTATTTCTCATCCCTTGTTCATTCTTTGAGCAAAGAAACACTCTCCCACTCTTCTCCCTTGCTTGGTTGATCATCCTAAGAGAGATTGAGTGAATCACCTAGTGCATTGCATTGCTTGAGGGCATCTAGTGGCACTTGTGGGTGGTTTCTGTTGGCATTTCTTAGCACGATTACCAAAATAGACTTAGAGCCTAATCCTGATAACAGCGCCAGAAACGCTAAATGGCTTTACTCGACATAATTACTAGAAACTGGTTCTAGCAACTACGCGAGTGTTGCCAAGAGATAGATCACATTCTATTAGAATAAATATCCGCAAACGCACGGATCTATCGTCGCAGCATTTCACCCGGAAGTATTCAGGGTATCGTTATTTATAATTTCCCAAAGGAAGGCATGGGGTAGTTAAGTAATCTAGCATGGGTATGAATACAATATCTAGTATGAGGAGAAACCGACCAATGTACTATACAGGGGTAAGCATATGGTAGTTGGATAGTGGACACACACTCAGAGCAACCTCAAAGGAATAAAGGTAAAATAAAAGAATAAAGAATAATCTACGCGGAGCAGGCAGGTCCTACATAGTCAATGCTAGAACAAATTAATTCCACATGTTATACAAGTCAAGACTCGACTATAGACTAGGAATATGGGGAGACCGCGGCAAGAATCGGCACCCGCGTCGATGGCGGCATTTACGAACTCCTACTCAACATGCGAACGTGGGGATTACAAGGGACGGACAGGGCTGTCACCACCTGCCGCCTACCACCTCAACCGTGGCATGCCGACATATCCGAAGGTTCCCTCGCACCCGGACACCATGTCCGCATACTAAGGAGCTACCTACATCCCCCAGGACTCCCACCCTACGGATGGACGAGCTAGGACATAGGCAAACCCGAAGGCACATCGAACCGCTATTCCTCTCCTACAATCTAATCTAAACAAGTAAAACATATGAACGATGAAGAACAATGTAGAACACGATGAACAACTCTCACAAGAACTATGGCCTAGTTCTTGATCATCGAATATATCGTGTACTAGACTATACTCTAGTTCACATGCACGACTATATAAATGTAATGAGAACTTGGCTAAGGAAGAATGCTCCATAGATTTATACCAAAGATGTAGCTTTTCCTCCTGGAGACAAGCTCTCCAAGTAGCTTTGCCTAGCTCCAAATGACTAACACTAATGCTAAAGAACAAGTGAGAAGTGTAGAGATGGCTCCAAATGGTGTGTGTGTGAAGGTGGGGGGCCTCTCCTCTTCATTTATAGCCCCCAGAAGGCGGTTCGGGGGTAGTGGTGTTAAATAACTAGCAAAACCGTCATCCCCCAGATGGAAGGAGGCGAACCACCTTGGCCGGGCCCACCTGGCGGCAGGACCGGCGCGCGCGCCCCAGGCGCGCCCGCGCCTGGGTGGCTCCGCCCCCTGACCGCCTTTGGCAGGTGGGCCTGGGCCGCCATCTGGGTCTTGTTCATGCTGGTGCTTTTGGCCCCATTTTGACCCCAGGTGGCTGGCCCTTGTTCTCTTGCTCTTTTGCGCCTTCTGAAAAGCGTCTTTTTATTCTGAAAATTCCTGCACTTGGTGTACATTCTGCAAAACAATATTTTCTCCAAGCACAGGTGGAACTAGGTCAATAGTAAAGATATATGTGAAATAAAATATTTATTTCCCCCATAATGACCTATAGTTGGCGGGTAGAAATCGGAGTTAAGGACCGCCAACAAGATCCCCCAAGCTTACCCCTTGCTCGTCCCGAGCAAGTCTTTTGCTTTGGGTTGTTGATCAGGGGTTGCTACGATGCCGATTATATCTCAAGTGTACAAGATAAAAGAGAGCGTTCTACTGCTATTTGAATAAATCGGCAATTGTATCTACTCTATGATTCCTGATGGAGTGGGGCTTCTAAATGTCTCAAGTCTTGGGCGATTGCAAAATAGAACAGTTTCAAAGACCGGTGCTTTTCATTCGTCCCAAGATCAACTTTCAGTCCGGAGGTTTTGTAAGTTTTTTACAAATAAACCAAGTTCCTCAAATGACCCACTCGATCGCTCAATTGTGTATAATAACCTCACCAAAGGCATTTTCAGATTTTGCCTTCTTCCTACCACTAAAAGCTGAGAGTGGAGTTTTGGGTAGGTATGTAAGTGGGCATACTTGTATCACATATGTTGTGAGGTCAAGGACTGAACCTTACGGAGATTAAGCTATACACCTTGATTGAGATGTGCAAGTGTGTGGATGGAATGAAAGATGATTCCTAATTTTTTGTGGTATTTTTGGGTCTCCATGCATCATGACATACTCTCTTTTATTGATGAATGAGATGAAGAAATGATGGGCTATCAAAGAACAACTAAAACTATTCTCTCATCATTTTTTTTGAACGGGGATCTAAGACTTTTCCCGTTTGCCCACAAGAGTGATAAATCTTCTAACTATATATATCTTTTTTTTTCTTTCCTCTCTCTTTTTTTCACTTTTTTTTCTCACTAAGAACGTAGCCCAAAACTTTATTGATGGAAAGGATGAGGTGGAGAGAGATGTCATGATGAACAATGCATGGAGAATTTTGCAAACTACAAGAGAGGGGTGCGCGATCCTCAGGGTAAGGGTCGGCATTTTTATTTGGTGGAAAAAATGGTGCGCAACTCTCAGTGTAAGAGTTGGCGGATGGTGAAGGGTGCATGTTGTGCGCAACTCTCAGTGTAAGAGTTGGCGTTTATTTGGTGGGTGCAAGTGAATCTCAATCATGGGTGTAGAGTCATAATCTCGCGTCGGTAACAATCCGACCGAACTCAATGTACGAACAAGCAGCGTATGAAGGTTCTTATTCTACAGATAAATCATATGGCTCTGGTGGGTATTTCGCGATCATTGAGGAACTATTGTTTTTGAACATTTTTGAAACAAAGACTCCGGACATCAGGTTTTCTCAAGGGACAAAGTCATTGTTGTGGTCTAAGTCACTATATCATATCGCGCAATAACCTAGATGAGAGAAATTGTATGCAACCCACTAAATCAAGTTTCTAGAGCATGATAATGTAAAGCCGATAAACCCAAATATTAGAGAAAACTCTATTTTAAGCAAGTACAAATGAGACATAAAACAGAGCAACCAATCATTTCAACATGGGTGGAACTAAACATTTCATAGCACATATATGGAATGGAATTATATAAATATAAAATATATTATATTTTTTTTGAATTTTTTTTTCAATGCAAGAAACTTGAATTTAAACATGCTAAAATGGAAAATAAAATTGCAAGAAATTAAATATGCAATGCAGGTACCTCAAGTGGGGGTCCTCCCCCAAGCTATCCTGTAGCTCATGGCCCAGGGTTGGTCTTTTGTTTGGGTAGGACTTCTTCCATCTTTGTGCTTGTAGATGGTATGTCCATTGGTTTCTTGGGTCTCCATTCCATCTTGATAACCTTGGGTGGTGCAGCGGCGGGTGGTTCTTTCTGCCCCTTCTGTACCACCTTCTTTGGTGGTGTGGAAACCTCTTCTTTCTTGCCCTTTTGTTTAGGAGCAGTTTTCTTTTTCTTAGGCTGTGTCACAGCCTTTTGTTCCTTCTTAGGAGTTGCTTTTGGCTTCTCCTTATTTTCTTTCCTTGGCTTGCCCATGAAGGCCTGGGGCTGGATTTCGACCTCCCGTATGTCTTGAGTGTTTGGTCCGTATTTGATACGGATCATGTTGCATTGTTCCTGCTTGCGGGGTCGAAATTCAAACTTCTCCTCCTGGCTATTTATGTTGAAGCGGATTTCTCCAGCTCCAACATCTATTTGGGCCCGGGTGCTCAAGAATGGCCTCCCCGGGATGAGAGGGTTTTCTTTGGTAAGTTCCATGTCCAAGACCACGAAGTCGACGGCACGAAGTACCCTCGGATTTTTACGGGATGTCCTCGGCAATCCCTGCGGGTAGCGAATGGAGGAGTCGGCTAGCTGGAGTGTCATGGTTGTTGGTGCAAGCTGTGTGCAATCCAACTTGTCAAAGACTGTCTTTGGCATGACGCTCACGCTGGCCCCCAGGTCACAAAGAGCATGGTCAAACTGTTGGCCCCCGATTGAACAAGTGATGGTTGGGCATCCAGGGTCTTTTCCCTTTTCAGGCAGCTGGTTAAGTATCGCTGCGCTGCATTCCTCCGTCAGTTTGACCATCTCCGTGGATAGTAGAGGACGTTTGTTGTTGATGATATCTTTCACATATCTTGCATAGGAAGGGACATGCAAGACGTCCATGAGCGGAACGCTCACATGTACCTTCCCTATCATCTCAACAAAGCGTGCGAATTGTTCATCCGCGGTCAGCTTCTTGGTTCTGGTGGGGAACGGTAGGCTACTTGTGTCAGGATAGTCTATCGTTGCTCCTGTTGGTGTTGCTTCCTGTGGCTCTTCCTCTACAGGAGGTTTCCTCTGTTTCTGCACTTTCTGCCTTCCTGATACTGCTTGGTCAGGGTATGGTGGATCACTAGTGGACCTCCCTCCCCTTGTTGTTACTAATTTTAGCTCAACTTTGGCATCCTTATCCCCAGTGTCGGGCAGAGCGGCAGCTAACTGGGTAAGCTGGGTCTCTATCATGTTGTTGAAACTTTGCTGACTCTTGATAGCGGACAAGAGACCTTCCAGCTTTTTATCCATGTCTCCCAGGATCTTGTCATGTTGTACCATCTTTTTGGCGAGATTTTCGTTTATTTTGGCTTGGCCGAAAACCAGGTCCTTCAATGAAGGTTGATTCGAATTAAACCCGGAGGCATAATTCGAATTACCTTGGAATGGAGGACGGGACTGGTTATTCCAGCCGTTTCCTCCTCCTTGCTGCTGGCGGAACCCATTGTTGAGGTAGGCGGCCTCTTCATGGGTCTCGGGGCAGTCATTCCCCGAGTGTCCAGCTTCACCGCAGACCTCGCACGTCATGCGAGCGTCCATGGCGTTGACAGTGCCGGATGCATCATTGATGGCACCACCGTCAATCTTCTTCAGGAGTAGGTCTATTTTTGCGGCAAGCATATCCGCCTCCTTCACGGTATGCATGCCTTTTTGTCCCTTGGTGGGAGCGCGGTCCTCCCCCCAAGCTTGGTTTTCTACCATTTTATTGATCAGTGCCGTGGCACTGTCAACAGTTAATGATAGAAAGGCGCCGCCAGCTGCGGCGTGCAGGTGCCCCTTCGACATGGGTGTTAACCCGTTGTAGAAGTTCTGGAGCACCAGCCAACTTTCCATCCCATGGTGAGGGCATTCCTGGATGTACTCTGGAGCCTCTCCCATGCCTCGGGGATGGGTTCCGGCGACTCTGGCTGGAAAGTGGCGATTCTTCCCCCGCGGGCATTGGTTTTGCCCATGGGGAAGAACTTAGCGAGGAACGCGGTGGAGCACTTGCTCCATGTGTCAACGGGCCTTGTCCTTGTAGAACCAGGTCTTCGCTTTTCCCACAAGGGAGAAAGGGAAGAGCCTGAGCCTGATTGCATCAGGTGCGACATCCTTGATGACGATGGTGTCGCATATCTCCAAGAAACGCTGAAGGTGGGCGTTGGCGTCCTCACTTGGCAGTCCACAGAATGAACTTGCCAGCACCATGGTAATGAGCCCAGTCCTGAGCTCGAAGTTCTTGTCTCCCAAGTTGACAGCGGGCACGTTGGCAACATTGGGGACAGAGAACTCGCGCAGGGACATGGCCATGGAGTGCAGCGTAGTAGGTGCAGTGGTGACTGGTTTATCTGTCGACGGAGTAGCAGAAGAGGAAAGGGCACGAGTCCTCTTCCTCCTTAGGAGTGCCTCCGGATTTGAGTTGAAATTTTCCGGCAGAGAGAAACCGGTCATGCACTATCCTGTTTTCATCCACAACAGGAGAAAACATAAAAGTTAGCCTGTATAGACATTGTTGTTTCTCATTTTATATATCATATGCATATCCATGCTACTAGATCCTTAATTTCCATGCCTTCCCCGGCAACGGCGCCAGAAATGCTTGTTGGCATTTCTTAGCGCGATTACCAAAATAGACTTAGAGCCTAATCCTGATAACAGCGTCAGAAACGCTAAATGGCTTTACTCGACATAATTACTAGAAACTGGTTCTAGCAACTACGCGAGTGTTTGAAGGGTCCTAGATGGCTAGAGGGGGGTGAATAGCCTATAAAAATTTCTACAAACTCACTAAGCAAACTTCGTTAGATAAACAAACGGCGGAAAGCAAGTTACGCTTAGCCTACTAGGTGTTGCAAGCCTCCTATCCAACAATTCTAGTATGTGATCACTAGTACACACAAGAGCTACCACTAGTGATCAAGAGTTCTACCCACGGGATTTAATCTACACAAGTTGTGGTTCCCGACCCGACCACGCAAGCAATTCTACTTTGCAAGAATGTAAACAAGATAATGCAAGAGAGGGTAGAAGCTTGTTATACCAACGCGTAGAGTCGAGGTTGCCAATCACCAATAAGATGAACAATCAATCACAATCGGCAACACACAAAGGATGATGACCAATCACCCGGAGACAAGATGAACACAATGATTTATCCCCGGATGTTCACTTGGGCACCACCAAGCTACGTCACCCGTTGTGTCGACCAACACCTAGATGGTTCCTCGGTGTGACCCTCAAGTCACTAGCCCCTCAAGGCTCGCCCGCAAGGCACCGCAAGACACCACTCTCAAGCGAGGTACTCAACGACACGCGCAATCCACTAGGATGCTCTTCGTGATCCCCACGAGGTGAGCTCAAACCTCTCACAAGCAACCGGAGGTGGCCAAGAACAATCACCTTCTCTTGCCAACGCCTCCAACAATCTCCAAGCCGGCTAGGAGCGGTACTCTCCAAGAGTAACAAGAAATCCACCGGCGAAACCACCCACAAGTGCCACTAGATGCCCTCAAGCAATGCAATGCACTAGGTGATTCACTCAATCTCTCTTAGGATGAACAACCAAGCAAGGGAGAAGAGTGGGAGAGAGTCTCTTAGCTCAAAGAATGCACAAGGGATGAGAAATGGCCAAGAGACCTCCCCAAGGGCCGGCCACCTTCTATTTATAACCCCTCAAACAAATATGACCGTTACCCCCTCGGGAGGCTGAGCAGCACGCGCCGGACGCGTCTGCCGCAAACCGCCGGACGCGTCCGGCGCTTCTTCCTCGCGCGCGAGCCAAGTCGACCGTTGGCTCCGCGTTCAATCTCGTCCCGCCACGTATGCGTCCGGCGCGGCGTCCGCGCGCCGCCGCGCGTCCGGCGCTCGCGTCCGGTTCCGAGCCGCGCCCGGAACTTCTGTTCGGCGTCCGGCGCGCCGGACGCGACACCTGCGCGTCCGCCGCCTTCTGCCCGTCCTGCAGCACCACGCCGTCGTTCATTGAGCGCCGGACCCTGCACAGTGATCACGCCGAGTCCGCCGCCTGCGTCCGCCGCGCGTCCGCCGCTCCGACCATGTCAGCCACTAGCACAGGCCAAGTCACAATGCGCCGGACGCGTCCGGCGCCTGCCCAAGGCGCGTCCGGCGCCTCCTGCAGAAGCTGCCTTTCGCCGTGTCGTCGATCCAAGTTCTCAGACATGCTATCCAACAAGTATACCAACTTGATCAACAAAGATAGCATGATTTCAACTAAATTTTGCATCCGGCGCAATAGAAAATATGCATCCATTTTTTCCCAAAAGCGCCGAATCCCGCCTCACAGGCTCGGCGGGAGGAAGAGAGGGACCCAAACCCATCTCTACCCTGCAAACCACAGCGCGTTCAAACGCCACCTTTGTAAATGTGCCAACACCACCAAGTGTACATCTCCATGTGCTTGTGTGTTAGCTTTTCTCAAACATTTCCCAAAGGTTAGGTTAGCTCACTAGGTCCTACATGCAATGCACTTCATGAATTCACCTAGTGGCACCCATGCGTCGAATAGCCGATAAGACTTCCCCTCTTAATAGTGCGGCTATCGATCCTAAACCACTCACACCCTCTATGGTGTCTTGAGTGCAAAACAAAATGGCCCTATCGGTTATACCTTTGCCTTGAGCCCATTTTGTTCCTCCAAATGATATGAACACTTCACACCATCATGTGACCGTCTCGATCCATCGACCTCGACTTCACTTGCCCTTCACCGTGCATCGGTCCATCGGCGCCTAGTCTTGCCCGAGCTTCACCATCGCATGGTCCTTCACTCCGAAGCCTCGACTAGCCCTTCACCTTCAACACCGGTCCATGGAGCCAAGCATCGTCTTGATCTTCATCTTTGATCACATGACATGTGTCATGCTTCATATGCAATAAGCTCATCATGTGGACAACCTTTCTCTAAATCAACCACTTTAGATAAACAAGGTTAGTCCTAGGTTTCATCAATTAGCCAAAACCAAACTAGGGACTTTCAATCTCCCCCTTTTTGGTAATTGATGACAACCTCAACAAAGATGATTTTATAATAAAGATTTTGAACTTGTCATACTTGTCCAATCAATAAGCTCACAAGAGAAATTTGGACAACTATAGCAAGTTCGGTTTTGGTAGTATTGCTCCCCCTACATATGTGCATAGAGTTTGGATTTGAAGCTTTGCACATATGCATGGATAGAAGTGTGGGGAGAGTAATTCTACCAAAATGATGCTAAGGTGTAAGAAATGGACCTTTGAAGTGTGATACCAATCGGAGTTGCCTTTTACACCATCCTTAGCACCATATAATAACTAGACATCCATCAAAAACTCAAGAACCCCATGAGATCAACATTATAAGCAAAGTTCTTGAACTACTTGTAAAGCAAGGGGAGTCTAGTTACAACCTATGCATGCTAGTAGATAATTTCATCATACAAGTCCTATACTAGCATTGCGCCACACAAGCAAGGAGACACTACTTGTATAAAACTTTAAACTAGGTGCCATGAGCAAGTCATATGAGAATGCACAAACAAATGCAACAACTTTGTTCATGAGCTTGCTCCCCTTCTTGTGTGCATCAAAATTTTATTTACCCCTTTATCATGTTCAATCATCTTTTTCTCTCCCCTTTGTCAACAATTGCCCAAAAATGGGATCAAATTGTGGAGAGAAAATGACTTTGATGGAGTAAGCAAAACTTTAGTCAAATTTGGTTCAATCTAGACCACTTGCCAAAGACATTTAATTCGGTTTGAACCAAAGACAAGCTTCTTCACACCTCATGACAAGGGTTATCTTGCCTATGTTGAATTAAACACTTGTAGCAAATATTCTAGATTCAACACTAGGATTGCAAGCCCACAAACATGTCATATGTCACCACTAGATCAAGCAAAGCATAGAAGCAATAGTGGTAAGCATATATACATCAAACACATTTGATTTATCATGAATGCTCCAAATGCACCTTGTATGTCTACATGTGCTACCATAAGTATAATCCTAAGCATGAATGACATGTCACACAATGGTACCTTGCATTGTCGAAGGAGAGGCATGTCAAGTAGTGGTGGGGTGCATTCAACACATGTTTGAGAAGTCAAGAATGTTCAACTCATTCCTTAGCTTGCAAAACCTTCTTTCATCAAGTGGCTTGGTGAGGATGTCGGCAAGTTGATCATTGGTACCCACACTTTCAATGGAAATGTCACCCTTTTGTTGATGATCTCTAATGAAATGATGCCTTATGTCAATGTGCTTTGTTCTTCCATGTTGAACCGGGTTTTGTGTCATCTTGATTGCACTCTCATTATCACAAAATAATGGCACATTCTTGAAATTGATCCATAATCCTTCAAAGTTGACTTCATCCAAAGCAATTGTGCACAACAACTCCCCGCACTAACATATTCGGCTTCGGGTAGAGATTGCCACACTATTTTGTTTCTTTGAGGACCATGACACAAGTGATCTTCCAAGAAGTTGACATGTACCACTTGTGCTCTTTCTATTGATCTTGCAACCACCATAGTCGGAGTCCGAATATCCAATCAATTCAAACTTTGACCCCTTAGGATACCACAATCCAACATCTCTTGTTTGCTTCAAGTACCTCAATATTCTCTTTGCGGCCGTGAGATGACTCTCTCTAGGTGAGGCTTGATATCTAGCACACATGCAAACACTAAACATGACATCCGGTCTTGATGCGGTGACATAGAGTAGGCTTCCAATCAATGACCGATAATCCTTTTGATTCACCATATTGCCATCGTGATCACTATCAAGATTCCCATTGGTGCCCATTGGAGTTGAGATTGGCTTTGCATCTTGCATTCCAAACTTCTTCAACATGTCCCTTATGTATTTCCCTTGACTCACAAATGTCCCATTCTTCAATTGCTTGACTTGAAGACCAAGGAAATAGCTAAGTTCACCAATCATGGACATCTCAAACTCATTTGCCATCATTTCACCAAATTCTTCACAATATGCTTGATTGGTTGATCCAAAAATGATATCATCAACATAGATTTGCACAATGAAGAGATCATTACCAATCTTCTTGGTGAATAGAGTAGTATCAACCTTGCCCATAATGAACCCCTTGGATTGAAGGAAAGTCTTCAATCTCTCATACCATGCTCTAGGTGCTTGCTTCAAGCCATACAAAGCTTTCTTCAATTTGTACACATGGTTGGGTCTCTTCTCATCTTCAAAACCGGAGGTTGCTCAACATATACTAGCTCATTGATGATCCCATTGAGAAATGCACTCTTGACATCCATTTGATATAACTTGATATTGTGGGCACATGCATAAGCCAATAGAATCCTTATGCCTCCAATCTTGCCACCGGAGCATATGTTTCATCATAATCAAGACCTTCAACTTGAGTATAGCCTTGTGCAACTAGTCTTGCTTTGTTTCTAATCACAACACCATCTTGGTCTTGCTTGTTTTTGAAAACCCATTTGGTTCCAATGACATTGTGATCCTC
The DNA here is from genome assembly GCA_018135685.1 of Themeda triandra. Taxonomy (NCBI): domain Eukaryota; kingdom Viridiplantae; phylum Streptophyta; class Magnoliopsida; order Poales; family Poaceae; genus Themeda; species Themeda triandra. The sequence goes on along the minus strand of JAENPR010000031.1, from coordinate 573,194 downwards.
CGGCCTCTCAACTAACTCCCACACATCATTTCTTGTGAAGTTATTGAGCTCTTCTTGCATTGCCATGATCCAATCGGCATCATCCAAGGCTTCCTCAACTTTCTTTGGCTCTTTGGTTGACACAAATGATGCATACTCACAAATCATTGCCACTCTTGATCTTGTTTGCACACCACTTCTAATATCACCTATGACACTATCAATTGGGTGATCTTTTGCAACATGTTGTGGTTGTAGCACTTGCACTTGATTGCTTGAGCTTGGTTGATCACTTGACTTGTCCTCATTGGATGAACTAGCACCATGATCTTGCACTTGAGCATTGCTAGCTTGCTTCAATGGAGAATTGAGCACTTCATCTTTATCATCTTGCACATCAACCACTTGCTTTGCTCTAATGTCCCCAATATCCATGTTCTTCATAGCTTCAACCAATTGAGTTCCACCAACATCTTCTAGATTCTCATCTTCATCTTGTGACCCATTGGTTTCATCAAATTGCACATCATGGACTTCCTCTCTAATGCCACTTGAATTGTTCCAAACTCTATAAGCCTTGCTTGTAGTTGAATAACCGAGTAGGAACCCTTCATCACATCTCTTTTCAAACTTCCCCAATCTAGTGCCCTTTCTCAAGATGTAGCATTTGCAACCAAACACTCTAAAATAGCCAATGTTGGGCTTTCTTCCATGAAGTAGCTCATATGGGGTCTTCTCAAGCAAAGTATGACAATAGAGCCTATTGATATAGTAGCACGCCGTGTTGATTGCTTCATCCCAAAATGATTGACTAACATTGTACTCATGAAGCATTGATCTAGCCATATCAAGCAATGTTCTATTTTTCCTCTCAACTAGGCCATTTGATTGTGGAGTGTACTTGGCCGAGAATTGATGACCAATGCCATAGTGATCACATAATTCTTCCATTCTTGTATTCTTGAATTCACTCCCATTGTCACTTCTCACTTTCTTGATCCTCATGTCAAACTCATTGTGAACTCTAGTGAGAAAGGTTTTGAAGGTGTCATACACTTCACTCTTGTCACTAAGAAAGAATACCCATGTGAATCTTGTGAAGTCATCCACTATGACAAATCCATACTTGTTGCCACCAATACTTGTGTATGTAGTTGGGCCAAATAGATCCATGTGCAACAACTCAAATGCCTTGCATGTGCTCATTATGCTCTTCTTTGGATGTGAGTTTCCAACTTGCTTCCCGGCTTGACATGCACTACACAACTTGTCCTTCTCAAAGACAACATCTTTCAAGCCTTCAACAAGATTGTGTTGTGTGAGCTTCTTCAATTGTTTCATGCCAACATGCCCAAGCCTTCTATGCCAAAGCCAACCCAAACTTGATTTTGATATCAAACATGTTGTCAAAGAAGCTTCACTAGTGTTGAAATCAACAAGATAGAGATTCTCATATCTAAAGCCTTTGAACACCAAGTTGGAGCCATCAAGAGAAACTACCTCAACATCATTTGCCCCAAAAATGCACTTGTAGCCTCGATCACAAATTTGTGCCACGGAGAGAAGATTGAAATCCAAGCTTTCAACTAGCATCACATTGGAGATACTCATGTCATTTGATATTGCAATCTTGCCCAAACCAACAACCTTGCCTTTCTTGTTATTGCCAAAAGTAATTGACTCAATGCCACTATCATTCTTCTCAATTGAATCAAACATTCTTGATGTGCCGGTCATGTGTTGAGAACACCCACTATCAATAATCCAATGCCTTTCTCCGGCTTTATAATTCACCTACAAGAAAATCAATGAAACTTAGGTACCCATTTTTGCTTGGGTCCTTGTAGGTTAGTGACTAAGCTCTTTGGTACCCAAATAGCCTTCTTCTTTGGGCCAACAATGGGTGTACCAACAAACTTAGCTTGCACACCTTTCACACCCTTGGTAAGCACATAACAAGAATCAAAAGGTATAGCATTGTCAAATTTCTTGTTTTGTTGCTTCTTGTTGCAATTTTGCTCTAGGTGCCCAACTTGCTTGCATCTATAGCAAAACCGACCATTGCTCTTCACAAAGCTAGGCTTTGGAGTTGCAAAGGCCGACTTGCCCTTCTTGGGGGTATAGCCCAATCCCTCTTTGTTAAGAGAGAACCTTTGGCTACCCAAGCACTTTAGCAAGCGGGCCTCACCACCATAGGCTTTGCCTAAGGCATGAGTGAGCTCATCCACCTCCTTCTTGAGGGTCTCATTCTCTACCATTAGTGTAGCATCACAAGTGAAGCCGTCACTAGTAGTGGAGATAGAGTCGGTGGTGGTGGTGGATGATGTGCTACAAGAAGGGTTAGCATTTGTCATGATGATAGGTTGATAAAATGACTCATCAATGATGTCACAAGTAAGGCCTATATCACATGATGCAACCACCACTTTCTTTGCTTGTTGCTCAAGTAGAAGCGAGTGAGCCTTTTCAAGCTTAGAGTGAGCATCACCAAGTTTCTCATGGTCTACCACTAGACACTCATGAGTGGTCATAAGCTCACCTAGGGCTTTCTCAAGTATTTCTACTTTCATTGAAAGCTTCTTGCACTCCTTTTCCTTGGCAATAGCTATATCTCTAGTTTCTTGCATCAAGTCATATAATTGATCCTTAGTCGGTTCATCATCATCATCATCAACATTATCAACATCGTGAGCATATTCCATCTCACTATCATCATCACTATCATCATATTGTACCTTTGTTTCCTTGGCCATGAAACATGATGGTGATGTAGAGAATAATGAAGACTTCTTGTTGATGGCGATGGAAGCCATAGCCTTGTTGCTTGTATCTTCATCTTCATCATCATTGTCACTCTCCCAAGTGACCACAAATGCACCATTCTTGCCCTTCTTGAGTGTCATTTTGGCCTCATGTTTCTTCTTCTCAAACTTGCCCTTGTTGTAGTTCTTCTTCTTCTCATATGGGCATTCGGCTTGTAGATGCTCGGTGCTATCACAATTGAAGCACTTTCTTGGTTGCTCATGCTTCTTGAAGTTGTTTCTCTTGAAGCCTCTTCTCTTGATGAACATGTGTCCCATCTTCTTCACCACAAGAGCAAGTGCCTCATCATCAATCTCAAAGTCACCATCCTCCTCATTGGTTTCTTCTTCTTCAAAGATTGGTGCTTTGCCCTTGGAGGATGTGGCTTGGAATGCCACGGTCTTCTTCTTCTTCTCCTCTTCCACCTTCTCATCATCTTGATCAAATTTGTCATATGTCAAGACTTCACCAAGCAAATCATTTGGCTTCTTATTTTCAAGCCCATCTCTTTGTAGCATTAGCTTCAACATCTTGAAACTCTTCGGCAAGCAAATCAAGAACTTGTGACAAAAGTCTTCATCTTTTGTCTTGTGCCCCAAACTCTTGAGATCATTCACAATCACTTGTAAGCGATGAAACATTTCAATGATTGTTTCATCCTCTTTCTTCTTGAAGTTCTCGAACTCACTCTTGAGTCCATATAACTTGGCACTCTTCACAACCTTGGTGCCCTCATAGGTCTCACCCAACCTAGTCCACACTTCACTTGCAAGCTCCAAATCCTTGATTCCCTCAAACACCTTTGTATCAATGCCATTGTATAGAGTGTTGAGAGCCATTCTATTGCATGTGATGTTGGCTTTATCTTCATCGGTGAGATGATCATTATCAAGAATAGCATAGTCATGCAATGTAACTTGCAAGACTCTCTCTTGTATTGAACCAAGATACATGATCATCTTTCTCTTCCAATGATCAAAAGAACTAACTCCATCAAACATAGGCGGTTTGCCCCCAACAAGGTTGAACACAATTTGAGCCATCTTAACACCGTAGGATGTTAAGCCTTGCACTAAAACGGTGACCTCGGCTCCGATACCACTTGAAAGGTCCTAGATGGCTAGAGGGGGGGTGAATAGCCTATAAAAATTTCTACAAACTCACTAAGCAAACTTCGTTAGATAAACAAACGGCGGAAAGCAAGTTACGCTTAGCCTACTAGGTGTTGCAAGCCTCCTATCCAACAATTCTAGTATGTGATCACTAGTACACACAAGAGCTACCACTAGTGATCAAGAGTTCTACCCACGGGATTTAATCTACACAAGTTGTGGTTCCCGACCGACCACGCAAGCAATTCTACTTTGCAAGAATGTAAACAAGATAATGCAAGAGAGGGTAGAAGCTTGTTATACCAACGCGTAGAGTCGAGGTTGCCAATCACCAATAAGATGAACAATCAATCACAATCGGCAACACACAAAGGATGATGACCAATCACCCGGAGACAAGATGAACACAATGATTTATCCCCGGATGTTCACTTGGGCACCACCAAGCTACGTCACCCGTTGTGTCGACCAACACCTAGATGGTTCTTCGGTGTGACCCTCAAGTCACTAGCCCCTCAAGGCTCGCCCCGCAAGGCACCGCAAGACACCACTCTCAAGCGAGGTACTCAACGACACGCGCAATCCACTAGGATGCTCTTCGTGATCCCCACGAGGTGAGCTCAAACCTCTCACAAGCAACCGGAGGTGGCCAAGAACAATCACCTTCTCTTGCCAACGCCTCCAACAATCTCCAAGCCGGCTAGGAGCGGTACTCTCCAAGAGTAACAAGAAATCCACCGGCGAAACCACCCACAAGTGCCACTAGATGCCCTCAAGCAATGCAATGCACTAGGTGATTCACTCAATCTCTCTTAGGATGAACAACCAAGCAAGGGAGAAGAGTGGGAGAGAGTCTCTTAGCTCAAAGAATGCACAAGGGATGAGAAATGGCCAAGAGACCTCCCCAAGGGCCGGCCACCTTCTATTTATAACCCCTCAAACAAATATGACCGTTACCCCCCGGGAGGCCGAGCAGTACGCGCCGGACGCGTCTGCCGCAAACCGCCGGACGCGTCCGGCGCTTCTTCCTCGCGCGCGAGCCAAGTCGACCGTTGGCTCCGCGTTCAATCTCGTCCCGCCACGTGTGCGTCCGGCGCGGCGTCCGGCGCGCGCCATCGCGCGTCCGCGCTCGCGTCCGGTTCCGAGCCGCGCCCGGAACTTTACGTTCGGCGTCCGGCGCGCGCCGGACGCGACACTGTGCGTCCCGCCGCCTTCCGCCCGTCTGCGGCACCACGCCGTCGTTCATTGAGCGCCGGACCCTGCACAGTGATCACGCCGAGTCCGCCGCCTGCGTCCGCCGCGCGTCCGCCGCTCCGACCATGTCAGCCACTAGCACAGGCCAAGTCACAATGCGCCGGACGCGTCCGGCCTCGCTGCCCAAGCGCGTCCGGCGCCTCTGCGCGAATGCCGCTTTCGCCGTGTCGTCGATCCAAGTTCTCGGACATGCTATCCAACAAGTATACCAACTTGATCAACAAAGATAGCATGATTTCAACTAAATTTTGCATCCAGCGCAATAGAAAATATGCATCCATTTTTTCCCAAAAGCGCCGAATCCCGCCTCACAGGCTCGGCGGGAGGAAGAGAGGGACCCAAACCCATCTCTACCACCGCAAACCACGGCGCGTTCAAACGCCACCTTTGTAAATGTGCCAACACCACCAAGTGTACATCTCCATGTGCTTGTGTGTTAGCTTTTCTCAAACATTTCCCAAAGGTTAGGTTAGCTCACTAGGTCCTACATGCAATGCACTTCATGAATTCACCTAGTGGCACCCATGCGTCGAATAGCCGATAAGACTTCCCCTCTTAATAGTGCGGCTATCGATCCTAAACCACTCACACCCTCTATGGTGTCTTGAGTGCAAAACAAAATGGCCCTATCGGTTATACCTTTGCCTTGAGCCCATTTTGTTCCTCCAAATGATATGAACACTTCACACCATCATGTGACCGTCTCGATCCATCGACCTCGACTTCACTTGCCCTTCACCGTGCATCGGTCCATCGGCGCCTAGTCTTGCCCGAGCTTCACCATCGCATGGTCCTTCACTCCGAAGCCTCGACTAGCCCTTCACCTTCAACACCGGTCCATGGAGCCAAGCATCGTCTTGATCTTCATCTTTGATCACATGACATGTGTCATGCTTCATATGCAATAAGCTCATCATGTGGACAACCTTTCTCTAAATCAACCACTTTAGATAAACAAGGTTAGTCCTAGGTTTCATCAATTAGCCAAAACCAAACTAGGGACTTTCGGTGTTGCCAAGAGATAGATCACATCCTATTAGAATAAATATCCGCAAGCGCACGGATCTATCGTCGCGATTTCACCCGAAGTATTCGGGGTATCGTTATTTATAATTTCCCAAAGGAAGGCATGGGGTAGTTAAGTAATCTAGCATGGGTATGAATACAATATCTAGTATGAGGAGAAACCGACCAATGTACTATACAGGGGTAAGCATATGGTAGTTGGATAGTGGACACACACTCAGAGCAACCTCAAAGGAATAAAGGTAAAATAAAAGAATAAAGAATAATCTACGCGGAGCAGGCAGGTCCTACATAGTCAATGCTAGAACAGCTAATTCCACATGTTATACAAGTCAAGACTCGACTATAGACTAGGAATATGGGGAGACCGCGGCAAGCTGGTGCACTTGTCGATGGCGGCATTTACGAACTCCTACTCAACATGCGAACGTGGGGATTACAAGGGACGGACGGCTGTCACCACTGCCGCCTACCACCTCAACCGTGGCATGCCGACATATCCGAAGGTTCCCTCGCACCCGGACACCATGTCCGCATACTAAGGAGCTACCTACATCCCCCAGGACTCCCACCCTACGGATGGACGAGCTAGGACATAGGCAAACCCGAAGGCACATCGAACCGCTATTCCTCTCCTACAATCTAATCTAAACAAGTAAAACATATGAACGATGAAGAACAATGTAGAACACGATGAACAACTCTCACAAGAACTATGGCCTAGTTCTTGATCATCGAATATATCGTGTACTAGACTATACTCTAGTTCACATGCACGACTATATAAATGTAATGAGAACTTGGCTAAGGAAGAATGCTCCATAGATTTATACCAAAGATGTAGCTTTTCCTCCTGGAGACAAGCTCTCCAAGTAGCTTTGCCTAGCTCCAAATGACTAACACTAATGCTAAAGAACAAGTGAGAAGTGTAGAGATGGCTCCAAATGGTGTGTGTGAAGGTGGGGGGCCTCTCCTCTTCATTTATAGCCCCCAGAAGGCGGTTCGGGGGTAGTGGTGTAAAATAACCAGCAAAACCGTCATCCCCCAGATGGAAGGAGGCGAACCGCCTTGGCCGGGCCCACCTGGCGGCAGGACCGGCGCGCGCGCGCCCCAGGCGCGCCCGCGCCTCGGTGGCGCCGCCCCCTGACCGCCTTTGGCAGGTGGGCCTGGGCCGCCATCTGGGTCTTGTTCATGCTGGTGCTTTTGGCCCCATTTCGACCCCAGGTGGCTGGCCCTTGTTCTCTTGCTCTTTTGCGCCTTCTGAAAAGCGCCTTTTTATTCTGAAAATTCCTGCACTTGGTGTACATTCTGCAAAACAATATTTTCTCCAAGCACAGGTGGAACTAGGTCAATAGTAAAGATATATGTGAAATAAAATATTTATTTCCCCCATAATGACCTATAGTTGGCGGGTAGAAATCGGAGTTAAGGACCGCCAACAGTTTCGCCGGTGGATTTCTTGTTACTCTTGGAGAGTACCGCTCCTAGCCGGCTTGGAGATTGTTGGAGGCGTTGGCAAGAGAAGATGATTGTTCTTGGCCACCTCCGGTTGATTTGTGAGAGGTTCTTGTGCTCACCTCGCGGGGATCGCGAAGAGTAACTCTATTGGATTGCGCGTGTCGTTGAGTACCTCACTTGAGAGTGGGGCCTTGTGGTTTCCTTGCGGGGAAGTGCCTTGCGGGGCAAGTGGCTTGAGGGTCATACCAAAGGACCATCTAGGTGTTGGTCGACACAACGGGTGACGTAGCTTGGCGGTGCCCAAGTGAACATCCGGGGATAAATCATTGTGTTCATCTTGTTTCCCGGTGATTGGTCATCATCCTTTGTGTGTTGCCGATTGTGATTGTTTGTTCATCCTATTGGTGATTGGCAACCTCGACTCGACGCGTCGGTATAACAAGTCTCTATCCCTCTTGCATTACTTTGAGTACATTCTTGCAAAATAGAATTGCTTGTGTGGTCGGTCGGGAACCACTTCTTGTGTAGACTAAATCCCGTGGGTAGAATTGCTTGTGTGGTCGGTCGGGAACCACTTCTTGTGTAGACTAAATCCCGTGGGTAGAACTCTTGATCACTAGTGGTAGCTCTTGTATGTACTAGTGATCACCTACTAGAATTGTTTGGATAGGAGGCTTGCAACACCTAGTAGGCTAAGCATAACTTGCTTTCCGCCGTTTGTGTATCTAACGAAGTTTGCTTAGTGAGTTTGTAGAAATTTTTATAGGCTATTCACCCCCCCTCTAGCCATCTAGGACCTTTCAGCGTACCCACCGACCAAGGCTAACTTTTGGCGTCCATATTGTTAGGAACCAAAATGGATTGCTTTATATAAATCCACCTAGCTAGAATAGAGACCGGCCGGGTCAAACGAGTGTGACTTTGTTAAAAGTTTAAAACCAACATATTCCATAGAGATCAATAGAAGACAACTGATCGGCGTGGAGTAGAGTGGGGGAGCATGGAGAAGAGGATGGGGCATGAGGGTAGCAGAATAAACTCAAGATGGTCGTTTCTCAAAGAAGTGAGGCGATCATGAATGGTGACCGACGAGTTGCTAACAACCAAATAACCTCCCATGCAAAATAGCTTCTTTTTGGCTTATGTGTAGCTACCAATTTTTCTTTTAAATACATAGAGTAGCTAAAGTTAGGGAAATATAACTTAGGACGAGTTCAAACCACCTATTACCTTTGTTTCCTAATATAAAGGTCCCTATTTGTTATTGTAACTCATAGACCACATTAAGTGTTCGTCTGGTGCAACTTCCGCACCGGTTTCTCCACGGGCTCTGTTGCTCTGGCACTGGAGCCAATGGAGCGGCACCAAAACGCGACCACAAGAAGTACTTTTGTCGCCACATGGGACAAGCGAAAGCCTGAAAATTAGCTTTGCCTTGGACGCGCAACGTCCTCCCAAACAGGCTCTTAGTCTAAGTAAGTTTATTATGAGTGTTAACATTTACAGTATTCATGAGTTCAACATGAAAGTGTCTACATTCAAGATGCATGCATGTATATAGACACAGCCACCAATATCCTGGTACACAAAACATTTAGTGCACATCATTCAAAGCTAAAACAACAACAAAAAATGGGAAAGAGGGAGTAGATTATCAAGAAATCATCATAGGTAATCTTTTATAGAAACTCAGTGAAAGTAAGTTCGTCTGACTCAGGCAATTGAAAATCCAATATATTTCAATTCAAAGTTGCTTGTATATTTCATAACGTTGGGATTATTACTTAAGTAATTAACTATAGCATACGGTCTGCCTACCCGCACTGTTTGTTAGTAACTGCCTTTGCCTGTTGGACGAGTGATGGCACTGATTTGAACCCGGACGAAGATGATAAAAAATCTGGGCACTGTACCGGAGCACAATCTCGTAAAGTAGGAATGTCACTCGAAATAAAAAAAAAATCGGAATTGACCATTAATTGAACCTTTCACGTCACTCGCCGGCTTCAATTCCCTGGATCCCGATGCAGCAGCCCGCTGCAGCCGCTAGGCTCCCGGCCTATACAGTAGACGTAGTACTACCAGCCATCGCAGTCGAAGAGCAGAGGTAGAGCACTATGCGCCGTGCTTTTCCGTGCCCGTGGCGCGCGGCATTGCGCTGCACCTGCACCTGCACTGCACACGAGATGCACGCACATCTCGGGCCGATGCGCTCCGCCAGCGTCGCCGGCTCGCGGTGGAGGCGTTCGGCGGAGGGGCCGTGCATGCGCTCGTGCGGCCGCGCCCGCTGGGGCCTCGTGTCCGTCCGACCCATCGGCACGGCAGCGAGGGCCGGCCGGGCGGTTCCATGTGGTTTGCGGAGGGCCCGGTCACCCCCGATGGCCTTCTTCAAGACATTGGTACAGCGTCTACGAACTAGGGCGATCAGTGGTGCTTGCTGCTACGCGATCGACACGCACGGACACGGACCCCGGCCCTACGACACGAAGCGCGAGTTGAATAGCATTCATCAGTGCACACCGTGGGATTCAATTTCTTGTGCAGAACTGACGACCCCACTGTGTTCTCGATACTGCCTTCGTCACCCCGTCCTCGATCCGGTCCCGGCCGCTTTGCTCCGTCCAGTTCGAACACTCTGCTGAGCCAATGATGTTATCAAATCGTGGTCGTTTCTGCATCCTTTTCGTTTGATGTTGTCTTTTAATTAGTTTGAGTTGAGACGAAAATCAGTCTCACTGTGTACAAACAGTACCGAGGAGAGAGAAGCTGAGACCACCGCTCGAGAGGAAGTAATCGATCGAGCCCTAATGTTAATCACCTTACTGTAATTTGAGGGTGTCCGTTCAATCAATAACACACGACTGCAGTGATACGGAGGACTGTACTAGTGTTAATGTCACCGTGCGCGGCAGCCCGTACGTACTGGTGCTGTGCCATGCATGCATGCAATGCGACCTCGAATTCATGGCGGGCCAGTCGCTGGCTAAAATCCAAGAGCACTAACACGGCGCGATCAGCCGCTTGTACCCTGATCTCGTACTCCATATCTTTTCCCCGTACGCCGCCATTATATACTGTGCTTCATCATCACTTTCCCTGCATGATTCCATCACACATACCTTTTTTTTAGATTAATACACATACTAGTAGAGTAGTTCTAGTATCACATACTAGTACGAGCTAGTAGTGAGTATTTAGGAGTATAGTACGAGCTGGTAAGGTATCTCCAGACTAGCTAGACTTCGTCAGTTCGTCGTAACTCGACGGAAATACACATATGCATAGCATGCACCTACGGTACGTTGGTACGTACGTACGGGGCTCGACGGCCCGGCTGCGTACGTCGTGTCAGGGAACTGCATGCAGTCCCTAAACTCGAATTCAATTCCATGGCCGCACGCCGCACGCGATACGGCCGGCACCGGCACGGCGGCGCCCGGACTTTTGCTCCGAGTTACTCGAGCTCGGCGCGGGTACCTCTGTCTCGATCGGTGTCTGCAGTTGCGCATGCATGTACGGGCGCGGCGGGCGTCTTGACTCTGCCTGTCCTGTCCTGCCCTGCGGCGGTCTAATTCGCCGGCGTGATCCGGACCTTTTACAGAGGAAAAATTATTAGTGTAGTACGTAGATTGTCCTCACGAAAACAATCGTGGGCACCCCAATATATTATTTATCCATCACTACTGGAAACTAAAAATTTCCTGTCGGTGTGGGACTGACCGACAGAAAAATGGCATTTATACTGTCGGTAGGTGCCAAACACACAGCGAAATGCGAAAACCGACAGAAAAAATGTAATTTTCCTGTATGTTGATATATTTTTCTGTCGGTGGATCATTCAACCGACAGAGAAATTGAATTTGACGTGCACTTGGAATCAAAACTGGTAACTAACCTGGGCTTGGGCCGTGGTGGCCTTTCAGCCAGGCCCAAATATGCCGCGCTCAGCCCGCACACATATATAACATGGCGTCCAACCCTAGCCACGCTACAGCTCTCTCCGCTCCACTGATCCAGCCGCCGCCATGTCTCTCGCCGCGGCGCCGCTGCCCTTCCTCTTCCTCTCGCCACTGCCCTTCCTCTTCCTCTCGCCGCTGCTCTTGCCACTCCTAGATGGGGCGGGCAGATCCAAAAATCCAGTGTGGGTGAGCGAGCCATGGTACCAGGCAGCGGACATCCGGACCCCGAAGGCGGCGGCCGGGACCGGTGGATGGCTGGACCTGCAAGGAGGAGGCGCGGCCGCATGGTCTGGATCTGGACGAGGCCACGGCGCCGGTCGCCATTAACACGACGTCGTCGCCGGCTGCGGCCTTGAAGATCCGGTGTGCTACTCGGTAGATCTGGCCGGTGCTGGAGCAGACCCCCTTGGCCAAAATCGCAAGGTACCCAATCCTTTGTGTTTTTCCTGCAGCATCATTTTTTCAGTTCATGTATTCATGTACCAGATCCTTTCTGGTTATTTCTTGGTTTGTCTCCCTGCAGATCCTAAATCCGGTGCCAAAACACAAGTACATGGGGAGGATGAGGAACGAATGCAAGCACTTGCACATGGTGGGCATCAACTCGTGCTGCTTTTAGAAACCAGTAGGCGTCTGAACTGCAGTAGTGATAGTGGGCGGTTAATGAAAAGGTGCTACAAAAATAGTTTTCTTACTTTCAGTGCCTTGCTTTCAGAGACATTTATCTTACATTCTTACTTGTTTTCAGTTACACATTGCAGTAGTTTTACACATCGCATCATACTCAAGGTTAATGGCTTGAAATCTATAGAATGCCAGGAATTTTGCAACACCATTAGCATGAGTTCCAGGATAGATAATGGATTTTTGTTGGTACAAGTTGATGCAAGCTAAACTTTGGAGCAACTTTTAGTTTTGTGAAAATTGAGGTCAAGTTTCTGCCCTGCCAATTTTAATGGATGGCTTATTGATATGTTACTGGATGCCTTAAGTAGTGAAGTCTAGAATACTAAAATTTTAAAACTCAAAGTAAGGTGTGTGAGATCTATCAAGTGTATGTAGCTAGGGATATATTATTGTTTTCAATGCTAACTGACTAGCTCTTAAGTGGATTATTGTTGAACTCAGTATAATATTGTTAGAAAGTGCATATTAGAAATTGCTTGTTTGGCATCTGCTATTATTAATTAATTATTCTAGTATGGCTCCAGTATGTATAATTAGTAATGTTTCTATTGGTACAGTACCTTGTTGGTTCATTGATTTTTTGATGGGTCAAACATTGTAGTGTTTCTAATTCAATAAATCATGTGTTTCCATGCTTGCTGCTCTTTGCTGCTGCTGTTTCCGACATACATGCACCTGAGACAAGGTCACCTTACAAGCCTCTAGGTTGATGTTAATATTAGTCTTTACATAATGCTTGACTCTTTGCAATCAACCAACTTGTGTAGGTTAGTAAGCTTGTATTTGCTCTACACCATGCCAATTATTTTATGATGCTAACAATATATGCTCATGACTTGCTAAGAATATATCCCAAATTGGTTGATAATTTTTATGTGTCCAAGGTTTAGTTTGGCTCCAATAATTAGTAATTGTCTTGCTTAGTGAAAACTGGAATAAGAGTAGCTGCAGAACTGAGCCATTTACTTAGTTGTTTCCAGAGATCATTCACTTGAGCATTTACCCATGTGTTTAGGGTTTGGCTTGCTCTGCTGCACATGCTGGATGATTGTTGCTGTTGTTTCTGACATACAAGCACCTGAGACAAGGTAACTTTACAAGCCTCTAGGTTGACATACAAGCACCTGAGTAAATTGGTTGATAAGTTTTTGTGTGTCCAAGATTTAGTTTGGCTCGTGATTGTCTTGCTTAGTGAAAACTGGAATCAGCGTAGCTGCAGAACTGAGGCATTTACTTGTTTCCAGAAATCATTCACTCGAGCATTTACTTGTGTACTTGAGAAGTGGACCATTTGTAAGATCTCTAATGGCCTAATAATGAAACCTTGCTGATGCAAGTTTTCTTTACTTTTGCAGGTTTTCTTTAAACAAGGATGAACCATGCGAAGACGTGCCGTGCAAGATAGGCAAAAACTGTAGCGTGATGATTCAATATCTTATATAGATCAGAGTAGATTATTAGCTTTTGGATGAGGCAGAGTTGTTTTGTGCCAATATACTATGATATTTCTAACTGTTGGTGCCATTTTGAACATGAGAATTTATCAACACGGATTGATTGTTGTACTTTCATTTGAAAAATCTTGCCATTCTGAGCCTTGTAAAATATTTCATGCAATATGAATGGATCAAATTGAATTGGATTATTCTACAGGTTTCATTGTGAATGAATAGATAGAAATCAATCAATGATCTTTTTTTGTCGGTTTATTTGATTTTTTTTGTCGGTTACATGAGTTCTAAACCTGATAGCTCCGAAAATTCCTGTCGGTGGCTCGAGATTTTTCTGTCAACGCTAGTACCGACAGGGAAAATGGCTTACCGACAGAAAAAATTAAAAAACCAACAGGAAATATCAATTTCACTGTCGAGCTAGTCCCGTCGGTATTTTCCTCAGCGGTATACCGACGGAAATTGGTTTCCTATTTTCTCTGTCGGTTTTTTGCTTTTTCCCGACAAGAAAATTTTCGTTTCGGTGCATTTCAAACGTACGAGAACCGAAGGAAATTTTCAGTTTCCAGTAGGGCATGCATACGAATTCAAACGTACAGTAAGCATGCAACGTAACGTCTGAGACAAAATAATCTTTTACACAGTGATCCATACACCTTGAATTCAGCTTTGCCTGCGGCCACGTCAAACAAGACGGATTCTGAGCAGAAATGGGGCAATATACAAGTGGCAGTATGGCACACTGGTACAGCATGCTACAGTGCGTGTTCTGCCACATGTCTGGAGAAACGTGTCGAAATAGGTAAACACCACAATAGTATGTCCACATTTGCCGGGCAAACAAAATAAATAAATAAATTATCAACTTCTTCATTTCAGGAAAATAATAATCCCAGTGGCATACGGCAATCCACATTCTGCAAATAGCTGTACTTTCCCGTTCGCTGCAGCCATTTAAGTTTAAGCGCTGCTAACCCCAGTCGGAGCATTAGGGAGCAATGCTGCGGTGTGTACTTTCCTATGTTTGTCTCAACTTTCGTTTTTTCCTGCGCGGTGCAAGTTGCTAAGCCTGCGGTCAGAGCTGAGCAGGTGTTAAACAATACGATACTTGTACGGTTAACCCAGATTCTCGCCGTCTCATATGGGCTTTGCCAGAAAAAGCCTCCAGCTCCTCGGGTCTTCTCGGTAACTAGCAAATGCCCGTGCGTTGCAACGGGTATTACACTCTCCAATATTTTCTTTCAACATATCTTTCTTACTTGGCAACATATGTTAAGGATTCTACCTTAAATTGAATAGTACAATAGAAAATTCGTCTATGACATTTTTTTACTTCTATACATAATGAATTTACTTATGTACTACTCCCTCCATCCCAAATCATAGTAGCATGGGGAGCAGGTAGCGAGCTAATAACCACAAAGCATGAGAAGAGGTTAATCATCTTTGCTAGTGCTAGGTGCAGACACTGGAGCTAGCTGGAAGTTATTTAGTACTGAGTATCAATACTTGTACAAGAACTTAATTCTACAAATAAACAAATTCTTATTATGAGATTATGCTTGCAACAAAGGGTCCTCATTAGCAGTATGCTTGCTCTCATTCATAATTCTAGCACATGCCACTCGTCTCTTTGTTATTGGAGGAAGGATAGCAAAATATTGTTATGTTTTATAGCACCACTTGAAGTGGGAAATAATACAAAACTGAACAGAGAACCCAAACAATTATTTCACAGATGTTTCAATCTTGGCGCACCTGACATTCTAGTAATCTGAATTCAATTTTGTTACTGTAACAACATTCATAAAAGCCTACACAATGGATCAGACAAGCACGCAATTTTGCTACCGCAACAACATATATACACAACATATTTATCCAAAAAGACAAAGAACTGCTATCATTCTTACGTATACACGATATGGATCCAAGAAGACAAAGAACTCGCTATCCTTCTTCTACGATGTCCAATGTCCATTGTAAATCAAAACACGCCGAAGGAATTCCCAAGATGCTATACCACCCGAAGGAATTGTAAATCCAAAACGAACAACTGAAAGCGAGACCACCTAATTCTTTGTCAAATAAATCGGATTTAAACATTAGTCGGTGCTACAAGATGCGTTCGGTTCGAGCACGCACCGCTGATTGGGGAGGACGATACGGACGGCAAGGCGGGCTCGCATTGGCTGGGCGGGATTGGTGGAGTCTGGGGCGGACTGCAGCGCCGGGCGGCATGCGGCGCATCGAGGACGGGACGACCAAGATGCGGACGGCGAGGTAGACTCATGGAGGCCGGACTGGGATTGAGGCCGTCGCCGCGGACCGCGGCCGTCGAACGGCGCTCCGTGGGCGGCACGAGGGTGGTGGCTGAGCGGCGGCTAACTCTAGGCGGTGATGTGAGTGGCGACCGGGCTTCTCACGGGCAAGTACGGAGGGCGGCGGCCACGCCTACGTGGGCGGCGCTTAGGGCGACGACCGGGCCGCGCGGAGGAGGAGTCGCGGACTCGCAGCGGGCGGAGGGAGTCGCAGCAGGGCGGGGAGCCGGGCGGGGCAGCGATGACGGAGCGGAGGAAGTCGTGGTGGGGACCACATGTCGGCGCAAATTGAAGGGAGCGGGGGCTTCACCACGGAGAGTGAACGGGTCTTGTTTCATCTTTTTAGGAGTAGAGATTGAGGCAGAGCGAGAGGGGTCTTGGCAGTCTGTACGGTGCTCCTTAATTTCTTCAAGCAAGGAAGAAAAAAAGAAAGAAGTGACCAGCAGGCGATGGCTTGTTTCATGGACGTCACGGTACAACACTGTGACATGAACAAAACACAAAATCAAGAGCGCATTTTGAACACGTACGGAAATGTTGCAAAAAAAAAAACTATACATGAAATTCAAACGACTGAGTCAGCTCGGTTTCTACCAAAAAAAAAACAATGAAGATTTGGTTAGTTGAATAAGCTGCTTCCCGCGCACCCGAGGCGCCGAATCATGGTCATGGGATCCCCAGCATCTTCGCTTAGGCCTTGTTTAGTTCCGGCCCAAGTTGGGAGTTTGCATAGTGCCGTGTCAAATCAGCGCACTGTAGCATTTCGTTTGTATTTGATAAAAATTGTCCAAACTTTGACTAATTAGGCTCAAAATGTTCGTCTCGCAAAGTACAATCAAACTGTGCAATTAGTTTTTGATTTCGTCTACATTTAGTACTCCATGCATGGGCCGACATTTTGATGTGACGGGGAATAGAAATTCTGCATAGTGAATTTAGTGGTAAATTTGGGGATCTAAACAAGGCCTTAGACTAAAACAATCGCCTCAGTCTGCCCGTTGGCCGTTGCATTGCACCTGACTTTGGCATTTCAACCAACCAGTCAGTCAGTAAAAAATCGAGGCATCTCGTCTGGGTCTCCGCGACAGCACGTACGGAACACCAGCGCAGCGCATCGAGGAAACAATCGAGGCCCACGGTGACGACCGCGGCGAGCGCCGCCCGCCTGGGCTGGGAGGAGGCGATCGAGGACGACGACGGACGTCGCGGGGACCGGAGGAGGAGCAGTAAAACGAATTGAAGGAGGGGCCGGCTGGACCTGTGGAGGCGGCGACACGGCCGCAGCGCAGCGCAGAGCCGCGGGCAGGCAGCGCCGGCAACTCCATGCGTCCCGATCGATCGATCACAGGCGCGCCAATTATTTGTCTCGCCACGTGCAGTAGCCTTCCCCACGTCAAAAGTTGCGGCCCTGCCATGGGAGTTTGAGATGAGAAAGAGCCCAGGCTTTGCCTCGGCTTCTTCAACCCTTCTTAAAGACGTCACCACGTGTGGCATCGGGCGTCACTGCGTCAGGGTATCCAATGTCGCACAGTCCGCCCGCCTCCATCGACCCTGCAGTGCCGACGTGGCATGCATGCATGTGCGTCTATATACTGTATACCGACACGAACGATGTGTGGACCATCCAGCTAGCTACTATACTGTACCGTATTGTATTAACACCGTATAAACCACCGAGGATATGATCGTATTGGCGCTACATCACCGGGTCCCATCAAAACTTCAAAGAAAAGCGTGCTTGTACGAGATCATTCCTTTTGTTCTTTTATTTACAGAGCTCGTTGATCAGTATGGTAAATATAGATTTTATAGGGGCCCTGAACATGCATGCGCACATGTTGGCACTTGCTGATTTTTTGCCCTAAACTGAACTAGGGACCGCCCGTAGGTACCTGGACATATCTTTATCAGCATAAGAAACAAACGACAAAAGCAACAATGCTACCTTGTTGATCAAGTACATGATGATTAACTCCTGTTGCTCCTCTTTCACTATCTGATTCTCTTTTTTTTTTCTTTTTTTTTTTCTATTTCATTATTTTGCCCATCCTGCACCATTTTCTTCAACCGAGTTTTGAGGGAGAGGATGTTCTAAAAAAAAAGTTTCGAGGGCGAGGATGCTCTCCAAAAAAAATTGTTAGAGGGAGAGGAGCTTGAACCCCCGATCAAGCTGGATATGCCCCTCGGTGGTGGTTTATACTGTGTTAAATTAAACAAAAAAATTAAGGTATGTGGAAGGACCATGCATATTGCCCTCAATCATAGCATTGCACCAAAAAAAACTATTTACTCGTTAATTAAATCAAGAGGTGACAATTAAGGTTGCATTGGGCGTGCAACTATAACTCAGTTCACAACAATCATTGTCGTGAATGATGTGTGTATATGAGAAGCCATAAGCATTTCAACATATTTCCCCTGTTAAGCACACAATGGAATGTAACGTTTCAACTAAATATTCTCTCGGTCCATAAAACAAGACAACTCTCAAGCACTACCAAGTAAACTTTGGACACAAAGTATTAAACCACTTTAACTCTTATAAGTCTTCAAACATACTCGAAAGTCGTGTCTAAAATTTAGCCAACCTCACAAAAAAAGTCATTGGTTCGTTAGACCACTAGAGTGAGCTTAGCACTCTAGTGGTCTAACGAACCAATGACCTTTCAGGATCTAAGACCTTTACAAAAAGTGCTCACTCCATCCTCAAAAGAATGCAAATGTGGTATCAATGTCCACAAAAATAGTTCAAATTTGATCAACGTAAGTATGTATCCAAATAGTTATGCAATCTACATTTTATAACTAATCTAATGATATTTCTGTTTTGTATAGTAAATAATTTTTTAGTAATTTTGGTCAAACTTTAAATTACTTAGCTTTTTTAATGTCAGAGTTGTATTTTTTTTCCTAGACGGATGGAGTAGATTAGAATTGTCAATGAATCTATGACCGCTACAAAATAGTAGTATATTACAATTGTCTAGGACTCGTAGACCAACGAGACAAAAAAAAAGAGTGCATTGAAATCCCATCTCTTGGCATGAAAAGACTTGTAAATCGCAACTCCGATCCGTTATGCCAGCCAACGGTAGACCGTAGATGGTGGTAGTGCACATTGGGTGTGTTTGGTTCGTTTCCCCACCAAGCCTGTGAAAGGTCACAATGGCTAGAGGGGGGGGGGTGAATAGCCTAATAAAATTTCTAGCAAGAACACTAGACAACCCAATTAGATAGCAAGACGGCAAATGTGCAAAGCAAATGCTTCGACTACTCTATGCAAGCCGTCCTACCAAGCAAGGCTACTCAAATCAATTGCGCACACAACAACGGTGATCAAGCTACACAATGTCGGTTCACCGAAACCAACCAAGCAATTCTACCCACGGGATTTACTCTACACAATGAGTGGTTCCCGACCGACCACAACAAGTAGTTCTACCCACGGGAAGTAAAGAGGTGATGGAAGTTTATACCACCGCGAAGAGTAGAGGATGGCCAATCACCGTGTAGTAGCCAATCACCTAGAGAGCTCAAGCACAATCACAAGGAGGTCGAAGCCTCGGCAATCACAAATCAACACAATGATTTTTTACCGAGGTTCACTTGCTTCCCGGCAAGCTACTCCTCGTTGTAGCGATACACTTGCTTGGTGAGTTGCCCGCTCAATTGGCTCGGTGCCAAAGACCCCAATGGGGAGCCGCAATCTCCACACAAGACAAGGATCCACAAGCCACGAGCAATCCACTAGAGTATCCTTTCGCGAACTCCCGCGGGGAAGGATCAAGAACCCTCACAAGAACCCGGTGTGGCCTCGAACAATCACCAAGTCGAGCTCAACCACCACCCGCCGCTCCAAACCGTCTACGGTGACGGGAATCACCGAAGAGTAACAAGAATCCGCAGCTCACTCGATGAACAAGTGCCTCTAGATGCAACTCTCAATGCAAATCACTTGTTCTCACTCAAATCTCTCTCAAGATTAGCAAAGGAATCAAAGAGATGAGTGGGGGAGTGTCTCTCCCGCTCAAAGTATGCTCAAGTGTGTAGAAGTGGCGAAGAGAGTCCCCAAGCCGGCCAACCCTCTATTTATAGACCCAAGGTCGAAATAGAGCCGTTGCCCTCGGCCGACACTTCACAATGCGCCGGACGCGTCCGCGCCGCCGGCGGACGCGTCCGCCGCTCTCTGCCGCGCCGTCGTCAGCCGACCGTTGGAGTTTGAAGTGGCCACGTCACCAAGCGCCGGACGCTCAACAGTGATCCGCCAGAGTCCGGTGCCTGCGTCCGCCGTGCGTCCGACGACCGAACCGCACGAGACAAGCCAACCCAGAAAGTTTCTGGTGCGCGTCCGAGGGACCGCCGGACGCGCCGAAGCCGCGTCCGGCGCTCAGCCGTCCGCGAGCCAGACACCCAGCCAGCCCAGCGTGCGCCGGACGCGTCCGGCCCGCCAGGCCCGGCGTCCGGCGCCCGCGTCCGACGCCCAGAGACATGCCACCATCTCGTATGATCTTCGATGTCGCGCCGTCGTCGATCCAATCTCCAAACCACTTGTCCAAGGTGCTAACTCCACGGAGTAGATCACTTCTCAAGCACCGGAGTTAGCGTATCTTCTCAAGATCACGTCAACAAGTGTTAGCTCTCTAGTTAGCCTCTCATGCATCATGCAAAGTCACAACTAGAGACACTTAGGACCGCGAATGAAACCGAGGAAACCCCTCTTGATAGTCGGTTATCGATCCTAAATGTGGTCACACTCGCTAAGTGTCTTGACCACCAAACCGGAAAGCCCTATCAAAAATACCTTCGCCTTGATCTCCAAGGGCCTCCGTCGGAGCTTGATCACCTCACATGTCCACCATGTTCGTCACTGTGATCACCATGCTCCATCATCCACCGTCACGTTGCTATGTGTCTAACCACACTTAGAGCAAAGCATTAGCAACGTTTGAGAGTCATTAATTACCAAAACCAAACCGGAGCTTTCAATCTCCCCCTTTTTGGTAATTGATGACAACCCCTCGACAAACTCACAAAGATATGGAAATTGAATTCAATATGAAATTGAATTGCTTGCCCAAGACATTTTGATCATGAATCTTGGATTGGACAAGCATTTCAATTCCGGTTTTGGTAGTGGTAGCTCCCCCTACATGTGTGCATCAAATGTTTGGTCGATTTTCAAACACACATGCATAGATGAAACTTTTGTGAGAGTTACCACAACCAAAATGGTACTAAGGATTATAGAATTGACCTTTGAAGCGTGATACCAATCGGAGTGCGATAATAAACCTTCCTTAGCACCATAGGAATCTAGACATCATCAAAACTCAAGATACCTTATGAGATCACATTATAAGCAAGGTACTTGAACAAGAGAAACTCTATGTCTAGAAACCACCTAATCATGCTAGTACTTCATTTCATCAATCAAGTTCTATACTAGCAATACACCAAACAAGCATGAATATTGAATTTAGCTTGCAATGCTCCATATCATCATGAATGCACACACAATATGCAACAAATAGTCTATGAGCTTGCTCCCCCTATTTGTGTGCTCATGAAAAATGATCCCCTTCCATTGCTCTTTGTGACTTATTTCTCCCCCCTAGGTGTAAACTTCTCCCCCTAGGTGTAAACTTCTCCTCCTAGGTGTATACTTACTTCTCCCCCTTTGTCATCAATGACCAAGAAGGGTGCATAAGATGAGAGAAACAAGTCAATCAACTATGGCCAAATCTAAATCACATGCCTAGAAAATGTATCTCGGTTTGAACCAAGGGCAAGCTTCTTCACACCTCATAAGAATAAGGGTTATCTTGACCATGTTGAGATACACATCATGAGCAAGTGCTAAAGATTCAACACTAGGTTCACAGGCTCACAAACAAGTCATATGCCATCACTAGGTCAAATCAAGCATAGAAACAATAGTGATGCCATATATCCTTCAAATTCATTTGATTTGCAATGAATGATCCTAGCAAGATGCACATGTATACATGTCTACACAACTAGCAAAGGATGCATGAGATGCAACAACCAACTTTACCTTGCTATGTTGGAGGAGAGGCATGTCATATATGGGGTGCATCAATCCATGTTGGAGAAGCTAAGTATGTTCAACTCATTCCTCAACTTGCAATATCTCTTCTCATCAAGAGGCTTGGTGAATATGTCGGCTAGTTGATCTTCGGTGCCAATGCTTTCAATGCTAATATCTCCCTTTTGTTGATGATCTCTAATGAAGTGGTGCCTCACATCAATGTGCTTGGTTCTAGAATGTTGAACCGGATTGTTTGTCATCTTGATTGCACTTTCATTGTCACAAAACAACGGCACATGCTTGAACTTGATCCCATAGTCCTTCAAGGTGGCTTTCATCCATAGCAATTGTGCACAACAATTCCCCGCACTAATATATTCGGCTTCGGCGGTGGAAAGTGCCACACTATTTTGCTTCTTTGAAGACCATGACACAAGAGATCTTCCTAGCACTTGGCATGTTCCACTTGTGCTCTTCCTATCAATCTTGCAACCGGCATAGTCGGAGTCGGAGTATCCAATCAACTCAAAGCTTGACCCCTTGGGATACCATAGACCTACATCTTGAGTACCCTTCAAATATCTCAATATCCTCTTGGTTGCCGTCAAGTGACTCTCTCTTGGAGAAGCTTGAAATCTTGCACACATGCACACACTAAACATGACATCCGGCCTTGAAGCGGTCACATATAGCAAGCTTCCAATCATTGATCTATATAGCTTTTGCTCAATCATCTTGCCACTATCATCAATATCCAAGCCGCCATTGGTTCCCATTGGTGTGCTAATGGCCTTAGCATCTTGCAACCCAAACTTCTTGATCATGTCCTTGATGTATTTGCCTTGACTCACAAAGGTGCCATTCTTCATTTGCTTGATTTGAAGACCAAAAAAGTAGCTCAACTCTCCAAGCATTGACATCTCAAACTCACTAGCCATCATCTTAGCAAATTCTTCACAAAAAAATTGATTTGTTGATCCAAAGATGATATCATCGACATAGATTTGCAACACAAACAAGTCATCTTCTATCTTCTTGGTGAAGAGAGTAGTGTCAACTTTGCCCATCTTGAAGCCTTTGGAGATGAGAAAGTCCCTCAATCTTTCATACCATGCCCTTGGAGCTTGCTTCAAGCCATATAATGCCTTCTTGAGCTTGTAGACATGGTTGGGCTTCTTGTCATCTTCAAAACCGGGAGGTTGTGCAACATACACTTCCTCATTGATGAAGCCATTGAGAAATGCACTCTTCACATCCATTTGATAGAGCTTGATGTTATGAGCACAAGCATAGGCTAATAAGATTCTAATTGCCTCCAATCTTGCCACCGGTGCATATGTTTCTCCAAAGTCAAGACCCTCAACTTGTGTGTAACCTTGAGCCACTAGTCTTGCTTTGTTTCTCACTACCAAGCCATCTTGATCTTGCTTGTTCTTGAAGACCCACTTGGTTCCAATCACATTGTGCTTCTTCGGCCTCTCAACAAGCTCCCACACTTCATTCCTAGTGAAGTTGTTCAATTCCTCATGCATGGCATTTATCCAATCCGGATCCTTCAATGCCTCATCAATTTTGGTTGGCTCAATGAATGACACAAAGGAGTAGTGCTCACATATGCTAGCCAATCTTGATCTTGTTTGTACACCTCTTTGAATGTCACCAATAACATGATCTAGAGGATGATCTCTTGCAATGTGTGAAGGTTGAAGAACTAGCTCATTTGCATTGCTTTCTTGACCTTGATCTTGATCTTGATGTTGAGTACCACTTGTGCTTGCCTCATTGGAATCTTCTATCACCACTTGAGTTGGCACTTGCACCTCATCACCATCATCCACTTGCCTCGGCCTAATGTCACCAATGTCCATGTGTCTCATTGCATTGCTCAATTGATCTCCACCCACATCATCTTGATTTTGATCTCCAACTTGAGAGCCTTGGGTTTCATCAAATTCAACATCATGAACTTCCTCAACTAGCCCACTTGCCAAGTTCCACACTCTATACGCCTTGCTAGAAGTAGAGTAGCCAAGAAGAAATCCCTCATCACATCTCTTATCAAACTTGCCAAGTCTTTGCCCCTTCTTGAGTATATAGCACTTGCAACCAAAGACCCGGAAGTAAGCAATATTGGGCTTCCTTCCATTCAAGATTTCATATGGAGTCTTCTCTAACTTCCCATGGCAATAGAGGCGGTTGCTATAGTAGCAAGCCGTGTTGATAGCATCACTCCAAAACTTCTCACTCACATTGTACTCAAGTAGCATAGTTCTTGCCATCTCAATCAAGGTCCTATTCTTCCTCTCAACTACACCATTGGATTGGGGAGTGTAGGTTGGTGAGAATTGATGCACAATTCCAAGCTCATCACACAACTCTTCAACTCTTGTGTTCTTGAATTCACTCCCATTGTCACTTCTTATCTTCTTGATGGCAGTGTCAAACTCATTTTGCACCCTCTTGAGAAATGACTTGAAACGATCATAGACTTCACTCTTGTCATAGAGGAAGAACACCCAAGTGTATCTTGTGTAGTCATCCACAATCACAAATCCATACTTGTTACCCCCAATTGATGTATAGTGAGTTGGGCCAAACAAGTCCATATGCAGCAACTCAAATGCTCTTGAAGTTGACATCTCATTCTTCTTGGGATGTGAGTTCCCATGTTGCTTGCCGGCTTGACATGCACTACAAGGCCTATCCTTCTCAAATGTGACATCTTCCAAGCCTCTCACTAGATCATGCTTCACCAACTTGTTCAATTGCTTCATGCCAACATGTCCAAGGCGCCTATGCCATAGCCACCCTTTGCTTGACTTGCCAATCAAACATGATGAAAGTTGAGCTTCACTAGCATTGAAATCAACCAAGTACAAGCTTCCATGCCTAAATCCCTTGAAGATGATATTTGCTTGATCCTTGCTCACAACCTCAACATGCTTGTCATCAAATATGCACTTGTAGCCAAGATCACACAATTGTGCCACCGACAAAAGATTGAAGTTCAAAGTATCAACTAGCAACACATTGGAAAGATCCTTGTCATTGGAAATTGCAACCTTTCCAAGCCCCATGACATCACCCTTGCTATTGTCACCAAATGTGATGGAGTTGAATCCACCATTGTCATTCTTGTCAAGTGACTTGAATATACTATCTTCACCAGTCATATGATTTGATGCACCACTATCAAGCACCCAATGCCTCCCTTCGGCTTTGGTCCTTGAAGGTTAGTCACTAGAGTCTTTGGTACCCAAATAGCTTTCTTCTTTGAGCTCATCCATGGTGTACCAATGAATCTAGCACTCACACCACTCTCACTCTTAACAAGCATATAAGAAGCACTCAACTTGTAAGAGGAGGCACTAGTGTTCTTGTTCTTGCATGCATGCTCTAAATGACCAACTTGCTTGCAACTCTTGCAATAGCTACCATTGTTCTTCACAAAACTAGTCTTGTGAGGAGCAAAAGATGCCTTGCCTTTCTTGGGGGTATAGCCCAATCCCTCTTTATAGAGAGAAGCTCTTTGGCTACCCAAGCACATAAGCAAGCGGTCCTCACCACCATAAGCCTTAGCCAAGGTGTGATTGAGCTCATTGACTTCCTTCTTAAGAGACTCATTCTCAACTACTAGTGTAGAATCACATGCATGACCAACACTACTAGATGAAGTAGAGGCATAAGAGCATGAAGAGCCAAGTGATGCAACAACAATTGAATCATCAAGTGAATCACATGATGTGGACACATTTTTTTTTCTATGATCACCACTTGTGATTGCTCTTTCTCTTGCTTCTCAACTAGAGAAGAAAGAGCTTTTTCAAGCTTGGAGTGAGCATTCTCTAGCTTCTTATGGTCTACCTTTAGACTCTCATAAGAGGTCCTCAACTCCATAAGTTCTTGCTCAAGGTTTTGTTTATCCTTGCGCAAGCCCCTATATTCTTTCCTAGAGTCATTGAAAGCACCTTTGCAATCCTCAAGCATGACCCATAGTTCTTCTTTTGTGGTGTCATCATCATCATCACTATCGGGTGGAGGTTTTACCTTAGTGGCCTTGGCCATGAAGCAAGATGATGGAGCACCAAATAGAGAAAGTATCTCTTGGATGGCAATGCTTGCGTGCCCCTTCTTCTTCTTCTTCTTGGAATCATCATCATCATCACTTGAGGAAGATGAATCACTCTCCCAAGTTGCCACATGAGATTCACCCGTCTTCTTCTTGTGGGAGGAGTCTTTCTCCTCCTTCTTCTTCTCTTGCTTCTTCCTCTCCTTTCTCATGGCATCTTCATCATCACTTGCATATGGGCACTTGGCAATGAGATGATCCTTGCTATTGCACCGGAAGCACTTCATGGGACGGTCACTAGGCTTGGATGAGCTTCTCTTGCCCTTGGACCGGTACCCCTTCTTCATGAGCTTCCCCATTCTCTTCACAAGGAGTGACATTTGTTCACTCACTTCTTCTTCTTGCCCACTTGAGCTAGAGCATGGTTCATCTTCACTTGAAGACTCATCTTTCTTCTTCTTGCCCTTGCTCTTGGATGATGTGGCCTTGAATGCCACGCTCTTCTTGTCATCATCCTTCTTCTCATTCTCCTTCTTCTTCTTCTTCACCAACTCTTCCTTCTCATGATCTTCTCTAAACTCATCATCGGCCATAATCTCTTGAAGAACTTGGTTGGGAGTTGGCTTCTCCTTCATTGTTGTCTTCACCATAACGGTCTTCAACATGTCAAATCTCTTAGGAAGACATCTCATGAACTTGGTGGAGAATTGAGAGTCCTTGATTTCTTCCCCAAGTCCCTTGAGCTCATTGACAATGACTTGGAGCCTATGGAACATCTCCGGCACACTCTCATCCTCCTTCATTGAGAAGCTTGCAAACTTCTCTTGCAACATGTAGGCTCTTGCGGTCTTGACACTTTCGGTGCCCTCATAAGTTTCTTCTAGCTTCTTCCAAATGTCATGAGCCACCTCAAGGTTCTTGATGAGCTCAAAAGCTTTATCATCAAGTGCCTCATGGAAAGCACTCACGGCAATGTCATTTGCTTGTTGCTTCTTCTCTTCGGCCGGTGTTGGCACCGCACCCTCAACAAGCTCAAACTTTGTCTCCACCACTTTCCACACCTCAAGGTTGATTGACTTGAGATGACTCTTCATTTTGAGCTTCCATTTGGCATAGTCATCGCCACGAAACGATGGTGCCTTCTTGGTGTTGTTGATATGCATAACCAATGCCATTGCTTCACCGTAGGATGTTAATCCAACTCAAACAAACGGTGCCCGGCTCCGATACCACGTGAAAGGTCACAATGGCTAGAGGGGGGGTGAATAGCCTAATAAAATTTCTAGCAAGAATACTAGACAACCCAATTAGATAGCAAGACGGCAAATGTGCAAAGCAAATGCTTCGACTACTCTATGCAAGCCGTCCTACCAAGCAAGGCTACTCAAATCAATTGCGCACACAACAACGGTGATCAAGCTACACAATGTCGGTTCACCGAAACCAACCAAGCAATTCTACCCACGGGATTTACTCTACACAATGAGTGGTTCCCGACCGACCACAACAAGTAGTTCTACCCACGGGAAGTAAAGAGGTGATGGAAGTTTATACCGCCACGAAGAGTAGAGGATGGCCAATCACCGTGTAGTAGCCAATCACCTAGAGAGCTCAAGCACAATCACAAGGAGGTCGAAGCCTCGGCAATCACAAATCAACACAATGATTTTTTACCGAGGTTCACTTGCTTCCCGGCAAGCTACTCCTCGTTGTGGCGATACACTTGCTTGGTGAGTTGCCCGCTCAATTGGCTCGGTGCCAAAGACCCCAATGGGGAGCCGCAATCTCCACACAAGACAAGGATCCACAAGCCACGAGCAATCCACTAGAGTATCCTTTCGCGAACTCCCGCGGGGAAGGATCAAGAACCCCTTACAAGAATCCGGTGTGGCCTCGAACAATCACCAAGTCGAGCTCAACCACCACCCGCTGCTCCAAACCGTCTACGGTGACGGGAATCACCGAAGAGTAACAAGAATCCACAGCTCACTCGATGAACAAGTGCCTCTAGATGCAACTCTCAATGCAAATCACTTGTTCTCACTCAAATCTCTCTCAAGATTAGCAAAGAAATCAAAGAGATGAGTGGGGGAGTGTCTCTCCTGCTCAAAGTATGCTCAAGTGTGTAGAAGTGGCGAAGAGAGAGTCCCCAAGCCGGCCAACCCTCTATTTATAGACCCAAGGTCGAAATAGAGCCGTTGCCCTCGGGCTGACACTTCACAATGCGCCGGACGCGTCCGGCGCTCTGCCGGCGGACGCGTCCGCCGCTCTCTGCCGCGCCGTCGTCAGCCGACCATTGGAGTTTGAAGTGGCCACGTCACCAAGCGCCGGACGCTCAACAGTGATCCGCCAGAGTCCGGTGCCTGCGTCCGCCGTGCGTCCGACGACCGAACCGCACGAGACAAGCCAACCCAGAAAGTTTCTGGTGCGCGTCCGAGGGACCGCCGGACGCGCCGAAGCCGCGTCCGGCGCTCAGCCGTCCGCGAGCCAGACACCCAGCCAGCCCAGCGTGCGCCGGGCGCGACGCGTCCGCCCCGCCGGCCCCGGCGTCCGCGCCCCGCGTCCGACGCCCGCAGACATGCCACCATCTCGTATGATCTTCGATGTCGCGCCGTCGTCGATCCAATCTCCAAACCACTTGTCCAAGGTGCTAACTCCACGGAGTAGATCACTTCTCAAGCACCGGAGTTAGCGTATCTTCTCAAGATCACGTCAACAAGTGTTAGCTCTCTAGTTAGCCTCTCATGCATCATGCAAAGTCACAACTAGAGGCACTTAGGACCGCGAATGAAACCGAGGAAACCCTCTTGATAGTCGGTTATCGATCCTAAATGTGGTCACACTCGCTAAGTGTCTTGACCACCAAACCGGAAAGCCCTATCAAAAATACCTTCGCCTTGATCTCCAAGGGCCTCCGTCGGAGCTTGATCACCTCACATGTCCACCATGTTCGTCACTGTGATCACCATGCTCCATCATCCACCGTCACGTTGCTATGTGTCTAACCACACTTAGAGCAAAGCATTAGCAACGTTTGAGAGTCATTAATTACCAAAACCAAACCGGAGCTTTCACCTGGCTAGCAAAACTAAGGCTGGGTAGCTTTAGCCTGGCTTATGTAGTACAAGATGTACTTGTTTGGTTGCCTGTACTAACTTAGCCTGGCTACGAATTGACTGTGTTTGGTTGCCTGGTTTCATTTGCATAGAATCACCTCTTCCTTCTCTTGGTAAATTTACACCTTCTTAGGAATTCAGTTGAACAGGTTTTGGGCAAGGCAGTAGGCCACCATTGCTCGTTTGTTGCTCGTGCTTGCGTGAAGGCCACCCTGCTCGAGTTGCTGCAAACTTGGGTTCCAGGAATCAACAACCGATTGGTGTTCTGGAGAATCGAAGTCCGACGAGTTCGGTTTCTGTTTCTCGGTTCCACCAAAATAACCGAAGCCTGGACAGAGGAGGAAAAAAATTGAAAGAGAATGCGAGACACAGAAGACCAGATTCGCAGACGCAGCACGCCCTCCGCTCGTTCCTTGCGACTGCTCTGCCTGTCGCTCGGAGCTCGGCGCTCATCCACCGCGCTGGCACCGCCACACGCGGATGCGTCGTGCTGTCGAACTCGACTGCGCAGCGCGCAGCTCCGCTCATGGCTTGCCCCGGCGCTGCTGCCGCCGCCGCTCACCTGCTTGGCCAGCGCCTCGCTTGCGTTCGTGCTCTGCACACACGGACGCCGCCGCCGCTACCTCCGATGGAAGGAAGGTTGCGCCGGCCATGAAGGGAAGGTTGCGCCGCCTGCTCCGCCTCATCTTCCCCAGATCCGGCGAGGAGAGGCTGGGCTCGGGCATGGCGGTCGCAGGGTAGGGGCGCCCGTTGCCACGTACGGCAGCACCCAGCAATGGAGAAGGTGTCGGTGCCGTGGCTGAAGGGGAGGGGCGCTGTTGCCGTGGCTGCAGGGGAGGGGCGTGAGGGAGGTGACGGGCGTGCGTGAGCGGTGACGAAACTCGTGTTGCCTGCTGGCCCTGGCCTGCTTCCGCGAGAACGGCCGATTCGGTCGTTCCACCCTGTGCTGGCTAAGGGTGTACGGCTGCATACACTTATGCAGCTCAGTGACTCTAGTCAGGCAACCAAACAAACGATTTTAGACTCCCACGGAGCCTAGTTGGAGATATGCAGCCAACCAAACACACCCATTGGCGCACAGTTGGTACGTAGACACGTATAGTACCCACCGGAATATTTATCACGTCAGCTAGGGCCGGGCATCACCCGACACGACCTGCGCCCTCTCAGAATGATGCAAGTTTCAAAGAGATTCCCCTATAGCTTTGGTTGGTAGTCCTAGCTGTCTGTGCATGCCATGCCATGCATGCATTGAGAAATGGTAAAAAGAAGGGCCGGCCCGTGCATAGATTCTGAGATTTCACTCACTCCCATCCATCAGACCATCACCGGAAGGTTCTTGGACTTCGAATCATCACCGTTCCTTTCCTTCCTCCCTTTTGCCTCTCACCCAAGTTTCAAACTTGCAATCTCCAACACGTACAAAGACCGTGGCTTTCCTGGATCACATGCATGATTTCTTCCTTTTCCTTTTGAGGGTGTATTTCTTCCTGCCTTTTGATTGAAGGCCTCGAAAGTCGAAAATGACGCATGGCACAGCACCTTAAGATCACACAATCGATGGTGCCAACTGCCAAATCATGCTAGGAATCATTGCACAAACACAAATAATCACCGATGCGCGAAAACGATCCGTTCACTTGTCATACATCGGCAGAGGATCTCCTTATCACTTCACTAGAGTAGAAAACGAATTTAACGAAGCTATAGTAATTATACGACAAGCTGGCGACTGCGCCGACGATGATGCTGTTGGACGGCCCAGGTTGTGTGTACTGGATGACTGGTGCATGGCCACAAGCAAGCAAGCAAGCTGAGCAAGCTGCTGCCGCCGCACCGTGCGAGCAAGCTGTTGCCGCCACACCGTGCACGGTGCACCTGCTGATGCTGCTGTTGACCTGACGGGGATTTTTTTTCTGCCCATGCTGGGGCAGTGCCCGGGCCGGGCCCTACACTCTGAGGACTCTGACGGCCTTTGCTCGGTTTTGTCCGTTCCCGTGTTCAAAAGCTGCGATCTTTCCACGTTTAGGAGCTGACCCCAGCCCGTGCACAGTAAAATAAAGCCGTCAGAAAAATAAAGCCGTCTTTTCCCATGGCTTGGCTTGGCTCCCAGTAGTTTTTACCATGCGATGCCGCGATGCGCCGCGCCATGCCGGTGCAAGTTTGAGTTTGAGTTTGGGTCTTGCAGCTAGCGAGTCAGGAATGATCATGCTCATGCCTGTCGTGGTAAATGTGCCAGGTGGTGCAGGCAGGAATAGCAGCAGCAGCAGGCTTTGTGTATTGGCATCCGATGCCGCCTGCAACCCGGCCTCAAGTTCAAGTAGCACGAGTAGTCGGTGCGTTGCACTGTATACATGGTACCCTTGTGTGCGTGCGTATACGCAGAGTGTACCCTCTTGTAGCATTCTATCGAGATGAAGGGCATTGTGTACAGCGTACTGGTAAAAATTTGTACTGTAGTATAAGTACTATTACTATACTCCAACCAGGTACGGTACACCAGCTCGTGTTGAAGACAGCAGCATCAGCATGGAGCATGGCTACGATGCACACGTTCGCAGGTGAAAAAAGAGAAAAGAAAAAGGCACCATGTGGCCCAGGGTGAAAACCAGAAAGAGACGGAAACGGAACCTTTTCCGCCGCAGATTCGGCCCCTGACGCTCGGCTCAGCTCAAAAAACTCCCGCCAAAACGCAACCCCTCCCGCCAAAACTTGGCGCCAAAGGAGAGCGCCCGCCCGCCGCGCCGCCGCCAGCCGGGGCATGGGCGCCGGATGGTGGGTCAAACGCCCACTCATTCCTCGCGTACTCTCCCAAGGCCAATGATGGCGACCCGATGTGGCCACCGCCGACGCGTGGGCCATCCATCCACCGGGTGTCCGGGCCCACAGTGACGACGGGTGGGGGGTGGGGCTATTGCTCCCCCGTATCTGTAGCGCTGGCCGCGAGCGCCACTTGCGTTGCGTACCCCGCCTGGACGGTGGACGACGGACGGAGCCGCCAGTGCGGTGGCCGGGCCCATGCGGCAGGCAGGCCAGGCACAGGCAGAGCCGCGGCGGACGCGGAGGAGGGTTCCGGCGCCGGACGCGGACGGAGCCCGAGGCGCTCGAGAAGCTAAAAGAAAGGTGGCGCAGGCCTGACAGTGCCAGCATCTCCCCCGTGGCCCAGTACAGTATCTCTTGGGCATCCGAGGCGAGGAGGGACAGCCCAGCAGCGTCTCCGTCGCGGCCTACTGTATGTACACGAGCCCTGTTGACTGTTGCACTTGCACAGCTCCTCCTTGGAAAAAAATACCACGGGTTCCGTGCTCGTACAGCTCGTGCAACCTACTGTATCCAAGTGCCTGTGGACATCTCTCGATCGACAGCGATGAACTCAACTGGTCGATGTTGCTGATGATGGATGGTGCCGGGCGACCTGCCTACAGTTTCATGAGCAGATAGTTCGTGTCATCGTGTGGCGAGTGCACACGCACAGTAGTACGTACTCGCAACTCGCAAGAGCTGGGCGCACGCGGCGCGAGGCTTGTGCTAGTGCTAGTGGACCGATCGCCTCGGAGTGCGCGGAGGCTAGTCCGCCAGGGGGGCGCGCGCTACGCCCGCGGCAGCACCGGCGCTGGGCCACCACCGTGAGTCCGTGTCTCCGTGACCCACCACCCGGCCGGGCCACCACCGCCGCCGCGCTTCCGGCCTATCACCGGCCCATCGCCTGACAGAGGCCGAGGTGCGGCCCAATAGACGCGCGCGTCCTCCATGATTGGGATTTCCGGTCATCGCGGACGACCATGATCGCGGGCACCGAGGAACTCGAGCTGACTGAAACCGTTGTTAACTTGCCGGTGGAACCGAATCGCCCTGCCCTGTGCTGCAGCAGCAAGCGGACAAGCAGCGGCCGCTGGTTGGCTGCTCGATGGCGCTCGCCGGCTGCACAGCAGATATCATCGCTGCGAGCGACCACGGACGGGCGAAACCCCACGGCGTTTTGTAATTTTGTTGCGTGCCTGGCTGATGCTCTGAGGTCCCGGCGTCCCGCGTGCATCATCATCGTCCGAACTCCAAAGGGGAATTGATTCATCCGGCATCCGGGGTCCCGCATCCGGCTGCAGCTGCCGCTGCGACTGGAGCCGGCCAGAGTTTCAGTGTACGAGTCCGATGGAATATTGGCATCGTTCAAGGAATCGAGGTACAGGTACTGACAACAGGAACTGAAACCCATTCGGGCACGAGAATCTTACTATTAGGGGAAAAATATGTGCTATTGCATTTAGTACTCCCTTCGTCCTATAAACAAAGGTGTTATAAGATTTTTTAGGATAAACAAAATGACTTCGATACAGTACGTACCTCTCAAAACACTAGTGAAACAGCGTCCATACTCCATACACTGGGCTACGACGATGTCTTTCTTCGTGCTTTGTGAAACGGAGGGGGACTAGTAGGGAGTAGTAGACGATGGAGTACCACCATTTGGGGCAGTGAAGAATGATTGTGGTAACGTGTCAAAGTGCGTCATTGACTCATTGCAACGAATTTTCCAAGCACGCCGTGGTATGTACGGTAAAGCGGTACTCCGTCTCTGGACTCAATGGGCCATGCTATCTAGTAAAAGTGTAGGCCACGTGCTGTGGACTGGCTAACTCAAATGGGCTATAATTGCAGAGCATTCCATGTTTTGGGCTCAACATATTTTGCCAAGCTTGGGCCTCTAACTGGGCTTGAGACCCGTCAACTCTGAAACCAACCATTGGATTATTCTAAAAAAACGAAAGAAACGCACGGTAACGCCCGCCCAAGCTTGTCGGCTCCGCCGGCTGCCGACGGCGGAACTCGCTCTCGGCTGCCTCCGCCGCTCCGCCCCCGTCTCTCCGCTCCGCACGGCCCAAAACCCCACCGCTGCCTCTCCGCCGGCTTGGCTCCCCACTAATGTCCCCGGCCGATCGCCGTGGGTCGTGCTGCCGCCGCCGCGATGGGGATGCTATCGGGCATCGGGGCTATGATCGGGGCAAGGAGGCCGCCTCGCCCTCGCTTCCTCTCGCCCTCCTCTTCCTTCTCCTCGTCGTCCTACTCCAAGCGCGCCCGCGCCATCCGGCGCCTTTCGTCGCTGCCCAGGCCGCCTGTCGCGCCGCCGCCGGTGCCGCACCCCGCCGTGACGAGGATGAGGAAGAAGGCGCCCGCCCGCCTGTGGATGAGGATGGATCGGTGGGGCACGTGCGAGGTGTTCATGAGCGACAGGGCCTTCGTCTCAGAACTCTCTGGCGTGCACGCGCGCGACCTCCGCGTCGTCGGGCCCCTCTTCTCCCGCTGCCCCGGCATCCTCGGTGAGCTGGTGCTCTCAGATTTTGTCGATAGCAGTGAATTGCGAGCTAGTGAAATCCTCGTTCTAGCATGCCCTGCTGAAGTGCTTTTTTTTTTTCCTTAGAAGAAGTATTTTAGTATGCCGTGAATCATATCTGCTATTGGTGAGATTAACCTTAGAATTTGATTGTTTCACAGCTCGAGAGAAGTCCATGGTAATCAATCTAGAGTTCATAAGAGCTATTGTAACTGCTGATGAAGTCCTGCTGCTGGAGCCTCTTGCTCAGGAGGTTATGCCATTCATCGATAAATTGAGGCGGCGTTTTCCATTGAAGAGTGTGGAGGTTGATTTTGGTGCTACACAAGTGGGTAATGTGGATGGCAAGCATGCTAAAACTGGTGCAGAGTGTGGGTTCCCCTTTGAGTTTCAGGTGCTGGAGCTCGCCCTAGAAGCTGTATGCTCGTCATTTTGTTCCAACCTATCTGATTTTAATAGGCATGCCATTTCGGTGTTGGATGAGTTGACTAAGAATGTGAGCAATAGGAATCTCGAGCGTGTTCGAAGCCTGAAAAGCAACCTAACCTCTCTCCTCGCTGTTGTGCACAAGGTACTTGTTAGTTATACATATTTGGTCACTTTACCTTTCTTAAATCTTAGGTCTTACTCAGTTTAATGCTTATATGGTATTCTTGTGAATTTCTGAAGAACAATAACATCCACCGCATGGGTACCTGTTGCAATGATGCTGATTACCAAGACATGTAATCAGTGCCTCATAAATAATTTTCGATGTTGCTATTGTTAAGCATATTTAGTTTAGAGGTGAAAAATGATACTTGTGGAATTTTTGATAAGGTGCTTTCAAACTGCTATACCATACTAGGTTCCATATAAATATATTATTTCAATAGAAAATAATTCTAGGAATTGCATTTGTAGACTGTGTTGATGTTATAAATATCATTTATTCATGGCTGAAGGAAGTACACAAGCTATGGTTGAATCTTTGAAGCACAGACCATCTGTCCTTATATATATCATATGAGGCTTTCCCATCCTCCACAAAGCCACACAATCTGTTTTATAATGCTAAAACTTTGGTGATAATCTGTATGATATCTGAAGTCACTTCCTTTTCATCTTAAAAAAAATCAGGTCAGAGATGAAGTAGAGCATCTTTTGGATCATCATGAAAATATGGCACGACTACACCTATCAAGGAAGCAAATACAAAGTTTGCAGGATGAAGCTCTATTGGTTTCTTCTGCTTTAAGTTGCAACTTTCCTTCAAAAACAAACCTGGATATACCAAATTCTATTATTAACCAAGCCATGGGCATTCTTGCGGTTGTGCCATCGGAAGATGGTGCAGGGGACCTAGAGATGTTACTTGAATCTTATTTCATGCAGCTGGATGGAATTCGCAACAGAATTATGAGGGTTTGTTCTTCTCTCCCAAACCTGTACTGCATACACCATACTCGCTTCTGTCATTCTTTGATACTACAAATATGATGGTTCCTATCCTCATGTAGCCATGTAGATAACTATTTTCTAGCATATTTAACAGGTCCGAGGATATATCGTTGACACAGAAGACTACATCAACATCCAACTTGACAACCAACGCAATGGACTTATTCAGTTGCATCTCATACTGATTGTTGTATCCTTTGGCATATCCATCAACACATTGATAGCCGCATCGTTTGCCATGAACGTGCCTCACAATGGGAACTATAAGGAGTTTGTAGGTCGCTTTTGGCCATTTGTTTGGAGCACAACATCTTTCTGCTTGTTGGTCATCTTTGTTTTGTTGGGATATGCATGGAGGAACAGGCTACTCAGCAGTTGAGGTCAGTGTTAGATAAATCTACAAAGATCGTCTTCGCAATGCCTCATGCCTTGAAGGAAACTGTCCTGGTATAATATGGTTCTTACCTAGTTGAGTAGGGGAAGTCCCACCTGGTCCATATGTATATCATTGATTTCCAGTCAAACTATTTTTTTTTTCAAAAGATCTCCAGTCAAACTTGAGTTTGCATTTGGCATTCATCATGCAATGCCATGTGTGTATACTGAACACTATCTACCACTGTTATAACATTGAGAGATGCAACAAATTTTTTTGTCACTTACACAATTTTTCTGTCTTTAGAATGATGACATGAAATTTTTTTATTTATCATTGGCAGTATTTTCCTTTCTGCTGTTAGGATCACAACATGTTCTTGCTCTTTTCTCTTCTTTTTGTCTGATTCTGTGATAGGTAACACACATGTAACCATGTTTGGTTGTTTCCAGATGGATATTCCATTGGCCAATCACAAATTTGCAATATCAGATTATCATAAAATTGACTGCAGGTGCCAACAAAGACAAGGAAAATAAATTCCATTTCTCTTACAATATTTTGATTTATAAGGGGATGCTTCGTGTGATAATACTAAGAGGGACTTAAAATCTCTGAAACAATCAGAAAGAAACAAACCCCAAGAAATTGTAGCCACAAGTTAGAAACTGATCCCAAGCTTCAGGCCTAGTGCCGCATGGATTAGAAACAGAGTCATGATGCCACTGCCAAGCAGACCATGTGTAGTCCTAAGCCCTGGGTTTCCCTGGCATTACAAAAAACAAGTCAGTCGTCCTATATCTGAATGTGAATCGCCAGGATTTCGAGGACTACAATTTGAATGCCCAAAACAAAATATTGAACTGATGTGATCATTTGATATATCTTCCCAGGTTACCTCGAACAGTTTTGGCAGGATAGACTGAATGGTCAGGAGTGCAAGGCCGATGACACCAGTCACGGCATGAGGACTGCAAATCCATTGCCAAAAGTTTGTAAGGCGACCTTACCTTTGTACATAGATAGAAGAACAGTATGTATTCTGAGAGCAGAACCTTTCAAAGATGGGTTTGTCTGAGGTAAGAAGAGCTGTGATCCCACCGGTCGCGCCGAGGGCGAAGAAAAAGAACATCCCGGCGAGGAGTTTTGGGTGGAGATCTTTGGCCTTGGCCTTCTCTTCCTGTATGTAAGTTACATGGCCGAAATCAAGAGTGCTGCTCTCTGTGATGGAAGGCAAAGTGGATAGTAAATGGTCTTGGGATTACAATATCGTCTGATAGTTTGATCCTGAAGCCTAGGTATGACCCGTAGCCACCCATCGCGAAGAGCACCACAGCCTGACAAGAAAGAACCGAGAGTTATACATTGAACCAGACTGAATTCGATCAATATTGATTCTGGCACCGTGGCTGTGAGGTTTCAGCAACACGGTTGCTCTGGCTGGCAGCCACAGAACTTGACTTCCACACTACACTGGTGATAAAAACATTGCATGCTTGTTCAGTGCAGGAGCCAATGTTCAGCTGCAGGCTGCTGCAGCTGTGGCGAGAGACATACCATGTTGCCGGGGTGGCCCCAGTGCACGAGCCAGCCGGGGAGGTCAAACGTCTTCACCAGCTCCACGAACGGCGCGAACACGGCCGCCACTGGCTCAGCTGCTCAGAACCGCCGGCGGAAAGAAGAACCAAGGCGTCAGCAACGGCGACCACCGAAAACACAAGCCATGGCAAGACCGTACCTCCAGGCAGCAGCGCGCGAGCAGCAGAGGGTAGGGCGCCAGCGAGTAGAGCCGCGTCCCGGCGGGCCGCCTCCGCTCACCGTCGCTTCTCACCGCAAGGCCAGGCTTCTGCTTCTGCTGGTTGCTCTCAAGCAGTTGTAGACGCGGAGCTGGTAATGGCCGGCGGCTGGAGCTAGAAGGATGGGGTGGCAGGACCGCGCGCGGCCGGAGGAGCATCGAGCTTGCCATCGTCGCCACCATCCTTCTTGCCACTCTTACCAACTGGAGAGTGGAGAGGAGGGGAAAGGGGATGTGGGAGCGTGGCGTGGAGACAGCCGGGCCAAGTGAAGTGAGGCGAGCACGCGCGCGCCCGTGCTGTGGGTTGAGAGTGCGTTCCAGCCTTCCAGGTAAAGGGTCCGAGGGAGGTTGCAAGGACAGAATGACAGATACACAATGGACTTCAACGAGCGCCTTTGCACCAGGGCGGGAGGACACGCAGCGCACGCCTCCGCCCCAGCTGCTCGATAAGCTTCCATCGGCTGATCTCCCGTCTGGTCGCATTCACCTCATATCGCAACCAACTTTATCGAGGAAGCAATTAAAACTAGGCCCTGCTCTGAATACATGAGTTCCACAAGAACCAAACCAACGAAAAAAGAAGTTTCACCAAATCAACCAATTTCAAGAGTTAATTCTGCTGTTGCTGGGTACAAATGGCCCCTTTATCTCCAAAACTGCTAAAACTACCATCAACTCAAGATGTTTGGTGTTCAATCACCTCCAAAATCATTTTGCTTCGACTAGGAAAACATGGAAAAATATCGCAGAGCGAAGCTTCTGCTCTAATACAAACCTCTGTATTTGCAATCCTCGGTGTTGAGTTGGCTCTAATGGAAACATTCCACAAAACAAGTCCAACTCCCAGACAATGCTCCTTTGCCCAGGACTCTTACTAAAAAAGGCTAAAAATGGAGGGTTGTTCTAGGTATCGCTCCAAAGCTTATGTTCTTGGAGACGGTATCAGTATGTAACGCTTGTACTGTTTTACAGAAGGTGACTTCACTCAAGGCTTGAGCGATATGGCCACACCGATCCTTGAAGGTGCACTTACCACCTTTGGATCATACTCAGCTGAAAGAGTCACAAGGGACTTTGGCCTCCACTCATGCTGACAGAGAAGTCCAACCTTCCCAGAGTTGCTGAATCGCGTCTTCAGCAATGTTGAAGGATCAAGGGCATGAGAGCTCCCAACTGTGAAATAGTTCTCCTTGGTTTTGAACTTGTGTGTTACCTCAGCTGCCACTGTAGCTCCATTGGTTGGATTGAACAAATGAATGTAAGATGCCTTCAACGTCTCCCCTTTATCAGCCCTATTTATATTAGCAAAAATGTGGAAAGATTGGTCAGTGCACTGACAAAAGAGAGATCGTTAAGAAAATATATCATTCATTTGTTAAACTTGCAAAGAAAAATCAAGGTAAGGAGAAGAAAAAGAAAATAGCATGCTGGGATAGACCAAAGGTTTAACTGCTTACAAAATCACAAGTGATGCATAAATTTACATGCATGCCTAAACAAAAAGCGTAAACTTGCGGAACTTACAGTAGTATGGAAGCAGAGAAATCAGACTTGTTGTATCCAACCCCTGAGTTGTACTTAGTAACAGCAGCCGAAGTACTGTCAAACCCAACCTCAGCACCAATGGTAAGTTCACTTGTGCCGACAGTTGCAGCCAGCTCAACCAAAGGTGCTGATGTCAAACCAATGGTCGAATTCAATGAAAAACGATTGTGGGCATATTGCAGATCAAGCTGTCAGCAAAAAAAAAAAAAGAAAGAAATAAGTACTAGCAAAAAAAAGTATTTAAGTGAAAACCGGTGGGTTGAAATTTAGATCATAAGCCATTGATGTAATTGATAAACACAGTATGCTAGTAAAATACAGCTCAGTTAAGACTTCCTGCACCATATTGCACCGGTCATTTTCTGTATTCAAGTAAGCTAATGTTTCCTCCTTTACTTCCAAAACTACTAACCTTCCCAGACTTGTGATCTGGAACCTTGAAGGCGAATGAGGTCTTCAAACCAGTTAGTGCTTCATCAACAGTGACTGTGGTTGACACCTGCAACCAAGAGGACTCCAATAAGAACACAAATGCAGGATGTCCAATGCTAATATGAGGACCACAACTAAAGCAAAAGCAAATATGAAGCAGAAAATTACTATGGATGCACAACTGCAGCTAACTAAACAATATAGCAATCCTCATTTGTCCAGAACTCGCATTACAAAATCCACGTGCTCTTTAGGTCGGCAAACCTTAGCCTAAAAATGGAAGGAGGCCCCATTAAATACATTTCAGATACCTCTAACACTATATCCCACTCATAGAATTTATTGGCCACGTGTTCGCTGCTTACTATAATCAATGTGTGTATCCCTAGGATCTGCCAGGATGTAACAAAATATTTCTTATGCCAAGATATATTTATGTCTCATGCAGGATACTTAGCACTGCCACAATTAGAAGCCCTGATCTATCTAGAAAACAAATAACTATCCGACCAGGCTCGCAAAAAAAACTTTCAAATGCAGAAAATCAAACTTTACAAGAACCTTACTTTAGAATCGCTATCAATTATGACATCAACAGTGGTTCTACCGCTTTTATGCTGTGTTCGTATATCACCAATGAAGTCTTCATTGATCTTCACACCAGTGGCTGTGAGATTCTATGACAAAAGGAATAGGTTATCAGAAAAACTGATTCGAAAGGGGTTTCTGGAAGGAGTTAAATGACAGGTATGAGCCTCTTACCAGACCAGAGGCGCTAGACGTCGACAAAGAAAACTTTTGATCAAAGTTGTAGTCCTTGTACAGGAGATCTATAAGTGCAGGAAGTATTAATACATAAAGTTTACTAGAGCAGAAATCAGACCATAAAATGTACTTACATGTACTTGTCATACCACATACCACAATAGATAAAGTACTTCACACCTACTCCCAATGAATATGAAGTAACGCCCATTCTATAGTATGTTCAGTTATAGATAGAGCTCTCACAGGATTGAATTTATGTTTATCTGTCCATATCTTATCCACCATAGAATACGACAAAGTAACGGACAGTTTCTATATGAATACGCACAATAAATCAAGGGAATAACTGGAAAAGAACTGAGTATTAGGCATCTAGTGATGATTGCATAGATTCTCTACTACCCAGCAGAGTCATTCGGAATATTCTTATACCCAACCAGAACAGCAGAAATTATCAAGCCCACACTAGGCATCATTTGCAAAGTGCGTAGAATGGCATGCAGCACGACAATTTGAAAAACTAAGGCCTGTAGAGACCGTTGAGAAGAAGATGCTTACCTTTTGCTCTCTTCCCAATGTTGGCGAATGGAACTGGGCCTTTGCTCATCCTTCCCAAATGTAACAATCCTCCGGTGACCAATCTGTCAGAAAATAACCAAGCACATGTTAATACCATAACCAACTAACATAGTCAGAGGTGGAGCCTAAACCAATGATCCAGCACGATTCTTCAAAGCTAGCATCACCGACACACTACCAGTTGATGTTTGTTCGGAGAAACTGGTGCTTTTCAGTTAGAGAACAAGGTAGAGTGGGTTCAGCTGATTAGAAGCTCCAGATTTTCTGGTAAACACACTGCACCCGCAACTAAATCTGGTGGAAACAAGTGCTACGGCGCCAACCAGGGGCGGACCCAATACCATGGGCGGATCCAGTGTAGGGACATGGGTCTACACATGTACACCCAATAATTTTTGCAAAAACTTCGAAGTTTGGAGGCTTGTCAAATAGCTAATAGCTTTAGGTTAGGCCGTTAGGGTTTCGGTGCTCAGCTTGAAGGGAAGGGAAGGGAAGGGAAGAGAAGGTGTGGAAGTACCTGGTGGGTACTCGTCGCCGGCGAAGAGACCAACTAAAGCCTCAGCACCTCGCTTAGGGCGGCGGCAGCGGTGGCGGCGGCGGCAGCGGTGGCGGCGGCGGCCCGCCAGTCGTCGAGAGCGAAAGGGGGCCAAGCACGAGAGAACGCGGACAGCACGAGAGAACGCGGACGGAGCGTTTGTTTTTCCTTTTTCTTTCTTTCTTTTTTTTTTCTTTTTTTTTTTTTAGGGAACGCAGACGGAGCTAAAAAATTTGCACAGAATCTTTCATCCAACTAAGAGATTGATTCAGTTACAATTTAATTATTTCTCGTTTTCATGTTTCGAGTCCTTTTTTATTTTCTCATTTTTATGTCTGAGCCCATTTTCTTATCCATCATAAATATTTTCGTACAACCTAACACTAAAGTGACTCGGTCTCGATCATCAACCAAAAGACCTGGATATCGTCTCGTGACATTATTAGAAAGAGAGTTTAAAGGATAGGTCTTACCAAGGGTTTGGGGGCGTCGCCGCCGACACCACCACCGAGGGGCGCCGCCGCCGCCAACACCGCCTGCGGCCCTCGTTCCCTCGCCTCCGGCCTCGCTGCCGGCGGTGACGCGGAGCGAGGGTCCGCCTCGATTTTCAGTTTTTCCTGTGTTTTCATAGGGTCTTAATCGAGTCCTAGGTCTAGAGTTTGCTCGCCCTCGATGTTCGGCGGCGGAGTTATTTGGTCAGAGGAGCGTGGCTCCTTTGCGACTTGGTCTTCCTGGCGACGCCGGCGATGAGGAAGCGGTGGCGGCGCCGCGGAATAATTTCTCCCAGTCTCTTCAGTTCTCCGATGGCGATCTGCTTCGACGTCAACGGAGAGGTTGGGGAGAACTCTCTTGGAGTCGAGGGTCGATGCATCATTGTCTTCGTCAGGTGATGATGTTGTTGACTCTTTTAATCTCGAGGAACATGTGCGTCGTGGGTACAGGAGTTGGCCGATGCGCCTGGGAGGCAACGTCGGCTGATTCGCCCAGAAGTAAGTCCTCCTGGCCTCCACCCCGTGGAGTTTGGCTCCGTGCCCGACGACGATTGGTACGCGGTTTCGATAAAATGACGGATGGATCTCTCAAGACTTCGAGGAAGATGAACAAGAGTTGTAAACTTGTAATTTTCCTTTTCGGAAACGGCCGTGCAAAAGGGCCGGTGTAAGGCACTAAGATGAATGTATGTTTCTTATATAAAAAAAAAAAAAAAACCTGGGTCCGTTTTTTCTCTCTGAACCACTATTGTTTTGAATGTTCCTGTCCGCGTGTCCTTTTGTTTCTTTTCCATTTCCTCCGCTCCTTCTATTCGTGACTTTTTTTTCAATTTTTCTCCCCTATTTTTCCAAAATCGGTCAAACACAGGGAGAAAAAAGGAAATTAATGCAGGATTCCAAATACAAATGTAGAGCACAAGGAATAAATATATAAAAAAATGGTAATAAACATGGATTCAACATTCTAATAAAAAAGCAACAGAGATCACATCTTGTAAATCTTTTTTAAATCGAGTCTAACACGATCCTACTGGAGCGAGGTAA
Source organism: Themeda triandra (assembly GCA_018135685.1). Taxonomy (NCBI): domain Eukaryota; kingdom Viridiplantae; phylum Streptophyta; class Magnoliopsida; order Poales; family Poaceae; genus Themeda; species Themeda triandra. Next base: position 529,577 of record JAENPR010000031.1, on the reverse strand, counting down.
ACAAGGAGAAAATATAAAATAAACGACTATAAACAAAATCAGACAACATAAACCTATCATTGACTTGGTGCTATGTCCTGGCATCGCGGTTGCCTGGACTGGGTCCGGCGTAACATCTGCCGAGCTGCTGGCCTACCCCACTGCCCGCATGGTTGAGCCACTACGGCCAGGTCGCCGCCCTGTCGAACTACTCAGAAGATGAAGCGTTGGAATTTCTTTAGTTAATGGTTTGTTCAGTAGGTGAATATGATTATTACCCTGAAGTTCATTGGTCATCAGAAGTAAAGAAGCAGCGGGATTTCTTTAGTTAATGGTATGTTCGGTTCAGTAGGTTCAGATATGGGAAGAACTAATGCATGCAGTACGCCATTCTGGCCAAGCCAGGCAGCCGGTCTTCACAGCCGCTTTGGCTACTGCTGCTGCAGCTGGCTCTCGCGGAAATACTGTGCTAACAGGCAGCAGCTGCTGCGCTTACAGTAAGACGGTATTACTGCTTCATCAAAGAATATAACAATACACTCTACAGTATCCTTTAAGGGTTGTACTTATTTTAAAACACTTTCCACAAAGCGAGATATGATACTGAAGTACCCCAGTTGTCTACATAAAGCGAACAACGGGCACCGTTACTATCCCAGACTGAGCTGTAACAGCTCTTCAATTGAAAAATTTCTGGAAGACCACCAGCGTGCTAAATCTCCCAGCATCCCTATTCACCCTTATTCCGATATTCACCACTACTTGTATATCTGAATTGTTTCTGGCTGTTCCGTAGGGTGCAGCCAAAAGCTTCAGTGTCTGGTACAAAAGCACATGTTACGAGAACAAAAACTGCTTGTGGTTTGTAAAGCCCAAAGTTAAACTTTCAAAAATCATGCCACAGTTCAGCTTGTGATGCATATACTTCAGCAGCAAATTTTGCTTCTTATCAGATATTCACCACTACTTGTTTGTCTGAATTGTTTTCTGGCTGTTCCGCAGGGTGCAGCCAAAAGCTTCTGTGTCTAGTACAACAGCGCATGTCATAAGAACAAAAACTGCTTGTGGTTTGTGAAGCCCAAAGTTAAACTTTCAAGAGATCATGCCACAGCTCAGCTTGTGATGCATAATAACTTCCAGTAGCAAATTTTGCTTGTTGATCATCAATTATAATATATTAATATAGGAAATCTAGAACACAAGGATGCATAAATATGACATCTTCTAGTTATAGGACCTTAGATTATTAACAAAAATGAAAAGAAAATGACTACATCATGTATAACTAAAAGCAAGTTTTAGATAGACCATGTTCATCATCAAAACTGTATCTGCCTGTCATATCCGACAAAACAAATACATATCTAAGGAGATAAGAGTTAATCTACATAGCTGTACAAGAAGAATGAATGACTTTGATACACCAGGGTCACCATCAGGTATTTCAAGTCATGAAAGATGTTGTAATGAACAAAAGTGTGTATTGATCTTCAGGATTGATACAGATTCCAATCCAGGTCAGGTTGTGAAAAAACTTCATAATCCGTGGGACCATCTACAAAGCTATTCACTGTCTGCATCCCTTCTAACAAAGATGGCTGGAAGCGATCGCTTCTAGAAGGAAGCAGCTTATAGAACACTAACATCCCAAGAGTACATATAGCCTGTAGCTTCATTGAGTCACCCTGAACAGCAAAGAAGAGCAGCATTGCAGCAAGGAAGAAGATCACACAGAATTGCATGATGCACAGCACTCTGTCCATCAGCTTCCCATCATTGCCGGCAGGAAACCCTCTAACTCTGTAAACAAACAAGAAGTTGTACTTGTCCACGAGATAACGGTAGCCAAAGTATGCCGCGCCCACAGGAACCACAAGCGGAGCAAACAGGGAGTAGATCATTGTGAGGGCAAATATAGTAATGTCAAAAGCATAGTACTGCGCAAAGTCGAATTTCTGCTTTGGCATATGGAAGCTCCTGTTTAGTGGGTACAGGGAAAGATCATGCCCTTCAATACTATCCAAAAGACCACTGTCTTCTCGCTCAGGCATTAGAGGTGCTGTCAGATTATTAGTTTCTTCACCATTCTGCATGGGTAGGTAGTCCTCATTCTCTTCAGGGACCAACTGTACCATATCATTCTTTCTAAATTTCCTCATTATATGCTTTATCCAAGGGATTGGAGCCAACAGATCAAAAGATATTCCCAGAAAGGTACATGTGATCAGGAAGGCCAGGGAAGAAAGCGACGATCTTGATAAAAAGGACGGGCTTAAATAGCGTTCAATCTGCTTGCAGTCTGGACCATCCAAGTAGCACCGCCCCATGCTAAGAATCCAACTTTCAAGTGATGATTCCACCAGAGCGCGCAATAGGATGAGATTGACAAGGAAGAAGCAAACCATCTTCAGCAATGCAGCCCTCTGCTCCCCTGACACCGTCAGATGGCATTCAAACTTGGAGAAGTAGGATAACACCGATGGGATGATGATATACATGCTCACAAAGATGAGAACATTGGGAAGAAACTGAAAGATTATGGTCCAGAACCAGCTTGAACCTTCAAGCCAGGCAAGCCATGATTTGGCATGATCCATAGCCTCCACATTGATGATCCGTGCCGCGTTTTGCATCCCACTGATGATTGCCAGGGGTGAACTGAAGAACAAGAGCATCAAAATTAGGCATGTGTTGACTGCAATCCTCCTCAGCCGCGACGACATCTTGCTAAGGCCTAGATGATTCCAGTAGATATCTGATGCCGGCGGTGCTCTCTCCACTTTCCATCGGCTTCTCTCGAGCTGGAGCTCCATCACTGGGAAAAACCTGCCAATCGGAGTCTTCTTCCTCTCCATCTTGAAATCCCTTACGGCCTTGTTGGCGGTGTAGACATCCTTAAACACCACAAAGGCTACACCAGCACCAGGGGCGCGCCCTTCCTTATAATCAGATAGCCTGCTTGCGAGCACAAGTTTCTTAGTCTGCAACTTCCTCAATCTCTCCTCATCGGTGAACCCTAGCCTCTCCCCGGCCATTGCCCACAACTCTTTGCATCTTCGCACAAACCAATGCTCCTCTGACTGAACTGCTTGGTTGTCATCAAACAGGTCACGGGCGCCCAACCTTGCCTCCAGCCAAGAGATGCTGTTGCGGACCTTGCCCAATTGGTCGACAAGATACTCCAGCGTGCAGAGATCAAATGGCACGATGACACGGTAAACCTTGCCAGGGTACTTGTGGTCGAAGTAGTCCCTGAGCGGGGTCTTGTCGGCGGCCAGCGTCTTGGGGATCCCCTGGATCATTATGGTGAAGACGGCGACGGAGCTGGAGTTGGGGTCGCTGGGGTTGCCGTTGCCGTCGCGGAAGCGCGTGATGCGCAGCGCGTCCTCCATGCGGGAGATTCCGAGGTGCGCGATGGCGACGACGGCGGCGGTGAGGAGGAGGTGGAGCCAGAGGAGCGGGGACTTCTTGGGGATGTGCGAGATGGTGGTGGCGGCGAACTGGTCGACGATGGTGGCGTCCCCCGCGAGGAGGTTGAGCGGGAGCGCGGCGGCGACGGCGGCGAGGGCGACGGCGGCGAGGATGAGGAAGGAGGCGCGCTCGAAGAGGAGGAACTGGGCGGCGTCGGCGCCGCAGTGGAGCGCGATCTGCGCCGCGGTGGCGTGGTAGACGGCGAGGAGCTTGGCGGCGAGCGCGGAGGGCCCCGGGATGCGGCGGTGGTCGAAGCGGAGCTTGACGAGGAGGAAGAGGAGGACGCAGGAGGCGGCCCCGACGGCGGAGATGTTGATGAGGTACTGGATGCTGCCGTACCACGCCTCCGGGTCCCCGCCGCCGCCGGCGTCCGGCGGCTGCGCGGCCGGGCCCATCGGGGGCGACGCGAGGCGAACCCTAGATTCCGGGGGAGCAGGAGCCCGGCCGCGAAATATTCCGTTCGCCGATGAGGTGCCTTGCCGCGGATCGTGGGCCTGGTCTCGTCGTGGGGGTCGCGTGGGGGCGCGCGGCACGGGCAACCGATCGATCGGGGTGCGGGCGGCCGTGCGGCTGCCTAGATCAGGGGAAGAGGGACCCGTGAACGAGCCGTGTCGTCCAGGTGCGTGACGCGGAGGTGGAGAAGAAGTATTTTTTCGAGCATCTGCGGTGCCGTATTAGCGGATACCTCCGAAACTCGGTGGAACGTGTTTTGGACTTCTAAGTATTTCGTTTATTATTACCCAGGTCAAAACGAGTTTGCTAGTTATTATAAGTTGCACTGTTGTTACTTGCTTATGATTAGCAGCAGATTTCCGTAAGTCTTTTTTTTTTTGAAACTCTCCCCCCGGCCATCAAGGCGCTTAGATAATCAACTCGTAGACAAATCGCGAAGACATAAACCTGGATCAAACTCGGGGAGGGATCGAAGTCTTGGCCCAACTCAACCCACTCGAGGCTAACTCATGTGCACAAGAATTACAAAATCTCGGGATTTTAAGCACCCTAAAGCTATTGAAATTGTCATTACATAAACTTTTTCACGCCAAACTTGTTATTAGCTACGTAATGACTTCTTGATTAGAGTATATATCTCCACGTGTTTGGCATAGTTTACATCCTAAATGATTTTGGCATTAGAAACTTAGCTGTTTCTTACCAATCAAACATTTTAATAGTTTTTTTTATCTGTGAAACCCTTTATATTTTCTTAATATAAAGCATTTTGGGCAATGATCAATGATGCCAATGTTATCATTCAGGTTTCTTCCCCATTTTAGTGTCGCTTTAGCCTCATCAAGATTCAAGAGGCTTCCATTTGTACGAGAAATAAATGCCGTTGTGACAAGTCTTCTCATGCGTGCAAGCAAAATAAAGCAAACATTCCTGTCTTGCCCTGCTCTCTAAGGAAAACAAAATAAAACATGGGAATAAATAAAATAAAAAAGACAAGACAACACTCACCAAACATTAAAATCCACTAAAAGTTGTAACCCGTATTCTGAAAATCGCAAGTGTCATGTCACCTCGTTAGCATTCTCCTTTGTTCGTTTATGATGACCTCAAACCTGATATGCCCATATATATTCTCAAGAAGAAGTCTTACAATAATTAATGGAGAGAGCGTATATATTAATTCTCGCATGAGAGGGAAACAAATGTTAGAGGTTGTTTGGTTCCTGGCCATAGATTGTCACAACTAAGCTTAGGCAAGTGTAGCAAGCCACAAAAGTTGTGGTATAGAATTTTAGAGCTATATTTCAACATGACCATGGGAATCTTGACACACTGTTTTACTCTATGACATGTGGAGCTCAAAAGAAATTTGTCAAGTTTAGTTGTTAACTAAACACTTGCTGACTTGGTCAAACTTGCCTAAGATAATGTGTGACTACCAACCAAACATCCCCTTATAATATGTTGATCTAGTCTACTTTATAAAACACAATTAGCCATGGTACAATATTTTAAAAATATAATTTAACCATTTATTTATTTTAGTATATATTATAAACATATCAAATTTATATCTCAAAGATGTTTTTAATAAGTTATTTTATTAGATATTGTATAAAATGTAAATCTTGACATATGTTCACACCTTGTAAACTAAAAGGCATATATTCCCTAGAGGAACTTTGACAAACAAAAAGTCATATGAAACAGATTTTGACCATTAATCTGTCATACAACATATTTTAAATTTCTAAAAGTATATACAATCTCAAAGTCAATTGAATATAAATCTACTAATATAAGTTGTTTCCTAAACCTACACATGATTTAAACACTTGATAGTTTAAATTTGTCTTGTTCTCCACTAAAAATACGCCTTATTTTCCTAGATGGATGCTTCTCATACTATAAACTTCTCAAGATCACAAATAAGATCAAATATTTTTTATTATCGCTAATGTTATAGTTTATGTGGCACATTTCTAGCAAATCTATACTCTTATAAAGATAAACTCCACTAAAGGAATTCTTTTTATGTTCACATCATTCAATGTGACACTACTAATTGCTCTATCTCTTCATGCAAAAGTGTCCACATCATTCCTTACTAAATTCATATCATCCCTTATTAATTGCAAAACATATCCATGTCATCTCTACCATGTAAAATATTGTAAATCTTTAATCTATTAATATACAAGTCATCTACATACCTATAGTAATACTATGTATATAACATATTTATTTTTCAGAAAATTCCGCAACAACGCGGGGTATACTCCTAGTTATCAACATTACTTAACCCTTTTTAGAACTTCAACGTTACTAATTGTACATCATGCTCGTTTTAGTCTGCTTATCACTCATACTATGGCTTATTCTCTCACAAAATACTGTTTAAACAGCCCCATTGCCCCAGGTTAATTGAAAAAGGAGCAATTCATTCTTTTTAAGGAGAAGAATATTATTTCCAAGTGGCATCCAAAAGGCAATTATTAGAGAAGAATACAATGATGGTCCGTCTTGGAACTTGGAAAGCTTATCCAAACTTGCTGCCAAAAAAGGCCCAAAATTATCCCGTCAGGACAGGAGGGGCCTTGCGGGAAAAAAATCATCCGCCGGCAGAAGCCGACGCGCAGAGCAACAGGGCACACGCACGCCAGACTAGCGGCTCTCCGAGCGAGCGCAGCCGAGGGGAAATAATGGCCACGGCGACGGCCCTCTCCTTCAGCGGCGGCGGCGGCGGCACTCCCCTGCTCCGCGGGCACGCGGCCTTGGCCTCGGGGCGGTGCTGCGCGTTCCCGCGCTCGCGGTGGAGGCCGCCGCGCCTGTCGGCCTCCCGCGCGGACGACTCCTCGCCGGCGCCGTTCGAGATGACGGTGGAGGGCGCGCTCAAGCTGCTCGGCGTCGCCGAGGGCGCGTCCTTCGACGAAATCCTGCGCGCCAAGAACGCCGTCCTCGCCTCCTGCAAGGACGACCAGGACGCCGTCGCCCAGGTCGCCCCCCTACTCGTTTGTTATTCAATTCGCGCCCGCCTTTTGTTACCTTTTGTTGTGTTCAGCCGCTCAGGGGAATAAGGCGATTCTTTATTGCGTCCTTGGTACCTCCGATTGGAGTTGCTAATTTAGTATTAACTTACATCCTGGATCATTCTGGAATGTGTGAAACGATGGGGATTGTTACCATGTATTCTACCTTGTACTCTCCAAATGCAGAAGCAAAATTTGTTTATGAAAGCAATTCGTAAACGAGGTGAAGGATGATGAATTTATAGCTAGTTAGGTTGGTGATGGACTGGCTGTTCATTGGTTCGTGCATTTTGGATGTGTGATGCATCATGCGTGATATCTAAAAGGCTATGCAGTGGCTTAGCTTAACCCTTGAAGAGGTATTGGTCTTTGCATATCCATGGTGGAGATGATCTCACGATCATATATGTATTGCCATATTCTTAGGTAGTAGCGTGTTCCGTAGGTTTGGGAAACAGAGTATAAAAAAATTGGGAACATTGTTTTCGCATGTTCCTAGTGCTGAATTTTTTTATGCAATCTCTATGACATTTTTTTATAGCCTTTCTTGTTCCAATAAACTAGCTCTATTTCCTTCTTGTTTTCTTCTTCAAGTCGTACTCTTGATAACTACACTTGCCTGTGGCTGTTCCTCAGATCCTTCCCTGATTTCTGAACTGTCTATCTCAAGACAGTTTTACAAGTAGTTACGGCTGTTTCTCAAATGAACAGTCATCCAATCTCATACGCTTCTCTGGTGCCATATTTGACTCCCATTTCCTCCTTCATTTCAGGTCGAAGCAGCCTATGACATGCTGCTTATGCAGAGCTTATCACAGCGGAGGGCTGGAAAGGTTGCTAATAACAGCATCCGCTATGCTGATGTTAAATCTGTAAAGAGTGCAGGAGCCGGGACAGTCCCAAAGTGGATGCAGGCAACCATGAAGAATGCACCTATTACATTTGAGACTCCAACTTCAAGCAGCCTGGGCATCCAGTCATGTGTTTATGGTGCACTAATGGTTTTCACCTATGCTAGTGGAAGCTCAACATCTTTGCCATCTTCCTACACTAGCCCTGATGTGCCAGGTTTTATCCTAGCAACAGGATTTGGTGCGTCACTGTATTTCCTGGCAAAGAAAAATATGAACTTAGGTAATTGATCCACCACTTTTACCCTATAGCTGTTTACTTTACGTTGGTACATTTCACCATCTGTATTGGAACCTATATGCCACTGTTTTTAAACCTGCACAATTTCCATTATAGAAGCATAAGAATGTTCCTTTCAAGCTGAAGCTGCAATGGTTCCTAATTCATCTCAACTGTGACATTCAGTCACATCATTCACCTTTTTGCCAATACCCTGATGCAATACCTATGTAAGCGTAAAGTTGTGCATTGTTCACCATATACGAAACCTATATCACTATATGTTCTCTTGCTTTTTGAAGCAGTTTTGTCATGTTAGGTTTCATACAAACTAATACTGCCTATGAACCATTTAATTTATTGGAGACATTTTGTTCTGATATAGTAACAAAACACAGACATTCTACCACAGCACTACTAAGAAAGGTGCCACTTGTCCACCACTTAATCCTTTTTTAACAACCACTTAATCCTTGTTGGCTGTGGTGGTGATTAAGATGAGATTACTCGCATCAGGTTATAATTGACAAAAGGGTGCTATTCCTACCATAATTCAATGCTAGTCGGTCCCATGCGATGTCAGCCCTCTGGATAAGGTGCATGGTTTTCCCAAGATATACACATGTAACCAAGTCAAACACGTGGCATCATCCTTTTGTGTGTCCATTCCTCTGTAGTATGTCCCTAGCTTTGGGTGGCAGTGAGATTTGGTTCAAAGGATAAGGGCTACCGATGAAAATAAAAATAGCTAATTTTAATGGTGCACATAGTATTAGCCCATCAGAAACATATACAGTTATTCAGTTACAGTAATAGAAAGTAGTCAGGTTTCTGGTATACAGAACTACACATGTCTGCAATAATCCTTCAGCACCTTGGCACTATAGTCCTTTATATTTGATCTCAGCCATTTAATGTTAATAGACCATGGAGTTGATTATGAATTGCATGTGTAGATAGAGTGCTGAGTGTTGACAGTGGGTGAGCATGTGGGTTTCGCTGGCATAGAAGTCGAGAAACCCCCTACCTGCTTTTGTGCTTATTATGACATTGTTTGCTTATGGGAGGAAACCTGGTTCAACATTTAGGCTAATGCTGCTCTTCTACCAATTTTCATGTATACATTTAGCATGCAATCAACACTTTCTGTGGTCCTGTATGCAGGTAAGGCTGCATTGATCACTGTTGGGGGACTTGCAGCTGGTGCAACTGTCGGATCTGCAGTGGAGAATTTCCTGCAGGTTGATATCGTGCCCTTTCTTGGCATCCACTCCCCCGCCGTCGTTGTCAGTGAATTTATTCTATTCTCCCAATTGTTGGTATCACTGTTTGTTAGGTAGGATCTGGAATCAAGCTGTCATCCTTGCATGTAATTAACTGAAATGGATCATGTTCAAACTTCAAAAGGGTCAGGGAAATGCTTATTTTCCGCTCAAGATGAAAGCAGCAGTGTATAGCAAACAATACATGGGCATCTCTATCCCTTATAAAGATCACCTGTATCGAGTTCTCTCAAGCTCAATCTCAATCTCAATCTTTCTGAAAGAAGCTTTTATGGATTTTAGAATGTGCAATGTAAATTCTTGGATTAATCATTATCTAAAAAAAATTCTTGGATTAATACTCTCGAGTCTGGAATATAAAGATTCCTGACTGGAGAGACCTTAGCCATTGGGCAGCCCATTTACATGAAGTTTGTATACAGTTACTGCTCTGTTGTCTTTCATATTAAGGCGAGTTTATCAGGTTTGCTGCCCTCTGAGAATGGCTCCAAGTCACATGACTCGAGTTCCTCGTGCATCGATGTTAAACTACAACCTGCTGCATACAACGTGCAAACCTTTTTTTAAAAAACGTTGCATCAACGTACATTACACAGTCAGCATAATCAGTAGTAGCATCTTAACCTCTTGTTTTTTTTTTTTTTTTTTTGTTGTTTTTCCACATATACACTGCGTATAAGGAACATCTTTGCCTCTTTTTTTGTTTAATAATGAACACCTATTGACTTTGGATTGAGCTTGATATTACTCTTGTGGATCACTGTCCCCATGAGATAGCAAAGCTCATTTTTCAAAATAATAATAATAATAAAAAAATAACAAAGCTCGATTCCGTCAGCAAAACAGCTTCACTTATGGCTATCCCCTTTACACTCGTGTCGTGTGCCGACCTGCCAGACTGCCATGAGCCATCAGGGTCACAAAATCGGTCGGCACCGTGTGATTGTTCCTTAAATGTCAAATCAGTGAAGCTGCTACCTGTTCTCGGCGAAATCATGAACCGGATCAAACCTATGAACGGGCAAGCCACGCGTCCAGATCTTCCATTAAAAAAATGTCAAAAGGAAACCCTGCAGCTCAGTACCAACCTTCATGAGAGCAACGTGCTGCTACAACACAACATCAAAAGCTTTGATCGGAACTGGTCAAATCATGCGCCCCCAAACATTATCTTTAGCAGTGAAGCTGCCAGCCTTCATATCAACACGAAAAAAGCGGGGATATGATGGACTATTAGGGAAAACATGTTCTGGACAATTTACAACCACCTGTTTCTCTCAAGGATGAAGAGAAAAGGGATAAGAACAGAGAGAGGGAGAAGAAAAAGAGAAAGGATTTGCGTCACTAACAAATAATCTAATTTTTATACCTCGCTATCAGTACACTAATTACCAGGCGGAGTCTAGACAGTAGTTTTGCAAAGAGCAACAACACAGCAGGTGTAAGTGTAACGCTGGTTTTCATCTCCTACAGATCTGCATTGTGGCTCTTCCTTTCATGAGTAGTAGCAACTTCAGTAGGTGCTGTTCAACTGTGCCGGAGCTGAGAAAGGTGCGAGGGATTTCGCGGGAAGTGTGACACCGCCCCCTCGGATAGAAACTTGTTGGTTTTTGCTCCAGCTTGCTTTGCTCATGGCATTTGAATCCAGGAACACCACAACCACGGTTGTATCGTCATGGAAATGCCTTCTCACACCACGGTCGATCTTCTTGAGGTCTGAATATCTCATTTCCCTCTTCTTGGCAGCTTCTTGCATCGCGGCTTTCACTAGTCTCCGGGCAATCCCCTGGGGGAAAGGAAATTACAACTTCAGAGGAATAAAAGAACACTAGAAAATGAGTGATAGGCTAAAGAAGCTGACAGATCAACCGTTAGAAACTTGAAGGCATTACAACTACAGTTCAATGATGACTGGTTATTGCACAAGAACAAACTAATTAAATATACTTTCACAGGTATCAGGTATGCTTAAGCTTTGGGATCCAGTTATGTAATAGCTTGTGTGCCATAAGTTGTGACTTACATCCAGAGTTTAATTATCTATTTTATTCCAACATTCAGTTTCACTCGATTTATTCAACTTAGTGTATTTTAAAAGCCAAGTCTGCAGTCAATTTTATATATTTCATTACTGCACAAAAGATTGTCACAGTATCACTTAAATTCATCCTTTCAATTTAAGGGAATTGCTATCCAATAAAAGCACAACATAATTCGGGATAGATTCGTCAAAGACCCAATTAGATGGAACGGTATTAAGCCTGAAAGAAAAATGGACTTCAATTCATAGAAATTGTAGCTCAGGAGAAGAAAATATACATTACGGGGACTACTGTGGACAAGGTCAACTGCTTCCTGATTGCTGAGGTGCTCCCATAGACCATCAGAAGCAAATATAACAAACTGATCGTTTGGCTGTATTCGATGTTCAGTAATTTGAGGGTCAGCACTAAGAATCGGCCTCTGGAAGGTTTCTCGAAGCCGAAACTTGCTATGAAGAGGTTCTCTGTTGAATTCTGGTTTCTTTAGATATACATCTCCGATAGATCTTGAGATCTGCAGATATGAACTCACCTCATAAGCAATATCATAGAAAGTATATTGACAAGACTACATGAATAAGAACCAACAATAGAACCTGACGGTGCAAGCTAGTTTGATGGTTTTGTGAACGTAAGAAATAAAAAACAGCAGCACTAAATACATCGTTTTCTCCTGTATATGGTTGGTGCACTCACCTTTCACTAAAGTGAAAGCCTGAACAATGAGGGTTAAGGGGGAGGACAGATAGTATTAGTGAGTGGCATAGTATATTGCACCACAAGTTACATCTTACCATCCACTTAAATTTTGAGATATATGACAAGTATCGCACTGATTATTAACAGCTGATGATGGACCCTATGATGACATAACTATAAAGCGTGCAGACAACTTTAGCTCTAGGAATGAAAACTTACCTGATACCTAACTTATGAGAAATAATGCAGATATAGAAGTCATTATTCGTTCCCCACAAAGAGGAAAGTGGTACTATGATGAGAGCAACAGATGACATCAAAAGTTTTAAAAAATTCAAAGATTAATTGGCTAGACACGTGTACACCATAGAGTGAAAAAAAAATTAGCAACCTGATCTAGGGTACAGATTTTTTGTCTACCTGGATGAGACCCTTCACTCGCCAAACATTGTGTTTGAGAAGCACAATATGTGGATCATCAGGATGTGATGCCTTCAACTCTTGTCTAACTTCCTCATGGCACGCATTGTGCTCCGATGACAACTGCATGGCCACAACCTCTCCAGTTGCCTTAACAAGCCTTCCAAGAACTGCACGTGAGTCGCCCAGGTTTGCAACATAGAGAGTCCCAGCACAGATTACACCAACAAGGCAGCAGGAGCCTACTGAAGCAATCTGAGGCTTGATAGACCATTCCTTGCTTACTAGAGAAAGAAAGCCCTCCTCAGTTGCTTGGAAAGCTTTCCGGATCACGTCCGTTGACACACACTTGTGCTCAGTTGCAAATCCTGGAAAAAACTAGATAGTTTTAATACACTGAACAAATACTAAGAATAAGTAATGTAACATACTCGAGTCAAGACAGTATCAGAAACAAGCTAGATAATTAAATAAATTGGTGTTTCATTTTTCTGATAACCATAATACAACTCCAACTGCCCTTCAATATCCGATCATCATATGCAAGTTTACCAATCAGATCTACCAAACCAGTTATCATTTCTATTCTGAAGGCAATAAGTACAAATGCACTTTTTGAGACAGAGTCAGCATCATCATCATGCTAATGGTTGTAGAAATGCGACCCATAATCAAAGCAACACAGAAAAAGTTGGGCCTTGATCATTGCTTCATCATCAGTATCTCTAAAAACTAAGCAGCCAAAAAAAGAGAGAGAAAGAGAGGAATCATGAATGAATCAGTAGTAACTTTGCCATATCGAGAGTCCTTACTCCTGAGATGGTTGAAGAGGTGGTCATTGATGAACCGGGATGTCTCCGGGCCGCCATGGCCATCATAGACGCCGACGAAGGTGCCCTGCGGTCCGGGGTCAGCGAGGGAGAGCGATCCGGACTCCACCTGGCTCTGGTCCTCGAGCAGCTGGTTGGCCTGCACCACGGCCATGGAGAAGTCCCCGGTGACGAGCTGGCCGGCGTCCTTGTACCAGAGGAGACCGTCCTGCCGGCCGGCGGCGTCGGAGCCCTTGCCCCGGTGCCCGGCACGGGATCGCGGGCCCCAGCAGGAGCTGAAGTAGTCCATCACCGCGGCCAGCATCCCTCATCTCATCGCCGTCCCCTCCACGCGGTTTCTTGACGGTATCCTCAAGGGAAGGGACCCAGCTCGGTCGTATACTCTTATCTCCACCGCCCTTTCAACCTCTTATTACTTCCTCCCTCCCCCTGCGCAACCGAAACAAAACAGATGCAATCAAATCAAAGCGGGTTAGGAAAGTCAATAATTATTGTGCGGGCGTGAGCTGGTGGATCGTGTGCTCGGATCATCAAAGAAAACTTGCGGCCAACTCATTATCTCGTATGCACCAAGCATCGTCCAGTGTAGGCAGCATAAACAGATCAAGAGGCAACACTTGAAGCTTAACAATCGGAGCTAAGACTGCGCGATTACTCCAGTGATTAACGGACAGTTTGGTAATGGTGGGCGGATGGCGAGGGGGAAGAAAAAGGGGCTCACCTTTTCCCTGAGAACTCCCCTGTCGAGTTCGTGCTCGGATTCCTGGAATCCACCGAGCAGGTGCCTCAGATCTGGAGAGCAATCAAAGCCCGGGTACGCCAACAGCAAGGATTAGTTGGACTGGCGGCTGCTCGCCGGGATCAAAGAGAATCAAGCTAAGAAAGAAGCTGGATAAAAAATTCTCCTTTTGCCCCCCACCTTGAGCTCCCTCTCTTTCACTCTCCCGGCAGCCGGCAGGCGGCTCTGCCCAATCTATATGTTGAAGAGCCTCAGCTTGGAGGTCTCTCCTCCTCTCTGATGCAGAGACTAGTCTGCGCCCAGGTGAGCACAAGAGCAAATCCAAGAAGACAAAAAATACCCAATAAAAGAAGGGGGGAAGCAACAAGAGAGGAGGACGGAGGGAGGGAGAGGTCAGAGCCAGCAAGGCAGGGCGCAGGGATGGGCTCTACCAATCCTAATTTGTGTGTGGACTGGTGGTGGCGTAGGGCCTTTGTTCGGTTCGGTCCCTAAAATCAGTTTCCACATTGGATTCACCCACTGCAAACAAAAGCACCTTTTTTTAATGCCCTTCTTATTTTGGTTGGTGATCATGCTGGGAGTATTAATTTTGCAGTGCCATAATAATACTCCTCGTGACTCTTGGAATGTACTCCAACATATAGTTCAGAGGCTCTTTTAACAAATATTGCAGGAAATCGGATGTTGGGGTGACTTATGAATTTCATAGATTATTGCACAAAATCATATGCATTCCAACATGGCAACATATTTGCTATGTTCTTTTTTACGTTCTATATTAACTTTGTATTAATTCAAATATTTCTAATTTTAACCATTAGCAGTTTTTGTTTCTCTTTTCACATTTCTCTGTACTTCGGGTCCTTTATAGCTAGAAAAATGTTTAAACCAATACAAATTACAAAAGGTATAAAAAACCAATACAAATTACAAAAGGTATAATTATCCCAGCCATTGAAGTTCATAAACAGGTGCTCCAGCTCGACTATAGCATAAGAAAACCGTCTCTAGCTCTAGCAAAAAAAATAACTGGGGAAGAGCGAGAGAAGCTGCAGTTTTGGGGCTTCTCTCAACTCCGTTCTGTAGCCAGAAGACTTATCTAAATGGAGCCGAAATAGTCCGCAGGGTTGTTTCTGATCTAGTATTTACAAGGCTGCATATAACTTGAGAGTATCTTGAGATGTAATGTTGTTTCTTTAAGCGGTCAAAAGGTTGCTTTCTTATAGTACTATGCTATTGACTATATTTGAAAGGCTTCCTTACTACACATATTAGAAGGGCAAACATGTGCTTCCATCTTTTAGCACAGACAAGAAATTTCATAGGCTCTAATAATTAGGTTAAAGGGCGGCTTTCTATACTATGATATGATGATGCTACCGATAACTTCCTTGCACATTTCGGGAACGGCAAAATCGGTGGATCCATCTTTTAGCAAGCAACAAACAAATCTCACATACATATATAGGCTCTAAAACAGCTTGTAGTTACAACTGAACCATCCCGTGTCATTTCGTGGCACTTGCTGCTGCTGACTGTAAAAAGAGAGCTTAGCTAGCCGGGATATGCATGGTTATTCAATATTGGATTTTGCTGGAATGCATCATGCATGAGAGTTGGATCGGAAGATGCCAAACGACATGACAAGGGCGTGCACGCAATGGTGACTCGCTCCGCGCCAGGAGCCCAGGACAGAAGAGGGCCGCGGGGGCCTTGGCCTTTGGGGACGGACGTATCAGACAGAGGTTGTGCGCAGCGGTCCCTATCGCATTTCCCTTTGTACAATTGTACTACCCTCCTACCCCGTTCTGTTGTTGGAAATCTTTCTCGCTGAAAAACAAGCCCAAAAATCATTCGCGAGCAGCGAGCTCATCTGAGTGACAGAGAGTGAGTGGTTGCACTTGACAGAGTGAGTAGTTGCACTCAGCACGGTGGCGCGCTCCACTTCATGCGGACTGCATGATGACCTGCCGTGTGCCCTGCCCAGATTCCACCACTTCCAGAGCCAGCCGTATCGCCTCAGCTATTACTTGGGTTACGGTACGTGCTGCCGTGCACGCCAGTGTTGCAAAGAGCTAAAAGTTCATTGTTGGTTTTGTTGACGTAGATGCACGTAGCGGACTGCAGATACATTTTTGAACTAGACTAGCTTGGAGGAACAAATTTGCATTGGGCAGCACTAGCACGAGCGGCGTTCCGTTTCTGGAGCTGGCCATTGTTAGCTTATTAGATCTGGGGATCGATCGTGACGTGCTAGTGACATGTTTTCTGTTACTACCTCCAATTCAGGGTGGGCTTATAAAGATGGAATGATGGTGTTTGCAGAAAAGTCTAGAAGCGAGATGGCCGCCATTATTCGCGGAAAACAACAAGTTGTGCTCTCGGGGGCAACGCGCGTTTAGATGTGTGTATACGCGACCCCATTTTGCACTGCATGTCGTCGTTTAGCAGCCACTGCGATCATCAGCGTAAGGCGGCAGTGTAGTTTTTTCCCTAGTTTCATACGCGCGCTACTTAGTACTGTACATATTACAGTCAATTGCTACCAACCGACTACGTTTAAAATAGTTGCTGGTATCAATTATCAAAACGCAAAACATTTAGTACAATTCATCGTGACTTGTTCGCAGCTTTTTTTTTTTCAACCACGTTTCCTAGAAAATTGCTGTCAGTCCGGGCGTTCGTCATGGGGAAAGCTGCTCTACAGTTTTCTTTTCAACCACCTTGTTAAGGATGGCTGGAGTCTTTGATAGCAGCTTGTGTTTGAGTGGATCAAGCCTCCAGCTTATCTAGCCTAGTACTATATCTAGGTCCGCACAAGGCAGAACGACGTATCACCCACTAATCACATCACGAAGTCAAAAACCCAACCTTGCGTTGTCAAATCTTGTGGAGTTGTGGTTACTCGATCAGTGGAGCCACTCTGGGTGGTGATCGATATCGAGCTAGCGCGACTAAAGATTGACGGGGGCCGGCGGCGAGACGATTAGACGAAGGCACGCAGTAAAGTAAAGGTAATAGTATAATAAAGCGGTGGATCGACGCGGACACGACGGTGAGTTGCGTTGCGTGCGTCGGTCAGCACGGCGATGACACGCTCCCCGCACCGGGGGCGGCGTACGTGCCGGTCTCGCCGGGGGTCAATGCGGATGCGGCCGGGGTGGAACGAAAAGGCAAGCGAAAATGCGTGGGATTTGATGGCGAGAGCGACCAGATTAGGTCGTGAGTCGTGACAGTGCGGCGTGGTCCACCACCGGCCCACCCCACACTCATGCATGCAAGACAGCAAGAGCATGACAGCACCCAACGGACGCCCGGCACGGCACTAGTCCAACCCCGCTCGCGACTCTGGTGGACTCGATCGTGCTCGTGCATGCCGGCCCCAGCCGGCGAACGGACGAACGGACGGATGGTTGGGCGGGCGACTGGCTGGCCTGGCCTAATCGCGCAACTAGCCGACTACGCGCGTGTCGAGCGCCGGCCCGGGTGGGGGTCGGGGTGCCGCCGCGCCGCGACGAGGTGCCTCTGCCTGCCGGGGTTGGTGGTGCTGGCGGCATTCCATTTCGCTCCGCGCGGGGTCGGACGGACCGGCACGGTGTCGTATTTGCATGTACGGAGTGCCGGCCGTCCGTCCGTCGACGCCGGGACCGGCACTTCCGCCGGGTGCATGAGCGATCGATGGCGATGCCGCGGGGTGCCCTACACCGGCTCCGGCTGCCGCCGCTACCGGCCACGGCGCCAGCCTGACCCGCGCGAGTAGGCCGTCGACCAGTCATATAACTCACGTACCGACGGACGTAGGGCTCGCGTTGTCACGTCCGTCCATGTAAAACGTGCGTGCGCTGGAGACGAGACGAGACGATCGCGAGACACGGCGACAGGGGGGCGCGCATGCGCTGTTCCGCTTTCTCGGCCGCTCACGGACGCTGGACCCGGCGGCCGACCTGCCGGCGGCCCGGCCCCACCCGGCCATCCCCACGGCGGATCACCGGCCCCTGCTCCGGTCTGCGTCCGGCACGGGTGGGTACTCGTCGTGAGCGTGGCTGGCTCACTGGCTGGCCTTGTGTGGGCCTGTGGCCTCGCTGTGACTTGTTGCCAGCAGGTGTCCTACAGATTCACCTTGCCGTGGCATGGATGGACGGACGCGCATAGGGCCAGGTAGTCCTAGGCTCCTAGCGACGGATGCCGGCCGAGGTGCAATGCAAGGCTGGAACACTGGACGCTGCAGAGAGACCAGCCGAGCACGCACTCCAACTTTTGGCCTTGGCCCATGGCAACCGCCTCCACGCTGCGGGGCCCCAGCCCGGGCCGTCCAGTACGAGGAGCGGTTCTGTAAATACCGATTACGATCACGTGCTTGGACGTCACATTGCTTTGCTGGTAGTGTCATCTCTTTCCTAAGCTTTGCTGTGGTTGTTTGTTGGTGGCGAAACTGGATATCCATTGGCAAGATTCTGTTTAGAATACCTCCTCCGCTCCTCGTACTTTTCAGCTCCTTCTAACGCGAGTACTATAGCGCTCGTGTTCGCGATTGAGGCTGTTTTTGTCTCATCATTTCTAAATCACCAGCGAAACCCATTGTTTTTATATTATGGTTCCTCGTGAAACCTTATTGCGAAAACTAGAACAAGAACCTTCAAAAACAGGCACAAAGTTGCTCATCTCACAAGGGGATGTTAGCGGTCTTGCCATGTTCACTTGAACTAGTCTCAACTTGTTTCGGCATATTCTCTCTCGCACAAAATACTATTGAATCAATCGAGATCAACAAAAGAACCATACCAGCCGAAATTATGGTGGATCATACGTCAAATGAGACGTCGACCATTGTAGAAACCCTTACACACTGTTGAAAGGAAAATGTGTTCCTAACCAGTGGCAGGTCCAGAGGGGGGCTGTCGGGGCTACAGCACACAATGTAATGAGCCAATTTCTTCGTTAAATTACTGGCTTACTAGCCCTAAATCTTCATGGTTTAGCCCCTCGTTCCTTATCCTAAATCCGCCAGTGTTCCTAAACAACTAAACGAAATTATGGGCAGTGGGCTACGTCGCACGAGTCATATTCAGTGGCTTTAGTCTTTTGGTCACTCAAAATGGAATCAGTGGCGGATCCGACCAAGGGGATCTAAACAATGTTACAAGACTAAAAATTATCCTGATTATATATTAATAACAGACAAAAACATAGAAATTATACTAATTATATACTAATGATAGATAAAAAAATAAAAAATACACTAACCATATATTAATTATAGACAAAAATAAAAATATGTTACCTGTTTTTGTGGCCAGCACCCCGTGGATCCGCCGATGAATGGAATGGAACGTAGTACTACAGTAACGGGTCAGGGAGTGACACCCTGGGAGCACTGCTCGGAGGCACTTTCCACGAACCCGCCGGCACGTCCGAGCGCCGGCCGGCAGAGACGACGAGCATGGGTGTGTGGTCGGGTTGGCATGGGTGATGGAACGAGGGGTGGACAAACCCATGGCACGGCGCTGTCTTACGGCATTGACCTACCCTACCCGACTAGCGCTAGCTCCTTGGTGCCTGGCTTGTTGGCTCATTGGCTGTTTGCTGCTAGAAAAAGGCGCATGCATGGCTGTTCGCTACTACTAGAAAAAGGCGCATGCATGAGTGCATGACCATAGCACGGTGCCTCGCTACGTTGTCCGTGAGGTCAGCACCGGGCGGGCAGCGCACCGAGTCCACACGCAACGCATTCGATCCGGAGAGCGAGACGGACGACGTTGGCGTGGCCGGTCTCCGTTGACGACGGTGGCATCTCGTCAAACCTTTTCTCGCCGGAATACGATGCAGGTTGATTTTTCACCAGCAGGCAGCAGCCAGACTTGACTGTCGCTGCTTGCAGCAGCCAAAATTGTTTCGTGCAGACAGCTCGGTGGGCTACGGCATATTACAGTACCGTGGTACGTGTGGCGGTGATCGGACCGCCGGACTTCCGCACGCAGTTTTTCCTCACGTGACTGAATAATTTGAACTAGTATTATTCCTGTGTTTACAGAGTACAGTGAGTTTTAAGACATTAGTTCAATCGGCCTCCAACCAAATATACATTTTCAGGCTGCAAAAAACATCAAAATTTTGAATTCACCCAAAAAAAACATCAAAATTTTGTACAATCACAGCACAAATCAAATTCTAGTTAATCCTACAATGTTTTTTCTTAGACAACTCAGCCACGCTTACAATCAAACACGCCCTCAGCTATTACGTGTTTTGCACGAACCCGCCGGCAGAGACGATGGGCATGGGTGATGGACAAATCGATGATGGCAGGGCGCTGCCTTAGGCTAGTCTCAATGGGATGTTTGATCTCACAGTTTCAAAAAACATGAAATTGTAGATGAAATGGTTATCTCTCTCAATGCACCGTTTCATTACACGGCTTCACATGCTATTTTTAGCTCCATGGGTCCCACCCTCTCTCTTCTCCATAGTTTTACTTCTCTATTTTTAGCCCATGAAACAATTCAGCCGTCTCAATGGAAGTTTCACGAGTTTCACACAGTTTCCTAGTGGTTGGAAACAGCGCTCACGCGTTTCACCGGGATGAAACGTTTTCCTTCTCTCTTCTCTCCATTTCATGCAAAGATTCTCTTTCAGCTGATGTGGCGCCCTATTTAATGTGCATGACACGTCCATGAAATCCCCATTGAGACTAGCCTTACAGCATTGACCTACCAGCGCTACCTAGATTGATGTGGTGCTTGGCTAGTTGGCTGCTTTGCCACGTTGTCCATGAGGTCAGCATCGCACCGGGCCGGCAGCGTGGCGGGTCCGCAGGCCGCACCGCACGTAATCGATCCGAGCCCAAACCAAATTGCACTAGGCATGTAGTATGCGTTGACGACGACGAGCGGGATCGCTAGTTTTGAGTTTTGACTTTTGACCAGCAGGAGCACACCCTGCATCAGGCATCGCATGCATGCCGCCGTGAGCGTCTTCTTCTCGTCAACCTTTACCCTGAAGGCGATCTCGATCTGGCGACGCAGGTGGGTGGTTTTCACCGGCAGCCAGCGCTTGACCGGTGCGGACAGCCGGACAGCTCTGGCACACTACAGTACAGTAGTGTACGTGTGATAGGGGTCGGACCGCGGACTTCCGATCCGCACGAAGTTTTTTCTCACGTGACGAGAACATGGACTCCTTAAGCATGCCACTCGCACTTGGTGTCTCCGAATCACGCTGACCTTACTACATGGCACCTCTAACGGAGAGCACAACTCTAACCTTTTCTAGATGTGTGCGGGCATATTTGTCAAATGCTACGCAGATACGTATGTACACAGAGTATTTTTACAAAGCTATCCATTCCTGTACGAGAGGTGGCGCTAGCTGTACACAGTAAATAAAGACAAATGACGAGTCGTGAATCCGTCGGCCGGGGCGGCTTAATTCTGGACGGTCGTCGACGTACGCGATGTGATCGATACCAACCAAGGCCGGATCTGGATGGAACGTACTAGCTCGTGCCTGCGTACAGACTGTTGTGCCTATACTGTACGTGGCATGGCCGGTGTGCCTGCGCGGGCACACACGAGAGTACAAACAGACAGCGGGTCGCGAGGGAATCTTGTCCGTCGACAGACGTACTGTACTGTACGTGGCCTGGCAGAGTGCAGTCACGGTCGACGACGTACTGTACGTCGTCTACGCTTTCGCCTTGCTGCCGGCCGGCCTTCCAGGCTGGTGGTGACGCCGAGAAAGCCTGCCCTGCATTACCGCCGGGCACCAGCTTGCAAACAGAATCGGACAACGACGTGACGACCGGCGGCCACCGTCCATAGGCACTGTACTGTACTACTACTGTATGAGTGTGCGTGCGTGCGTGTGAACTGTGTTAGGCAGCCTAGGTGGAGCTGGATCGAAAGGAATTTAAATTGCCATCAGCATCACCGAGTGTTGTCACCAGAGGAGAAGGCCATCCGGCGAAACCGCACGGGATGACACGGTGCGCTCCCCGTCTAGGTAGCTCGAATGCTCAAATAAAAAAAAAAACACGAATGCACGATCGATGATGGCCATCGGCCCGGCCAGGCCGTGGTGGTCCGTTCAGCTAGCAGCCCCCTCGTTGCCCTTTCGTTGGCTGCGGCAGGGACAGAGGCCGACGAGTACAGTCAGCGTTGCATGCAATCGTCGCGCGCTGTCAACCCCACACGGCCACGTAGCAGGCACGGGCGCAGGGCGGCAAGCTCTGGCAGTAGCCCGGCGCCCACCGAGCTGCACAATTGGGCAATTGGGACGTCTCAGTTGCAGGATGGGCACGCACGCACGGTGTGACTTGTGATGAGAAGCAACTAGTAGCAAGCTAGGATATCAGGGTCGTTCCTCTGCTTTCCGACATCTCCTGTTTGTTGCCAAGCACCATCCCTTTCGTACAGCTGTGGGTAGGGACTCGGAGCCGGATCGCTTTTCTGCCGACTTGGCGCCGCCGCCGATCGCTGTGATGATCATCAACTATGTTCAGCAGCCGATTACACAGTTGCCTCGCTAATCGCTGCCGTCGTCGATCGCCCTGCATGGACGGATGGATGCAGCGGCGCCATGGCGGTCGATAAGAGACAATGACACACCGCCAGTGTCGAAAAAAAGAGACAATGACACCGCCGCTCGTACCGCTAATTTCTTCCACGCATGGAACCGGCAAGGCGGCAAGCAGACACGTGCGACGACGCTCCCATACATCACGTGCTTAGTACGCACGCGATCGACCTGCTCGAGTCCCGGCCGCCATTGGCGTGGCGGCGTACGTAGAAAATAAGTTCCGTCATGACTTGTGGTCTTTTGGTTTTAATCAAAGTCTGGGCGCGCTATGCCCTCAAACTCGAAAAAAAAAAGTTCTGTCGTCTCTCGTGATCTCGTCCTCGTCGTCTGATCTCTCGTGATCTCGTCCTAGAATACCAGTACTACGTGTGCCTCGATCCCTCCTCCTATGTATACTTTGTCAACTCCCGCTGCTTATACACCGAATACACGATATAGAAATAAACCCACTTGCTGAATCATCAAAAAGAAATAACCCACCCGCTCATGCTGTCACGCACGCACTGCTGAATGCTGATACATCCGCCACATGTGCATTGCACCGTGCGTGACCGTTTCCCTGAGCAAAGATGTGTATTGTATTATTGATATGATGACCTCGTGAGATCTGACAATTTGATAAGTGCACAGGATTAATATTCGCGATGCATATGCATCCATATGCATAAGCATGGCTGATAAAGCTGCAAAAGTCAACAGCTAGCGATACCGCATCTACACATAGTACTCCGTACTTATCTACACATAAGCAAGCAGCAGCAAGCCGGGGGATCAATGAACACACATCGGACCCTAGCTAGCTAGAACTTTGTATTCCAAGTCATAATACCATTTTTCACTGGTAACTTGTAAGACGATGTTCACTAACATTTGAGAAATCCATGATGATTCTCTCTGTTAATCTCAGAAGATCTGTCAGCGTGGTCTTTAATTTGAAGGTGCTAAATATATAGAAGTAGAATGTGTGTGTATCTTCGCAGAGGTGAGTACACGCACCAGGTGCGACGGGCCCTGACGACGAGAATCAGATCGACATTTGCACGCGCAAATACACACATAAAACGATAAGGAAAGGAAAGGTGAAAGGATCACAGAGGAAAACATATATAGTACGGTCTAGGAATCAGGGAGTAGATTCAAGAAAGAGAATAGCCAGAGTGTTATGCTCCACCTGTCTACCAGTTGTTACTTTTTTTCGGATTGATTTCAAGTTTTCGACTGATTCAATAATATTCAATGAGAGAATGAGTTGGAAACAAGCTGAGACTAGTTCAAATGAACAGGGGGACTGCCCTGCTCCTGCCACCGCTAAGGTCCAAATGTCAAAATGAACCGAGAAAAAGCTTTGGCCACATATGCATATTCAAGATCCTAGCTATGGAGAGCTATGGGTGAGAGCGCGGAGCCCCGCCCCCCGGGCGACACCGGCGATCCCGCCGGCGACTCGTCCCCTGCCCTCCTCCCACCTCCACCGAACCCCCAGGAATCCCGGCCACACGCCACAGCCTCCGGTGAGGAGCGCCCCGCTCCTCCGCCGCCACCAGCAACTTCAGCGGCGGGCGCCCTCGCCAATGGCGTGAAGCACCCCGGCGATGGCCCCCCGCGCGGGCCGACCGCGACCACTCCGCGACACTCCCAGGTACGCGCTGCAGCACCCGCCGCCAGACCAGGCATCTCTTTCCAAAACGCTCTCCTCCACGACTTCTTCTCCACCGCCGCGCCTAGCCTCCTCGGCGTCCGCGCTCCTGCTCCGGCCACCATCTGGGTTACCCCAGAGCTGCCGGTTGAGCTGAACCGCTTCCAAGTGGGAAACCTTCTCTCCTACCACCTCGCTGCGCCGCCGGTCTGCCTCCGAGCTCGGCACGTCTCAGGCTTCCTGTTCGCCGCCGGCGTCGCGAGCTCGTCGGTCGCCGCCATCATAGCCGTTAGGGGCCGATTTGAACTTGGTCAACTGGCTGTGTGGGTCCACCCCACCAGGGATGACGCGGTCCGCGCCGCTAGTCGCCTGGCTGCGATGGCCGCCTATCGCCGCCTGACCCTCTCGCCCTCCGCTCACTGTGCCCCAACCCGTCACGTGGATGGAAGGATCTCGTCTGCCGCGCCAATCTTGGGCAGACCCCCCGCCTCGACTGCCCCCAATATTTTCCGACAGAAAGGCAATGATGCCCCTGACGCCAAATCGATCGATGGCAAGGATCTTCGCCTGCAGGGGGAAAGTGCGTCAGCGCCGCGCGCTGCGCCTCGAAGACGCCCCCCTTACGTACTCCTCCTCTCATCCCCATCCTCATCCGCTCTTCTCCCTTCTCCCGACGCGAGCTCGCCCACGGCACCTCCCGGCAGGGACGCGACCCGCATTAAAACCCCGACTGCCGAGCCGGCTCCGCCCCTCCCTCTCTCCTCTTCTCCGGCTGCCACGCCTCCTCCTCTCTCTCCCCTTGACGCGACGGAGCGCACTACCGGTGAGGAGGCCTACCCAAACCCTAGCTCTAGCCCGGGGTGCGGCACGCCGCCGCCTGCGCCGCCTGCCAAAATCTCATCCTCTGCGGCGGATGACGATACGCCGTGCGCATCGACGAGCGAGCTCATCGGTCCTGGCGCCTCGCCGTTCAAAGATGCCCTGCTCTCCCCGGCGCGCCCCGTCCATAAAACCCCTTCTCCTCCTCGCCCCTTCCGCATCCCCCCCCAACTCCTGCCTCCGGTGCTTCGCCACCGATCACCTCGTCCGCGCCTGCCGCGAGCCCGTCCACTGCCGCCAGTGCGGCGCCAACTGCCATATGGCTCACCATTGTCGCTCCTCCTCCTGGCCGCCGCGCCCGCCGACCCCGTGGCCCTCTCGTGCACGGGTGTCCGGGGGTTCGAGTCCCCCCATCTCCCCTTCACCCCACCCTCCGCCACCCCCATTGTCTCCCCCACTCGCTCCTCGCCTTCTACCATCCTGCCCCTCGTTGCTCCCACGTCCCCGGGCTCACCGGAGGAACGCCCCGCTCTGCCACCCCCCTCTCCCCGGCGCCTCTCTCCGGTATCCTTGTCCACCGAGGATGAGTACTCGGAGTTCCCGGTCCCCTCCGACAACAACACTGAGGGCCGGGACGAGTACTCGGAGTTCACGATCCACTCCGACTCCAACACGGGGGACCGTGACACCGGCGAGGAGGAGGAGGAGGTGGACTCGGACGGCTCGCCGTTCCGCTCGTCCACACCGGTGAGCGACGGTGGCGGGGCGGCGGCGATCGTCTGGATGCCGCCGGGGGACATGGAACGCACCTGGCGCACAGCGTACGCCTTCATCAGCGCCGACGGCCCCACGGACCTCCCCGGCCCCTTCATCCTGGGCGCCGTCTACGGGGTCGCGCCCGACCTCCACTTCCGCATGTTCCCGTCCTCGATCGGGAACATGCTCCTGCGCTTCGACTCCAAGGCCGATCGTGACTGGCTCACCGATCTTGGCTCCATCCTGCACGAGGGGGCGCGCCTCACCCTAGTCCGCGCCGAGGCCACGGCCAACCGCTTCACCATCGATCTCCCTTGGCTGGCAGCCGTGTCGGCCGCGGCTTTCCCCGACGAGCACTGGACGCCGATGGGGATCATGGCCGGGCTCCGGGCGCTGGGCGATGTGGTGGAGGTCGACGAGCTCTGCCTCAACGACGAGAACTACTCCGCCCTGCGCGCCGTCGTGGCCAGAGCGTCGGCGGACGCTCCTCCGGCGCGCGTCTGGATCGGCGGGGACAGCAGCGGCCCCCAGGGGAGCCTGCTAGGGGCTTCCTTCGACGTCACCACCCTGCGCGTCTGGCCGAGGGCGGACCAGCTTGATGCGCGCGGCAACCTGCCCCCGTTCTTCCCCCGCCCGCCACGTGGCGGGAACGGCCAGGGTGGAGCACCTGGGTACGCCGCGGGATCTTCCTTCTTCGGCCCGGTGCTGCACGGTGCTCCCGTGGGACCGCCGGGCAGCGCCTTCTACTACTACCCTGGAGTCGGACCAGGGGGCTTCTTTGGGTCAGTCCGCGCGCCTCTCCTCCCCCCTCCCCCCGTTTCCTATTCTCATAAACTTCCCCCCTGTTTCTCCCAGGTTGTCGCGCGCCACCAGAGAGGCACCGCTTGCCCTGCCCTGGCACGCTGGCACGGACGAAGGGCCACGGGCGCCTCCGCCTTCTCCCGAGGATGGTCGCGCCACCCCGGAGACCCTGCCGCAGTGCCACTCCCTGCCACGTCGTGGACGCCGCCCGCCAGCCCCGGCCACACAGCGCACCAACTCCCGCCTCGCCGCCATGGCGCGCGGCAACCTCATGCCGGTGGCTGCCAAGGCGAGCCACCTCAGGGCGCTCAGGGACGGGCTGGCGTCGTGCTCCGTCTCCCTCAAGAAGCAGGTGGCCGGCCGCAAGCTGATCAAGCGGAAGAGGCCGCTGGGGGCGCTCGACCTCAGCCGTCTAGCCAAGGCGGCCGGCGTCCGGTGCGCTGGGCGCGCTGCCACTGCGGTGGCGGAGCCGGAGCCTACCGGGGTCCCATGTTAGAGCGGCCCATGGAGCGCCGCCTACCCTTGTCTCCTCCCAGAGCAAGGGCTCCGTGCACCAACCTCCTCCCCCCGGTAGTGACTTGCCTGTCCGCGTGCAGGACATTTTCAGCGCCCGCTCCGGCTGCGTCCGTGATGGTGGCTACCGTGAGGTTGGCGCCGCCTCCTCCTTGTATGTTTTCCTTTATCAGCTTGATCGGGCGACCTGACATGGCCGCCCTATGTACTTTCTTAGGCGCCGTACCTTTTGCGCAATGAATCAATCCGCAATGAATCAATCCAGCTTTGCCTACTCTATTCTCTCATGGAATGTTCGCGGCCTTGGCCAGCCGCCCAAATGCGATGCTGTCCGGGACACGATCACCCTCGCCGCCCCCCACGTTGCTTGCATCCAGGAGTCCAAACTAAGCTCAATTGACTCCTCCAAGAGCAAAGCGTTCCTTCCTCTCTACCTCAGCGAGTTCGAATACGTGCCGGCCGACGGGTCCCGGGGTGGAATTGTCACGGCATGGAACCCAGGCGTCCTCGCCGCCGGCGCACCCATCCGCCGCGACTTCTCCCTCTCCCTCCAGCTCACCTCCACCACCTCAACCTACTCCTTCCTCCTCACCAACGTCTATGCCCCGGCCGATCACCGGGAAACGGACGCCTTCCTCGCTGAGATCGCCTCCCTTGCGCCGGCCGACGACGAGCCCTGGCTCATCTTCGGCGACTTCAATCTCACAAGGGAGCCGGGAGACAAAAACACCGCCTCCTTCAATTGGGCCTCCTGGAGATTCCTCTTCTGGACCGAATGTTCACCTGGACCAACAAACGGGCCTCGCCTACCCTGGCCAGGCTGGATCGGGTGCTAGTCAATGTGGGCTTTGCGGGGGCCTTTCCCAACGCCACGCTAACCTCTCGCCTGGGCCAAGCATCCGACCACACCCCTCTCTCACTCACCATCCCCACAACCATTCCGAAAGCCCAGCGATTCAGATTTGAAAACGCTTGGCTCCGCGACCCCGCCTTCCTCCCCTCCATCCTTCCCGCCTGGTCGAGCGAACGGGAGGCCGCAGACGCTGCTGGCGAGCTAGTGGCCAGGGTCAAGGCAGTCCGCCGGCATCCAGAGCCTGGGCTCGCAAGCGCTATGCCCGCCCTGAAGTTTTCCATAACGCATCTTTCGTTGTGCTTTTACTTGATCTCTATGAGGAGCACCGGGTCCTCTCTGCAAGTGAACGCCGTCTGCGCCAGCTCTGCCGCGACAAGATCGACCTCCTGGTGGCGCAACGCGCCGCGTACTGGAAGCAGCGTGGCAAGTGTCGCGCCCTCAAGGAGGGTGACTCCAACACGAGGTACTTCCACGCCAAAGCGTCGGCCCGGGCTCGCCGCAACAACATTAGAGCCCAGGACGTGGACGGCGTGCTGGTGGCGCACGATGACAAGGTGGCTGCCCTCACCGCCTACTACACCAGCATACTGGGCGTGGAGGCGGCCACCTCCCCCACCATTGACGTCGAGGCCCTGTACGCCGAGGCACCACGGGTGGACGCGGAGCCGCTCATCGCGCCGTTCACCGTGGCCGAGGCGCACGCGGCGGTGCACGCCATGGCGTCCGACAGCGCCCCCGGGCCCGACGGCGTAGGCCCTGGGTTCTACAAATCGGCGTGGGGGACAACAAAGGAGGCGGTGATGCGGTTCCTCACAGACTTCCACGCCGGCAGGGTTGACCTTCAGCGGATCAACAGAGCGCTGATAGTGCTCATCCCCAAGAAAGAGGCCGCGGTGAAGCCCGGGGATTTTCGCCCCGTGTCTCTGCAGAATTGCCCTGTGAAGATCCTGACCAAGTCCCTCACGTCAAGGCTCCAGTCCCAAATCGCGAAGATCATCGATCCCGATCAAACGGGCTTCATCAAGGGGAGGTCGATCTGTGAAAATTTCATCCTTGCCACGGAGCTCGTGCAATTATGCCATAAGAGGAAGGCCAAAACACTCGTGCTGAAGCTTGATTTTGCCAAAGCATTCGACTCTGTATCATGGGACAGCCTCAGCAAAATCATGCGAGCTCGCGGCTTCTCGGACACATGGATTGTTTGGATGGAGCAGCTGCTTCAAACATCAAGATCGGCGGTGGTCGTCAATGGTGCCCCGGGGCCCTGGATAACCTGCAAGAAAGGACTGCGGCAAGGTGATGCCCTCTCCCCCTACCTCTTCCTACTTGTCGCAGATGTCCTCCAAGTCGCCATCAAGACGGAACGCGGGATTCAACACCCCCTGACGGAGGCCACCGCCCCGGTCCTGCAGTACGCGGATGACACGATCATCCTAGTGCGCGCCGACCAAGACAAGCAGTGTGCGCCTCCCGAAGCAAACCCCGGGACCGCTTCGCGGCGTTCTCGGCTCCACATCAACTTCGCCAAGAGCACGCCACGCCGATGCACGTGCCGGCCGGGGAGCTCAATGACCTCCCCGACCATCCCGGTGCCAACAAGGAGCATTCCCCCGCACGCGTGCACAGGGCTCCCCCTGTCCAATGTCAAGCTCCAGTTGGCGGCATTCGCCCCCCTCATCGCCAGGGTAGACCGCTACTTGGCCACCTGGAAGGCCCTGCTCCTGAGCACAGCGGGGCGGGTCACTCTGATCAACTCCGTGCTGGACGGCCTCCTGACCTATGCCATGGGAGCCATGGAGCTCCCCCCCCGGGGTCATCGCGGCGGTGGACAAACGGCGCAGAGCCTTCCTCTGGACCGGGACCGGCGACGTCCACGGGGGGCAGTGTCTGGTGGCGTGGGAGAAGGTGTGCTCTGACAAGGAAGATGGAGGGCTCGGGATCCTGCGTGTTGACACCAAGAACTCGTGCATGCTCCTCAAGCTCCTGCACCGCCTCCATCAGGGCGATGACTCCGCCTGGGCTACGTGGGCTCGCGGGAACGTCGACCTCTCCTCCCTGTCCGGACGGATGGCCGGCACCCACCGGGCGGCTGCGCGACTCCGTGCCGGCATACCAAAGCATCTCGACGGTCGCGGTGGGGATGGCCGAGACACCGCCTTTGGCACGACAAGTGGATCACGTACGCCCGCGGAGATGCTCCCCGCCCTCTTCAGCCACTTCACCGGGGGGGCGACGTCGGTCCGCGCGGTGGTCACCACGCCCCTGCGCGCCCAGTTCCAACGCCGCCTGTCTCCGGAGGCGGCAATGGAGCTCGATCAGCTACACCAGATCCTCCAAGACGTCCACCTCAATGAGGAACGCGACGAACGGACAAGCTTCTTCGAGGATGGGAAGCACAAGCTCATGGCCGGCCTGATCTACAAGGCGTCGGTACGCGGTGACCACCAGAACGCGGCGTTCAAATTTGTCTGGCGCAGCTTCGCGCCACCCCGCGTCAAATTCTTCGGGTGGCTCCTCACCCAGAACAAGATCAACGTTCGAGCTACGCTTCTTCGCAAACACATAGTGGACAACGCTGCCTGTGAAATCTGCGGCGGCGCGGAGGAAACGGTGGACCATGTCATCACGGGGTGCCCCTTCGCCCAAACGTTCTGGACCGACATCGGCTGGGATCCCAGGAAGGTGGCCAAGGCGGAGGAACTCTGGCTCTCGGAGCCACCACCGTTTGTCGCAAAACAGGTGCTGCACCCACTGCTCCTCCTCTTGTGCTGGGAACTATGGAAGCATAGGAACGCGATCGTGTTCCGAGGGCTGACCGCCGACGTCGGACGACTGAAGGCTGCTTGCAAAGAAGCCGTCAAGGATTGGGCCTGCAGGATTCCATCCAAAAAGAACGATCTTGCTCAGCTATGGAGACACTCCTTTCCCATGTAATCAACCTTTTATATTTGACGGTTCGCCGGTTGTAACAAACTCTCGAGGCTCTATGCCTCAAAGGCGTTTTAGCCTTCCACCCACCGGGCTCCCCGGCATCTCGTGGAAATGAAGTAGGTGGGGATGAGTTTATCCGCCCCCCCCCCCCCCCCCAAATTTGCATCGAAAAAAAAAAAAAGATCCTAGCTATAACTCAATCAGTATCCAGTAGCAAGGACACCCCTATAAAAACGCCTCTCTTCTAATATAATTCTCCATCTCATATCAGATAAACTGTGAGAAGATGAATATTATTCTGTGGATCGATGAACCACTGCGTTCAGTCTCTTGGGTTAGTCACACACTAAAGTGCACCGTCGACTTAAATCTCAAGTAAAATATTGGAGGTGGAGATGGAAACAGTAAAGTACCATGTGAATCGGATCGCTGCAACTGTTCACTGCAGCGGCCAACTTCCCCGGACAAGGCCTCCCCCAGTGCCAGTGGTCAGTCTCCGGTTTATATATACTCCGTATGTACATGCCTTAAAAAAACCGTGTCGGCATGTCGTAGTTCCCTTTGACGTCATCAACTCTTTTTTTTTTTTTTTGAGGAAATCACGTCATCAACTCCTACAAGAGCAATTTTCTATTATGGACAATTGGACACCACATTTGACTGCTGCTGCTATATTTGGATACGCAGAGAAGTAGAGAGGCCATATATATATGCAAGTGTATCAGTATCAGCCGCAGCAGGTGCGCAGCGTCGCCAGCGCCAACAATGACCAGACCAGTTTGCGTGCGTCGTAGGCGCGTAGCATACGCTGTGGCCTTTGTTTTCTTGGGCCTTGAAGGTCGACGTCGACGACGAGGCAGCCTCTCCAAGAATTAATCTAACTTGCCCCTGCTGACCGCTCCGGCGGCAAGCCAACCACT
The DNA here is from genome assembly GCA_018135685.1 of Themeda triandra. NCBI lineage: Eukaryota > Viridiplantae > Streptophyta > Magnoliopsida > Poales > Poaceae > Themeda > Themeda triandra. The sequence goes on along the minus strand of JAENPR010000031.1, from coordinate 497,698 downwards.
CCGAGAGTCCGAGTTGGCCAATCGCGCGGCGATCATGCGTGCCCGGATGCCGAGCTCGCTCGAGCATTGCTGGCCGCCGCCGCCGCGTCACCGCACGGCGCACGCGGCGCGAGTTTTCTATAAGCAACGCCGCAACGCGAATACTTTAGCCGGCCGCTGCGGCCGGACCGGGCATTTCCGAAACTGCTCGCTTTTGCCACTTGACTGCTCTTCTTGTCCCTTGACTGCCGTCCAACCGTCCATGCCACATCAAGCACCAAACATTCCTTTAAGCGATCAGTGTGGGGAAGTCGACTACTAGGCGAGTAGTAACCTGCCGGCGGTCTTCCTCTCTGTCGTGTACCGGCCGGTGTACGTAGGGACGCGCACATGACAACGTTGATGATAATAGTACTAGGTGTTGCTGGTGCTGGTGCATGTCACGGCGCGTTACGTACGCACTCCGTTCTGCTCCTACTCACACTCTTGACGTAGCGCCTCCTTGTTCATTTGAACTTATCAGACAGGAATCACTCTCAATGAAATGAAATCTTGGTGGGGAAGCTCTCCCCCCGTTTGTTCCATGAACTTGGAAAGAGTTCGCTTTATGGGAAACGAGGTATATGGTTATGATTCCCACTTCCAAAGGCCACCTTGTGGTGTAGCGGTCCTTTTTTTTTTGAAGTAACGCGGCCGTTAAAGGCCCTTCGATAGCATCGAAAAGGCCCATTAAAGGCCCAACTACACCCAGGCGGATGATGTACATATATATGCTGTGAAGTAACCCTAACCGAAGCCCCCGCCTCCCGCACACGAAAATAACCTGCCGCCGGGCTACCGCCGCCGCCGCCGCCGCCGCCGCCGTCCTCAGCTGATATCATCGCCGGCGAAGAGCGCCCCAGGTATTCCCAGCCCCCTTCTCTTTCCTGTACGCTGTGCAAAACCTAATTCTCAATCTCTTAAGCTCAAGCTATTTGGTTATTTGATTGATGCCTACTAGCTTCTAACTTTTTGCAAAACTTATCGTTTCCTTTACTAGATCCGCCCCTGCTATGGAGACCGCGGTGAACCCGAAGGCGTACCCGCTGGCTGATGCGCAGCTGACGATGGGTATCCTCGATATCATCCAGCAAGCCGCCAACTACAAGCAGCTCAAGAAGGGAGCTAACGAAGGTACCTGGCCAATCCCTTGTGCACGTCTCCTGGTCTGTGCTCTGTTAATTCTGGGGTTTCTTATTCAATTTGTGTCTTTTGTGTTTGCGCGCAGCGACGAAGACCCTGAACAGGGGGATATCGGAGTTCGTTGTCATGGCGGCCGACACCGAGCCGCTCGAAATTCTGCTCCACCTCCCCTTGCTAGCTGAGGATAAGGTACTGATTATTTGCCCTTGAACCTTTTGTTTTGCTTTGTTTCGTGTTCACTAGTTCTGTGTAAGAGTAGGTTAAATTTAATCTGCGTAAGGGTGAATAACTGTGAATTGCCAGACAACGGAAAAAAAATGCACTAAATGCTGACCATGTTGATGGTGATATTTAGTTTCTCTTCCTAATGGCCTTCAACTGGAATTGGCTTGCTCGAGTAGAATGTGTCACCGAGGAACTAGTACACTTGCACAAGATGCATATCATCTGAATCCATATTAGTTATTTCTTAAGCAATTATATGTCTTTTTTATCAGCTCTAGTTTACTTTCAGAAAAATGGATTTGACATTGTGCAAGAGTTAGTAGCCATCGGCAATGGAATCGAAAATAGCTCATCCTATGCACAGTATTGATTCTTAGTCCTTCTCCTTTCTGCTGCTGCTAGCCGATATCATGCTTGCAGCTACTGTGCTTTTTCAGCTAGCACAAATCAGTAGCTATACCAAAAAAACAAAAATCAGGCTACACAAGAAAAGAATGTGTTGTGTTCGTTACATGTGAATCAATTAGAAGCTGAATGGACAACTGGTAAAAACATACAAATGGACGTTTCAAGGAAAAGTAGATACCCATACCGCACAGAGGTTAATCTACATACAGAAAAGGGTCCGGTTCACCTAAATATGGGCGCGTAGCAATTGCATCCAATGTAAAGCATGCATCTAAGTTGTTAAAGCCTACAAGGTTCTATGGGAGCTGATAATGGACCTTTTCTTCGATCTTAACTTGTGCATCAAATTTCCTTTGCTTGCTCGGTGTTGAAATTTGTATTATTTAATTAAAGCATAGCCAGCTGGAGCACCATAGGATCTTGAGTTGCCATCATCCACATCTTACAGTAGTTGAAGTAAATAACGATGTGAACCCAAATAATCGGAGAGGCTCACCGTAAATTTGTTCGTTTCCAATTCTGAGTCCCTCTCTGGCAGTGCACTCCTATTAGCTCATTTAGCTTGTGTTTAGACGTTTAGTTAGTTATACGTGCTTCTTTGCGCTCCATTTTTGCTTGGTTGATGACATGAACTTCCTGTATGCATCACTTTCTGTTATCACACTTCTTAATGAATATGGAACATTCACCATTGGCTTTGCCCTATGCTATTTGCAGAACGTGCCATATGTATTTGTTCCATCAAAACAAGCTCTTGGCCGTGCTTGTGGTGTGACAAGGCCAGTCATTGCTTGCTCAGTGACCAGCAATGAGGGTAGCCAGCTGAAACAACAGATACAGGGTCTCAAGGTACCTAATATTATGTCTTGTAGTAGTTGTTAATAATTGATATTTTACTATTATTATATATATGTGCATATTATGATTCTGTAATATTTTATATGCTGTTTGATAGTCTTTCTTACCATGTTCATGTTATGCATATCTCTGTAGATTAATCAAATTTAATGAATTGCAGGACTCTATTGAGAAGCTTCTCATCTGATTTACCAAAGACCTTTCAGTGTGATGGGCCTCAGGGACACATTTTTCAGAGGCTTGGACTGGTGATGGTGTCTTGTTTACTAGATTTTATGCTTTCCGAACTATGTTTGAACAAGGTTAAGTCGACCCTACTTGAATTGTGCTGTCTTTATATTTGTGGCTGTTATGTATTCTCAAGATGCCTCTGCATCCTGGTGGCTTGGTTTCTGATGAGATTCTGACCATCACTGTATGTAAACGGTTGATTATGATGGGTTTGAGAATTGGATCGATTGGATGGTAGCAACTTCCATTTGACCACTTTGGGCACAAATAAAATCGTATTGATGTTAAGTTTGTCTCAAGTTTTCTGGGATACTACTTATTCGTGCATAGTTTCTGCCAATGCTGTATCAATTTCTTCATTGTTCTAATACTTGGATTTTCATGATTAAAATGTTGGGCTTCTTTTACGCTGGGTGGCCTCTAAGTCCAGTCTTAGTTTGGATTCTATGTCTTATGTTACAAATAAGTTTTGTTCTTAGGAAACTTATTCCATCACATGATACTCTTATCATCTTTATTTATTTATATATTACGTGAGGTGCGATAGAGAAATATTGCGAGTGATGGTTTCAGAGCAAGCTATGCTGTTTGTTTGGTTGTTTATACGGTTGATAAGATGGATGGTTGATGTTTTGTTGTAACAGAAAAAATATTATACCATGGATGATAAGCCGGGCTGATAAGTTCAAGTGAACAGATACTAGGGTCTTTGATTGACGCCTATGTTCACCGACCATACTAGACCACTTCTAGCAATGTGATCTCGTGAGAATAATGTCATGGGTTAGCCTCCATTGAGACAGCAAGGGACATTTTCTTCATAGGGTTTTAGCAATGTGATCTCGTGAGAATAATGTCATGACTTTTAGCAATGTGATCTCGTGAGAATAATGTCATGGGTTAGCCTCCATTGAGACAGCAAGCGACGTTTTCTTCATAGGGGGTATGGAAGAAAAAAAAGAGAGAGAAACCAAGGTGCTTGCCTGGAAAATACCAGAAAATATCACGCCACTCTCGTGGAGTCACAGTCATTTGGAAGATTTTTTTCGAAACCGTGCTTGGTGCGTACTTCATTGAGAGAAGAGGGAGTGTTTAACGTTACATCTCGCTGTATCCATGGCGAAGTGCCAGGTTATAGACGAGCGGCACACATTACACAAACCACCGGCTTAAACGGTCATTTGGGAGATGATCAATGGTGTACTGGTGTGCCTTGTGTTAAGTCTGAGAAGCAAGAGGTGATTGGTGAGGTGCAAGTGCAACCTATAGAGGCACCAAAGTTTCCAAGACACAAGTACTCCATCCCAAATTGTAGTTGGTTGCAACATCTATTCTTTGCAACCAAATTGGGCCTATTGCAACATTTTTTTCGTTGTTGCACAGGAGTTAGGAGTTAGTAGCTGACCGTACTGTGTTCACGTGAACCGGCGTCGGAGATAGCACCTTCCCGCGAGTGCCCATTTCACTTCCTCATCATCAGTAAGCAACAACCTCTTCTTCATTTGTTAGGTTTAGGCACCGTAACATGTCCATCACATTAGGGTTAAATCTAGCGTGTCCTCCCATCGCCATGTGAGCTGGAACAGGGAACGGAGGAAAACAATGGTGCATTGCGCGTAGAACGACGCAAACAATGGTGCATTACGCGTAGAACAACGCAAACATAAGAAAATATCAACCTATAGATCCTCGACGGAACTCAAGTGCCTAGGGAAAAGAATATGGTCGACGGCGTCGTAAGTGCTAACCGTTGATTTACGGTGGCCGCCATCGACCAATGGTCGTAATGGAGGGGGGTGGTTGGATGACGTGACCAGGGTGGTTCTCGGCGTAGCAGATATAGTTCACCGGATGCGGTGGACTACTAGATCGTGGTCCGGGCGTGATCGCCTTTAGAATCTTTACCTTTAACCTAGGTGAGGTAAAAGATAGGGACCAAAACAAAGTGCAAAGAAGACAAAGTTATCTAGCACTCCCTTAAATTGCCCTATTCTGTTGCTAATTCTCCTGTGACTATCTCTTCGCACCATTGCTCTAAGCTAGGTCATTCTGTTGCTAACTCTCTTTTGAGTAGGTCTTAAACGTCTTCGGTTTCTCATTCTATTCAAGGCATTCTTTAGTTGCGTAGATTGAGAGTGAATGAAACAAGTCAAACAGGTGAGCCTAAAACAACTACTGATGGTGCTTGGTGAACAGTTGACTGACCTGTGTGGCAACTAGATCATTTATGGTACTTTCTAGAAGAGGATCTACCAAGGGTGCCGATAGTGTTGTGCGGAGGATGAGGTCATCTCCATTCCTGACCGTCAGTTGCCATCACCCTACGGTGGTGGCGCTAGGTCGCAACCTAGAAGCTCAATTTCAAGTGTTAGGCTGACGGCGTCGCCTGAGCTAGCAAGTGTGGATAGCATGACACGCCCGAATGTTTGGTCGTTGCCGACAGGATGAGGCGGCCCTGGATGGCATCATTGGTAGAGTCGGAGATACACATGACCACCCGCTCCTAAGACTTGTCGCGATCAAACAAATCTCGGTTAAGATCAACACAGAGGTTGTCTTGGTAACCTCCAGGTACTCCAGCACTGACATGGCAAGAGTAGAGGAAGGGGATGACGATCGGGGCCCACACGTCATTGAGTAGAGCGAGGGAAGTAACCGAGCGTCCATACGAAAATAAGTGAATCATCCATAAGGTGCAGTTGGGCCCAAGGCTCCCAAAGACGTATAAAATGGTATTTTCCAGAGAGAGAATTATAATGGCGTGCTTCATAATAGGTGAATAGCAATAGTATTTTTCCAAACTTCAAAAGTTGTAATGGTATCAATCCAAATAACCCTTTTAGTTATGGACCGTGACCATGGTGAGGAGGATATTGGCGAGTGAAACTCGCTGGCTAATCAACGACTCATGCGCATTGATTTTTTTTGTACTGGATGACACTTGCTTCCAAGTTTTTTTTGGTAGAGCTTTCATAGCAAGAGTACAATCGATGGTTACTAGATCAACTAGTCAATTCGGAATACAATCAATCTAAAAGGAGTGTTCGGTAGCCAAACAAAAGAGGTACAAAAGTGCGCCACCAAATTTGCATCCCTACGAATCCATTGAATACCAAACTCCCTAAAACTCTTGCCTAGCTCTATTATATACACAACCCACCAATAGAGGATGTCGTCGGACTCGAACTCCGCAGGAGATTGGTGAGCCCCTGACAATCAACCTCAAGGAGGACTTGATCCAATCCAAGCTCCACCACAAGTTCAAGGCCTTCCCTCGCCGCCATTGCCCTGCAGTCAACACGTCCCAGACATCATCGAACCATCTTGCCACCCCTCCCCCCTCCCCTTCACAAGTCCTTCGTCATGGTCGCGGATTATAACACAGCGCCGCTCTTGAAGGAGACTTCATCCAAATTTAGAAGCCGCTGATGTATTTAATACCAGTGAAATTGTTATATGTTCTTGTGAAAAGGGCCTCTAGCTTCGATAGGAAAACATTCAACCTTAATAAAATATAAATAGTTTCATCATTTACTTATTAATAACATTTTACTATATACTCATAGATATCAATATTATTATTTATGCTATTTGAAACAAATGTTGTACCGTACAATGACGAGAAGACATATGATGAAGTCAACAAAATCAAAAAAAAAAGGAGAGAAAGAAAAATATAGGGAACAGAAATTTCGAAAGAAAAGAAACGTACTTAGAAGAAGGCATTTTGGTATGTTTTCTTTTCCTTTTCCTTTTTTTTTTTAACGCCGTCACTGCCTAACGTGCATTCCCCTTCCGTCCGCTGCATCGCTGCTCATGCGTTCTGGCTACCTCTCTCGCTCCCTCTCGATCTCCGACGACTGGTGGGCCGCCGCCGCCGCCGCCGCTGCCGCCGCCATAAGCGAGGTGCTGAGGCTTTAGCTGGTCTCTTCGCCGGCGACAAGCACCCACCAGGTACTCCCGCCCCTTCTCTTCTCCTGCCTTCAATCTGAGCACCGAAACCCTAACCTAATGCTATTTAGCTATTTGACAAACATCCTAACTTCGATGTTTTTGCCAAAATTATTGGGTTACATGTGTACATCCGTGACCCTTTACTGGATCCACCCCTGATTACAAGTTTATATATATGGCTAATAAATTCGATTTTTTCTTTTTTTGCAGAAGTTATTGGGTGTACATGTGTACACCCATGTCCTTCACTGGGTCCGCCCCTGAGCCTTCCGATCCCAACAATAAACCTGGGTCAGCCCCGGACCCTTCCGATCCCAACAAGAAACCTGGTTTGCTTTTGGAACTATTTTTGTATTTTTTCCAGACTCCCCGTTTATGACTGTTCTGGGTTTTGCCTGATAGTTTTTGATCTGTGTCTGATTTTTAAATATAGCAAAAAAGCAGACTCGACAATGGGCTGCATGGACACACCAAGAGGAGGAGAATTTCTTCAATGCACTGCGGCAAGTAGGAAAAGTAAGCAGCATAAATTCTGGATGCAATGTCTCATGCTACTTGAAATCTAATTAGCACATAACAATCGATTGATGGATAATCCCGTATTGTTTTCGCCAGAACTTCGACAAGATTACACACCGTGTTCAGAGTAAAAACAAGGATCAGGTATTTATTTTTCAACCAAGATGTTTTAGGTGAAATGTATACACATTAGGCCGTGGACTGCAGTTATGTATGAGTTGTCTGTTCCTGTTTCTATGATGATTAGAGTTTATAATTTATTACTATAAAGATGTTTAATCTTTTCTCACAACATTAGCTTATCTTATTATATTAGAAGTTTAATTCTGTTGTATATGAATCTAATGTAAAAAGATTCAATGCTTTATGTGCCATACAGGTCAGGCATTACTATTACCGTCTTGTTCGACGCATGAAGAAACTATTGGGTCCTAGGTTCTCACTTGATGCAAAAAACTCCAAGGATACCATTGCTGCTATGCTTCGCTGGTAATTGAATATATCTTATCATCTGTAAATTGCCTGAGAAAACATAGTTCATTGTTGATTTTGTTTATATATACACCATAGGAGCAAAAACTAGTGGTTACTTTGTAATGTTTTCTGGGTTATCTCTCTGGCATATGATGTGCCTTTCTAGATCATGATGTAGATTGTATCTAGCCATCTATGATATCTGAAGGCTGTGACTACCGCTCATTATAGTTCTGTTATGTAGTGGATATCTTGTCATATTTATTGATTTGTTGTGGACCTTTCTACTGATTTTGATGTGATTGGCTTACTCTTGTGTTACATACATGATTTAAATTCAATTTTGTGTCGTTTAGCTTCATAATAATTTTGCAATGCTTCTGCATCATTTCCTTTAGATTAAGCCAACATCCATTATGGCCGTGCATTCATTTTTTTTTAAAAAAAAAATTATTCCAAACTGTACATTAGGCTTAATCTCATACGGCTTCTCCCTTCTTTAGAGAACTCTTTCTTAATAATTTGTAAAAACAGGTAACTTAGCTTTTGCAGAAAGCGAATAAATAATGACAATTTGATTTAAGGATGTGCTTACTCGACTGCTGGCAGTTCAATATTAGCTGGTTTTTTGATGCAGGTGGTCTCTGCTTGAGAAATTTAGCTGCAGTGCGTCAAAGCTGCATCTGAAGCCTCGGAGGTTCAAAACATTTGTAGAAGCATTGGTGAGTTGCTTTGTCCCCATGCTTTTCTCATTATAATATGTTGTCAGTTTGTTTCTTCTTTCTCATGCTATTTGTCTCTCCTTTCTCATGCTATGTGTCTCTCCTTTCGTTTGCTAGGGAAAACAACTGCTAAAGGACAGAAATAAGTCCAGGAGAAAGCGTTCACGAGTGGATATGTGCCTACCTTCTCCATCTCCAATTATCAGCAAGGTTCCTGGGAATGAGACTCCTCCTGTAAAGTTCCTGTCATTAGATGCTCAAAATGGTAGCAGAGTAGCATCTCCTAAAGGGACAATTTTCAAGCGGGTTGCAGAACCAATTTCTAACAAGTCAGGAACAACTAAAGGGGACCTCTCCGCCACAAGAACCGTGAAACAAAAAAGGAAGGCAGGTGGGCACATCTTCTCTTTTCCTTTGCTATTACCTAATCTTGCTTATATTTTGTGACACAATCTGTGTGATTTGAGTTTTGGTGAAATTGTTGATGATTAATACCAGCATGTAGAGGATCTCTCTAGTGAACCTTTGCTTCATGAATAATGTGGATAACTGGTGACCTGTGTTTTAGGTGGCACTGTTGCATCTGCTGCATATAAAAAATGGGAGAGAGCTGCCATGGCTGGTGTTTCTTTAGTTGCCGATGCAGCTGAGGAGCTCGAGCGCAACACAATTAACCCAGACATTTTATGTAATGTTGATGCAAGAACACTGACTTCATCATCAGACAGACTTTCTACTGCTGACGGTATGGCTTCTAGCAACTGGATTTTAGTTCTTGTATTTGGTGAACTTTGTTCAACATACTCGTTGAAGTTAACAGTGGCAGATATAGGTCTATTCTCTCAATGTTTCTATTCTGCATTTGCAGGGATTAGCACGAATCATATGAAGGAAGCAGATTCGCAAGTACCTCTGAAGCTGAAGCTACAGTTATTTCCGATAAACGAAGCTACTCGGAAGGCATTGGAGAAGGTAAAGCATGGTTTCTTGCTATTTGCAAACTGCATGAGTCACAATTTCCCTCAGTCCCTGTATTTTAACATGTCAGTTGTTACTGGTGAATTATTGACCAAGCACTCAGGTTCTTGTTGTCGAATTCATGCTTGTTATAGATGAAAGATGATGAATAGATAACTTGATTAGTGTCCCTTTGCATTTTGCTCAGACTTTTTTTCTATGTATTTGGTTTGGGTCTGAGATTTTCTGTTCAGTTATCCAATCTTTGAGCAATTTGAACATTACATGGTGTTTTTCTCCTTTTATCAGGATGACCATAATCCTCATCTAGAGCTGACATTAAGCTCTAGGAAGAAAATATCATCTGTGCTAGAACATCTAAACCGAAAATGGGGTAACTCAGACATCGCATCTGGAGAGCTTATTCTTTTTCCGTATTGTGCTAATCAAGAGGATTTGGCTACATGTCAGAGGTGGACAACAAGAGATACTGTTGCAGTAGCTGATGTGTTTCTTTCTGTGAATAGCCCTTCTGTTTTCCGTTTAAGGTATATAATTTCTCTGATTGATAGAATGTCAACGTAATGGGTCACGTGTATCGCATAATGATTGCTAATTGTTGTGTCAACAATCCATTTTTAAGGTACGGTTGGTTTTCCCTTGTTGAGCTTGGAGCAGGAGTAAGTGAAATATCTTTAGCCCATTTTGAGGATTGCATGATACCAGAAGTCATCCAAGTCAAATCGCCATCAGGAGATAAGACTTGTGTGCAAAAGGATGGTGCTTTGCTCAGTAATTGCACTCATCCTTGTAGTTCAATGTTATCACATATGACAACATCTAGTACAGGCAAGAACTCTGAGCTTCCAGATCAGCCAGCTAATGTGCCCCCCTCTCAATTTGGCAGCCAAAAGGATGTGCAGGTTCCTGTAACCGAAGCTTTTGAGGTTATATTTTTTGTCTCTTGCATCCTTGTGACAACTAAATGTTTCTGTGGGCAGTCTTCCTTCCTCTTATTATAACTCAGTATGCATTTATACTTCAGGATGATAAGGGAATGAATTGTGTGACAATATCTGAAGTAGAGTGGGCAGATACCCTTACAGATATCAGTGTTGGGCACTTACTGACAGAAGCATCCAAAGGTGCTCATTTGGATTGCATAGGGACTAGTGTAAAAAAGCCTTTATTTCTTGAGAATCCTTGCAGCTATGACTCGTTTGATGCTGCTGTTGCCCTTCATGCTTCTCGTTATCAAGCATCCGAGCAGCCAGCCCATGCTCCCCATTCAACCATATGGGGAGCAGAAGAAACATGTGATGAGTTCAGATTTAATTTGTCAGCCTCCAGGAAGCAAGGCTCAAACACTCCTAGCAGCTCTCCTGATACTGACAATGAAGTTCATCCCTCAAATTCAGAAGGATTTCGTGGTTTTCTCCAGGTCTGCTGACATCTTTTGGGTTCTCCTAGAAGCAAAAGAAGTTTATATGTTTTGAGTTTTTGACCTTGTTTATTTATGTGTTATCTCATTTATTAGGACTTGACTGGAGAGGATGATGCTAATAATCCTTATAATGATGATGCCAAAGACGAAGAGGAGTTGTATGTTAAATCACCACATCGAAATGATGAAACTAATGAGTTGAAGGATCAATCTTTAGCTGACATATATTGGGTACTTGAAGAAATCATAATGTCCTTTTGTACTGGCATTATCATAGTTGAGCTTAACTTTTCTTTTTTATTGGCAGCCTGATTCACTCGGACCACTGGACTTGGACATACCGTCTGTGAGATATCAAGCTGATGACATACTACTGATAGGGGACAGTCAAAATAGTTGGAACCGCCTGATGGCAAATAGCCTTGATGCATTTCGAAACCTGTCATTCTTCTCGGATAAGAATGACTCGATTCCATCGATCATGTAGAACTGGGGATGTTATGGCTTCCACAATTTGCTGTGTTGGTTAGGAAGGAACCTCCAATGCTGCATTTCGCTCAAGAGGTATATTGTCCAAAGTAAGCTGTCTGCTACTGATACGAGTACCCAACAGATGCGGATTTGATGCATACGTGAGAGGCTCGTGCTGTTGTAAGATAACATAACGGATGTACTAACCTGTACTCCATGTAATTGTGGTGTTCTTGTACATAAAGCACATACCAAAGTAAAGCTTCTGGGGCCGTGTATAAGATCCGTTTGCCTAATGGTTACATCTACTAATATGTCCACATGGGTTATCTCAGAGCAATCAGATCAGAGAATTGTGGCAATGGAGGATTTCTGTGGAGTAGTTTTATTGCTTTGATTGACACGAAGGATTCCTGTAAGCGCTCAGTTTAATCTCGTGTGGACGGGGTGAAACGGGGAGTTAAAAGTCTGTACCTAGCCAAGCTGTGCAGCAGAACGGTCAATGGAGGCGGCTGAAGTGGGCCGTGAAGTTCCAAGTCCATTGCAAGTGGAAACAGCTACAGTAGGCTTGAGTCGCCGAGATGACCACAGAACATTTATACCTCCGAGGAGTACAGTTGACTTGGTATGGGTTGACGAAAAAGGATAAGCAGGAAAAAAAAAAAAAACTACCGTCTGATTCTTTCCACAGACACACAAAAAAAAACTAAGGTCTGCAGTTATAACTAGTTACGACTACTGTGTCCCTGTCACGTCATCTAGTAGGTGTAAACACAAAATAAAAAGATCTTCCCTAGCTGTAAGTTCAGCAAGTCGTTCAGTGGCCCTGTTTGGATCCCAGTGCTTAGTCTTAGTTTGTGCCATTGGCCCCAACTAAGACAAAAGATCCAAACACAAAGTCTTCGTCTTGCTTTTTAAACCAAGACACCAAAAAAACTAAATTTCTAAAGAGATGTTTATTTGTCTTAGTTTTGTCCCCACCTCCTCCATACTTTTAAGTGACTAGAAAATATTATAACTCATAAACCAAAATACCAAATTAAATTTCGATCACACCATTAAATTTAGGGAGTTACTATACTACAGTCGCCTGGGTTTTAGGGGAAAACCCAGGCGACGAGCTCCACCGTCGGATGCCCATCCAACGGTCCTCCTCTGTCTCTGTGCTGTTCCTCTGTCTCAGCAGCTAACGGGCCCGCAATAGATAAACGGATCTCTGTGTCTGTGCGCTACCGGGTCCGCAAGAGCTAAACAGGTGCAACATCCGAAACCCGGTAGCGGATTGTTTCTGCTCTTTTGAACCGGTACGTTCTAATTTGGGCCACATTTCTGCAATTCAGCTCATTACACAAAAGACACTGGGCCAAAAATAGGAAGAAGGACGGAAGCTTCCCTGTACTTTGTCATCTCCTACAGCCGCCCCCTGCTGCAAGAAAGAAAGGGAAAGATCCAATCGGATCAATGGAAGAACAAGAAAACAACGAAGAAACACAGAAAGACCATGGGAGGAAGGAGATGAAGAAAATGGACGAATTCGAAGATCTGGGGAAGGAAAAGGTACTTATCTACAGTTTCATCTCGTTATCTGTCCTCGTTGCTGTGTCTGTCCTCTTCTTTCCCTGTTCTTGCCCATCTGTGTTGGCAGATGTGTCTGAGTTAGCAGCCGTGCAAAACCCAACAAGAGAACCAAAGAATCCCCAAAACTGCATCCCCATAACTGAGATGAAGCTTCAACACTGCATCTACACTGAAGCTCCAGGGCTCATACATCCCCAAAACTGAACCACCTACATTTCATACATGATGTCATCAAATAAAATTAGAGAAGTCCTTCTGTCGATTTGCATCTGTCATGATCAGATTCAAAGGTAATGCCAGCACAAATCAATGCAGCACAAATCAACACAAATGTATGCTTGTATTTGTCTTGTTCATGGACCGAGTTACCAGTACACAAAAAGGGATCTCTTGGCATCCCAACCTACAATCAACAGCAGATGAAACTCAAACATTCAGAAAACAATAGTAGTTTATATAGAGTTGCCACTGAATGAAGAACTAGCATCTCTCAACAGCTAGCAAGTACTGAATGAACCACTGGTCAGGCATCAGGTTCCAATTCAGTGAGTACAAGAGATAATTTGGACAGCATTTTCACATAATTTTGACAACACTTTCATAGTAATTGGACAACACTTCCATGCATGTACTCCTGTTATGACAGTCTGTTGATTTCAGAATGCATAAGTGACCATCTCTCATTGAAAGTGACCATGCATCCTTTTAACCTTTGCGCTCAAGTGAAGCAGCAGACTTTTGATTTCAGAGTAACAAACATCTATACTGAACATCTCAGTAACAGAATCATTTCAGTTGGTAATCTGGAAATAACAAACTGAAATGACAACTGCAGCTCATTACTGATCGACTAAATGGTTCTGTGTTTATGACCATACTGTTAACAGTAAGCCACTCAGGCCTTCAACTCTTCAGAGCATGTGAAAACAGGAAGCATTTTTCTTGTTGAAAATGACAGTTTTCAGAAATTGACAGGCCCTCATACCTGAACAAGAAGCCATCAGGTAAGCCATTAAGCCAATTAGCTTCTGTACGTGGACACCACCTTTTGTCCATCAGCAGAATGCATAAGTGAAGCAGCAGTATGCTCCTGGTCCCTTGTCTGGAGAGAAAGCAATACCAGATTGGTGCCCAGCCAATCACCATCCCTTACCAAAACCCAGAACATAATGACTAGGATCCTTGATCTTGAAGAACTTGACAAAAGTAGAGAAAATCTTTGATCCCCTGTCATCACAATTCACAACGATATCAGATAACGTGCCATAAGCACTAAGACAATTGTTGAAGCTCAAAATTTATCACTTTACAGTATTGATTTACTCATAGGTATTGTCAGCCACAAGCTACGCACCAGCACTTTTGCACAAATATGAAATTCTTGGGCTGCACATTGACAAGATTTCCATTTAGAAGGATGCTTCAAAAACTTCTTGTTACAACTTGAGGTAACAGATTATTGGATATCCGTGCAGGTACTCAATGAAGGACAGAATGAAATAGACGATGCAGATTTTCTAAGGGAAATGGGAATTGGATACGAAGACAATGGAATTCAACTTACACAAATATCGAAATAACTGCAAACATACATGGTGACAAAGTGCAATACAACATAAAGAAATGGCAAGCAAAGACTGTCAAGAGTTTGGAAAAAAAGAAAACTTGTTTCCCTTTGATTTATTTCATGTTATTGCCTTGTGCTTTTCAAATCGAAATAACAATTGCGTGGGATGTTTTGGAAAGAGAATTTCAAGACAATACTCAAAGCTACTACAACTTTGAGTCACATATTGTAAACCCCACTATAATCAAGAGGTAAAATCGAATCCCGAAGTTGCATATTTACAAATGAACACTTGCGGTACTAGAAACATGCATTTTAAACCATTTGAATCTGCAAGTTACTAATATTTATGTTGCATGGACAGGGTACTTCAACAGGAACAGTGGAGTACAACTCCTATGGACTAGAGAAACAAGCAATGGAAATGAATGTGAGTATCCAACAAGAACAAGAAATTCGAGTACTTCCAAACGAATTTGGAATTGAATCCCGAGAGCTTCTACACATTTCACCCAACATAGGAAATGGCAGCAAAACGCTTGAGGTGAGAAAATGAAATCAACTTACTTTGTCTATCTTCTATAACCGATCCCACTATTTGTATTCATCTTTGCATCCTTGGCATTTGACTCGACAACAAGCCGTAATGTAGAGAGCTCAACAAGTTCGATGAACTACAACATGAATGGACAACAAGAAATGCAGAGACAAGAGGTGAGATTCCCAAAGCTCACAATCATGTTGTTTTTTTTTTAAAATAAACTTTATACAATCAACATATCTAAAGATTCCATTTGTCATTGGCAATGCCAACATTTGCAGCTCATTTCATCACAAGGAGGAACAACTTATGTCCTATCCCAAGGAGGAACAACCTACAGAAGCCTAATCGCGCAAGTCATAGCCGAAGCTACATCTTCAACTCAAAGCTTTCATGAATTCCTGGCAGCTCCAATGACAGGAGGCTATAGAGACTTGCTCAATGGGCAATTTCCAGTAGAGGTATTTACTTGGTCTCTACATGTACAGTTGGGCAATTAGTTTGTTACATTACATGATGAAATGTGTATAATCTGAACATTTTTCATTACCTGTCAAAACAGAACCACATGTACATCAGTACTAGCAGATTATCAGAGCCTCAGCCATCACTAGACAATCAAGAGGGCCAGCAAAATGAACAATCCAAGGCTGTGGCGCCAGAGTTTGCCAATCAAGAGGACCTGCAACTAGAAGAAGATGCACAAGGCAGACAAAGTAAATGCAGAGGTCCAGACCATGTACAAAGGCGATGGTCAAGATGACGAAGAGCTAATGGCCATTCATGCTGAAACTGAAAGTATTATGGCAGCTGAGCGTTTGTCTCAGGAAGAGTCTAGCAAGCATGTTCCTCGGATAGGCATGAAATTCCAAACTTCAGAAGATGCCTACAGCTTCTACAACGACTATGCATTTATTGTGGGGTTTTCATTGCTGAAAAGCCACACATATAAGTGCAAGGATAAAAGGGATCCGAACTACGACAAGGTAACAAGAGCAACATTCAAGTGCAACATGTCCGTGGACCAAAAGGAGAAGAAAAACCTGTCGTTTGTGAGTGCAAAGCGCAAGGAAGAACAAGAAGAATATTACCTAGGTACACCACCAACACCAAATCCAAAGGCAAAGAAGAGAAAAACAAGTACACTTGTGCGACAAATTGCCCCGCTGAACTAGTTGTGACACTTCGTAATGGACAATGGGAAATCACTAGGCTCAATCTAGAACACAACCACGCATTTGCCGGGAAGAACCAAAAGAACAAGTCAAGTTCTCACGAGATGAGGATGACGAAATGGAGAAGGAACTCATTGACACATTCAACAAGGTCAACCTCCGCTGACAGAAGATTATGGCAATCCTATCTTATATAAGAGGTTACGACACTCCTTTCACCAAGAAGCATATCAAGAATCGAAGACAAAGTTGAATAAGGAGACAATGGAAAATGACATGCAACAAGTGCATGAATGGTTCTCGCAAGAAACAGGATGAAGACCCAAGGTTTTTCTACAGGTTCACGGATGAAAATGATAAAGTCAAAAACATCTTCTCGGTCGAATGGGACAAGCGAAGATACTATGAGGAGTTTGGAGATTGCATCGCTTCGACACCACATACAACACAAACAAATACTCCCTCAAGTTTGCACCGATAGTAGGCATTACAGGTCACGGGGACAATTGCCTATTTGGGTGCGCTTTCATCGCAGATGAAACGACAGAAACGTTTGAGTGGGTATTTCGGACAATGCCGACTTGCATGGGAGGGAAGGAGCCTAAAACTATTATCACGAGATCAAGACTCGGCAATGAAGGCCGCAATCGAAACATACCGCCGCGAACCGTCCATCGCAATTGCTACTTCCACATTGTGAAGAAAGCACGGGAGAGAGGTGGGAGGGTATTTTCAACGAGAGAGGAACCAGACCGCATGATGATCTATTTGACATCCCGAGGAACTCGCCGACAAGCACTCGAGTTTGAGCACTTGTACAAAGAAGTTGCCACGTACTTATGATGTTAGTGGCTTCAAATACCTTGAGGAGATGTGGCACAATAGGGAAAGCTTTGTTCCATGCTACTTCAAAGAACGATTTCTTCCCCTTCATCAAGTCTACAAATAGAAGTGAAGGCACAAACGCACTTTTCAAACTGGATGTGGGTCCAAGGTACAAGATCATGAGATTCATGAATGAGTTCCAAAGAATATCGATACAACTTTAAAGAATCAAGAGTCAGCAGACTTTGAAATCGAACAATGCCTTGGCCGAGTACTGGATATGAGTTTGAGAGGCAGTGCCGCAAGGCTCTATAACAAAAGATATTCTTCAAGTTCCAAAAGGAGATCACAAGGGCTACACACTACGTGGCCGAGGAAGTACAAAGACAAGGCATACGCAAGGATCAAATCGAGAACCATAGGCACTCGAGTTCGAACAAGAAGATTCATTGTCTCGTGTTGACTTGCCACGAAACACTACACTTGTGTATGTTGCAAATTCCAAAGAGATGGCATAATCTGCCGCCATATCATCAAGGTGCTAACTAACCCGAATATAACTCGGCTAGATGAGAAGTACTTTATAGATAGGTGGAGGAATAAGGACAAGAAGCAGCTCAAAAGACAACGCAATACCACAGATTGAGTTAGAGAAGAGCAGTGCCTTTGAGGCACAACATCTTGTCAAACAAGCCGAGCGTGATTGCCTCGATGGATCAATGGATATGGAAACGTTCAACTATGTTCTAGAAGAGGCAGAGACAATGGGAAGAAAACTGAAAGAAAAAAAAGAACAGGCCATGGGGCCTCAACCACAGCCTGCCCAACAGAGTGCCATGGTGCCTCAAGCACAACCTGCCCAACAGAGTCCTACAGAGCTGGTTTCACAAGATGCTTCCAATGGAGTTCGGGTGCCTCAAACAGAAACGACTCAACAAAGCGGCACAATTCATCTAAAAGACCCAGACAATGCTAAGAAAAGAGGAAGGCCTAAGAAACCTGCTAGGCAAGTAGGAATAGCTGAGGAGGCAAGAAGCAATACACCAAGAAACACCGTTACCTGTACACATTGTAGGGAAAAAGGCCATAACATCGCTACGTGCAAGAAAAAGGACCTTCCTCAAGTTCCAAAACCTTCAAACAGCAAGAAAAGGAAATCAGGTAACACGGAGATACATAGACAACACTAACACAGATATTTTAATTGAAATTGATCTAATGTTGTCCTTCTCATGGTGCAGGAGAGGTTGACAAGTGAAACTAGAAGTGCAAGTCAAGCAAGCAAAATTTCAGAAAGGAAGAGTCAACAACCAAAAGAAAACGTGATGCAATAGCATTAGGCAAAAAATAGCTTTTGTAATTCTTCAGTAATTGATCAATTGTAATTCCAATATCAGAAATACATGTATCTCAGTAATTTTGGAGGAATGCTATATGCTACCCATGTATTTAAGTGATATTGCACATGCTGGTAACAGGGGATGCAGTGCTACAATTTTGCAACTTGGTATATGAAAGACTGCAACATCTTACCACTGGACCATTGTCAATATAACCACTGTCAATACTACATTTGAGGTAGTATTATTATGTCCCAAACTGCACAATTAAAGAACAGATTTTAAAAAGGAGCACATCAGATTTTGCTGCAGGAGCTAATGTATTTCTCTAGTGAAGTCACTGGAAGCATGGAAGGCTGGTAGGATTAGTTATTTGCTCACCTTTCCTTCTCAAGCCTAGTCTTGGTGTCCTGTACCATAGTCTGAATCTCTGTTGCCATGCTGAAAGATACCAAAACTTGTTAGCAATATACTCAAGATAGTTCCCTGCAATGAGTACAACATCCAGATAGAAGAAGACATCATGTAGACACCAGAAACAATAGTAGAACAGCAAGACTCTCTGGAACCAAGTAGAATATAATAACAAACAAAACAGAACTTATCATACAATACAGGAAACTGAATGCCAGGATGACGCCTGGAACTGAAACAGGAAGAGAACAAGTTCCAGAGAAAAAATCTCTGGAACCTTGTGATTTTTGCAAGAACCTAATTTATCTTACAAGCTACAGCCTCAATAGAATGTTTCAGGAGATGGACAAAAGTTGAGTGAAAACACATTAGTACTCTAGAGTCAGAACAACAACTCTGTCCTACATAGCAAATTGACAATGAACCAAATCACAAGCTAAGGCAACTAATAAAACATAGATCACAGGCGCTTTGCAGAGATAGTCCTCAATAAGAGTGTCAAGAGAGACGAGGTCATCGAGAATGGTCCACATGATTTGCAGCTTCTTGATGCCATATCCAACTGGGACAAGCTTGGCTGCAAAGGGCAGTAAATGTGCACATCAAACTCCACTGAAATTGTATGGATTTTTAGCGTACAGACACTGCCAACAGGATGCCTAGTAGGAAATATAAAGGATGAGAAGGAGGGCATACCTCAGCCTCAGGAGTGCATCAATGTGAGACAACCAAGTCATCCTTTGAAGCTTGGTAGCTAGAGACAGATTATATTAATGCAGCATAAGTTTAGAAAAAAAGGTTGCAGCCATTGTGCAAACAGAGTAGCTCGAATCACGTACCCAGTGATGTAGTTGCGAGTGAGAAGGTACTCATCAAGCTTTTTCAGCCCTGCCTCAGAGTTAACGTTTGCAACAAAAACCGCCATCTCCCCTCAAAAAAGATTAACAAGTGATCTGACAGCACATATGAGGGGAGTGTTAGAACAACTTATAATGTCAAATCACAGCAACAGTTAAACAAATAAACAGAGAACAATGATGCTCGTATAGTATTGTAAAGCAGAATCCAAATCATTAAAGGACTTGTAGAGATTAGATCTATTAACAAGCACCCTAAACCCAAATCGAAACCAAAGCTTTGTTTTTGAGTCATAGATTAATTCAGAGCTTAGGTAACAACTTATGGGCGCAAAACCACATGGTAAATAGAAAGTTTTAAACAGCATACCGAGATCTACAGCGACAGTTCATGGGCCAGAGACCTGACGGGAACAGGCGATGAACCCAGGTGGCTTCCTTGAGCTTGACAAGCACAATGGACATTTCTTTGGCAAAATTACAATTACAATTACATTTACAATCACAATTACAATTACAATATCAATTACAATTACAAAGAATTGACAAATATATAGGACAATTGATTTTCTATGGAAGGACAATGGACAAAGATTTTCACCAAGATCGATACAATTACAATTACAGAAGGAAAAAAAATTTTCTATGGAAAGACAATGGACAAAATTTTGACCAAGATCGACACAATAACAATTACAGATGTACAATCTTTTTTCTATGGAAGGACAATAGACAAAAGTATTTACCTAAAACGACACAAGAACAATTACAGAGGGACAATCTTTACTATATGGAAACAATTACGATAGTAGCAAAATTTTCTCCCTCAAGCCTACAAAAGCAAAATGGAAACACAATATACACCACTTTAAAACCCTCCTCCTTTATAGGGCTTGGGACCTACTAAGATGGGACACCATAGGTATCCCATCTTAGGCGGAGTTAAAAAGTGGGTTAGAAAATCAAAATAAGCAATATAGTGCATATATAAAATACAACTTAACCAATTAAAAGTGCCGAACAAGTTTGTAAATAGCATGACAAAGATATATGACCAAGACATATATGACAAGAACCTAACAACAACGTGCCAAACAATGAATATCAATCTGCCTCAACTCTGATTCCAGACACCTAAGGAAGGAAAAAAAGTTAGAATGCTATAAGATGCAATGTGAGACAACTAATGCGTTGAAAGGTGAGAGAGCTTATACTACCTCTTTCAGCTTAGATATAGCTTCAGTTGCATAATTTTCTCGACAAAAAACCATCTCATTCACAAGCTTGATACGGAGGTTGTCGATATCTTCTTCACCAAACTTGCTTGCCACATCCACATTGACTTGGTAGTGCTCCAAATACTTCATAGCAAAGACACCGCTGTCTCCGGGTATGCTGCAAAAGAGAAGATACAAACAGAAATACAGAAATCAAACAATTATAAGATAGAAAGCAAAAAAACGATGTAATATATTCAAAAGTAGGACTGCAGTTGACATACTCCTCATGTTGATCAGGTAATTGTTTACCGAAGCTGACCTTCCATTTTTCAATGCCAAAGTCAATCTTCGCTACTTCTTTCCAGATAGGGTACAAGTGTGTGAGCTATATAACCACACAAAACAACCTCGATTAAAAGCCATGCTAAAAAATGTAGTGAAACATAATAGTGCTGAATGTAGATGATCAACAAAAAGAGAAACCTCTACTTACAAATTTTTCTTGCACAGCTTTATGGAAGGGTGAGTCTACCCCAAACCTCAGTGTACAAGAATCCAATATTATACAAGAATGACGAGGTAGGTACAACACTACCACGTACCACCGCCCACCATACGAACTGGGAAAAAGAGCCGAGAGAAAAGAACAATCAATAGAAACAAAAGGGATTATAGGTACGAACACACAAGACGGCTTGCACGCGAATGAAAAAGATAAGATACTCACATGGCTACATCCTGGTATCCACTTTGCCTTATTGGCCCAGGTAAAAGAATTCATCGCATTGTCATATAGTTCAACAAATTTCTCATTGTTGATTCCATGATTTCCTATAAGATAGTCCTAGAATCACAAATTCACAATTAGTTGCATGCATTTCAAACATTTAGTGTGTCGAAAAATAACAAGTCACCAATACTAACCCCCACTTTGGAGAAGAAGTAATGCACTCTAGATTTGCTAGGGTGTCTCGTTATAAATGCTTTCCCGCACAAGGCATTTACCACAAAATAGCTCACATGTCCACCAGGACACGAGAGGTCGAAAGAGCACCCAAATAGATTTTGACTTGCCGATAATCCACGATAACAAGACTGCAAAACAAGGAATCTATAGATCAAAACCGGGGCACAAAATCATGATTCGAATTTTTGTCAAACAGATGTAAAGAATCATAAGGGATGGCGTAATAAGCACAATTGCAAACTTACCTTCGTATAGCCCGTTCGTCCCATCGATACAACACCATTGTAGAATTCCTTTTCACCTTGGACACTCTAATCCTCGATTCGGAAGCACAAAGGGGCTTTGCTTGAACTTGCTTGGATTGACAAGACGCTTTGTACGATGACAAGCAATCTTATGACTTGAAGGCTCGAAAGAAGGATCACCGGAAGATGTGGAGTTGAAGTCAAGTCCATTGTCGCCAAAAGATCTAGACCGCCCAAAAACAAGAGATTGCTCAAATAGAGGTGCGGGCGTGGCCGCAAAGTGTGTCTGAAAAAAGTAACACAAAGAAGAAACAACGTCAATATGTTCAAGAAAGAAAAGGTCTGAATATTACCTCAGAGACAATGACACAATAAAGGAAAACAAAAAAGGGGGCGAGGGGGCATATATTAAAAACATTAGAATGGATAAACGATACATATGAAAGTTCCACATTACATGAACCACCAGCCCCCAATTGCTACCATGTACAATCCTACTAAGTACTTGCACATAATAAATTACAAAAGCTCAAACAGATAAAAACTAAGTAGAAGCAAAAGCTCTCGATCGCTTTGTCTTCCAAAGAACAGAATATCCAACAAGAAAAACCAGAGGAGCCTATAATAAATATACAATATCGATCATCCCAAGGATTGCCGCAAGTGGTTGAGGTTCGTGTACATCCTCATGGCTCTCGGAATAATCAAGAATGGTAAAGATTCCATATGAATGCATTCCTATAATAAGAATAGTATTAGTTACGTAAACAAGGAAAAAGAGAGATGTTTTGCCACATTAGCAGTGCCGAGAGGCTTACTTTTTGAAGATTCTCATGCACCGCACTCCCAACACCCGCAAGATTAGCACTTTCCTCATTTGCCACATTAGCAGGACGAGAAGATGCATTAGATGTCATATTAGCATGACCCACATATCCTTGAGACCAAGATTTGAAATTCTTGTCAGTCCCCAAATTCACCTGTCAAACACATTAATGTAAAATGAGGTGTGAAAATAGTTGCAAACATATATTAACAAGGTACAAAAACCATCTACAGAAATCAGAAAGGAACTTACAATTCGAGGGACACCTCCAAATGGCAATTTAGGTTCAACATAGTTGGTTGAAATAGACTTCTTTCCGTTCACCGCACCAAGAGAAAACAAAATGTTACAAAATTGCATATTATACATAGAATAGATAGACTTAGCATGGCAAAGAACAAAAAAAGAAAGGAAAAAGATGGAAAATGGACATGTACCATGGCCCTCATAAATTCAGCAGATGGGGTGCTTTAGAACATGCAAGAACAGACGCCCGACTAGGATCTTCAACATAGTCTCCTTCGTCGTCAAATTCTTCACTAAGTCTAAATGAAGGCACAAGTTGGGCCAGTTATTGAACACGGCGGCTTCTTCGCAGGTGCTTTGCCTACAAAAGAAAAACCAGAAAGAAAAGATTACAAAGAATAGATAAGGCCCAGACTTGCATAAGACAAAAAGGAAGGCATATTTCACAATTCCAATATAGAAATTGCAGGAACAAAAAGGTGCAAATCACTACTGAAAGGTAATGCAATCTACAAAGGGAATAGAACACTAACCAATAACATTAACATCTCCAGCTGCATTTTCATGAGAGGTGGCACTAGAAGCTTGTTGGTCTTTGGCAATGTTAGAAGGGCCAGGACCGCTCTAGGGGCGAAGTTCATCCCTTGGAGTCATCACGTCTGGTGTTTGTCCTGCACATAAACCAACCATGTCTCAGTTGTGCGCCCCTAGTTTGTATGGCATACAATGCATAAAGATTTATTTTGTCGTCAATTCAAACCTGGGGGCTTCTCAGTCATAACAACAAAAGGGGCAAAGCGGCAAAGAAGACTAGTTGCCTCGCAATGAGCTTAACCAGTAGGAATTGAGGAGGCAAGAACAAATGCACTAGTTGCTTCACCTTCCCGGAAAAAAAGAGAGGAAGATGGAACAAGTGCAGTTAGTACGGAATTTCATTTACTTTACAAGTGCCTACCATGTCTACCATAATAAGATACAGGAGCACACTAGCACAAAAAGAGAAACAAAAAGGCCACAATGACAAAAGCATATGGTGAAACTACAAGCTGAAATATGGCATATGCTAGCTTAACAATGAAAACTCACTTGTATTTGCCGCTTGTCACATTCAGGTACACTTTGGCTATGCTTCGTTCCATCATTAGCAGCTTCCACACGACTAAGAGGCGATCTTCCAAGCTTTTGGGACACTACACGTGGAGACTTGCGGGATGCAATAGCAGGGCTTGAAGATCGAGGTGTCTTCGCATTCCTCTTCCTACCACTTACTGTTTGAGCAACTGCAAATGAAAGGAAAAAAAGGGGGAAAACAAAGTCATAACACAGAAAGCCAAGCACAAAGGGGAAACAATGATACATAGAAAGAACAATTGACAAATGACAAGGAACAAGTTCAAAATTTACCTGGTGAGCCATCCGAAATGACTTCTTCAATTGATGGGGAAGAAGCATTGCCTTTGCTCCTCCCTTTCCTTGCATGCTTTGAACTTTGAGCGCCTGCTTCTTCAACAATTAGAGGGTCCTCAAGCGTGGCTCCGTGTCCGTAACTATTACGGATCCCGCAAGCCTTGTTGATGTCCTTAACCTCATCTTCCGATCACTCATAGGGGCACCACCGTCAGACTCACAGATGGAGAAGTGTTGCTCTTCCTCTTCTTGCTCTTCCTAGCTGAAGCTGCACATGAAAACAGATTTTTAAGAAAAAAATGAGGAACAGATTCAAAAAGCTAACTCAGATGTTCAAACAATTTAAGAGACAACTTGACTTACCTTCACATTGTGAGTCATTGCCAGAAAGAAATTCACTTCCCTGGGATGATACACCTTCTTTCCTCTTCCCATTCCTTGCACCTGACTCTGCACATGACAAAGGAAAAACATTGAAATAGTTTAAAAACACAAAGGGAGACAACAAAGTTTCAACTCAGTAATGAAACAAAGGATGCAGAACACTTTATGTACCGTGAGCCGATGAGCAACCGCTAGGAAGAATCTCAGCTCCCGAGAAGCACCACGTAACTCGTTACCGGGAGAATCATACATACCATCGATTCTAGTATCTCCGTTGCAGGTTAGTACTTCTTCAGCCTTATCAAGAAAGACCAGCCTTCCTCTTCAACATCTTTCGACTTGGACAAGCAAGAGTAAAAAGACCTTCCACTGAACATCCTTTTCACTTAGAGAAGCACCAAAGCAAAGACCTTCCACTTGAACAACTTTTTCACTTTGACAAGCAGTAGCAGCAGCACCTTCCATTTCAACAGCCTTTTCACTTAGAGAAGCAGCAGCAGCAACTTGTCCTTCAACAGATTTTTCAACGGGACAATCAACAGCAGCAGAACCTTCGACTTCAACAGCTTTCTGACTAGCACAATCAGCAGCAGCACCCACTTCTTCCAATCCCTTACCACTTGCACCAGGAACAAGATCAGCGGCTTCCTTATCAGCAACACCACCTTCTTGCACTCCTTCTCCACTTGGACCAGCAGCATGGTCAGCTTCTTTCATAGCTGTTTCACTAGGAACATCAACCATTCCGACATCTTCATCAACATAAGCAGCATGAGGAGGAGAATACGCTGGAGCATCATGCTCGGGGGAGAAGCATCAACATCAAGATTCTGCAGCTAGCGACTTGTAGAAGGAGCAAGCAAAGATTTCTTGCGTAAGGAGCAAAGCGGACTTGCTTGCGAAGGAGCAGCGGCAAAGAAATAAGATTTGCATCCGCCGACGACGAGCAAGTGAACTCCGTTTCAACTCATTGAACATGTTGCAAAACAGCATCCGGATACCTATAGCCAAAGTTGGTGTGGTGCTCTTGATACATCTCGCAGAGAGTATCAATGTCCTGTAACATGTCAAATTCATGTAACCATACACAAACCAGAAAGCTCAAAAAAAAAAAAAGAGTCTATAAAAAGGTACCAACCCCTTCATCCAGGTATCCACATTGGTCTTTCAAAGTATCCCTAAATCCAGTAGTATCCTTCACATAGCAAGTTTGTTGATATCCAATCACCTACACACACAATATATTGAAGTCAGCATGTTGAACGCAGAAAATGGCAGAAAAGAGAGCATGGAAAAAAGAGGATGACAATTGCGTATGGTAGACACTAAAGTTGCAACGCTCATCATATGCAATTTACATTACTATTAATAGCAAATAATCTGATTGGCATATTTATTTCGAAATTTTTTATGAAGCCAACAATAAAGAGTACAATTACTACTCAAGAGTACAGTTTGGACAATAGGGATCAATTGAAGAGTTATAGTTACTTGAGAACTTAGACAACAACAGGGATCAATTAAAAGTGAATCTACAAGCAACAAAGAGGGACACATACCGGACGTTTTCCATACTTGTCTTCAGAGACGGAATCATATTTAGCATAGTCTTTTATCATCGAGCCTCTCCAAACTTTAATCCTTGGAATAGTTATAGGGATCTCCCGAACGAACCCAAAGTCAAGAAAGTCAAGGTAATACCCCTACAACACAATATGGACCATAGTTAACAAGAAAGAGACATTATATGTTGATGACTAAATGAACAAAAGCAAATAATGTAAGAAGGGAAAAAGAACTTACCGCAAGGAAGTAAATACAGCCACCAACCGTCTCGAGTACGACGCCTCTTGTAACTTGCAATTGCATTAAACAGCCAATCAAACACAAATTTGGACCAGTCCCCATTCTTTTGCCGTTGAAACATCAAGCAAAGGGCCTAGGTACTTCGGGCCGGGATAGTGCTAGAATTTGGGCACAAGAAGTACGACAAAGCGCAAAAGAACCATGAAGTAACGGAAGAAGTCATCATCGACAATGCACCGTCACTAGTCAACCGATCAAGAAAGGTTGATTTGAGAGGCAGCAACTTTCCCTTCACATCGATCTTTTTGAGGAACTTGTCCTTCACGGAATCATCATGATGCTCCCGTATATCTCTACCACCCATTGGAAGTCCCAAGAATAAGTGAAGAGCATGGGGCTGCGGGGATCACTTTACCTCCAACAAGAATATCAAAGCAAATGACATCAACGTGATCGGCAATCCATTGATAGAATCCTCTTGGCACATGGCATCCATCAAACTCAAGCAAGTGTCCAAAGCCACGAGCCCTAATTATCTCTCTCTTGGGCTCGTCCAAACGACCTATGATTTCCCCAAAAAATTTGTTGTTGCACCTACTTCCCCGCCTTTTCCTTTGCCCTTTCATTTGCAAAGAACATGTGATTTCCCTTTGCCCTTTACTTCAAATTGACCGAGAACAGAAGGAAGAAGAAAAAAGAAGTTGGACGTTAGAGAACTATAAACAGTCATGAGTGGAACTAAAAAGCCATGCTAATGAATTCAAATTACCTTTGTGGCACGTTTGCGAGCATTGTAACGCCCAGCTCTCCTCTCTTCCGAAAAGAATTAGCATAATACTCAATTGAAGACAAAAACAAGAGATAGAAGCTAATATGTCTACTCATGACTTAAGCTAATATGCCAAATGACAGATAAAGAAGCTAATATGCAGACTTCAAATCCAAAAAAATACTCCGACATGGCTCCTTTCGCACTTTGATAACTTGCACATGCTGCCTACACGGATCGATTTCATCATCTCGAGGCAATAGAGTCCTAAAAGAGGACAATAAAATGGTAAAGGTTCACCAACCAAACAATATTTACCACAAAGCTTCTTAGATGAAACATCAAACTTATTCATGGTGAAAACACATACCTCGCCAACATTCATTGGATCGAGTTATTGTCATCGCCATCTTCGCACCAATCTTTGTCACTCTCCACAAAAAGGAGTCAAGCAGTGGAACTCACATCATCATCGTCACCATAGCTATAAGAGACAAAGAAACAATCGATAGAGTTTTCTGAAATAGAGCATAAGTTACCACACAAATTCTTCTGAAAGTAGTAGGACTGCACTTCCACACAGAAAATTATTAGCAAAAACTATTTACTAGGAGATCACTACCACT
The DNA here is from genome assembly GCA_018135685.1 of Themeda triandra. Classification (NCBI taxonomy): domain Eukaryota; kingdom Viridiplantae; phylum Streptophyta; class Magnoliopsida; order Poales; family Poaceae; genus Themeda; species Themeda triandra. The sequence continues at coordinate 469,481 of JAENPR010000031.1, read as the reverse complement.
CAATATCAGAACTAGTGGGACAGAACAAAACACCAACCACAGCAACTAGTCCTCTTTCCCACTTTCATTTCCCCTCCCCATACCCAAATCGATTAAAACAGAGAGGCCATCCTGCTCCCATGCCCTCCATTCTGGCCACTCATAAAACACAGTCACAAATATATGCAAGCTTCCTACTTGCTAAAGCAACACTTTTATTCAGCAAAATAAAATAAGGAATGCCTAGAATGATCAATAAGGAATGCTGTGGATTATTACATTGTGGCCACTCCTAAACCAGTTAGAATTGCCTAGATATAGGACACTTTTATTCAGCAAAAGAAAATAAAGAATGCTAAAGCCTAACAAGAATGTCAAAATGGAATTACAAATTGTTCTCATGGAATTCATTTACGTTCCTAGCTGCCACTTGTAAACATAAAAATGCATGGTACTGCATTTCAATGCACTTTAGTTGCTACATACAACAGGATACAGTAAGCTCTAATGAACATGAAAAGAGAACATAAAGAAACATAAGTCATCCATGACAAATCTGAAAATGACCCTACATCATTGACCTTTAGAAAATATAACAGACTAACCTTCACACAATCTGAAAATGACCCTACATCATTGACCTTTAGAAAATGTACAGAAAACTCACCTTCACACAACTTAAGAACGATTCTGCGTCACAGAGCTGTGGGAAACTTCTGGATCTACAGAGAGACATAAAAAAAAAGTTAGCCATTAGAAAAGTGATCACAAAGTTATTTATGTATATAAACATCTTGTAAGCACTCAAAACGGTTTCCACAATTCAAACTTGTAAGATAACAGTGCAACAATTAAATATCGCTCTTTAAACTGACTAGCTGCTAGAATCAGTTCTTATTCTTATGGTACACAGACTACCTGTTTAGACTTATCACAGAAGCTCACGAATACTACCCTGCTACCTCTGATGGGACACTGCGTCACACAAGTAACCTGAGGCCAAGAGAAGTTGAGAATCGACACAAAGTGCTCCTCCTGAAAATGGCAGGAGCAGCATAAAAATCAAGCAAATGAAAGACATATACAGTACGCTAGTGTCACTACTGTACTGCATTTTATTCTCCATCCAATAACTTCAAGCATAATCTAGATATAGGACAGAAAGACAGACCGAGATAGGGCATGGACACATAACAGAGGCACACAACCCTGCTCGAGGGAGATGAAATGGCATGCAAAGACCTCATGGCTAAATCAAACCCGCACCACACTGCATCCTCAATATAATGTTTCTAAAGATAGACACAAGTATAGTTCATCTCTGAAAATAGGATATCACCAACCAAAAATTCTAAGTGTTAATTACTCATGATTAAGTCCCTGCAAACAGAAAGATGAATTTCCATCTTCCATTATATTCATGAATACAGAGATGTAAACCACAAAGCAGCTATCACTCACATGTAAACCAAGGAGCATTCAAAGTGATTATTAAGGCCTATAAGATGCATCAACAAAATCTGAGACCCGCAAGAATAACAACACAGAAGACCGACGGCATATCACAAGCAGTGATTGCTCTCAAAGCAAGGTATACTTTGTCGCTGAACTTAGCCGAGGCAGATAATCATACAAAAGAACAGAGAGGCAGCACTAAGAGAGGCCTTCCACTGCATGCCATCCACAATTAGCCCCACCCCTAATTAGCCCTCCCACTCGTCATACATGCCGTATGAACTACCCACCAGGAACACAACCAAAACCAACGCCAAAAAACAGACTAAAAGAGTACCATTCCTCCATCACATAAAAATGTACCATGCATGTCGAACAGCTTCATTCTAAATCCAACAGACCCAACCCAACACCAGGTACCTTCTGGTGGTTCTTCTCCCCAACCATGGAGGAATTCCTACCACCCACACCCCAAAAATAGAAGCAATGACGCCACCGAGTGCTCGTCGACCGCAAAGAAATTAACACCACATCAACGGCCTTCCGTTTCCCCTCCCCATAGCCCCACTCAAAACAAGACAACGACATGTCTGAAAAGCCTAAAATAGAGTATGAACCATGCATGCAATTCACCATTTCTTATTCACAACAATAGAAGGCCATGCGCTAGCAGCCTGCCCCCGCCCCAACCAAATCCGCACCCACAACCCAAAAACTCCCGATCCCTACCACCCACACCCGAAATCCCTAACACCCGCACTCCCAAAAACTCCCAAATACATGAACTCGGACCGATCCATGGATTCAAGGCACATCTACCGCGCAATCTAACGAAGGACCGGGAGGAAGGGAGAGGAACGGGAGCAACAAATGACCAAATATACCGACAAACCTCGCCGGACCTCAACCAGGCCGCCAAACCGAGGAAAAGAACGGACTCGCCGGACCGGCGGGCCGGCCTCGATGCAAAGAACGGGAGGAATCGCCCGTAGCCCGCCGCCCGCCGCCCGTCGCCCGCCGCCCTCCGCCCGACAAGAGCCGCCAAACCGACGAAGGGACGGAGCAACTCGCCGGACCGGCGGCGGGCCTCGACGGAGGAACGCGAGGAATCGCCCGTCGCCCGCCGCCCGTCGCCCCCTCCGCCCGACAGCTTCCCCAAAACGTCGAGCGCCTTCCCCGTCTCGGCGCCCAATGAATTCGAACAGTAACTGGCGTGTTTAACGGGCGCAATTATGTGTTTGGACAAACCCGGCAAGAAGGAATCCGACAAAAGCAAAACTGACCCGTGACACTAGCGTTCCCGCTCGGCGCCTCCCCTCGCGTCCGCTCGCCGCGCGCCGCGTGTCGCCTGGAAAGAGAGACAGAATCCAGGCGACAAGTCTATAGGATTTCTGTTAAATTTATTTTAATAAATCCTTCAAAACAAGATCTCACATGGATATGTTTAGATAAAGTGACAGGTGGGCCCACAATGGTTAGAGAGAGACAAATAATTATAAAAGTGTATTTATTGTCAAACTAGCCCTTAGATCCAAACACCTCTTTAGCTAGAGCTAGTTTGGGCTAGTTTCAAACTAACTCTATCATCTAGCCTCTAACAGTGCTAGTTTGATCCAAACAGGGCCAGTGACATGATGATATTATTGAAGCTGCCTCAACAGAATATATGAAGGTATGGTGAGAATTGATAAAGCGAACTACTAATGGATGTGCACTTGATCGACAAGTTATCTGCTCGAAAACAAGTCATTTATTCAAACGTTGATTTGTTGAACATCTTCAATTCTGAATATTTACACAAAAAATGGACCAATAGCAATGGTGCCAACTTAGTTGGCAGTTTACATTCATAGTGTACTTTCTATAAACTTCTATAGAGTTAAATTTGACTTATGACAAACTAAAATGAATATTTTAGAACAACGAAGCGGATAATCAAATACGTATGTGGTTCCGAGTGTACCACACGTCTCCCCTCAAAACCGGACGCTCACTTTGAGCTTGTTTCCCTACACAGCTGTATCTGTATGCACCTCGTGAACTACGCGGTGCTGAAGCTGACTAGCGAGAGCTGCACTGCACCTACTGCAGCACACACACCCTTTCGTGACAAGAGTTCATGTTACGGCATAAAATGGAAAAAAGTTGCTGCTCCATCACTCCATGCCAATCGCCATTCCATATTTGGCAGGCTCATGCTCATGTGTCTCCTTTTGCCTACGATAGATGTCTCCATAGGTTTAAGGATAGCGCCAGGAGCATCACCATTTTTTAGGGACACCGGACACAGTGGGCAGTGCCATCCATGAATCCATCCCAGTGCGTGTGACAGCTACGGGCACCAATAATGCTTGCATGTGCTGCGTACTTAAAAAGTGTGTCCAGCTCCACAAGTACTGAAGAAAGGGAGAGACGTGGGAAACTCTAATTGCCGTAACAACAGCACTCTGAAAAAGATCGACGTATATAACATTCAGTATATATAGAGACTACTAGAAATGGCCGCGGCGTTGCCGCTTGTGGCCAGTGTGTAGGTAGAGAGACCCATTGTATAATTAAGTAGTATTATGTATTAAGCTTTGATTTTTTTTTTGCCGCTTATGGCCATTAGAACCTGTGATATATTTGCCCTGCAAATAATTATTTGGTGTGAAGTAGATTCGAGAACTATCATTTTTTTGGCTATATTTTTTTTGGAGAAGTAAATATTAAAAGTATTTATTAAGAGAGAGGGACATTTGATGAGTCAATGGTTTTTTTTTTATATATAGTAGCGAATCATTTAATGCTACACGTGTATGGGTATGGTTGGATAAAAATTTCGTAATGGTATTAGACTCAAGAGATGAAATTTATTATCTTAAAATATTAATTGGAGCATAAGAAACCCACGGATAATAAGAAAGTACTATTTTATGGGATCTTGAAACCATAGGAATTTGAGCTCTCCAAATCATAGTAAAATTTGCGACCAAGTCATAGTATTAATATTTTTATTTGGGTTATTTAGGAATTATCATTTATGGATCGTTGTACATGTTAACCGCGGAGTGTAAATTTTGCTTTTTTTTCGAGTCCTATAAAAATCGACCGTGAACTATTTCTTAAATTAATTTATTAATTGAGCGTGTGTATATTTTCATGTACCCAAAGCATGGTATATTTTTATATACTCTAAACTATGATAATATTTCAGACCCAAACCATAGCAAAATTTGTTTTGAAGTGTCACTTAGCCATATTTTCATATACCCAAACCATAGTAAAATTTGTTTTGAAGTGTCCAAGTCATAGTAAAATTTATTTTTTCTTAATAAAAATTTTGACTTAATAAAAATTTATTTTTTCTTAGCTTAATATTTGTCGGAACATATAAATTTGTTCAATAGTATGCAGTTGAAAATTGTACAGAAAATTTAAACATTAATTCATGAATTATTCACATAATATATCAAAATGGCTTCTGAAAACGACAAAACAAATTCGTAAATAAGACTGTTCATGTTGGGCCGGGGCTAACCATTCAGCCCAGTGGTCAATTCGGCTCACGTTCGGCCTCGCGCGCTGCGCGGATAGCAAGCCGGCCCATGGCGGCCCAGCTGCCCCGCCCGATCGCCGCCAGCCGTCCATCCTCATCGGACGGCTGAGCGCGCAAATCGGAGGATGAAAACCCCAGGGCGCAACTTCCTGAACCCTAATCCTCATTTTCATTCTCTCTTCCTCTGCTCTTTCTTTCCATCACAGCAGGAGCCGCCTGCCGGCCGATTTGGAACAGCGACGGCGACGAACTGGAGGAGTGGCGCCGCTGCGGGCCCTCTTCGCCGGTGCTCGCGCTCCCCCTGTTGGTTGAGCGGGGCGCCGTCGAGTGGCCCCGCTCCGGCGCCTGGCCTGCCCTCATTGGGCCTGTCGATGTGGCCGGCGGCCTTGGATTGGATGAGGCCGGGTGTGGGTGCTCGCTGCCTCTCATTTGGTCAGCGCTGGAGTGGGGAGAGCGATTCATCAAAAAGAATAAAGGAAAACGAATTCGTCCCTTTAAGCAATTTGGCCCAAGCGGCCCATGGCGCACCGCAGCGGCCGTGGCCTGCTCGGCCCACTCGGCCTCTCCCCCGGAAGGCCTAATAGCGGCCCGTCTGTACGGCCATAAGCGGAGTCGGAAAGTGTTTGCTAGGAGTGTTGAAAAGTATTTCGAGGGCACTCCGATGATTTAGAGGTTTAAAGGTTTTAGTTGGAAAATTTTGTAAGCAATAAAACTCCCAAAGGCTATTTTTTGTGAAAATGGGTGGAAGGCATATATTTTTGAGGAAAAAGATTACTCGGCCGATCTGGATTTCGGGAAGCGTTTGCTAGGAGTGTTGAAAAGTATTTCGAGGCCCTCCGGATGAATTAGAGGTCTAAAGCTTTTAGTTGGGAAATTTTATAAGCAATAAAACTCCCAAAGACCATTGTCTCGTGAAAATGGGTGGAAGGCATATATTTTTCAGTAAACAGTCGATCGAATGTTGACAGTACAGTGAATGGATGTTTCGCGCTATTTCCGAAAAGCTGAAGAGCCTTTTTGATATTTTTTCTGAGAGAGGAGTCTGGATGGCGCGTTGTATTTCGCATGAGTTGGAGGGCCTTTTTGCAAAAAGGCCGGTGGGCGTCCGATCTGGACCGTCCACTCGGCCGATCGGACGGCCGATGATCGGAGGCGACGTGGCCACGCTGGTTGGCCAGCTTTTGTTGCGTGATTCGTATGGGGAGATTTCCAGCTCCAGTACAAAAAGGAGGGCAAATACGATGCAGCGCAGGCGCGTCTTTTGTTAGAGTTCGTAACTCAGCGTTGACAACTCAGAGCCAGAAATTCAGAAGAACGAACGCGAGCTGCAAGCAGATCAAGATAGAGCCCACCACACTACATGTCTATGACATCAACATCCCCTTTTGGACTGCAATTGGAACCAGAAATTCAGTGGAACGATCGAACTGATCGAAGCAGAAGATAGAGGGAGTCCACTGCATGTCTGCATCCCGTCTAGAATTGGAATTGGGAGTTGGCACATCGAGGAAGCGAAGCGAGCTTTGTTCTCTCCTCTGCTCTTTCTTGGTTTTCTTATGCAACCGAAACTTCTCTTGCGAGAGGGAATCGCCGTTTGGCTTCCTTCCACGTTCCACCTGCACCAACAAAATAATGCAAAATGCTGTGGAATCTATTGGCAACCGCACAATACTACAATATATTATTGAATTTTAAAAGTAGGAACGGAAAAGGCGTATCTTGTGAAGCACATACTTTGTGTGCGTTTGAAATCATTCGATCAAATGACCTTGATTTTTCTGTTGTTGCAACTTGCAGTGACAATGGATATGATTGACCTGGCGGCCTGCTTTCCTCACCATCCATCGTCAGCAGAACATATTCTCATGGCCTTACCGATCCACTATAGGCGTTGGATCTGCCACAGTTAAGCTTGCCGTTCGGTACGAAACTGCAAAACAGTGGCATTTTTAGATGCGTGCTTCATGATAGTATTTAATTTCCCGGATATATAATTTAAAACAAATGGCCGGAGTACGTACAAAAGGCGAATTCTTCTTATGACGTTTTTTCCCCTACTATACTTGACGTCGACGTGACACGGCTATGTTGTGAATAGATACATTGTGCCTCATCAAGACTCTCGAAAGCAATGCGTGCACACGATTCCCAGATAATGGGTACACAAGAAAACTGAAGACGGGTATCGGAAGAAGCCAAGCAAGAGAACATAGAGCACGCATTAGCGACATTCACGTGGCTAGTGTGCCACAACCGCCGACACCGAGGCACAAATTTGCCTACGTGCACCATTTTTCTTGCACCAGAGAAAAGTCGCTGGTGAACGATCGTCAAACTTCGGTGGATGTCTTTTAATGTATTTTACCTAGTGCTTAGAGCAACTCCAACACTTTGTCAAACATCTTTTGGCAAATCTCTAGTTTTGCCAAGTCTAAAACCCATTTGCCAAGTGAAAAAATAGCCTTTCTCCAACAGTTTGCTATTTTAGGCTTGGCAAATTGAAAATTAGTGGCCCACATGTCTTAATTTTTTTGGGACGCATGCAGCTTGGTAATTCCTCTTCCTCTCGCGTGAAAGAAATGACGCATGCACCATTTGCCAAGTGCCCCAGAACGCGAGCATATATGCGCCGGTCAGCCCCCCTTTTGGCAAGCTTGCTACTTTGCCAAGTGGTTTTATGGTAGTGTTGGAGGAGCTTTTTTCTGATTTTGCAAAAAAATAGGATGTCCAAGTGGTTTTAGGGTAGTGTTGGAGTTGCTCTTAATACTTTGTTGCCGATGTTTATATTTTCTGGGATGATGAATATATTTATCCTAAAAATTCTTTGAAATGTGACCGCACACCAAGATATACAGACACTAGTGCACCCAAAGCCCTAAAGTAGAATAGAATCAATGGTCCTTAGAATAGTGCTTAGAATACATAGATGAAGGTGTCTCGTTCTTAAAACACACAAGGATCAAAACTATTCCTTTTTGCCTTCCAACTAAACCCGAGTAAGGGACGGTAAATGAAATTATCGTTACCAGGATAATAATGTTTTGGAACTATGAAACAAGTAAGCAACAAATATTAGATAAAAGTACCATTATCTAGTTGTAATAAAATATCCAACATCTTCATATTTTGTTGTTTTTTGTGATTGTGCCTTTTATATCGTGTTGGGTCCATTTCTTATTTGCTTTTAGTGGTAGACATCATCAAACTTTCAACAACCTATTACGTTAGGACCATCTTAATTACGTATCGGTGCATGACTGCATATCGTGCTATCAAATGATTCCTACATGCATCGAAGCACATTGAGGCATCCCAAAATCTTAACATAAGTTGGACGTGCTGTAAATTGTAGTTCCAAGTGTCGTAGCATGTAGTAGAAATTGATGCTAAAAGTTTGGTGAATGACTCATGTCCGCATATTAGTGTGAGCAATATACATGAAAACATTCTGAACAAACTCTTAATATTTTGAACAATTGGATGGAGGTCCAACATTCCATATCCTTCCTCTCTCTGCCTCATCCCAAACTTAAGTTTGGCAATGATGACCCTCTCCATCCCACATTGTTCATGCCCCACTCCTAGCGAACCCTTGCTCACTTGTACGCTGACCCATCAATTCATGGTATTACCTACCCAACTAGATAGCCTCGTCCACATCCAACGGGCTCCTTACCACCACTGTCTCGCCGCTTCCCCATGTGCCCACCATCGCCCATCTTACTTATAATAAACCTCCGTCTAAGGCGGATATCTTTCTTAGAAATATCTTTGCCTTGAATCCTAAAACCCAACCAAAGTTGCATAATACGTGGAAGAATAGAATAAATGAGAAAAAAAGTTCGTGGGAGAAAAATCTTCACCCTGACACAATATATCATAGCATTCTTAAAAAATCGAGGTGCAAACATATCTTCCTTTAAAGTTTGGAACCAGTTAACATAACCACGGATACACGAATGGTTCACATAGCCTGGTACGTCTCGCAGTGGCCTTGGCAATTCCACCACCAGGGGCCCGTCCCAGCGTCTATGGCCCTCTGCCATGCGGGCCTACGGGATTCGCCCGCTTTGCAGCGAAAGATATTCCCACCGTCCGTCACATTCGGCGATTGGCCCCGGCTCCAAGAAAACATCGCTCGGCTGTCCACCGCGGCGACGGCGGGGGCCTTGAAGACCCGCAGAACCCGCGCGAGCCCAAACCCATCTCGGCAAGGGCAGCAACCCTACCGAACCGGGGGGAGCTCTGCCTCGCTCGCCTTGCGCCTTCCCACCACGCGTCTCCCAAAATTCGCGGCCGTCTATATATAAGACCGACCCGCCCCCACCACTTTCGCCATCCCACCCTCCCCCGTCGTCCCCTCCGCTTTTGGCCAGCGGCCATGCCTCCGCTCACGAGCTCCCTCCTCTCCCGCTCCACCACCACTCGCGGCGTGGCGGCGGCCGCAGCGATCTCCAGGCCCGCCGCCGCCGACGCCGCCCCGTCCTCCTCGTCCCCGCCCGCCCGCTCGGCCCCGGCCCCGAGGCCGCCGCGCCCCACCGCGGCGTCGCCCTTCGCGTCCGGCCTCGCGGGCCGCCTCTTCGGCGGCCACCGCGCCGCCGCCCGCTCCGCGTCGTCTGCGGCCGCCGTCTTCGAGCGCCGGTTCGCCTCGGCAGGTACGGTTTGCGACGACCTGCGCGGGATTGCTGGTCAAATCATCGCATCGGGTCTGGGTCGCTCCATCTGACGACGTCTCTGTCTCGGCTTGTTTTTTTTGCAGCGACCAGGAACTCGTACGATGAAATCCTCACGGGGCTCGGGAGGCCAGGAGGCGGAGATGAGTTCGGCAAGTACTACAGCCTGCCTGCGCTTTCCGATCCGCGAATTGGTGAGTTGGCCTGGATTTTGGTGTGACTTAGTTGATTGGTACCAGCGAGTGTTTTGATCATGATTTTCTGTCGTTGAATTGAAATTACGTGAGGTTTGTCTCATCCGATCTGTTTTCCTGCCTCGGTTGCGTGTAAATTGTAATGTGGATGAATTGGTGGGTTCGTTTCACAGGCCCACAGTCTCTGATCTCTCTTAATTAATGCTGGGATGCGCGAATTGTCTGAGATGATGATGTTGATGGATATGTTGAATGCATTATTTTTTTTCCCCGTATACAGTAGCTTTGTAGCTTTGTATGTTTGATTTTGCTGAAATTACTGACGATTTGACCCGTGTATTGGCCATCCCTTCTGTCAGATCGGCTCCCGTATTCTATAAGGATTCTTCTCGAGTCGGCAATCAGGAACTGCGATGACTTCCAGGTCACCAGTAACGATGTTGAGAAGATCTTGGATTGGGAGAATAGTGCACCGAAGCTAGTTGAAATCCCGTTCAAGCCCGCTCGTGTCCTCCTCCAGGTGCTCATCGTGCAACATCTCTTCAATTTTTCTTATTCCATTTTGTCAAAAGTTCTATCTATGGAATAATTGTGGGCTGGCAATATTCCTGTCAATGGCTTTTGATGCCAGGAATCTTTCAATTGGAGTTCCACTTTCCTATCCTATCAAGAAAGTGGAGTTCCCCATGGTATATCTTTTGTCCATGCACCAATTTTAGGGTGCCTGACTGGTACTATTTGTTGACTTGTTTAATGACATATATAGTGGCCAACAACAGAAGATGTAGTGGCATTATTGCATTCCCATATCTATTTCTTAATGTTGATTATACAAGTCTGACGTTACTTCTTGTCGAGTTGTAATTGATGGGAATAAAGTTCTATATCCCAGAATATTATCATATTGTTGTTGAGGCTAGTTGACTGACGTCTCAGTCTTCTCCCTTCTCTTAAATGGTAGGATTTTACTGGTGTCCCAGCTGTTGTTGATCTTGCCTGCATGAGGGATGCCATGAGCAAACTTGGCAGTGATCCGAACAGAATTAATCCTCTGGTGAGTTAAGCGCAATTCATGTCATTCGTGTTGTATTCTTTATTGCAGTTCATGCCATTTTTCTTATTGTTGTTTATGTCAGTTTCCTTATTTTCTGTGTTGATTGTTGTTGCTCTTCGCATTTTCTCCTCAATATGCCATCAATTACTACGCTATCAACGTTTGTTTAATAACATAATTGTCATTTGAGAGTGGACACTACCTGTTATGTAGACTGCTAAACCTTACCTTTTCATGAAACTGCTAAGAACCTTGCTTGTTTATGAGACTTTGCATTATTTAATAATTTTGTCATTATTATTGCAGTTACCAACAATAGGTGTCAACCTTTTAATATAAGACAAGATTTAATAAATTTCTATTGCATTTACGTTATTGGCCAGCCTTCCTTGATATCCTTTTAGGTTGGTGCCAAGCATATTACTCCTACATATTAATTATTATGTGGTGGGCCTGGAGTCTGGTATAGCTAACAAATTATGTTAGTTAGTTAGGGCCTATCCACAGCCATATCTCTCGCTGGAGGGGAATAACTGCTCTGGAATATGGCTGGGTTCTAAGGGACTCTCTTTCATTACAGTCCCTAAGTAGATAAATTCTAGGTTGCTTTATCCTTTATTTATTATATTGCTCAGACACAAATGTGATTCCTGTCCAGAGACTCTCTCTCTCTCTCTCTGTGTGTTTGGTGTGTGTGAAATATTCTTCTATTAATACAATGATACACAGCTCTCCAGCATGCTCGAGAAAAATATTAGTCTTATTTTCAGTAGGGGTTGGTCATGCATCCACATTGTTCGTGTTCGCCATGCATGTACTGTCGTGGGCCTTCCCCCCATGATGAAGGCAGGCTCTTGATGTTGAGTTGATTCACTTGATTTTTTAAGTTTTGATTGTGAAGCTTTTTAACTCTCCTGTAAACTATTTATGTTTGCTTTTGAAAGTAATCCTGTGAAGCCAGTTACCATCCTGTTAACTTAGCCTCTAATGCTGTCTTTTCCATTCATTCCCTTAAGATAGCTTGCATGCATATAGATATTGTTAGTGTGTACCTGCTTATATTTGTTGATGTGGATACTATATGGCATCTGGTTGCAGGTACCTGTAGACCTTGTTATTGATCATTCAGTACAAGTCGATGTGGCAAGATCAGCAAATGCTGCTCAGGCAAATATGGAGCTTGAGTTCCATCGTAACAAGGAACGGTTTGGGTTCTTGAAATGGGGTTCCTCTGCATTCCGCAACATGCTTGTTGTTCCACCTGGATCTGGCATTGTCCACCAGGTATTTTGATTATATGATTGTTTTTTAAATATCTTAGTCCAGCCAAGGTTATTTTATCTATTGAGAACTTATAATCCTCTATTTTTTTGTTAGGTGAATCTTGAATATCTGGCCAGGGTTGTGTTTAACAATGGTGGGATCCTTTACCCTGACAGCGTCGTAGGCACTGACTCTCACACAACTATGATAGATGGTCTTGGAGTTGCTGGGTGGGGAGTTGGTGGTATAGAGGCAGAAGCTGCAATGCTTGGCCAGGTGAAGTGCATTTTGATATCTAAAAAATCTGGTTCTGATGCTGTGGAGCATTTGTTTTCTTTATCTTTGTTTAATAAGAACAATTGTTCGCAAACTTGAGCTTCAGAGATATTATGCACAAGTACTGTTCTCTATAGTATGGCCTTTCTTTTTGGTTGATCTGCTTCAGTAACGTACACACATACATATTGATTGTTGGTTGTTATTTTGTGCAGCCAATGAGCATGGTCTTGCCAGGTGTTGTTGGCTTTAAGTTATCAGGCAAGCTGAAGAATGGAGTTACAGCCACAGACTTGGTTCTAACAGTAACTCAAATGCTTCGGAAACATGGTGTTGTTGGGAAATTTGTTGAGTTTTATGGTAACCATAATTTTTACCTTTTATAGAACACTTTTTTATTAAGAGCATCTAGATTTCATTATATTAAGAGTTTCTCTAATGCTATATATCTGAACTTTTATATTCTAGGGCAAGGCATGAGTGAATTGTCACTTGCTGATCGGGCTACCATCGCAAATATGTCTCCGGAATATGGGGCAACTATGGGTTTCTTCCCAGTTGATGCAAAGACACTGGACTATTTGAAGCTTACTGGCCGAAGTGATGATACGGTAAGCTAATTGGTGTGTATATGTCCAACCTGAGTCTTGAGCACTTAATATATTTTTTGTTGTTTCAATTTTTAGGTGGCCATGGTTGAGTCCTACCTGCGTGCGAATAAGATGTTCGTTGATCACAGCCAGGTGCTTATTTTTCATATGTTGAGCAGAAGCAGATAATTCAGTATATGCATATTGTTTTACCTAAAGTTTGTCTTGGATGTAGGTTGAAGCTGAAAGAGTATATTCTTCCTATCTTGAACTTAACCTGGAAGAGGTAGAGCCATGTCTATCGGGACCAAAACGGTAATGTTCTTGATTAAATCACGCTATTCAGGTATCAGCATATCTTTATCCTCATCTAGTATTAAATTTGATTAACTTTATTGACAGGCCTCATGATCGAGTGACATTGAAGAACATGAAGTCTGATTGGCTTTCTTGCTTGGACAGCGATGTGGGATTCAAGGTAAGGTTTTCCATTTATGGATTGCAACTTATATTGTATGTACTGAGCCTTGCATTTGTAAGTTAATCAATTGCACCGAGTAGCCATACCTCCTTCCAAAATTATAGTTCACTTTAAGCTTTGTTCTATGAATCAAATTTTGACCATGTTTGAGAAAAATATATTGACATCTACAAGTTAAAATAAATGCATCATCGATACATTTTTTATGGAGGATCTGATGCCTTTTTTCCTAAACATTTGGTCAAAGTAATATATGCATGCCTTAGGACAGCCAAAGTGAACTCGGTATTGTTCTGTGCTTTGTTTCGCAGTTTCCTTGTTATGCTCACTGCAACAATATTGCAGGGTTTTGCTGTCCCCAAAGAATCACAGGGCAAAGTTGCAGAATTTTCGTTCCATGGGACTCCTGCAAAGTTAAAGCACGGTGATGTTGTAATTGCAGCAATAACCAGTTGCACAAACACATCAAACCCTAATGTTATGCTGGGAGCAGCTTTGGTTGCCAAGAAGGCTTGTGAGTTAGGCCTGGAGGTTCGATTCTTTTCATCTTCCAACTTATTTTCTTTATATGTTTACTGTCTTGACCAACATGACTACAATATTGATACTGGTTCACAGCTAAGTTACTTTGTTGGTTTGGCATATTCCTTTTTGGTGGTCTGTGGTTAAAATTCTCTGGCAATTACCATGACAATTTAAAAACCATTGATGCTTTTGCTCTATGTTTTATATGAAAACCATCCTTTAGTAACACTGGTTTGTGTCAATCAGGTAAAGCCATGGATTAAGACAAGTCTTGCGCCTGGTTCCGGTGTTGTGAAGAAGTACTTGGATAAGAGGTAAATCTTGGTTCCATGAATTGAATTCATTTCTTGTGCTGCCAGGCTAGGCTTCGTGACTGTTTCTTTGTTTTGTTTTTTGGCAGTGGTTTGCAGAAATATCTTGACCAGCTTGGCTTCCATATTGTTGGCTATGGTTGCACAACCTGCATTGGAAATTCTGGAGAGCTTGATGAATCCGTGTCTGCTGCAATTACTGACAATGGTAATTTCTAACATCATTGGATGGTTCAAGTTTAAAGTTATGGAATAGAGTACATTGCTTACTGTTTCTCTTCTTTGTTTAGATATTGTTGCTTCTGCTGTATTGTCTGGAAACAGGAATTTTGAAGGACGTGTGCATCCCTTAACCAGAGCAAACTACCTTGCTTCCCCTCCATTAGTTGTGGCTTATGCCTTGGCTGGCACGGTATGTTGTCCTCGTTCTAGTGTTCAATTGTCTTTTAAGTAGTTTCAGTAAAACAAAATTGTTGATTTACTGAATCGTGCTCACTGTTGTTTTAAATGAAATGCTGTTATAATACAACTTATGTAGTTGAATAGAATAATCAATAGAAATTTAAAGCTGATATGCACCTACTATTTCTATGCTCCATTAATTCATCATCATGTAGTTGTTTTAGTTTTCTTGTCATAAAAAAATATATTTTACTTTTCAAGTCAATGCTTGAACTTCCATGTTTCCTTTTTTCCTTTTTTTTTCAATTTGCTTATAAATTGTAACTTCTGCTTAGGTTAATATTGATTTTGAGAAAGAACCTATTGGCATCTCGAAAGATGGGAAAGAGGTTTACTTCCGGGACGTTTGGCCATCCACAGAAGAGATAGCAGAGGTCAGCACCCAACACTGTGACTTCGACTATATTTCCTTTAACTTGTGCTGTAAAACCTTTTATAGTCAGAATAGCCTTTTATATAGTTAGAATAAGCTTTATGATTGTGTTTTTAATTCTGCCAGGTTGTCAAGTCAAGTGTGCTCCCTGACATGTTCAAGAGCACATATGAGTCCATCACCAAAGGAAATCCTATGTGGAATGAGCTGCCAGTCTCAACAAGCACTCTCTACCCCTGGGATCCATCATCCACATACATCCACGAGCCTCCTTACTTCAAGGATATGACAATGACTCCCCCTGGCCCGCGGCCAGTGAAGGATGCATATTGCCTTCTGAACTTTGGTGACAGTATCACAACCGATCACATCTCACCTGCCGGAAACATTCACCCAGACAGCCCAGCTGCAAAATATCTGAAGGAGCGTGGTGTTGAAAGGAAGGACTTCAATTCATATGGTAGCCGAAGAGGAAATGATGAGATCATGGCTAGGGGAACCTTTGCCAACATTCGTCTTGTGAACAAGTTCTTGAAGGGTGAGGTTGGACCAAAGACAATCCATGTTCCATCTGGGGAGAAGCTTTCAGTTTTTGATGCTGCTATGGTATATAATTCTAGCTCCTATTTTCTACTGCAGTGATACAAGCTACATCTGTGCACTTGTAACATCTAATTTTCCATTCCCTCCAATTTTGTTTGGTGCTTGCCACAGAAATACAAGAATGAAGGGCATGACACTATTATCCTGGCTGGCGCCGAGTACGGGAGTGGAAGTTCTCGGGATTGGGCTGCAAAGGGCCCAATGCTGCAGGTAGCGTTGCTTCCACAGTAGTTTCTTCAGCCTAAACTAAACCTTCTGAGTCTCACTAATGGGTAACGGGATTACTTTCACTTGACTGCAGGGAGTGAAGGCTGTGATAGCAAAGAGCTTTGAGAGGATTCACCGCAGCAATCTTGCTGGCATGGGAATCATCCCACTATGCTTCAAAGCAGGGGAGGATGCAGACACCCTGGGCCTAACTGGCCATGAGCGCTACACGGTCCACCTTCCAACCAATGTGAGTGAGATCAAGCCTGGCCAAGATGTTACCGTGACAACTGATAATGGGAAGTCGTTCACTTGCACACTCAGATTCGACACTGAGGTATGATTGTTCTTTTCATGCATTACTTGCTGATGCTGCCTATGTATCCTGGTTATTGATGTTTCCCTTACTGTCCAGGTGGAGCTTGCTTACTACGACCATGGTGGCATTCTACCATATGTCACCAGAAAGATCGCGGAACAATAGATTGTACCATTGAGATGATTGCGATGCAGTGAATCGTAATTTTGGTGTAAACAGTTTGTTTAGCACAACCCATTTTTGAGGAGTACTTGTAATAACCTCTGAGTATCTCAGAGTGAGCTGTCTGAATTTTTAGTGAACTGCACTTCTGCGAGAAATGGAGCGCCATTTGGATGGGATAGTAACCATTTTGCCTTCTTTAAGAAGCATGTTAATAATATGTTAACTTCTGCAATATCTGATTATACACTTGGCAGATGATTTCCCATGCTGTAAATGACACTACTACTTAACACAGTTGCAGTTCAAAGCTCTTCTTTTATCTGGTGGTACTCAAAATAGTACTGTAAACAATCGATGAGCAGGTTTTGTTTACGATTTGTATCACAAACCTTTTGGCAGGTGGAACCATTATTCCGTTTGCTTCAAGCAATTTTGAAATGATTGTTACGGAACCTGTTTTTCACAGTCGGTGCATTTTGCCTCTTAACACGTCATGTGCGACTGGTAATGTCCCTGAAGCAACTGGGATGTAAAACTGTCATGCAGGTCAAAATCTGGAGCTGCTGCTTTACGATAATAAAAAAGCTGAACTACTGAGCTATAACCTATAAAGCTCGTTGTAAAGCTAAGCAACTTGAAAGTTGAAAGAGGATGCATAGGATGCATTTGAAAGTTTTAATCACAATCATTGTTTTCATTTTTTTAGCTTTGCCCCCACACCCCCACATAGGTCATTCGAAGGATGGCACTGCATGTAATGAGAATAAATATGAAAATGTGTAAGTTATATAATTTATTTAAATTAATTCCAAAATCACTTGGATTGGAAGGATGATGCAACTCGTTTCGGGCGGGTAGACTGTAACAAAACTATCTTCTCTTAATACAACACGTGCAGTGCACGTTTTTGAAAAAAAAATAGTGGTCAAATACACATTGAAAATCACGCAAAGTCGGCGTGTGTTATTTTTTACTACAGTGAGTAATGTGCTACTCCTAGTAAAAAAAAAATAGTTGAACAATCTACATCTACAATAAAATGTTTAAGATTATGTACAGTGAGACCAATAAAATTTGAAGTTGAGAAAACTTAGAAGGGGCTAATACAAATCTAGATGAAATCAAGACTTATTTGGTTCTTATTCAGCCAAGAAGTGTCTAAGCCCATAAAATTTCAAACTCTTAGACTGGAGATATTTGGGAGTGCCTTAACCAAACAATCCCTTAACCAGTCAAATTCCTTTCCAGTTTGTGCTTTCAGAATAAGTCAAAGGAAAAGCCTGTTGACAAAAAAAAAAAAAAAAAAAAAAAAAAAAAAAAAAAAAAAAAAAAAAAAAGATAGTGGATGAACAGATAACAACTAGTTCCCGTATTCGGATGTTCAATTCTTTTTTTTTTTAGATAAAGGGATGTTCAATTCTTATCGTTTGAAAACCGACACCAAAACGATTCAGAACATGCAACCGTCAAACCAAAAAAAAAAAAAAAAAAAAAAAAAAACACGGTTTCTCTGCTCCGAAGTGCCCAGCTTGCGGTGGTGAATTGCGGTCACAGCACAAGGAATCCCTCCAGCCATCCGACCTTGAATCCCGAATCCCGAATCCCGTACCGCTTGCCCTCCTGCTTGATCCCGCCGCCGCCGCCTCTGCCTCTGCCTCAGCCTCAGCCGCCCACACCTCCCTCTCCGTCTAGGGTTCCCTGCCGCCCCCGCGAATCACGCAATCGGAGACCCTTGAGGCCTGAGCCAGTCAGCCCGACGCGCGCCGGGCTCAGGGCTCCCAACCGCCTCTCTCTCGTGCTGCCCCCGGCATCCCTCTTCGGGCGCCATGGCGGCGATGGGGCAGGAGGACGAGGACATCGACCACTACGAGGTCCTCTGCCTCCCGTCGGGGGAGGAAGGCGCGGCGCTGACCATCGATCTGATCGAGAAGGCGTACCGGACGCAGTCGCGGCTGCGGCACCCGGACAAGCGCCCCGACGACCCCAACGCCACCGCCGACTTCCAGCGCCTCTCCAGCTCCTACAAGCTCCTCCGCGACGAGCCCCTCCGCCGCCAGTTCGACGCGCGCCTCCGCGCCCGCCGCGAGGCCGCCGCCCGCGCCGCCGCCGCCGGCGTCAAGCGCCGCAAGGCCGTCTCCGACCTCGAGGAGCGCGAGCGCGCCGCCGCCGCGGGACATCACCCGGCCGACCCCGAGGAGCTCGCCAAGCGCGAGCAGAAGCGGACGGCCGCCGATATTCAGCGCGAGCTCGACGCGTTCCGCGCCGCCAAGCAGGCTTCCGCAGCAGGCGCCGCATCGACTCCGGTAAGGGCCTCTCAGAACGTTTTCTCGTTCGTGTTTTCTGTGCTCTGGAAAACTGTTCGATTAGTTTGTTCAATGAATTGGCTAGGATGCATAGCGTCTTGTCATGCTATTGTATTTGCATTTAGTTAGATTAGATTAGAAATTACAAGTTCGGATCCTGAAATTTCTTTAATTGTGTTCATAGATACATACATTATGCTTTACATGAAGCATCACATTTTTTCAACACTATTGCTGAGTAGTGGGATTAGATTAGAGAGGAAATTGGTTGTAGTTGTAGTTGTACCTATCTGGTCCATGCTAAGGATGTATAGTCTTGCTGTGCTATTGTATTTTCATTTCACTGGATTAGAAATTACTATGTTCTGGATCCTGGGTTCCCGAATTGTGACTCATTTACATTATGGTTCACCTGAAGCATCACATTTCTTCAAGGCTATTGGTGGGTAGTTTTATTAGAGGGGAAATTGCTTCTCGCTGTACCTATCTAGTCCGTGCTAAGGCTAAGCAAGAGGTTGTCCAACAGAGTCATTGATATTTATCGGTTAAGAATTTCATTTTGACAATTTCTACAATTTGGTTATGTGTTCAGGCGCATGGAGATAAAAAGGGTGGAACCCTACAGGACGGGGTGAAAACGGACAAGGGCAAGATCTTGAAGGTTTCTTGGGATGGGAGCGCTGATTTGTATAATGCGGCGAAGTTGGAGGAGCTCTTCCAGAAATTTGGCAAAGTTGAAGACATTGTTATCAAGACAAGGAAATCCAGGAGTAAGGGCTCAGCGATTGTAGTCATGGGTTCCAAAGAAGCTGCTGTAAGTCCTGTTTCTCTACCCTTTGTTGTTTGAGAGCGTTCCACGTTTTACTAGCCTAGTTTGATTTGATTTATGTCAGTGTTAGTGTCACTTTGATTGAATCTTACATGGTTGTTAGAGGCAAATTTGCATCTCGTAGTAAGATAGGATTGTAGTAGAATGTTCCCAGTTTAATGCACAATGCTACATAACTATGTGTGATTTGTTATCTTGCACAAGTTAATAATTATACATATCTATCCTGTTGGCATGTAGAGTTCAATGACAAGTTTGGAGTTGTTATCCAGAGAGCAAATCAAAGTCTTTAAACTTACCAGGCAACTAGGTTCTTGTTGTTGACTTGTTGCACTACAATTCTTTCTTCCCCTTGTGCATAAGCTCTTGTTTTTATTTATACAATCAAAGTAGGGCCCTCTCCTCTGTTTCTTCAGAAAATCTAAATTTGGGATCATTACTGAATGACACTTCAGTCTTTGAATTTATATTGCATTGTTCAATGACTCTTTTGTTTTATCTAATTATTGTTGAACGACTTTAACCAATACTTCTTGCTCTTTTTACAGTTATTAGCAATACAGAACCATTTCTCTCTGTTTCCACTAAATGTCGCTCCTGTTCAAGAATCGGTTGGATTATCAGCGACGCCAACACGAACATATGAATCAAGGACAAGCAACATTGATGGAACTGGATTTAATGATATGGAAGCATCAGTGTTCCGCAAACTTCAAGAGGTAATTAGTTGCAAGTTGCGACTGGCAGTGTGCCACCATTGGTGGACAATAAAGAATGATTTCAGTAGCTTTGTATTTGCTTTATAGACATGATAGTCAATAACGTAAAATGATGCATGGAACTAATAGATGCCTTTCATTTCGCAGGCCCAGAAGAGGAAACAATGTGGTTAATTGCTTTGTTCTGATACTTGATTCAGTACTTTATTATATTTATGATATGCCACACGACAGAACACCTGAGGATCTCTGGGGTAGCTGAGTTACAGAAATCTGAACTACACATTTGTTTAGCAGATAAAGTTCTCTGAATCAATAGCAATGGCAGATCAATTTTTCTGTCACTGTACAAACTGTACCATGTATCATGTACTGTATGAATAGTTTGTAATCACAAATTCATGCATGTCCTGCCAAGACATGGTGCAATACTTTTTTTTTTTTGCTGTAAATTTGGAACATACACCCTCATGATGCTCCTGGGATCTTTTGTTGTGCTTCCTCTGAATCACTGTCCTGCTGCAAGCAACCAAATTGGAATTGACCTTTCATTCTCACACCCCTCCTTTTTTCTTTTGGCAAGTTGGCTGTTTGCTGTACTAGACCTGCAGCATCAAGCAAGAAGCTAGACAGTGCAGGGTACTACAACAACAATCCGCAAGATTACAAGAACCCAGAATCAAATGGCGGATTCAGTAGCTAGACAAGCATTTAGGGATAGAAATTACAACCCACATCAGTTAAATGGTGCTTGTTCTTATGCACCCCATGAGCTTGAGTGTCCGCTTCTTATGTTACTTAGTGATGTAACCATTAATTAACTCTATCATGGTTCTAACAGCAAGTTGCTGTTAATCAATAGAGGTTCATTGTCACAAAAAAAGCTACTACGTCCAACTTTGTGTATTTTTTATGGACGAAATTGGCATTTTCTCCTTTCCTCTCTCCTCTTGCTAGAATGCTAGACCGGCTCTCCGTCACCCTGCTCGCCTAGCTTGCGACGACGAGGGGAGCAGCTACAGAGGAGGAGGCCGGCGATGACGAGCAGATCCACGATCAGGCAAAGGGAGGCGAGAAAGACGTGGACGTAGAAGTAGGTGTCGTCCTCGGGGTGGGCGGTGAGGCTGATGCTGCCCGAGGCGACTTCCGTGCAGTGGACGGCCGCCGTGGCCACCAGCGCCACCCAGGCCAGGGCGTCGACGGCCCAGCGGCCGCAGCTGCGGCTGGTGCAGCTCGTCTTGTCCGTCAGCAGTATGTGCAACACGGCGCTCAGCCCTGCGACCGTGCTGCACAACAGCCCTCCGTCAACCAGGGCGCTCAGCTCCGCGGCTGTCGTGTGGGTCAGCGCCAAGCACCGGAACACCCAAGTCGACTGCATGGATCGATGCCATAGTGCAGTTTATTAAACTTTTTTAGATCACGCCGAAATGCATATTTCAGCAGTTTATTAATTTGGATTTGCATTTATGCGTTAATGATGATCGATGATGAACGTCGTACCTTCCTGCAGTGGGTGTGGCCTGCGATGAGTGCGACGACGTCGAAGACGACGGTGTTGACGGAGGCCCACAGGCAAACCGCGACCAGGATCCTCTTGTTGTTGTTCGCCGGCGGAGGCATGACGGCCGGCGGCGGCAACGGAGCAGCTGCTGCAGCAGCAGGCGGCTCGTTGACGTCGGCCATGGCCACCTGCAGCAAGACACGGATCGATCACTTCACTACCACCGGTCAGTTCAACTGCTGCGATGGGACGGCCGGAAGGAAGAAAAGGGACCACAAATGATGGATGGACTTACCGCGGCTGCCGGCCTGGAGCTGGATCGCCGATTCGCCGGAGAGATCAACTGCTGTGAGAGTGTGTAGTGTGGGAGACGACGTGAGGGGAGGGGATTAGGGGATTCGGAGTGTGTAGTGTGGGAGACGTGAGGGGAGGGGATTCGGATCGGTACGCGTACGAGTGTACCTGTCACTCTCACTCACACTGTCTCAGCTGATTGACTGATTGATGGTCGATTCACGCACGAATTCACATGCATATGCTGCGCTACCTGCTGCTCTTCAAGACTTCGAGTTGAAGCACTGCACTGCTCGATCGTCTGTCGACACAAATGTTGCGTCGTACTCTTGTCAAAAAGAATGTTGCATCATACAAATTGTTTTTTTTTTTATGAAACATCATACAAATTGTTACTGTCTGCATATAGCTGCTGCTGCGCGCTACCTCCTCCATTAATAATTCGTGTATGATCGAGCGAGCTAGTATTATTATCTACTTCCTCCATTCCAAATTATAAGACATTCTAAGAATCTTAGAGAGTCAAAGAAATTTTTTAAGTTTGGCCAAAGTTATAAAAAAACTATAATAACTTGTGACATCAATTAGGTATGCAATGAAAATATAAGTAATGAAGAATCTAATGGTACTTAGTTGTCATCATAAATATTATTATTTTTTCGTATAAATTTGGTTAAACTTGAAAAACTTTGACTCTCCAAGATTCTTGAAATGCCTTATAATTTGGAATGGAGGGAGTATATATACATTTACCCTTTCTTTTGGTTGTGATAGCATATTTACCTTTTTTTCATGTTTTTTCTTCTTTCCATTCGCTTCAATTTGCAGAGCGTAAAACAAAAAAAAGTACCCGCAGCATTTGGTTGCAAAGTAGTACTAAACATGCTTGCATGTGCAACGCAAAATATACGTACAGTGCTCTGTGCTCATCCATCGTCTTTGCCAAAATTTGGATAGGAGGTGAGCCTGACCCACACTATCTCAATAGAGTCACTGTTTCGTCTCCCGACGGAAACCAACACGGACCAATGCAAACTTTTTCCGTTGCATGAGAGGAGAAATCATATCAAATCATCGATCCAGTGTACATGTACAGGCTGGAGCAGCTGGTTGACGATATGCATCGACGGATCGACCCATCACATATCCAAATGCAGCTGCCGGTACATGGTATAGCCCATCACACACTTCACACTTATGCATTCACACCTAGCTATGCAATGTATCAACGAGGTATAGGGGCACATTCACACTTCGCGCTTATGCATTCATACCTAACTGGTACTCTCTCTCCATCCGTGGAAGAATGCAAGTCGGTTCTTATTAAGACAAGTCTATCTTCCTATCCACGGCAAGTCCGCAATCACAACTTTTTTCATGAACACCAAAGGAGTGTGGGAAAGAGAAGATAAATGAGATGAGCGCATTGGACACGACAATGAATGTGGAACGCGGGAGAGAGAACGGATGGAGTCGATCATACTAGCTACTTTATAGTACCCTCCAAATTCAAATTACCACATTAATTGGGAGAATTACCCGTACACTTGTTGATAAAATTACCCATCACTATTATTATAAAAAATGTAAATTCCATCACCGGTCCTTAAATTTGTCAGACTATGTTATCCCGGTTCCTAAATTTACAAATCGACTGTTTAGGTTCTCAAACTCGTTCATATGAAAAAATAATTCATATCCTTCATATGAACTCGATATGAAAAATATAGCTCTTAACGCGATATTCAACCTTGTACTTGAAAAGTTTTTGAATTAAAATTGTTTTAGAGTCCTAAAGTATTGTTCTAGGTTTATAGATTTTAAAATTTAAAATTAAATTTTGGGATACTAAATGACTTTAAATTAAAAAACTTTTCAATTATAAAGTTGTAGATCGTGTTGAGGGCTACAATTTTATATAAATTTTGTCTTCATTCAAGTTCATATGGAAAATTTATTAATAAATAGAGTTTTAAATCACCCTAGTTTGACCAAAATGAGATTCAAAACTAAGTTTAAGGACTCGGATGACACAATTGAACAAGTTTGAAAACCTAAAACCAATGATTTCTAAGTTTAGGGACCAGGATGACACAATCGAATAAGTTTGAGGACCTAAACGGTTGATTTGTGAGTTTAGGGACCAGGATGACATAGTCTGACAAGTTTAGGGGCCGGTGATGCATTTTACTCTTTCTCGTTCTTCAACTTAACATAGAAAAAATCCTTCGTTTCAAACAATGCCGGATAATATGAAGCATCTGCTAGGATTGGAGTAACATGCTCCCACTCTTTTATAACTTGTTTGTGATGCAATCGAGGGCCTGTTTGGTTTTCACCTCGTAAAGTAAAGTGGAGTAAAATGTTTTAGTACCTCCGGAATGACTAGTGAAACTAAATTATTTTAGTCACCTTTTAGTCAGTTTATTTGAGGCTTTAGTCTCTAAAATAAATAAAGTTTACACTTTAGTTTAGGAGGTGGGAATGGCTGTAATCCTTTCAAAATCAAAAGAAAGAAGAAGAAAAAGTCGTTCACGTTCCTGTTTGCTTGCTCATATTCGTAGAGTCGAAGTTGTGTCGGTTGCGATTTAAAAAAAAAAAAAAATGTGATTTTGAATTTTGATGTGCTCCACGTGAATACGGCACGGCAGCTGGTGTGCATTAGACCGTAATTTCGTTTGCCATTGCCGGCC
Organism: Themeda triandra; assembly: GCA_018135685.1. NCBI lineage: Eukaryota > Viridiplantae > Streptophyta > Magnoliopsida > Poales > Poaceae > Themeda > Themeda triandra. Next base: position 444,674 of record JAENPR010000031.1, on the reverse strand, counting down.
CATTTGAAATGCACAAGTGCAGTGCCAGTGGAATTCCTCCCGTCGACACGTTCCTTTCCTTCCCTCCTCTCCCTTCCTGATTGGATAAACCGCGAGAGCAAAAACCCGGCGCAGGAAAATATCCCCATCTCGCTTCCCTGTTCCGGTGTTCCCTCCGCCCCGCGCCCCACCATGGCCACGCCGCTGCTCCTCCCCTCCCGCGCAGTCCATGCCGCCTCCGCCACCACCTGCGCCTCCCAGCACCTGACGGCCGCCACCTCCAAGGAGCCACCGCCCCGCGCCCGGCCCAAGCACGGCGAGGGAGGAGCTCCCCGCCCCGTCCCCGTCCCCAGCTCTGGCTCCCGCTCCAGTCCCAAGTCCCTCGTCCTCTCCCACGTCTCGGCGGGCCGCATGGACGACGCCGCGGACGCCTTCGCGGGCATCAGCAGCCCCGGCGCGTTCCTCCACAACGTCATGATCCGGGGCTTCGCGGACGCGGGCCTCCCGCTCGACGCGCTCGCGGCGTACCGCGCCATGCTCTTCGCCGGCGCGCGCCCCGACCGCTTCACCTTCCCCGTCGTCGTCAAGTGCTGCGCGCGCGCCGGCGCGCTGGGCGAGGGACGCGCCGCGCACGCGGCCGTGATCAAGCTCGGCCTCGGCGCCGACGTGTACACCGCCAACTCTCTCGTCGCGTTCTACGCCAAGCTCGGCATTGTCGGGGATGCCGAGCTGGTGTTCGACGGAATGCCGGTGCGGGACATCGTCTCGTGGAACACGATGGTGGACGGGTACGTGTCCAACGGGATGGGGGCTTTGGCACTGGCATGCTTCCGGGAGATGAACGACGCGCTGCGGGTGCGGCATGACAGCGTCGGGGTAATCGCCGCCCTCGCAGCCTGCAGCCTGGAGTCGGCACTGGTGCAGGGGCGGGAGATACACGGCTATGCCATCAGACATAGGCTCGAGCAGGATGTCAAGGTGGGAACCTCTCTTGTTGACATGTACTGCAAATGTGGCAATGTTTGCTTTGCTGAGAATGTCTTTGCAACGATGCTGCTGAGGACCGTGGTGACATGGAATTGTATGATAGGTGGCTATGCGCTGAATGAGCGGCCTGTGGATGCGTTTGATTGCTTCATGCAAATGAGAGCGGAGGGGTTCCAGGTGGAAGTTGTCACTGCTATCAATCTGCTTACTGCCTGTGCTCAAACTGAAAGCTCACTGTATGGAAGGAGTGTTCATGCTTACGTGGTTCGGAGACATTTTCTTCCCCACGTGGTGCTTGAGACTGCTCTTTTGGAGATGTATGGCAAGGCTGGCAAAGTGGAATCATCTGAAAAGGTATTTGATCAGATGGCAGAAAAAACTCTGGTATCGTGGAATAATATGATTGCTGCCTACATGTACATGGAAATGTATCAGGAAGCCATCGCATTGTTCCTGGAACTACTGAATCAACCTCTTTATCCTGATTATTTCACCATGACAACAGTAGTGCCAGCATTTGTCTTGCTAGGTTCACTAAGACAATGCAGGCAAATGCACAGCTACATTACCAAGTTAGGCTATGGAGACAGCACTCTCATTATGAACGCAGTTATGCATATGTATGCAAGGTGTGGCGATACTGTGGCCTCAAGGGAAATCTTTGACAAAATGCCAGACAAGGATGTGATCTCCTGGAATACAATCATCATGGGATATGCAATTCACGGACAGGGAAAGACTGCACTGGAAATGTTTGATGAGATGAAGTGTAGTGGTATGGAACCAAATGAGAGTACCTTTGTCTCTGTGTTGACTGCTTGCAGTGTTTCTGGCCTGCAGGCTGAGGGCTGGAAGGAGTTCAACTCAATGCAACAGGAGCATGGTATGATTCCACAGATTGAGCACTATGGATGCATGACTGACCTTTTGGGGCGTGCAGGTGACCTCAGGGAGGTGCTGCAGTTTATCGAGAACATGCCAATAGCTCCAACATCCAGGATTTGGGGTTCCTTGCTGACAGCGAGCAGAAATAAGAATGATATTGATATAGCAGAATATGCAGCAGAGAGGATATTCCAACTGGAACACAACAACACAGGCTGTTATGTTGTTCTGTCTTCCATGTATGCTGATGTCGGGAGATGGGAGGATGTAGAGAGGATAAGATCTCTGATGAAGGAGAAGGGGCTCCGAAGGACAGAGGCAAGAAGCCTTGTCGAGCTTAACGATAAAGAGTGCAGTTTTGTCAATGGGGACATGTCTCACCCTCACAGTGAGAAAATTCATGAATTCTCTGATATCCTATCAAGAAGTATTGGAGAAGATTTAGATAGTCCAAGTAATCTCCGCGATTCAGATCCTTTTGCATTAGGGAAAACAGTACTACCCAATAAGCATAGTGCAAGGCTGGCTGTTGCCTTTGGTCTGATATCATCTGAGGCTGGGACCCCTGTTCTTGTCAAGAAGAATGTGCGTGTATGCAACCAGTGCCATCATGCACTGAAGTTGATATCAAAATATTCAAGACGGAAGATTGTAGTTGGTGACACAAAGATATACCACATATTTTCAGATGGCTCTTGTTGCTGTGGTGACTACTGGTGAACAGTTAAGATTGATGATGGAATGCCTGAACTGAATGAGATTCTGCTAGAGCAGGACACCTGGATGCAAAGTGTTGTGATAGCACCCGGGCTTTCACAAAACTAACACAAGGCACGATTGCAGGCTACTACAGCATGGAAGAGACTCATTCCCAGGTACTTTAGCAGATGCTCCATGAAGGAGCTTCTGTTTCTTGTTTTCAGACAATTGGGGGGAATTCTAACCCATAACTGATTACACACATTGGACAAGAACCAAGCACCACTTTTTGTAGCAACTGAAAGTAGGATGATGTACAAAGTTATTTTTTTCCCTTCATATACAAAGTGAAAATGCTGAGCAGATTGTATTCATTGTACGGTACTCGACACATTATTCACAGATAAAATGCTAGAAACCGAAGTGTTTCTCTCTTTCAGATTCTTGTAAAGTGAAAATCAAACATGCATAGTAGCATTGCTCGAGATAGGTTGATCCTTTAAACCATTTGCATAACAAACATTGAGAATTAGAGATCGTCGCTTACAACAAGATTAAGCAAATGCTAGCACAGGACGCGTAGGTTTGGATTCTCCAGCTCCGAATCTACGCCCCGCCACGGCGCTTGGCCTCCTCGGCTTCGATGGCGCGGCGTGAGGCGTCGGCGAGGCGGTCGAGCGCCTGCTGCACGGCGTCGCGGCCGCCGATGAGGAGGCGCGTCACCACCTCCGGGTCGCGCTCCCCGCGGGCCTCCTCGAACTCGCGCCTGGCGTTGGCGCGCAGCACCTCCCGCCACGGCACCCCTCGCTCGTCGGGCCACGCGAAGAGCCGCGTCGCCCGGAGGATGTCCCGGTACAGCGCCAGCGCCTCCCGCCGGGAGCTCGTCAGCCGCCGCCGCGCCTCCGCCGACTCCTCGTCCGGGCCCGCCGCGGGCTTCTTCACCAGGTGCCGGTCCAGCAGCTCCTCGATGGTGTCCGGCCCCTCGTGGATGCACCGCGCGCCCGCCCCCGCGGACGGCCAAGGCCTCGGCGCCGCCAGGGCCCGCAGGAGCAGCGCGCTGCCGCGCCCGCCGCGTCCGGCCACGGCCATAGTCCCTCCGCTCCCGGCCTCTCTGTTTGGGTCGAACCCGAGTCCGATCTGGGGCGGGCTAGGGCGGTTGCGCGAGTGGGTTCGGAAGGCGGCGGTCTGGGCTTTGTCTGTCGCTGACGTCATCTACCGTAAGCAACGAAGGGCACACGCCGAAAATAAGAAAAATCCTCTAAAAAAGGAAAATAGGAAAAATCGACCGCGAAACGAATACGGACTCCGACTTCGACTCCACGTCGAATTGCCGGCTATAAAACCGCGGATGACCGCCGCGGCAGCTACCCATCATCTGGAGCAGCCTCCTCTTCCATCCGAGACACGAAGAGAGCATGGACGCCGTATCCATGTCCCTTGCCGCGGCGGCAGCGAACTGCCGGTGCAGCCGCGTGGTGTACGTGGGCAACATCCCGTTCCACGCGTCGGAGAAGGAGGTCCGCGACGCGTGCGAGCTGATCGGCCCCGTGCGCTCGCTGCGCCTCGCCGCCGACCCGGGCACGGGGAAGCGCAGGGGCTACGCCTTCGTGGAGTACCCCGACGACGAGACGGCGCGCAGCGCGTGCCGCAACCTGCACGGCCACCCGCTGCGCGGCCGGGAGCTCCGCGTCGGCCTCGCGGGCCGGGCGGGACGCCGCGGCGCCCCGCGGGGCGAGCACGAGCCCGTCGGCCTGGAGGACGCCGTCCACGCCGCGTCGCTCGTCGCCGGGGCGCCGCCGCCCGACTCCGTCACGCGGTTCCTGGCGGCGCGGTCGGCGCGGGAACTGCGGGAGATTGTGGGCCTGCTGGAGGGACACGGCCCCGACGCCCTGAGGCTGCTCCAGGAGCAGGTCCCGGGGCTGGCCGCCGCCGTGGAGCTGGCGCGTCACCTGGTCGACATGGCGGCCACGGATGCCGCCGCGGAGGCGGCGAGGAACAAGAAGCGGGCCGGCGTGGAAGGGTCCGGCTCCGACAACGGCGATCACCGGGCCAAGCTGAGGAAGGTGGATCTGGAAGAAGACGGCGGCTTCAAGGGCAACGTGGCGGTTTCTGCAGCTGGGGTCATGTGCTTCTGATCTGCTCCTGTTTAGAGCTGTATTGTTTCCTGGTGTTAGTCTTGTAGATCAATGAATCAGGAGAAAACAGATGTAATTCCATGTTTTTACAGCTCGAGCAGAGCTTATCAATGATATATTGTATGTATGATTGTCTCTTTATTACTGAATAACGAAGAAATCTTTGTTTGTTTAACACTTGCTTCGAATTGATCGTCCAACGGAGCTGGCTGCATATAGCAGCAGGTTTGCGCAAAACGTCCAATGCGTGTGCAATGATAAGCGTGAAGAAAGCGAATAATTTGGTGTACGGCATGGAACACAAGTTACAAAACGAACGATCTAACACAAGCTAGCAAAACGCACGATCTAGCACTATAGAACTGCATTAAGTCTTTAGAGTTTTGCATCCCTTGTGGTGCCAAATGAAATCCTCCATTGTTCAACTTGGCTCCATGACCCCATCAGAAGCTCTCAAGACACCTCACCACTTCCGTAGAAATATAAAACAAAATTGGAACTTTTGGGGGAAATTCCTTTCTATATCCAATTTTGTTCCTTCTTTTTTAGGGAAAATTTTCCTCCCAAGTAACTATTGCCAAAAGGGAGAGTTTCAGATCATGATCATTAATTAGTACACCCCAAGCCAAGCCTGTACAATAATCCTGAAAAAAAAAAACCTGGGACTTCATCCTAATCCAAAGCCTCGTTTATATACTCCCAAGTGATCTAGCAAGAACATGATTGAACAGGAGGTGATCAACTGCTTACGGAGTATTGCAGATAGAGCAAATCGCATTTCCTTTTCCATTTTTTTTCTCTTCCTATAAGAAGAGGCACACCTGTCTGTAGCCTGCTGCGCTGTTCTGCACAACTAGCCCCATCTCGAAAAACTCAGTTTCAAGAGTTTTTCTTTCCTTTTACTAACCAGTCCCCTAAAAGTTTCCATCCTATTCCTATACATTGATCTCGTAGTGTGTTTTCCTGATTTCTCTAGCTTCCAGATAACTGTCGTTCTCATTGTTCATCTGAACCTATCTAGCAGTCTGTCCCATTCGTTGACTACCGAAAGCCCTTCTGAACTCAACGATCCACTCTGCAGTGCAATGCAGTGATTCCTCTAGTTTCCTGATGTGATTGTGCGTGAGTAGTCTTTGATTGGGCATTTTTTTTTGAGAGAGGTTTTGCCACCTAACATTTTCATTGAGCTCATAGCAAGCCACAAAACTTGATTGAGCTCATAGCAAATCGTATTTCCTTTTCCACCTGTCCGTAGCCTGTTGCCCTGTTCTGCAGAAACTAGCCATCTGAAAACTTTCAGTTTGAGAGGCATCATGTTTTTGTCCCTAAAGTTACCATCCTATACATTGATCTCGTAATGTATTTTCCTCATTTCTCTAGCTTTCATTCTCATTATTCATCTGAACCTATCTAGCAGTTTGTCCCATTCGTTGACTATCAAAAGCCCTTTTGAACTCAACGATTCACTCTGCAGCGCAATGCAGTGATTTCTCTAGTTTCCTCATGCATATATGCACGTGATTGTGCATGAGTCGTCTTTGATTGGGTGTTTTTTCTCCAACTTGATGAGAGGTGTTGCCATCTGACAATTTCATTGACCTCATGGCAAGCCACACAGCTTGATCGTAACTTCGTAAGTTAGGGCCTATTTAGAACAGAGGAAAAGTGATGAAATTGCAAAGGATTTGAATTCCTATAGGAAATTTTCCTATGATAGTTTTTGGAGGGAAATTTTGGATCTTACAAATTTCTTTGAAATTCCTATGAAATGAACTATAGGCATTTTGAAAGGAAAAAAACATGAGGTACAAGCTAATGTTTCATTTTTATTTGTGTCTTAGGATTTTTGTGTACAATCAGAACACTTTGTTCTTGTTATTCACATAAAGCGATTAGATTCACACCGGATTTCAACCATATTTTTTTGACGATCAGCCCATTCACTTGTTTTTCAGACTTTCAACTGCATGTAATTCAGATCCTATGTTTTCTTTTTTATTTCTATGTTTGAGAATCGTTACAAAGAGTGCACAGAAGTTCCATTGTACTGAGACCGTATATCTATGTAGTTTATCATTCTCCAAAGTTCATATATGGTAGTATGGTACAAGTACAACCCACTTTAACTGAATAAATAAATGAACCTCTAGTCCAGTTTGTTTACTAAAAAAATATTGGCAAAAATGGAAAAGTTTAAAAACAAACAACGCAGGACACGAATTACAGAATTTTCATGAACCATGGCAGGACAGCCGACATGACACGCAACCAGACTCGAAACGAGACGAAATCTACGGACGATCACTTTCCATACGCCGCGGCAGCGGCAGGCGCCGAGGAGCTGGCGGCGACGGCCTTGATCTTGAAGCGGTACCTGGGACGGCGCGGGATGACCTGGCTGGGGCCCATCCCGAGCTGCCCGGTGCCCTGCATGACCGGCGGGCCGTCGTCGTAAACGTGGCCGAGGAGGCGGCCGCAGGCGTCGCAGCTGATGCGCGTGCGCTTCCGCTGGATGCCCCAGTAGTTGAGGGTCTCGAAGAAGGGGCGGATGCGGTCCTCGGGCGCGAACCGCAGGCGCGACTCGTCCACCCACGAGAAGGACAGCGTGCCCTTGTTCCCGGCCTCGAAGTAGAAGTCCGCCGGGTACAGGTGCGCCGCCGACAGGTTCAGGTCCGCGCCGCACGCCGCGCACCCGTACGACGAGGACGCGCCCGGCGCCGACGCCATCGCTTGAGAATCGAGACGGGAGGTTGGATCTGGGTGGGCTGTTTGGGGTAGGGGATGGTTTCTTGGGTTGTTGGAGGAGGACTGGAGGACCGAGGACGGCGGCCGCTGGCAAGGATTTCTGGCGTCGCCGCGTTGGACCGGAACGGCCGGCGCGAGCTTTGGCCGCCAGTTGGCCTCTGGGGAAGAAGTTTGGGACCCAAGAAGTTTCTGTTTCACTGTGTGGTGGTGCTCGGTCAGAGGTCAAAGGTCAAAGTTTATCATGGGCCAGCCTTTCCCGGAAATCTTGGCCCGCCTTTGGCCCTTGTCATGTGTAGTGTAACTAAAACGAGGCCCATTAGGTTCTCACTTGCCCCCGCCGAGCTCCGAGGTCCCCGTGCCGCATGGAATGGAACTAGGACGGTGGAGCCCGTCAAAGCTTTGCCATGGAAGACGGAGAGCAGCCGTTGAGCAGGGAGAGTTTGTGGCGGAAGCAGTTGGCATCCAAGGAATGAAGGACTCGGCGCCGAGAATATTCTCATTTCCTCCTCACTATACATTGGCGTCGTACTCCAGTGATCCAGTCCAGTCTCCACTATTTTTGTTTTTAAGAGAAGACAACAATACCATACCATATAGTTTGGCAGCCGGATTGGATTGGAGTAGCGGCGATCGATCGCGGCTGGCGCCGCGGCAATACAATGGCGGGCGGCCAGAAGATGGAGGTGCTCTCGGCGCTGGACGGCGCCAAGACGCAGTGGTACCACTTCACGGCGATCGTGGTGGCGGGGATGGGCTTCTTCACCGACGCATACGACCTATTCTGCATCTCCCTCGTCACCAAGCTCATCGGCCGCGTCTACTACACCGTCGAGGGCTCGCCCAGGCCGGGCAGCCTGCCGCCGCACGTGTCCGCGGCCGTTAACGGCATGGCGTTCGTGGGCACGCTGTCGGGGCAGCTCTTCTTCGGCTGGCTCGGCGACCGGGTGGGCCGCAAGAGCGTCTACGGGATGACGCTCCTCACGATGATCGTCTGCTCCGTCGCGTCGGGCCTCTCGTTCGGCCACTCGCCGGCCTGCGTCATGGCCACGCTCTGCTTCTTCCGCTTCTGGCTCGGCTTCGGCATCGGCGGCGACTACCCGCTGTCGGCGACCATCATGTCGGAGTACGCCAACAAGCGGACTCGGGGTGCGTTCGTCGCCGCCGTCTTCGCCATGCAGGGTTTCGGCATCCTGGCCGGCGGCGGCGTCGCCATCGGCATCTCCGCGCTGTTCCGGAGCCGGTTCCCCGCGCCGCCCTACGACGTCGACCCCGCGGCGTCCACGCCCGCGGAGGCGGACCTGGTGTGGCGCGTCATCCTCATGTTCGGCGCCCTGCCCGCGGCGCTCACCTTCTACTCGCGGATGAAGATGCCCGAGACGGCGCGGTACACGGCGCTGGTGGCCCGGAATGCGGAGCGCGCCGCCGCGGACATGTCCAGGGTGCTCCACGTTGACATCATGGACAATAAGGAGGCGCCTGCGGAAGAACAAGCGACGACGGAGACGCCGCCGCCGCCGTTCGGGCTCTTCTCTCGTGAGTTCGCGCACCGGCACGGGTTGCACCTGGTGGGCACGGCGTCGACGTGGCTCCTCCTGGACATCGCCTACTATTCGCAGAACCTGTTCCAGAAGGACATCTTCAGCGCGGTGGGGTGGATCCCGGCGGCCGGGACGATGAGCGCGCTGGACGAGCTATTCCACATCGCGCGCGCGCAGACGCTGATCGCGCTGTGTGGCACGGTGCCCGGGTACTGGTTCACAGTGGCGTTCATCGACGTGGTGGGGCGCTTCAAGATCCAGGCGGTGGGCTTCCTCATGATGACGGCCTTCATGCTGGGGCTCGCCGTGCCGTACCACCACTGGACGCGCCCCGGCAACCAGACGGGGTTCGTGGTGATGTACGGGCTCACTTTCTTCTTCGCCAACTTCGGGCCCAACGCCACCACGTTCATCGTGCCCGCGGAGATCTTCCCGGCGCGGCTCCGCGCGACGTGCCACGGCATCTCGGCGGCGTCGGGCAAGGTGGGCGCCATCATCGGCTCCTTCGGGTTCCTGTACCTGGCGCAGAGCCAGGACCCGGCCAAGGCGGCGGCGCACGGGTACCCGACGGGCATCGGCGTGCGCAACTCGCTGCTGGTGCTTGCCGGGTGCAGCTTCCTGGGGTTCTTGCTCACGTTCCTGGTGCCGGAGCCCAAGGGCAAGTCGCTCGAGGAAATGTCGCGCGAGACCGAGCCGGGCACTGCCGAGCACGCGGACCGGGTGCATGCGCGCGCCCCAGCGCAGGTTTAGGATCTAGGAATTGTCTGCTAGATAGAGAGGGTTTTATGCTTGGTTGGCGCGCGTGTGCTTAGTTAGTGACAGTCATGAGCTGGTTCATTCGATTAGCCGTATCCTATATGTATGGAATAAGCTATGTGAGTTGAATGTTTAGCACTTGATCATCACCTAGTCCTATCATGTCATTTTTATGTGAAACTTTCATGTCATTGAGCACGAGAACCCTACTTTTTTTTAATGCATAGTGTTTTTTGTGTTCATGTCTTGTTTCTCTTAATTGTTATATGTGGTGTACCTATATATTGTTTTTTACAACAAACCGAGCAGGAGGGTTGACGATCATATTGATAAGAAAGCCTAGGTTGTACAAGAATAGCAACAAAACAGAAGGGGATTACAACGGAAGATCAGAACTACAACAACTAGTTAAGACTCTAACACTAGCAAACCACTCACAATAAAAGCAAAACTAGAAACACAAACACGACATCAAACCACTGACAATAAGAATAAATCCGCAAACACAAACACCAGGTAAACACACAACATCCAAAGAAAAGGCAAAACCTCAACCACTAGGTTAGTATCAATCATCGGAATATCTTTACGTCTATTTTTTAATAAATTTATTAAAAATATTATGTGGATTTTCTAAAAAATGACAAACTTTTTGCGCAAAAACCCAAAACATCACTTATTTTGAGAAGGAGTAAGTAAAACGCAAACAAACACGTCCACAACATGTATGTAGATTTACCTTTATGAACACATGTCCATAAATGAACATACCCTATAAGTATCTCTGAAGAACTAAGCCATTAGATTTCAAAATTCATAAAGTCACCGTAGACATCTTGTTGTCAACGCGACGAGCACCTGTACTAATCCTAAGTGGATGGGTTCCACTACAAGGAACCAAATTAAATGAAGGTGTCCGACCATATTCCGTGTCAAGTACAACACGTGCGGCTTATCAGGATTTATGCTGATCTCCGATCACAAAGAATCAGTGGGCCATTGTGCGCTCAGTGTTTTCTGGGCCTCCAGTTGGAGAAACAACTACACCGGCCCGCGTTAAGAGACCTCAGGCCCATTGGGTGGCACGCTGTTCACTTCGTTTGTACGGGCCTGGGCGATTGGCTGCCTTGGGGAGGAGGAGGACCGCGTGTCGTTCCAGGCTTCCAGCTGCTCCTTTGTGATTTCTGAGTGCGATTTCAGTCCAGCTAGGCTCCACTCATGCTGTTGAGAAGTCACCTGTTATCCACTATGACATGGAGCACTGAAACACTAAAGCAGTACTGTATACTGCAAGACAAGGTTCAATCAAACTGTTGATACTTGATGCAATGCACAGCTATAGAACCACACAGGTTTCCACGAGCTGTTCAGTTCAATGTTTCGCAAAAAAAAAAAAAAAAAAAGCTGCTCAGTTCAATTTCCACAATAAGTTTTCCAACAGAGATTTCTCTGAACCGTAACGTGGGACGTCCCACCTACTGAGACTGACCATCCCATTTCTACAGAGTACTCCGTAAGTGTGGAGTAGCACCGGTTCCCAGTAATGAGCTACTGATTGCTCAAAAAAAAAAAGTAATGAGCTACTGTACTCCTAGGTCGCCTGCGAACGTGGAAATCCTATATGCTTGCTCCCGAAAAAAAGATCAGGATCTGAGATGATCACGCTTACCGGCAGAAAAATGTGTCTCTTTCCCCTCCCATTTTACCACAGGCATGGCGCACAGGAACAGCCACATGATCTGCGCTGCAGTGCGTAAAAGGGAAAGACGACAGGAAAAATTTGCGATGGAGCGTGGAATCGCAAAACCAGCTACGATGACATCTCAGTGGCGCTGGCGCATGAGCTGAGCGTGACATCCGAGATTCACGACTTATTTGGCTGTCCTCGTGTCCTTGGCTTCACGCTTTTGGCTATTTTAGCATGAGCTGAGTATTTAATTAGCATGCTAATTATTAGCTTTAATCTTAGTGACATAAAGACATTAAGTGGAGAAAATAAAATAAAACAGAGGTAGTGGCACCGAAAAGGACGATTACTCACTCCACCTAAAAAAATACAGTTCTAGTTTTACACATAGACGAACGCGTGTCCACTTTCAAAGCTACAATAGCGTTTTCCTTGGGGGACGAAAGGAATATAAGGGCAGTCCCGATGCAAGACTCTATCACAGAGTCCAAGACTATTTATTATCCTCCTATTTATTGTATTTTGCTGATGTGGCGGCATATTTACCTCGAAGATTGTGGACATAGAGTCTAAGGCCTTGTTTAGTTGGTGCAAAAAGGTGAAATTTTTTCACTCTCTCTCCATCACATCAAATCTTAACACACATGCATGAAGCATTAAATATAGGTTAAAAAATAACTAATTGCACAGTTTATCTTTAATTTACGAGACGAATCTTTTGAGCCAAATTATACCATGATTGGACAATAATTGTCAAATACAAACGAAAGTGCTACAGTGCTTTTGAGGCAAGTTTTTAGCCATCTAAACAAGGCCTAAATAAGACTTGGAGTCTTCATTTTCCTGTCTCTCTCTTCAATAAATATACCGCCACATCAGCAAAACACAATAAATAGAAGAGTAATAAATAGTGTTGGACTCTGTGGTAGAGTCTGCATTGTGAATGCCCTAAGGCCATTCACAATGCAGACTCTACCACAGAGTCCAAGACTATTTATTACCCTTCTATTTATTGTGTTTTGCTGATGTGGCGGTATATTTATTGAAGAGAGAGACAGAAAAACCAAGACTCCAAGTCTTATTTAAACTCTATGTCCACAATTTTCGAGGTAAATATGCCGCCACATCAGCAAAATACAATAAATAGGAGGGTAATAAATAGTTTTGGACTCTGTGATAGAGTTTTGCATTGGGACTGCCCTAAGGCCAGTTTCAATGGCTAGTTTCATTGTACAGTTTCACATACTATTTAAAGCTTTAAAATTTTAATACGAAACAACTCACTTTCTCAGTGGATAGTTTCATTGCACAGTTTTCACATACTATTTAAAGCTTCTATGGGTCCACCGTTGTCTCTCTCTTCTCTCTTTCACCAATGACTTTTCTCCATACATGCGGATGAAATGAAATGACACTCTCAATGGGGGTTTCACACACTTTCCAATGTTTTGGAAACACCGCTATATAGTTTCACCATGGTGAAACGAATTCCTTCTCTCTCCTCCCAATTTCATGCAATTTTCATGCAAATGCTGACACGGTAGTCTATTTAATATGCATGACACTCACGTGAAACCTCCATTGAGATTGGCATAAGATTATATAGCATTAAATCAATTTTCTCGTGATAATTTCGACTTGCACCCAAAACTCCAATCACTTGGCGGTTACCGTGACGAATGGACAGACATTCAGGGCAAATCTGCATACCTAACACACTTCATCAGCTTTATATTCAACGACGAACGTAGATGATGGTCGGGCGAGCGCCGGCCGTGATGAGCCACGAAGAAAAAGCCGGGACCGTTGGGACAGGACCGGACCACCACGACTAACCAAGCAGCCTACGAGCTGCAGGCATCCTGTGGTGAGTTGCCACCAACAAATAAAGCGGCGAGGCGACGCAACGGGAGAGTAGGAAACTAGGAACAGCACATGGCACGGTACGGCTCTGTTTTGGGTAGTGGGTAAAACGGTATGGTATATGGAGCATCTTAAACATGTTCGAGAGTGCGTCTTAATACGCCGCATTGGTGTTAGTATGGAGAAAATTTACCGTGTTTTCGCCGCAAGCGATGAATGCCACATATCGAGCCGACATAGCGACCCAGAACTCCAGTTGTAAGCATCTTCTGATCAGGAAAAGAGCATCTGATCAGTTGTATTGTAACCGAGCGATGCATGCATACACGTATATCATATATCAAACGGAAGCTGGCATGAAGATGATTGGCCGCCAGCTAGTTGAAATCACTAATTGCCAGTACTTAATTGGAAGCGCGCAGTAATAAACTATTGGAGGAGCAAACGAGGGGCTCGGCAGCGGCAGGGCGACAGGGCAAGAGAGCCAGAGCCAAAATCAAGAAAGAGGGCCTTTGAATATATTAAACAGAAGATTTGGGCTCGTATTCAAGGCTGGCAGGAGAAGCTATTGTCTAAGGCAGGAAAAGAGATTATGGTAAAAGCAGTAGCGCAGGCGATTCCAACATATGCAATGTCATGTTTTGATTTAACAAAAAGATTTTGTGATGATTTAAGCTCTATGATTGGCCGATATTGGTGGAGCCAGCAAGATAAAGTGAATAAAATTCACTGGTTAAGCTGGGAAAAGTTAACAAGATCCAAGAAGCAAGGTGGTCTGGGCTTTCGTGATCTCCATCTGTTCAATATGGCAATGCTCGCTCGTCAGGCGTGGCGGCTCCTTACATGTCCGAAACACATTATGCAGCCAAGTCCTCAAAGCAAAGTATTTTCTAAATTCGAATATTTTGCAATGCACAGCTAGAGGACACATATCATATTCCTGGCGTAGCATTTTGCATGGAGTTCAGCTTCTTAAACAAGGTATGATTTGGAGGATTGGGAACGGTGCAAATACAAATATTTGGTCTGACACGTGGTTGCCCCGAGGTAGCACAAGAAGACCCATCACACCTCGGAGATCATCACTGCTAACAAGAGTTTCAGACTTAATCAATCCAGTTACAGGAACTTGGGATGAGCAACTGGTTATGGATACCTTTTGGCCAGAAGATGCTAACATCATTCTTAACATTCCAATAGATGTTGATATGCCTGATTGGCCAGCCTGGCATTTTGATTCAAAGGGAAATTTCTCTGTAAAATCTGCGTACAAATTAGCTGTGAACATTCGGGATAACCAATTGGGAAAAGATGCTTCATCTTCAGGGTCCAAAGTAAATGGAGAAGAAGAATTTAAATGGGAGAAGATTTGGCAATTGAAGTTTCCAAATAAAGTTAAAATGTTCATTTGGCGCCTGGCTCATAATTCTCTACCTGTAAGACGAAATCTGATGGCAAGAGGGGTTAAAACTGATACTGTATGCCCTATCTGTAGCCGATTGGATAAAGATTGTGGACACCTTTTCTTTAAATGTAAGAGAGCCAAGGAGTGTTGGCGGGCCTTAAATCTAGAGCATATAAGAGCAGAGTTGGAATGCTGTACTTCTGGACAGGAAACAATAATGAGGATTTTGAAGCTTGAAAGGCAACAACAAAGAATGGTATTTATTTGGCTTTGGCGATGGTGGTCTACTCGTAACAAGGCTAATGCAGGAGGAAGAGTGCCAACTACTAATGAGATGTGTTCTTCTGTCTCTTATTTCCTCATGGAGTTTGAAAAGTTAGAAATTCAATGCAAAAATAACGCTCAGGTCTCAACTCCTAGATGGAAACCTCCACCGGTGGATTATTATAAGATCAATGTGGATGCTTCCTTTTATGTTTATACAAATCAAGGAGGCTGGGGATTTGTTGCTCGTGATTGGGAGGGTAATTTTCTTGAAGGAGGAGCAGGGAACATCCCTAGAGCAGCTAGCGCCATGCATGCTGAATCACTGGGAATTATGAAAAGCCTAGAGCGTGCTGCTGAGTTGGGAATGACTAGAATTATTCTAGAAACAGATGCTACGCTTGTGGCCAAGGCAATCATATCTACAGAATTAGATAGAAGTACTTTGGGCTGTTTGTTTAGGCAAATCCGTAACTTCATGGCGTCCTATTTTATACATTGTGATGTAGTTGTATGTCCAAGAGCTTGTAACTGTGTTGCTGATAGCCTAGCGAGCTATGGATGTACTTTAGAACATGGTTCTTGCATGTATATGAACCATTGTCCAGACTTTGTATTACCTATGGTTTCTGGCGATCGGCCTGGAACCTGTAATTAATGGAGAGCACTCTTTCCTTTTAAAAAAAAGAGAGGGGAGGACGCGGACGAGGTACCGAAAGAAAAAGGCAAGGCAGGGCAGCCAGAGCCAGGCAGGCGAGAATTCAATAGATCCAGTCCAGAGCACAGCATGCGGCTGGCTGGACCATCGATGGGGAGAGGGACTGCAACGGCAACTGCAACTGCAGCACCCGTTGATGCGATGCGAGGTCCAAATCAAAATCCAAATCGGGAAGATCATTTAATGCGGCGATATTCCGTCGCCAATGCAGGCATGGCGAGCAGCAGCCACACAGGCAAACCACACCGGAAATCCCCTGCAGACTCTCGACAGGCAGGCAGGCATGTGATCACCGCCGGGGAGATCTGATCACCGCCGGGGAGATCAGGAATACTAGCCGCCTCGCAGACTAGGATGTGCCTAAAACGAAAATCAGTCCTACTTGTCATTTGCATGTGTTTCCAGGTTAACCTTTCGGTTTCAGGGTTTCGAATCAGCAGGGCTCACCTACAGGTACAACCCAGTACTCCGAGCTGGTACGGATGCATATGCATATGCCCTGGACTGAGATCCAGATCGACTCGTTGGCCGTCATTACCTATTGTACTTCTTTAATATACTACTAATAGTATACTAGTAGCCAAAGTTTTGTTTAGTAGAGCAATCATATTATTACTAATAATATTCTAGTAGCCGAGATCCTGTTTGGTATCCTTTATTCCTTTGTAGCAATGACCAATGAGCTGATTTTGGGACACCTTTGTATAGCTCCATGAGCCGCTCTACCTATAGCTCCTGCAAAATCTATATCAAACGCTTTCAGCAGCTAAACCGTCGAGGACTCGGAGGATTTGTGATTTCATTGAAAGAGTTAGAGATAGTATATTGTATGTTTTTTCTAGAAGATCAGAACCTACCGAACAAAGCCATCATCCTTATTATCAAAACAAGAGGCCTTTAAGCTAGATCAAAGACATGTTTGAATTATCTAGAACTAAAGTCTAATTCGTGTTGTTTTGATACATAGATTTACAGTGAATTATGGTCACATTTGGATTCTTACATTTTGGAAGAATTGGAACTTATATAAGTATGTTTGAAAGAATTTGAACTTAAATGGATGCACTGCCACTTATATCATGCTCTTTGGCTTGCTCACCTGTGGGAGAAAATGCAGCACATAAATATCAACCCCATGTGATCAACGATAACATACCAGTACGTTCTGCATACGACATGTTAACTACATTGAATTTTTCCAACATAAGTGTCGGGTACCTAGATTAGGGGGTCCTAAATTAGGTAGATTAGGGGTGAATAATCCAGCCCATTTCACCTCTAACTCTCCCAAGAATTAACCAAGGAAATCCCAATCCTACTCTGTTGGGCCAGCGTGCGAATTAGGCCCACAAGGCAACAAAGCCCACTTGCTCGAAGGCAACCACCCGCCCGCTCGAGAGAAATACGGAAACCGCTCGAGCGTGCGACCGCCGAGCGGTGACACAAAACCGCTCGAGCAAGCTACCGCTCGAGCGAGACGGAGAACGCTCGAGCGAAAGCGCCGCTCGAGTCCGCTCCCAATAATTGCCTATCCCGGCACGCACATGGCTACGTGCGCAAAGCGAAGGAAGTACGCCTGCTCCGCCTAACCCCATGGCTACAGTGCGTGAAATAGTGAGAAGTACGCCGGTCACTTCTCCTATTCCACCGCCCATACCCGGGATTCGGGCATGCCAGGCATCACTATTACACCACGCCGAACACTATGCCGTGTACGGCACCCCTCGGAACGCGATTGTCAACTCTGCGCACCACCAAACCCGCCGCTCAGTCCCGTCGCTCGGGCCATCTACCCCTCGAAGCGGTTATTAACCGCTCGAGGAATGATGACGGACGCGACCTGAGCATGGGGCGCGCGGTGCCCGTCTTTCCCACCTCGATGGCCATACGGCGGGGTTTCGGACGCACGTGCTCGACTACGCCGGCCGTACCTCGACTACGCGCCCCACGACCGAGAAGGACGAGCAGGCCATCATTGCCCACGCCCGCTACGAGGCTCGAGCCGGACCACAAGGAGCGTCTACGAGACTCAAGGACGGGACGGCACCGGTACCTCGACGTCACGCCCACGATAGCCCTATCTACTCTGTACTCCTGAGCCTCCTCTTGGCCTATAAAAGGGGATGCCAGGACCTAGTTCAGGGAGGCTCTCTTTTTTACGTTACTACGCTTTTACACCTTCACTCACACTCGCTAAGTCTCAGGACTACCTTGTACTCACCCTCGTACAAGCACCCCGGTGCAAGATAATACTAACTCATCCCTCTCGGCGGACGTAGGGCATTCCTTGCCCGAACCGGGATAAACGCTTGTGTCCATCTTGCATCACCATCCGGATTAGGAGCACGCATAGAAATTTACTCGTTGGCGTTATACCCCCGGGTACGAAACACCGACGGTTAGGCGCGCCGCAGGGGTGTCGCGTGTTTTTTTTCGCTCGATTCCCGCCATTTTTCGGATGGCATCACCCGCTTCCTCGCTTCCGTTCGCTACGGTGATCTGGTTTGGGAGCCTAGAGTTCGTGTCGCTCGGCCGGGCCACGACATGGCTCTACTCTCGATCGGTGAACCGGGAGGGGACGCTCGTCACCCCACGCGGCCGGGTGGAGCCGCGCGCCGACCGCGCCACCACGGTTCGCCACCACGTCGCCGACGCCACCCGGCATCGCATTGCCACCGCGAGCCACGGGACCTTGAGCGCCACGCTCGCGTGCCCTCCCATCCGGACGCCACGATGCACCGGGCTGGGGTGCCAAGTGTAAGGCGCGAGGTGGCACGTGGATAGGGAGTCCCGACGTGGGCCCGGGCTTCCGTTCGCCATGCGCTCGCCGAGAGAGCCCGGCGTGGCGCCTCGAGCGCGCGCACGGCCAACGTCGCCCAACCCGTTGCCACACGGGCTATACCGAGCTCGGCGCGGCTCCGTTTGGGCTCGCCAACGCCGCCACTACATATGCCAACGCGATCCGGCCGGTCATGGGACCGCGGGAGAGCCCCGGCCCTCCTGCGTGCCACTATGAACTTGGAGATCGTATGGCCGACGTCGCAGGACCGCGGGTTTGACGAGCACCTGGCTCGCAACGCCGCAACACGGTCGGGGATATGCGCCGCTGGATCGAGGAGGAGAGCACGGGGAGGCCCTGGACGCCGTCCAGCGCTAACCCAGACTCCGATGACTCAGACTCAGGGTGCTCATGGGCGAGACCATCACTTGGGGAAATTATCCAGAACCGGGAAGTCGTGGGTCGAATCGCCAAGTGGTCGGTCGAGCTCATGGGCGAGACCATCACTTACGCCCCACGAAAGGCTATCAAATCCCAAGTGCCGGCTGACTTTGTCGCCGAGTGGAGACGTCCAACTCCCGATCCCGAGATCCAGCCGAGCTGGACCATGTATTTCGACGGGTCACTTATGAAGACAGGAGCAGGCGCGGGCCTACTCTTCATCTCACCCCTCGGAGTACACATGCGTTACGTGGTGCGCATCCACTTTGCCGCCTCGAACAACATGGCAGAGTATGAGGCGCTCGTTACCGGGTTGCGCATTGCCATCGAGCTTGGGGTCCGACGCCTCGATGCTCGAGGCGACTCGCAGCTCGTTATCGACCAAGTGATGAAAGCCTCGAGCTGCCATGACGAAAAGATGGAAGCGTACTGCAATGAGGTGCGCAAGTTGGAAGCCAGCTTCCATGGTCTCGAGCTCAACCACATCCCAAGGCGCTTCAACGAGGCTGCGGACGAACTTGCCAAAATCGCTTCATCTCGAGCGCCGCCGCTACCCCCGCACGTCTTCTCGAAAGATCTTCACGAGCCATCCGTGAAGTGGGACTCGGGGGCAGGGCGGGGATCGCCGTCGAGCTGCTCCTACGACCGAACCCCCTCGACATGGGCCACGGTCATGGAGATCGACCGGTTACAAGCCCACCAACCGACGGCGGGCACTTTGTTCCTCGAGTATCTCATTCGAGGAGTTACCGAAGATCGAACGAGCAGGCAAGGCGACTAGCTCGTCGAGCCAAAACTTACGTCCTTACGGGGACGACGAGAGCTCTACCGCCGGAGTCCAACCGGTGTACTCCAACGGTGCATCTCGATCGAGGAAGGCAAGAAACCGCCGAGATATGCACTCGGGGGGCTTGTGGCCACCATGCTTTGCGCCAAGAACCCTTGTCGGGAACGCATTCCGTCGAGGCTTTTATCGGCCCACCGCAATCGCCGACGCCATCGAGCTTGTTCGAGCGTGTGAGGATGCCAATTCTACGCTAAGCAAACGCATCTTCCAAGACACGCACTCCGATGATCCCCCTCACGTGGCCATTTGCGGTGCGGGGGCTCGATCTCGGTTGGACCCCTCAAAAAGACGACGGGAGGCCACACCCACTTGCTCGTGGCCATCGATAAGTTTACCAAGTGGATCGAGGCCAAGCCCATCGGTAACATCCGCTCGGAGCGGCGGTCGAGTTCTTTACCGACATCATCCATCGCTTTGGAGTCCCCAACGTCATCATTACCGACAATGGCACCCGTTCACGGGCAAAAGTTCTTGGACTTCGCGATCGGTACCACATCCGTGTGAACTGGTCGGCAGTCGCCTACCCTCGAACTAATGGCCAAGTCGAGCGCGCAAACGGCATGATCTTGCAAGGACTAAAGCCAAGGATTTTCAAACGCTTGAACAAGCACGGCAACAAATGGGTAGCTGAACTCCCATCTCGTCCCCGTGGAGCTGCGGACGACCGAGAGTCGAGCCACCGGATTCACCCCGTTCTTCTTGGTCTATGGGTCCGAGGCCGTCCTTCCCCACCGACCTCGAGTACGGGTCCCCGACTCAAGGCCTACAACGAACGACTAATCGGGAAGGGCGGCAAACGCCATCGACCAAGCGAAGAAGCTCGAGACATGGCGCTCCTACACTCTGCGCGCTACCAACAGAAGCTACGGCAATATCACGAGAAGAGCGTGCGCAGGAGGGATTTCAAGGTCGGCGATCTCGTGCTCCGTCGACGCCAAGATAACAGGGGGCGCCACAAACTCACTCCTCCTTGGGAAGGCCCGTTCTTCGTGGTCAAGGTGCTGAAACCGGGAACGTACAAGTTAGCCGACGAGAAAGGCTCGACCCTCACCAACGCGTGGAACATCGAACAGCTACGTCGCTTTTTCCCCTAAGCCTCGATGCCTTGTACATATTTCGTTTAAATTGTACCGTTAGTATGAATAAACGAGCCGTCTCCTTACTTTTTGTTCATACGCAAGGTGGGCTCGACTTTGTTTCCACAAAGTCAAGCCCCCTCGGGGCTAGACCGGGGGGGACCCCGGAGTCCTCAAAAACGCACCTAGTTTTTTCGAAAACAGTGCTCGACGTAACCTTTCCCCTCCTCGCCTCGAAATTTTTCGTAAGCTAAGGGCGATCGAGCCAGGGCGTCACCTCGAGCTCGTCGAGCCAGGGCGATCGAGCACAAGGCTTCCCACGCTTCCGAGCTACGGCACCCTAACTCATCCCCTCTCGAAATGGTTCGAGCACAGCGCCAACACTTAGCTAAAACAAAGTAAAGGCAGGAAGTGGAAAATGACATCGAGCGCAAAGGAAAAATTAGAGCATAACGATTATAAACATCGAAGTATTACGATTCAAGGCCACTTGGGCCACTCCCATAACCAAAAATACTTGTTTTCTTACAAGGGCCTCGTTGCCCGTGATTTCGGCCGCAGCCGGCTAAAGATTACTCCACATCGAGCGGAAGGACTTCTCGCACGCGGATCGCCTCCAAGAACGGCGCCCGGCTCCTCTCGCCTCGGCCTTGAGCCGCTCGATCCGGGTTGACCCCTCCTTCTTGCTCGCCCTCGACGTAGGTGAAGCCGCTCGCAACGGCCTCCATCCCGGCCCGGCGTCCTCCCTCGAGACGCCGAATCCCGAGTAGAAGATGGCCATCGTCCGGCGCGCAAAGAAAAACGAGGGCCTCCCGGATACGACCCCGCAGAGGCGCCGAACTCACGGACCCGGCTAGCATAGCTCGCCGCATCCGGCCCTCGACGTCCACCACCGGCGGAAGCCCCACTTAGCGCCGAGGGTGTCAATAGCGCGGTGATGTGGGCCTTGGGCGAGAGCGCGGTCGACCCGGCGCGTGGGTTGACTTTGCGTACTCACGCGCGTCCGCCAGTCCGCCCCAAACCCGAAAAAGGACGACAAGAATCAAGTACTCAATCAAGTACTCGAGCAACACGTACGAATTACGGACTAAGAGACTCGAGCACTTACCGGTGCAGCGGGTCGAGAGCCTTTGCTCGCGTTCGAGCGCCCGCGCAAGCTCAGCTTCTTTTCTCCGGAAGGCGCGCTCGATGACGCTTTTTTCCACGCGCAGTTCCTCGTAAGCCTTGCCGGCGCCCTGAATCGCGAGGTCCTTGTCCGTCACCACCTGACGGAAGTTGGCCACCTCCGTTTGGAGACCGGTCACCCGCTCCTTCTCCGCCTCGAGCGCACTCGAGAGAGCCTCCTTCTCGACAGCCTCCCGGGTGACCGTTGTCTGGAGCTCCTTCACGTAGGCCTCGACGCCGGCCTTGTCCTTCGGAGCTCGCTCCAGTCCCGGCACTTGGCCTTATAGCCTTGCGGCGCCACGGCCGCGTCCTTCTTGAGCCGCTCGAAAACTTCGTGCGGCCGCGCGTACTCCGCGGGCGGCCTCCACCTCCCGCGGCCGGGCAAACTTCTCGTCCGCCTCCCGCCGTGCCACCTCGGCCCTGCGCCACTCGAGCAAGCTCTTCCCGAGCCTTCTTGGCGTCCTCCTTGGCGGCGTCCAAGGCGGCATTGGCATTTCGGAGGAGCCGAGCAAAGCGGTGCCGCTCGGGCCGTCTTGCCCCATCCGCACATACCGCCGGATCTCGTGCTCGCTCTCTTGCGTAGCACGGATGTGCACGGATTTGGCATAGGAGCGGCTCGCGTCGCTGAACCTCGAAAGGGAAGTGTTAAAACGTAGAACGCGATAAACTAAAAGGGGGAGCAACCGAACTCGAGGGCACTCACGTAATGAAGCCGGGGCATGTCCTGCGAGACGAGCGTCGGGCGGTCTTCAAGGCGCTCTCGAGCCACCGCCGGCGCTCCTCGGCCTCCACGTGCGCCTCGAGCTCCTTCGATCATTCATCACGATCGGAGGAGCCTCGTGGTCAAGGGGTCGGAGAGCACCCGGCGGCGGCCTCTCCCAAAGAGGGAACTCCTCCCGCATCTCCTTGTCAACGCAGAAGTGGAGTCTCCTCACCGCCTCCCGGGTCGACGTCCGCCGTCACCACCCGCTCGGCCCGGGGTAGGCGGGCGTTGCGGCCGACTCCGGAAGAGGACGCCTCTTGGGCGAGCGCCGCGCCTCGATACGCCTCCCGCTCCTCGATGGAGACGTCGGTGGGCTCGGTGGGACCAAGGCCGACCGACCGCATGTGGCATCGACGATGGCGGCGCCGTCCGCTTCCTTTGGGCCTCCCCCGATCGGCGTCGGTCATGACCTCAAACCTCACCTCGCCCGTCTCCGAGTCGGGCACGAGGTAAGGCACCAGGTCCCCCGACAGCTGCAGAGGCTGCGACGGCGCCCAGAACGGCGCCGGATGGAGCTCTTGCTCAACGTCTCGGCGCTCATCGCCATCCGTGACGGAGGGCTGCTGCACCACCGGATCCGCCTGCCGCTCCACTAGCGCCGCCTGCTGCTCCGCTTGCTGCTGATGCTCGCCGACCGTGGCGCAGGATGCACCGCCGGCTCCGCCTCGCCTCCACGGCTCCTCCGCCCTCTCCTCTTCTTGCGTGGCGGCGGGGCGCTCCTCGAGCGCCCCCTCTCGACCCGTTGCCCAGCTGAGGACTCGACCTCCATATCCCGAGGAGGGGTTGAGTCCCGGCTCGGCTGAGGCTCAGGCACCGGTCCCGCCTCCTGCATCACCACATCTCCCGCCGGCCGATCAGTGGCCGCCGGCGTCTCCTCCTCCTCCTCCTCCCTGCGCTCCTCCTCGAGCCGGCGCAGGCCGATTGGCCAGGAGGACTTGGCGCCCGAGCTCGGACTCTCGTCCTCGAGCGTGATGGGCTGCTGCTCTGATCCAGCCCCCGTCGCCGGGATAGAGGCCGCCGGCTCAGGCGCCTCCGCCCCTTGGACGCCCGCCGCCGCGTCACCCAGCGCGCCTGACGACGAAAGAGTCTCGAGCGGGAGGGCGGGCGAGGCCGTGGTGGTGGTGGTGGCGTCTTCCTCCCCCGTGGCCTTGGTCACGGCCCCGACTCGCACGAGACGCAGGTTGCCGTCGCCCTCCCACGCCTAAGTGCATCCTTGGCCCGCTCCAACCAAATGGGAGTAGAGGGAGGGAGAGTCACTCCACCCGGCATCGACGGGTGCCGCTCGACCTCCCGCGGTCCTTAGCCTCTTAGTAGGCACCGGAGGGAGGGATGGTAAGGTCTGCAGGGAACGTTTAGTCCCGGAAGAAAGAGAAAAACAAAAATTTTTACTTTGTGACAAGATACTCACACTCGAACAAAACAAGGTGTAGCAAGGGATAGGTCGGCCCGGAAGACTTACCCCGCGATCGAGGTGGCTCGCCCGAGCCGCCGGCTCGCCGAAGCGCTCGGGGGCCGTCGAGCCTCGCGCCCCCTCGAGTCGCTCGGGAGGACTTGGGGGCCTCGAGCCCGCGCTTGCGCCGCTCGGGGGCTTCGAGACCACGCGGCCGCTCCGTTCCGGCCGACTCCTTGGCCGGGGTCGGGCACGGAGTCCCTTGCGGGATCCCGGTTCCGCGGACGAGGTCCGCTCGGCCCGGCGGTCGGCGAGAAGGAGCCCGGCGTTGCTCGCCGGCCGCGCGGAACTTGAAGTGCGCACATTTGCGGCCTCATCTTGCCGGGTGTGCGCGCCCGTTGAAGATGGACGGTGGCGGGAGGAAGATTCCCGCCGCGTCGGAGACGGCGCCCGCACCATGGCTAGAGGGACGGGCGACTCCTCCCGCCGCCCTGCTTGAGCCGGCGACGACGAGCGAGTACGGCGGCTGGAGTGTTGAGACGCCCCACCTCGTTGCCTTGCTTGGGCCGGCGACGGCGCTCGAGCACCGCGACTCGACGACTCCTCCTGCTGACCCGCTCGAACCAGCGACGAGTCGTCGCGCAGGAGGCCTGGCGCCAAAGTTGGCTCCTCGCGGCAGCGAGAGCGAGGAGTCGGGGCTCGAGCGGGCGGTGGCGTCATCGCCGTCGGTCGCCTCGTCATCCTCATCATCATCATTGTCCTCGTCCTCGTCGGACGACTCGAGGCTAGGGCTCCAGTCAGTTGGGTCCGCCGCGAGACGTATTTCACGCTCCCGGCGGCGCCTAGCCTTACGCTTCTCCTTCTCCTCTAACGCGGGCTTTCTGCGCCTTTTCCTCCCTCCTCGAGACCACGGCAGTATGTGCTCGTTCGCCCCTCAGGCGTCTTACCTCGCGGTCGGGTGCGTCCTCCTTCACCGGGGGCCTCGACTCCGCGTGGTCGTTGATATTCTGAAAAGAAGAAGAGCAGGCCTCGATAAGGATCGCTCGAGTAACAGAAACAACGAAAGAGGGTCTCGAGAAAACTTACATAGCCCAGTAGATTGACGGCCGGACGCATACGGAAGAGGCCAACTTGGTTCTCACCAAAATTCCTCCCACCGTCGATCGCATCACGCACCCGAGCCACGATTGTGGCGACCGGGAGGGGCACGTCCGACATCCTGCTGGCCGCAAGCGCCGCAGGATCGTCGTCCTCCGTCATCCGGGTCGAGCCGCGGCGGGCGCTCGGCAAGCGGGAGCACCCGGCCGGCCGTGGAACTCGGCAACCACATGCGCGATGTTGAAAAAGAGGTTGCCGGACCTCCGGTTGCGGAGGCTCGTGATGGCGTTGAGCGAGGAGTCCATGCGGGGCTGGCGCGCCGCCCGACCGCGGCCCGGTTGAAACCAGCGCGGTTAGCACGGCACCGGTATATTCCGGGAAGAGGCCCTCCTCGTTGAGGAGGTAGAACCACTCCCGGTCCCAGTTGGCGTTGTTCGACGACCACGCGCCGGACAGCCAGCATTCCTTCCTCTTCAAACCAATCGAGCAGGAACCCGCTCGAACGTAGCGGCGGACCTTTGGTTTCACCACCTTCTCTTCCTCCTCCTCCTCATCCTCCTCCTCCTCCTCCTCGTCATCGTCGTCACCATCGTCATCGGCGGCCTCCTTGTTCTTCACCGCCTTGGTGAAGAGCGTCGCCTTGAAGATGTGGGTGAACAGTCCCACTGCGGCGCCATTCCCGCATACCCTCACACACGGCGGCGTAAGCGGCGCGAGCGAGATGGAGTTTGGGTTGAAGTGTTGGAGCTCGACCCGAAGTGGTGGGGAGCGCCGCATGAAGCGGCTCGGCCGCGCACCAAGTCCCCGCCGGTGGAACCTGATGAAGCTCAGGACATAGCCCGGCGGGGGATTGGGCTCGAGGTGGTCGTCGTCCGGCACCCTCCACGCCGGTAACCCCTCCGCCGGATTGGGCGGAAGCAGTCCGCCGTTCACCAAGTTGAGCAGCATTGCCTCGGTCACCGAGGACCGAGGCCACGGGAGCGCATCCTCCATCACCACCGGCGGGGAAGGCTTGGCGGCACTCCTGCCTTTGCCCTTGCCCTTGCTACCAGCACCCTGGCCGGAGCTCTGGCCCGTCTTCCTGGCTGACCTCGTCATGTCGGTGACGGGAGCGGGACGATGGAGCAACAGCGGCGGTGGAGCACGAGGAACGGTGGCGCGGGACGGAGGCGCGGAAAGCGGCGTGATCACCGCTGATCACGGGCGGCGTTAGCCGGCGGTTGCGAATGAGGGCGGCGGATTGAATCTGGAGCGAGGGCGCAAGCGGCGGCGGAAGTAGCGCGAGAAGGACGCAACCGGCGGCGGATTGCCGAATGCGAGGAAGAAGAAGCAGGAGCCTACCCTTCCATATTTATAGAGCCCAAGCCGATCCGCGAGAACCGCATCCAACGGTCTAGATTACTCCATCCAACGGCCGCGCGCACCCGGCGGACTCGACGAAAAACGGTAACCGCATTAAATGCCCTGACAAACCGCCAACTACCTCCACTTTACAGGGCGCACGCGTCGCGAGACGGAGCGGAACCGTCGCCAAGCCACGATCACCACGTCGCGCCGGTTTCCGCCTAAAAGGCGCGCCGCTTGCAACGGACAAATACGCCTCGAACAGCGCAATGACGGACGTCTCGACGGACGGTCCCTTACACGGTAAGAAACCCGGGGACCCCGGTCCCACAAGTAAGTCTCGAGGAGCGGAGGCGACCCACGGACGGGTTCGAACGGCCGCCCTCGAGCACCCGAGTCGAGGGCGCCTATGGGAAGGAACCCTCGAAAGGTTCCGCTCGAGAACGAACCCTCGAACCCGATGGCGTGTCCAAGGCGGGGCACTAGGTTTCCAAGAGATCCCGCCGACGGGAGGCACTCGAGCCGCCGGTCCCCTCGAACGGGGCCGGTCCTCTGGAAACTAAGCACCCTGCTCTAATGAGAGCGCCCCCGGGCCACGAAGCCGTCTCCCCTCGAAAGGAGACGAGCTCTCACTTGGACTACCCGCTATCAGCTCACAGGGAGGTACGGCGCTCGCTCGGTCGCGAGTAGTGTCAGACCTCCCACCCCTTGGATCTGATCCAAGAGATCCAGCGAGGAACTGGATCACGACTCCAGCCCAGCCATTCGAGGCTCGGGGGCTCGAGTCACATAAACAACCTCCCTCGACACGGGAGGAGCAGGAAACACTCGGGGGCTCGAACAGTTGTCAAAAATCTCCTACCTCGAGATGCTACAACTCCAGTTAATAATACTCTTACTTAAACCCATTCATCTCAAAGCCCCTAGAGGAATGCCTCACTCCTCCGGGCCTCGAGGGGCCACCCCGACGCTCGCGCGCCCCACGGAGAAAGAACGAAATGACTCCTCGAAACATCGACAATAATCCCAATTCTAGGTACTTCAACTCCACTTCATGATCCCTTGTTTGAAGTTTCACAATCAAACAAGGGCTCGGGGGCTACTTGTCGGGTACCTAGATTAGGGGTCCTAAATTAGGTAGATTAGGGGTGAATAATCCAGCCCATTTCACCTCTAACTCTCCCAAGAATTAACCAAGGAAATCCCAATCCTACTCCTGTTGGGCCAGCGTGCGAATTAGGCCCACAAGGCAACAAAGCCCACTTGCTCGAGCAGCAACCACCCGCCCGCTCGAGAGAGAAGTACGGAAACCGCTCGAGCGTGCGACCGCTCGAGCGGTGACACAAAACCGCTCGAGCAAGCTACCGCTCGAGCGAGACGGAGAACGCTCGAGCGAGCAGTCGCTCGAGTCCGCTCCCAATAATTGCCTATCCCGGGCACGCACATGGCTACGTGCGCAAAGGAAGTACGCCCGCTCCGCCTAACCCCATGGCTACGGTGTGCAAAATAGTGAGAAGTACGCCGGTCACTTCTCCTATTCCACCGCCCATACCCGGATTCGAGCATGACGGGCATCACTATTACACCACGCCGAACACTATGCCGTGTACGACACCCCTTAGGACGCGATTGTCAACTCGCGCACCACCAAACCCGCCGCTTAGTCCCGTCGCTCGGGCCATCTACCCTCGAAGCGGTCATTAACCGCTCGAGGGATGATGACGGACGCGACCGAGCATGGGCGCGCAAGGTCCCGTCTTTCCCACCTCGATGGCCATACGGCGGGGTTTCCCGACGCACGTGCTCGACTACGCCGCCGCCGTACCTCGACTACGTCGGCCCACGACCGAGAAGGACGAGCGAGGCCATCATTGCCCACGCCGCTACGTGCTCGAGCCGGACCACAAGGAGCGTCTACGAGACTCAAGGACGGGACGGCACCGGTACCTCGACGTCACGCCCACGATAGCCCTATCTACTCGTACTCCCCGAGCCTCCTCTTGGCCTATAAAAGGGGATGCCGGGACCTAGTTCGGGGACTCTCTTTTTTTACGTTACTACGCTTTTACACCTTCACTCACACTCGCTAAGTCTCGGGACTACCTTGTACTCACCCTCGTACAAGCACCCCGGTGCAAGATAATACTAACTCATCCCTCTGCGTCGGACGTAGGGCATTCCTTGCCTGAACCAGGATAAACGCTTGTGTCCATCTTGCATCACCATCCGGATTAGGGAGCACGCATAGAAATTTACTCGTTGGCGTTATACCCCCGGGTACGAAACACCGACAATAAGATTATTTGATTTTTTTTACAAGAAGATTATTTGATTAGATAATTCCAAGGATCCAAACAACACGTCTAAAAGCAAAAGGCTTTGCTAGACAAAAACTCATTTACACATTTTAGTCTATATTAAATTATTAACTCACATTTGCCAACTATAGAACCAATGTCTAGTTGATTGGGGCTAAATAATAATTTTCTTTTAGTTCAACTATTTGGATACGTAGGCCTAACTAAAGTTTAGCTGACCAAGGAGATCCTAAAAATGAACTAAAAGCAAGGAGCTGTCGTCGACAAGACTCATGTGTACCTTGCCGACTAATAAACTAATGACTAGCCTGTTTGATCCAAATTATAAGATAATTTGGTACTTCTAGATACATTGATTATGTATTTAGACAGTAGTATATGTCTATGTGTATAGTAAAAATGTATATAGAAAAGCTATGTATCAAGTATTAGTTGTTTGGATATGTGTTAGTTAGAACCGTAAAAATCCATGTTAACGGTCTACATGGATCAACAGGAATATGTTTGGATCCATTGCCATGTGCTAATTTTAGTGCTAAAGTTTTTACGGTCTTGTTTGGTGAAGTTTTTACCACTCATTTAGTGTTTTAGGATTAGGAAGGATACATTTTGCACTCACTAATTGGATCCTATTGTAAAAAAAAATGCTAAAAGTGAAATATTAAAGTATAGCACCGGATAGTTGGATAAATATGGACTAATTAATATTTTTCTAATGAGTTCTACTCATCAATAATTGTTGTCAGACCATGATTAGTTAGTATTTAGACCTTCTAATTGCCATCCAAAACATGGACAAATAGTGCCTAAACATACTCTCTTCGTTTCAAAATAGATGACGTTATGGGATACATGTCGGATATTTTTTTCAACTTTAATTTAATTTGTTAAAATACCTGTAACATTTATATCTTCAAATAAATTTATTGAAAACTAGATTAAAAAATCTTTCAATAATATTAGTTACGTATTATAAATATTAGTGCATTTTTAATATATAATTGCCAGCAGTTTAGAAATGCTGACTTCTCAAAAAAAAAAACGAGAATGACATCTAATTTTAGAACAAAGGAGTGAAATGAGTAAGTAGTAGATTACTTAAGTAGCAGCAGCATCGAATCGAATTAAATTAAGTCCGTAGTGCCGGTAGTGCGACACAAACCTGCAAACGCCATTCTTTTTGCTCTCCTGCGGAACAGCACATGCCACCGCCAAAGGCAAACAAAGGGCTGTCCCCTCCCTCTCCTCTGACAGCGACCGATCCTGCACGCCGCTGACACGATACAGGCCCCACCATTCCGATCCATTGGCACGCGCGTTCCCTGGCCCTGCCCCTGCCCCCCAACGGATATTTTCTCGGCTCCGCTCCAGCGCTCTCCTCCCGTCCGTCCAGCCGTCCTCGGCTGGTCCTGGGCCCTCCACCGAACCGGACTAGTGGCGCTAGCTTGAGGGGCCACGACGTTTTCTCAAAAAAAAAAAAAAAAAAAAAAAAAAGGGGCCACGACGACCCACGGCCGCGCGGAGAAAGCAAAGCAAATGCCGCAAAGCCCCCGGAGCAGGTGTCAGCTTTTTCCGGCCCTGCGTAGCGCAGCGGTGCAGCTGGAAAAGGAACGGTGGCGCGCAGCGCATCGGCCTCCGTGTCGCACTCACGTGCCCGGCTTGTCGCCATCCCCCGCCCCGCTCCCAAATCTTTTCTCTACTGATGACTGATTAAAGTAATCTCCAACAACAACATTTCAGATCCGATCTCGGGTCCCACTTGCCATAGAGGACGAGATCGACAACGTAGGGTCGTAGGCCCCCGGCTCGTGACACCCACACACACCCAAACTGGGCCACTGCCGTCCGTCCGGGCTTGCAGTCTGCGCGGCTCTCGTGGTCGTGGCAGGGTAAAAAACAAGGTGAGTGTGAAACAGCCAGAATGTTTGTCGTTTCTAACCTTTTTCACCGCGGCCATGGCCGGCCGGCCGCCCGACGACGACGGAACACAGGCGTGGAAAACGGATTGAGTAAACAAACGATCCGGCCCGAGTGATAAGGACGAAAAGAGGAAAGGGACGCGCGCGCTGTCGAAATCGAATCAGATAACAGATCTCTCCAAGCATACTGTAAGCATTAAGCAAGCAGGATTACTGGAGCAGTAAAACGATGGATTAGGTAATTCAAATTCCAATGTATTGTTGCGACAAAACATGGTTGATGATTGATAGATGACAGATGGATCTCCACCGATCAAGCAAGCGAAAACAAATTTAAACCCCGACCTCGTCCCCCCGGAATAATCCTTCCACCAAAAAACTAAAATTAAAATTGAAAGCTACTAACAACAAGAAGAAAAAAGAGTAATCGAGCTAGAGAAGCATGGTCCGTTCCTAGTAGTATCTTCTCTAATAACAGATCAAATTTTACTTCTTCAGTCGCCGCCGAGTAGCCAGCCTGCTCTTCTTACCTCTGCTGCTTGCTTATTTCTCCTGCATCTTCTTCATTCCTCCCTCTCCCCTCTTGCGGTGGTGGGTGAGTAGTAATTGATGTGTGATAAATCTTACACTATTTCGCCTCCTCGGTGGCGGTGGAGGAGGAGACAGCGGCGGGCTTGCGGAGGAGCACCATGTGCATGGGCGTGAAGATGCCGGTCTCGCCGCCGCGGGTGAGGTGCTGCGCGGTCTCGTACAGCATCTCGTGCACCTCGGAGACGCCCTTGGGCGCGATCCGGAGCATGGTGAGCACGCGGACGACGAGGGAGTTGCGCCAGTAGGCGAGGCGGCCCATCTTGAGGCGCGTCCACCATGGCAGGGCCGGGGGCAGCGCCAGGTCCTGCTCCTTGAGCACCTCGAAGCCGACCTCCTTGGCGATGCCCGAGATCTCGTCCTGGCGGCGGAGCCCCGGGAGCGCGTCGCCGCGCTCGATGCCCTGGATGCACTCGACGTGGTCGGGGTCCTCGGCGCGGTACAGCGGGGTGGTGACCCACTCGTAGGTGACGTAGAGCCCGCCCGGCTTGAGCACGCGGTAGACCTCGCCGTAGACGTCCTGCAGCCTGGGAGCGTGGCAGGTGGCCTCGATGGAGTAGGCGCCGTCGAAGGCGGCGTCCGGGAACGGCATGGAGAGGAAGTTGCCGCACACGACCTCGCAGCGCGGGGCGTCGAGGCCGGCCTTGCGGTTGTGCGCGCGGGCGCGGTTCACCTGGTACTCGTTGATGGTGATGCCCACGACGTTGGATCCCGAGTGCGCGGCGATGGCGCGCATGGGCCCGCCGACGCCGCAGCCGACGTCGAGGAGGCGGTGGCCCGGCCTGGCGCCGAGCAGGTCGGCGACGCGCTCCTCGTGGACGCGCGTGGCGTCGCGGTGGGAGCGTCCGGGCAGCGACGGGGAGAAGTGGAACGACTGGCCCCACCCCCACTCGTAGATGTCGGTGACGAGGTTGTAGAAAGTGTCGACGAAGGCCGGCACCTTCTCCGCCGAGGCCGCGGTGGTGGCCGTCTCCTTGGGGCGGCGGAAGAAGGACCAGTACTGCGTGTACTTGTCCTGCACCTTGTCCCGCGTGATGGATCCCATCTTGAGATCCACCGCCCGCTTGCCCTTCACCTCCGCCGCGCCCATCACCCACACGAACCAGTACACCAGCCCAACCCCGACCACCGCCGCCGTCCACGCCATCGTCGCCGCCTCCATTCCCGCCGGCCCGCCCGCCCGTGGCAAGGCCTCCGCCCTCTTCAACGGCGAGGAAGAGGAAGAGGAAGAGGAGGGGGTGGAGAGGAGAGGAAATGAACAGGGAGGACGAAGGGGATTTGGCTGGGCGCGGGATATAATAGCAGCGGGGCAGCAGAGAGGGCGCGTGATTTTTTGCTGTGCTGCTCCAGCGCTGAGCGCGGCGCGTGTGGGGGGAAGGGCGGCTGGCTGCCTGGCTGTGCTGCGTGATCTGATCGGACGGCGCAGCTGCGCCGAGACCGATGCCGATGCCTGTCGCGGCTGCCGAGTTTTTTTATGGGAGGGAGGGCCGTGATTTTTTGGGGCCGTGTCGTGCCGTGCCAGCGCCAACTGTGATCTGCGCGTGCGTCGGCGAGATGGGAAGAGAAGAGAGATCCGGGGCGGCGGTGGGCTCCAGCCAGCCAGCCAGATTGTTTTTGGCACGGGGCGGGGGGCACGAGGCGGACGCTCCCGGCTCGCGCTGGCATGAGGCCCCGGGTTGGCATGGACAGCCTGCGCTGCCGTGCCGCCATGTGTGTGGTGAACTGGTGATGTGCCTGGGCCTTTCGTCAACACCACGTCGTCACAAGCGCACACAAGTGACAAACCACATGCCGCCGTATTGCGTGGTCGTCTCGTCATGACTCGACCATGGAACTATTTTGTTCCTTCGGCGGCAATCGGATAGGATCGAGAGGAATGCAACAAGGGGTAGCTGGATGGCTGCGTACACACCAAAGTTTGTTTGGCTGCATTCTAACGTTCCTCGATCGAAATAACCTCTATGTGAAACTTAAATTTTGTTTAAGTGCGCTTTATGTTACCTCAATACATATAAGCTATGAATTTCGCCAAAAAAAATCCATATAAGCTATGAGGTGTTGAAGTGAAAACTCGATTCGAGTGCAACCAAACAAACACTAAATTGGTAGACTTTTCGTGACGCAAATACACTGTGCAACTAAAAATGTGTTGTTCGAGTTGGGTTTGGTCAGTCCGTAATTGATAACATTATAAAACATTACTGATCAACGAAATGCAGGTACCGCTCTTCACCTAGCGCTAACTGATACAATCGCTCCGCTATGTTTACATTCATGAAAATAAATAATCCATGGTTTCTATTACCTAAAGCAATCCATAAGAATAGTTGGCTAGTTACTCGAGCTGGTGCACACTAGAAGTCCAAACTATAGTGATGCAATTGTACTATAGTGCATTAGGGGTTGTGTTTACTCGCCAACACATTGTAGCCATCCTATGTATGAGTAAGAGGAAGTGTTAGGTTTAAAACTTCCTAGTCAATTTGTGGCCTAGGCAATTGTGCCCTACGCGTTGGTGCCAAAAAAAACCTTACCTGGAGGCCAACCAAACACGCTTTGACTCATATACTATGAGCTAGGATGGCCAGCATAGGCCTAGGCCATATGGCTGGTGCCAAGCCATTTGTTGTATGGTTGTCTGGTTCTAGCTAAAATTTAGTTGTTAATTGGTACTATGTGAGCCAAAACCATATCAAACTGAATTTTCTTTTTTTGTTTCCACGGAGCCAAACCAAAAATCCACACTGGCATGCATTCTCTTGGCAATGCCTTGTTTATCTTGTAGGCAACCAAACATTTAAATGATGCATCTCATGATCCTCTTGTACGTTGGATGTCTTTGCAAGATATGGTGGATAAGAATTTTATATTGCTTATTTTATCTCGCGATGAAGACATGATATTGACGACCTATGTCCAACCCTAGCAAGTTGAAGTCATATAACAAGGTTAGATTGTAACTAAGTCTATGTGTGATGTAGGTACGTGATTACAACATTTTTTTATTTGCACTAAAGTTTGTTTGGCTGCATTCTAACTTTCCTCGATCGAAATAACCTATATGAGACACTTCAATTTTGTTTAGGTGCGATTTATCTTACCTCATCCATATAACCTATGAGTTTCGTAAAAAAAAAATCCATATAGGCTATGAGGTGTTGAAGTGAAAACTCAATTCGAGTGCAACCAAACAAACACTAAATTGCTAGACTTTTGGTGATGCGAAATGCACTGTGCAACTAAAAATATGTTGTTCGAGTTGGGTTTGGTCAGTCCGTAATTGATAACATTGTAAAACATGACTGATCAACGAAATGCGAGTGTCGCTCTTCACCTAGGAGCGCTAACTGATACGATCGCTCCACTACGTTTACATTCATGAAAATAAATAATCCATGGTTTCTATTACCTAGAGCAATTCGTAAAAATAGTTGGCTAGTTACATGAGCTGTTGCACACTAGAAGTCAAGACTATAGTGATGCAATTGTACTATAGTGTATTAGGAGTTGTGTTTACTCATGAAGCACATTGTAGCCATCTTATGTATGAGTAAAAGGGAGTGTTAGGTTTAAAACCTTCCCATCAGTTTGTGGCCTAGACAACGTTTCGCGTTAGTGCCCTAGGTGCTGGTGCCAAGCGAACTTACCTGGAGGCCAACCAAGCACGCTTTGACTCATATATGAGCTAGGATGGCCAGCATAGGCCATATGGCTAGTGCCAAGCCATTTGTTGTATGATTGTCTGATTCTTGCTAAAATTTAGTTGTTAATTGGTACTATGTGAGCTAAAACCATATCAAACTGAAATTATTTTTGTTTCCACGGAGCCAAACCAAAAATCCACATTGGCATGCATCCTCTTGGTAATGCCTTGTTTGTCTTGTAGGCAACCAAACATTTAAATGATGCATCTCATGATCCTCTTGTATGTTGGATGTCTTTGCAAGATATGGTGGATAAGAATTTTATATTGCTTATTTTATCTCATGATGAAGACATGATATTGACGACCTATGTCTAACCCTAGCAAGTTGAAGTCATATAACAAGGTTAGATTGTAACTAAGTCTATGTGTGATGTAGGTACTTGATTACAACATTTTCTGATTTGCACTAGAACAAGAACAACAATTTCACGTAACGTAATTTACTAAACTCCCACATATTCTATTATGTTCAATTCACCACTCGTCTAAAAAAACAAGTGGTGTGCATCTTAAACTACCAAAAATCATGTATCTAACCAACTATGGTATTTATACAACCTGATTTTGCTTAGTTATATAGCCACTAGCTAGTGGAAACAAGTGTTATACAGTTGCCTCCGAGGCTCCTCTCTCCCACCCCTGTTTATAGGCATCTAGTGCTACAAAAAGAATTTTCAATGCTATCTTTTTCGTCTATAGATAGCTTTCTAGAGGTGGACGATCTTTCTAGCCGATGGTAAAATGTTCTGTAGTTTCACCGGTGTCTAGAATGTGGCCCGCATTACGAGTATAGCAGAAAAGAAAGAACCGCATGGCTTTTCAAATTGTGAGCCAAATTATATATCAAAGTCATAAATCTCTTCAACTTTCGACATTCAAAGAGATCTAGAACTGTGTAGTTGATGACTTTTTTCATTTAAAACTATTTTGGATCGAAATCTTTTGGGGAGTCAGAACTCAAAAGGGCGAGATGTGAGGAAAATGAGAAGATGACAGAGCATGAGAATCTCACGTGGCAAGACATTCAACCTTGTTCATCGCTCCACAAACCTTACAAATTATCTTTGCGAAGCTAAATATATGATCCTCCTTATCGTAAATCATAATAGTTGTTCCCCCCATGTGTCGAGCTTACATGACACTGCCAGTTTCAACACCTTTTTGCAAGTGAGATCAACGGAGGACGTTCAACTTTTATACCGGACAAAGCAGGCCCAAGGGCTTCTTTCGGTTTAACGTCATGACCCACTTCCCTTTCTCCCATTTTCTTTATTTTGTCTTTCCTGAAAGTTACTTTTGTGCCTTGCTGACTGCTGATTTTTATTAAAGCGTCGATTAACCTTTGTTGAAACTGGCAAAGGTGGGAGAAAGTGCATTGAGATAGCAAAAGCTCATCAGTGCTGTAACGATACGGATCGTAAAGAACTGCCGCCTGAGCGCGCCTCGGATGTCGTTTGCGAAGTTGCCGATGACGGGCAGCACGATCACTCTGGAGATGGGCCTTGCACGCTGTTTCCATCATTTGCCTCCGGCCCACGGGTGACGGTCCATCCGGAGCCCATTATTGACACCGAAACACGACCGTGCTACGCTTTCGCTCTCATCGCGGATCTCTTGCTTGCTTCTGTCCTTGAACTGCCCAATGGCCCATCTCCGTAGGGACGCAAACGCAACGCAACGCAACCCAACCTACCGGCTATCGCCGCGCCGCCGCCGGCGCCACTTGCTTCCCCTTCCCCGGTCGTCGCCCGTGGCTGGCGGTCTCCGCTTCAACCATCCTTGGTCCTGTTCTTCTCCAGTATGCGGATATTTCTGATTTTTGTGCCCACGCACAGGCGTAAGGCGGACCCAGCTCTTTGTATAGGTAAAATACTAGTTCATCCTTTCTTGTAGGGCCATTGCAATTAACAGGTGCTCGTGCTTGTTCGAATCTTATTTGTGGTGTACTTTGTTTTTTGTAGAGTTACAAGGAAGATGTCTAGACGTTTAGAGCACACATGTAGAGCATGTTAACAGCATTTCGGACCAGTCCCAGAGAACGGCTACACCAGACAACCACCATGTTACAAAGGAAAGAAATGCAGTGCTGTTTGAGAACGAAGTGAAGTGACGCCTCAGTTTCAGAAGAAAAGAGAATAAAGCGACACCAGACAGTCACCAGGTTACTCACTATACTTGTATCTGTTCTGTTCAGCTATCGTTAGTGCAATGTGCAATGGCCACATTGTAGCGCAGAAAGCAATGGAATTCCTAGCGCATTTCTGAGAACGTGGTTTGTGCATCTTTCTGCAAGTAGAGCCTGATTTATTTTGTTATAGCAGTAAATATCCAGGATCAGGACGCTTTGCTTTATGGTAATATTGCAGATAAATCGATGTCTTTTTGCTTGCCTGTCAGCATTAGTTGTGTTAGGCCCTCATACAGTAGAGATCTCTGGACAGTTTAGCTTTGATGTGTTTTATGTATGAAATTAAGAAGTAGTTTTATCTGACTAGGTAAAGAAACTAAAAGAATGTGAATGGCTTACTGAGATACTATCTTTATTCAAAATATTAAAAGTTTAGTTCATCTTATTTGGCATTCAAAGTTGTACAACACTTTCTCAATAATTAGGGGTCTCATCCAATTCTTCTGATGTTTTTGGGTCAAATCATTACACAATGTACAAAGATGTAGGGAGTTTTCTTGAGTGTGAAGCACAAGTTGTGTGAATAATGATCACTACTGACCTTAGTCATGTGCCAACTAGTTTGCTTAATTGACTTCTTTCATCTGGAAACTAATGATCCCTAGTGACCTTGAGAGTTTAAATCGCTTAGTTGCATCACACATTTTTTTGGGTGTTAGTTGCATAACATGTTCACGCTACTACTTACAGGTTCAACGAAAATGGCTGATTCTCAGTAATTTGCAAATACATTAGTTGTCACACCAGTTGTAGGATAGAGTTTATAATGATAGAATTTTTGTTAGTATGAGGTTTTCTCTGATCAAGTTTCGTATCCTTGAATCAGCAAACACGTTGGTCTAACACATAAGAAGGCTCGTGAACAACACTTGGTCAAGTATTTTTATGATCAGTTCACAAAGAATAAGATTCATGTGATTTGCCGAGGTTATGTGTCTAGCTTTAACCGCATGGGTTTCATTCTTGTTTAAGAGATTCCATATTTTCTTTTAAGGTACGGTTTTGTATGGCTGTATGGAGTAGGTGTGTAGGACCATAAGTCCCTTCCTTGCTCCTTCCACCTCTTCTTTGTTCTTCCTTCCATCATGACTTGCAGTCTGTCGTATCAGATGCTATTGTGCTCCTCTGAAGCATGTATCATTTATCAGTTGAAGTATTACAGACTCTGCCTCTTCATTTCACAAATTTCCTACTGTATCAATGTTATGTTCTTTTCCTGGATGTTCTGTTTAATGCTTGTCAATTCACAACATGAATCTTAGACAGTGCATATGGACTGGATAACTCTTGAAGTTTGATCATACGGATTTTCCCTAATTGTGAATTTGTTCTTGAATAGGATAAGGGCAGCATCTTTTTAATACTGTACCATAATATATTTGAAAACTGATGAGCTTAAAGGCATCTAGTTGCTGTGGGTGGCTGTAGCTCAGTGTTGTCATTGGTACCAATGACACATATTTCTGGTCTAGTTTCATGTAAGTTGTTCACTTGGATGTGTAACTTTTGAGCCTACGTTTTCATTCCAGGTTTCCTTCACTACATCTAAGATCTAGATTTATGGCTTTTGGTTCCAGCTGGTTTCCTTCACTAGAACTAGCTTTTCAGTGTTAGCCAATAGTTACAACTTACAACTAATTAATACATCATAGGAGAAATATATGAGATCGATGTCTTAGGTGATGCGAATTGATCTCATGTCCCCTCAAAGTTTATCTGACTCTGCTTTATTTGCAAGATCTTTTACTCATTAGATTAGATTTCTCTGGCCTTGTACACGTCACATGTGTTTGGTTTGTGTCCAAATTAACATTTGCCAAAACTTTATCTTTCCCTCAAAGTTTTGAAAACCATACCAAACGCCTGGTATCGTCCTAGAAAGTTTAGATAACCCTTTTGGCCAAGCTTTAGGCATGTCGGTTGAATCCCTTTCTATTAATATGGATGGTTAATGACCAACTCCAGATTTGGTCATCCCTCTTACAGAATTAGATGTGGTGGTGCTGGGTCACGATTAGTCTTGGAATATATGAATATTTGGCCTCCACCTTCTTTAGTGCCTGGCACTTCTAGCCTGTAGTTTCTGCAGGATTTATTTTTCAAGTAGAGTTACATAAAGAAAGCTGAAGGCCAGTTTCTTAAAGGGATCATGATTAGTCTTGGAATGTACAAACTAGATAGCACTGTAAATAACTAAATAATAAGAAGAAATAGGCATCCAAATTGAAGTCGACAAGGCCAAAGCCAGTCCTCTATTTTCTAATTTATTACTTGTATGTAAGTAGCATGTATGCTATACTGTTTTTGTTCCTTTTTTTTTTTTCTGGAGATAGGATGTTGTATTTGGTGTTGTTAAGTCCATTAGAGTACTGAGAAGGTGGATTCTTTTGCAGCATCATATTCTTTCCAATATAAAAATGAAAGGAATATGTGGCTGGACAAGATTCTTATACTACGTCAGTTTGAGTTTGAATTCTTCCGTAGGTAATGATGAATTGGCTGCAGAAGGGCGCAGAATCTACGTCTGTATCTGTAAGTATCAGCGCTTTTGACGTTGTTCTGATGTCGGTATCCTGGTAGGATTCCTAGCTACCTCAGGGGCACAGCGAGCGGCCTCGAGAGAGCGCCTTTGCATGAGCATGGCCATCGAGTCTTGGAATCCATCTAATCGTTGCAGGGAGAATACATTATACTTATACTGTACATTGCAGGGAGAATATGCAGGGAGAAAAGCAACAGAGGCGGTAGAGCTGATGGATGGCAACATCGTCGCCTTTGCTAGGGATAGACACAAAGGCTGATATCTGATTCCCGAATCCAAGCTATCCGGATCCAGGTCCGACTGTAAGTGCACATACCTGAAATACACGATTATAATTTTAGATAATAAATTTAGATACTTAAGTTTGATTAGTTTGGATATTAATACCGGTACCCGAAGTACCCATAGCATCCAAAATTCATGTTTGTGTGATCCATGATGTGTATGAGTGTTTATGTTTATTTGTTTGAATAACATTTGTGTAGATGCTAAAGATATGTTATTTGGTATTTATAGCTCTCTGGTTGATTATATATTTTTCTCTATTAATTGTTTGAAGAAATTGTTGTTTATACTGCTTTAAAACGCCATTGAATTGTTGACTATTTTGTTAGTTTTGTCAAGTTTGGATACATAGGATATATCTGAACTTGAACTATCAGGTAGTGTTTTGTCCGGGCAACAGTCATCAGATATCAATTTGTAATATCTGATTTTCCAAATTCACAAACTACCTGATCTGGATTTTTTTTTTTTGCTTTACACGAATACTCACCCAGTCACCCCTATAGCCCTTCCTGTGCTGCTTGGTCCATTCACTGACTACTGAACTCTTGTACGCGGGTTCACTGTTTAGTGTCCATACAAATCTATCGGTGCACTATTACAACATGTTTGATAGTGTACCTAATGAAACTAATTCGATGCTGACATTTATATATTTTTTTTCTTGTCTAAACTCGAGCAGAACTTAGATAGAGAAGTTTAATAAATTAGGGGGCAAATAGCTAAAACGATCTAAAATTTGGGACCGGGAGTATGTCAGGTCTTGTGACCTCGGCCAAGTACACGCGCTATAATCATTATTATTAAGGCTTTGCAGCATAAGTGAGTGTACTTAATGGGTCTGTTAGTTACTTGTCGTGTGCAATTGGCGTTGCGCAACAGCGCACGGCTCGACAAGTCGACACCCCAATTGGACCGTGCATGATTGGTAGAGTGGCGCTGCGAAGCAGGGCAGACATGTGTTCTCTTCTCTATCTGACGGAGCGACGGTTCAGCCGCGGCCCCTGGGCATGGGGGCGTTCAGAGGTAATGGACCCAGGCGGCTAGCAATGCAGTGATCCACATGCCAAAATGGCCGAGCATCGGTATATACCAGGTGGTGAGAAGACGCGCGCAGCGGCGGAGGCCTAGCTAGGTACCCAACAGGCACCCATGGCGCATTGGCGCTCACGTGAAAGCGGTGGACTGAAACGGGTGGTCGTGCATGCGTCGATCGATCAGGCCACAGTGAACTGAAAGAGAAGAAACCAGCCACGAACAGCCAATAGCCATAGCTCCGTCGTGTTCGTGGCCGTGGCCGTGGCCGTAGTGACTGAAACGGGCGTGATTCCACCCACGGACACCGCCGCTGTTTGCGGGGGCGGCACCGATCGAGCCGTTGATCCATCCCGCACGAGCACGACGCCCAGCCGCCCAGGGGGGATCGACGTGGCGACCGCTATGGATTCGCGCGCTAGCTGCCTGCGTGCGGAGGCGGACGACGGACGCGCCTGCCGGCTGCCGGGGCTTCGCCCGTGCCTCCCTCCGCTCGGATCCGCATCGGTAACAAGAGAGCGCGGGCGCGGCCCTGCCCCTGTCACCTCAAGACTGTCGCACGCGGATGCCGGTCGTGCTCCCGTGAACGAACCCCTTGCGCGCTGTGCTCTGCTGCCCGTGTGCGCTGCGAACTGCGAACCCACTTGTTTTTTTTGTGTGTTACAAATACACAATTAATCTCATCCTTATGTGACCACTAGAGGTCAAATGACCTCTTATGGCTGGTTTATAGCTTTCATAACCTCCATGCTATTAATGTCACAAGGTGTATATATACATGAGAAAGATGAATGGAAAATAGTCTTCTCTTGTCACTTGCAATTCTCGTTTTATTCTTCCACTCGAAACACGTTATTGACACTTCTCGCTTCTTCTGTGAGGAAGAACGCTCCGTCCGTCGAGGTAGGATGCCGCTGCCGTCTATGCCTTTGGTATATCTCATCCTACAAGCTGTCATGCTGCAGTTTCATCATGCCATCCTATGTAAGTATGACCTTTTTCAAAGTGATCTCCTATGGATGATTTCTTACCTGATCAAGGATCACCACGATGACACCCACATGGCCTAACAAGAGGAGATACCGGAAGTGGATGCGCCGCCAACTCCCCGACTGACATCTCCAATGCCAACACCGGAGCCATGTCCCATGCATTGCTACACCTTGGAGATGCCTTATTGGAAGTCCGTGGGGCTTATACATGGCTTTATTGGAGATGCCTTCTAAGTAGCTTCGGTGCCGGCATGGGACATGGCTCCGGTGCCGGCATTGGAGATGCCTGTCGAGGAGTTGGCGGTGTAGCCGATTCCGGTATCGATCTTGTCGGCCATGTGAGCGTCATCGTGGTGGCCCCCGATGAGGTAAGAGATCATCCGCAAAAGATCGCTTTCAAGATGATTTGAAAGGTCATAGCCACATGGGGGCATGGTGGAATTGTAGCATGACATTTTGTAGTATGAGCTATGCCAAAGGCATGGAAGGACTTCCCGGTCGGTCATCCATCGCTCCAGTGCGGGTTAACTTTGAATTTTTGAGAAGATGGGCATCCTATCTCGATGAATGGAATTGTAGCATGACATTTTGTAGTATGAGCTTCCTCACGGAAGAAGAAGTGAGCAAAGTGCCGATAACATGTTTCGAGTGGAAGAAATAAATGAAAATTGTAAAAGTGACGAGAGAGAATAGAGCTCAACACCTATTTTTCATTCACCTTTCTCATGTATATATACACCTTATGACATCAATAGCAGGCAAAATATGTAGTGCAAACTTAATGCTACGTGGAAACATGGAAACTAATTCAAAAATACATATTTAGGTGTTTCAAAAAAATCTGAAATTTGGCACATCCATAGTGCATACTAGTATGTACTCAGATGTAAAAGTTGGGATGAAAACTCAAACTAGAAAAATTTATATAAAAATGGCAAATTTTAGGTGCATGTGCACTACAAGACAAAATTTGTCATGTAGTTCACATGCACCTGAAATTTGTCTTTTTTGTATGAATTTTCAAAAACGAGTTTGCATCCCAACTTTTACATTGAGTACATACTATTATACACTATGGATGTGCCAAATTTCAGATTTTTTGAAAGCACCTAAATATATATTTTTGAATTAGTTTCCATGTTTCCACGTAGCATTGAGTTTATAAGAGGTCATTTAACCCTCTAATGGTTACAAGAAAAAAGACATAAAGATGAGATTAATTGTGTATTTGTAACAAGCAGTTCGCATCGCACGATCCGAAAAGACATAAAGATGAGATTAATTGTGTATTTGTAACAAGCAGTTCGCATCGCACGATCCGTCCCTTGCGCGCTCACGTAAGGGCTTGGTCGGACGCTGCAGATGCAGAGACGTACGCACCGTGCCTGGACAAAAGG
Organism: Themeda triandra; assembly: GCA_018135685.1. NCBI lineage: Eukaryota > Viridiplantae > Streptophyta > Magnoliopsida > Poales > Poaceae > Themeda > Themeda triandra. Next base: position 401,141 of record JAENPR010000031.1, on the reverse strand, counting down.
CATAGGCATACGTCGCGTCCTTACTGGATTGGGCGATGGTGAGCTGAACTCACTACTCGGGATTCGGGGTTTGGGGCTGCAGGGACACGCCAGCGCCGATTGGTCTACAGAGCTATCATCAGCTAGCACTCGAGTAGAAATGCACATTGTGACGGCGATCGATCACATTGTGAAGCCGACGTGCATATATATGCTCTCCTAGCCCTACATACTGCGTTGCGTCATTGCGTGTGGTGTATGACAAGGGGATGGATGTAGGTGGAGAAATTCCCTGCTCGCGTCTCCATCGTGTATACGCCATGTGGTATACGAACTCGAGGCGAAGACAAGTTACTGCTACTAGCTTGACGCATCAGTGGCGCCACCACCCCTTGATTGCTTTTCATTGTTGTCGTTAACTAACTTGTTAATTATCGTCTAATATAATGAGGAGACGATAAACAATTCCCCCGCGCTTTTGTTCCCATTCGCATTGTTATCGCCTTCTGCACGCATCCATCAGATCTGATAGCTCATCCCGAATCAAGATTAGCCACCCCTCAAATTTCCAAGATAACGAGGCCCGGCCCGGCAAACCACGCATGCACAACACACAATCATCCATCCGGCAGGCCGGCACCGGCAGCATACTCTTCCAGTCTTTCTCTTCCCTTCTCGGCCGGCCTGCACGCTACACGCGCAAACGCATCGCGTCCCGTCGATCAGCTACTAGGCAGCTAACGGGCAGGGGATCGGGGTTTATGATCAATCAAATGCCGCGTCGCCAGCACACACACCCCGCGTCCGTCTCCGTCTTCGTCGACAGCCGATCCGATCTGACCGGGGGCGACATGGACAGCGACGCTCGCGGCCGCTGCGTTTTGCCTGCATGCCCCGGTTTCTTCCAGTCAGTCCCCTACCCCGGCAAGCGACTCCAGAGCCAACGAAGCGCGGGCCGCGGGCGGGCGGCGGGACATGCCGCACGCGCACGCCGCGTCTCCCGCGTCGATGATCCATCACCCCCACACAGCGACAGGGCGCCCGCGTTCGCCGCCCCCAGCCCCCAAGGCATCTGTTCTGGAGGGAGCTCGATCGATCGCCTTCTTGGCCCGCCGACGCGACGCCGACTGAGCAGTTAGCCGTGCGGGTGCGCGCGGCATCGACCTCCCGTGTACGTGTTCCGTCCAGGCGTCCACGGTCCACGCGTGCGCGCGTCAAGACGGCCAGGGGGGATCAATCCCGGCATTCCATTAAACAACGGCCGGCGGCGTCTAGTGTAGTGTTGCCCTTCCGTTCGTCCCTTTTTTGACGTTCCGCGGCTGCCTCTGCCTGTAGGTGGCCGTGACAAGCCCCTATAAATTCCCTTGGCGTTGGCGAGACGACCTCGGTCGAACGCTGCCAGCGACGGGAGGTGTTTAAAAAGGGGGCTGTGGCCCATGGTCGCGAGATTGCAGATTTCAGGCGAAAACGACACGGTCCGTAATTGAAAACCGAACGAATGTCGCCAGCCAGCGGGATTAAACAAATGGAGATTCCATTCCATTCATAGGCCGCCGTGCTTAGCTACTTGTTTTTAAGGTAGCTAGCCTCGATCGCTCAAGTCACCCCCAGCCGGCCAGGCCAGGCCCATGCCCAACAGAACAGCAGACCGACCCATATCGTCGAGCACCTAACGAACGGCAGTCGGCAGTCACTGCCAAGGAATAATTGTCGCTCGATCAGGTTGCCCAGGACACGCTCTCGTCCCGGCCCACCGCGTCAGGATAATTCATTCATTCATTCTCATCAGGTTGCTTCTCCCCACCCTGTGCTCTCATCACGGCTAGCTCGTAGTCGTAGCTCCCCCACACACTGGCACCTCCAAGTTGGGCATGTGGTGCCGCTGCCACCAGCCGACGACGACGCCCGCGTCCGGTCTGTTATAAGCGCGAGGGTTTGTGGCGAGGTTGCTGTGGGCACTCGACATTAGAGCAAGGCTAACGGCATCTTGGAAATAAGAGAGAGACAGAGAGTATTCGGCCGGGACCTGGCGGCATGGAGCTTGACGAGGAGACGTTCTTGGACGAGCTCATGTCGCTGCGGCGGGAGGCGGCGTCGTCCGCGCCGTGGCAAGCTGCCGCCGCTGCCAGTAGTGCCTACCCGGGCGGAGGCGGCGGCGGCATGATGATGAGCGACCTCCTCTTCTACGGCGCGGCGACGGAGGGCGCGGCCGCGGACGCCACCAGCATGGACCTCTCGGCGTTCCACCAGGAGCCGCCGCTGCAGGCGCCCATGCCGCCCGCGGCGGCCCCGCACGCGCACCCGCATCCACACGAGGAGTTCAACTTCGACTGCCTGAGCGAGGTGTGCAACCCGTACAGGAGCGGCGGCGGCGGCGCCGTCCCGGGTGCTGAGGCCACCGCAGCGGTGCCAGGACACGCACAGGCGCTCGCAGCTCTCCACGACGCCATGGTGGAGGAGGAGACGAGCGGTGACCTTGACCTGCAGGGGCAGCACTATGGAGGTGGCGGTGGCGGGTCCCCGACGTTCGTGTTTGGAGGAGGCGCCGGCGAGAGCTCCGAGATGATGCCCATCGTCAGGGGTGTCGTCGGCGGTCCCCACCACCACAGGAGCAAGCTCCACGGCGCGCCGTCCAAGAATCTCATGGCCGAGAGGCGGCGGAGGAAACGCCTTAACGACCGCCTCTCCATGCTCCGCTCCATTGTTCCCAAGATCAGCAAGGTATCGTCTTCGTCTGCTGCCTTTAATTTGTGTAGTAGTGCTCCCAATAAGGTATGTGATCGACTGAGGTTTGGTAAAACCAATCGGCCATGCATGTGTGGGTGTGGCTCGATCATCAGATGGACAGAACATCCATTCTTGGGGACACCATTGACTATGTGAAGGAGCTGACGGAGCGGATCAAAGTCCTCGAAGAGGAGATCGGCGCCTCCTCGCCGGAGGACATGGACCTCCTCAACACCTTGAAAGATTCGTCCAGCAACAGCAACGAGATGATGGTGAGGAACTCCACCAAGGTACGCACCTCCACATTCACATGCACACACACTGCTCTCTATAGCTAGTATCTACTAGCTTAACTGTAGGGCACACAGCACGCAGTACCTGATCGATGAACTAGCAGCTAGTGATTTGTTTGATCCATGTCCGTGGGTGTGGGCACATGCAGTTCGACGTCGAGAAGCGGGGCAACGGGAGCACGAGGATCGAGATCTGCTGCCCGACAAACCCCGGGGCGCTGCTGTCCACGGTAAGCGCGCTGGAGGTGCTCGGCCTGGAGATCGAGCAGTGCGTCGTGAGCTGCTTCAGCGACTTTGCCATGCAGGCTTCTTGTTCACAAGTGAGTATGTGATTAAGGGACTGATTCTTTTGACTCTAAAATTGTCCAATGCCGCCTGGTAATATATGTGGCCGAATGTATTGGGGGGTACATACAAACATCATTCCATACAGATTGCTAGAAGAATCCATGGATTTTCAAACATGAAGAGCATGAAATAAAAACACTGCTATATTAGAACTTAAAACATATGCATTACAAGGATTTGTTACCAATTTGCTGTAGGAGGATGGGAGGAGGCAAGTTCTGAGCACCGACGAAATAAAGCAGGCATTGTTTAGGAGTGCTGGCTACGGAGGGAGGTGCCTCTAGCTAGCTCCAAACCCATTCAGCAAATATAAGTTAGTAAGTTGCATGATTGTTATTGTTGTTGATGCTTTTCATTAATATTAATTCCATGGATTTGCTCCATGAATTAGTATAGAGCTAGTGTGCGTAGTAGTATGAGGTATCTGAAGAATCCCAGCAGCAAATTAACAATTTGTTGCTCAGGTATTGTAAGTTGATCATTTCTTGCGGTCTGTATATCATTGGATCATGTGTGTACGCGGATTGATTTATTGTGGTGTTGGTGCGCGCATGGGTTAAATTCCAAGAAGCAGATTGTTTCTTCTGAGAGTTTAGCTGTGTTTTTGTTCTCTTCCTTCCAGGAAATGGTTCATACAGTTCTTACTTGTCCTTGAGCTACCATATGCTCATATATGGAGGAACACCGTAGTGTATGATTGTTTTATTCCCTTTGCTTGGGTTTTGATCGTCGTGGGCTAACAACTGAATGCGGGAGACGTACTACGCAAGCCCCGCAAAGTACGTACCATAATAATGGGTAAAGAACAAAGGAGAATTGAAAGGCGATTTTGTTCCTTGCTAGCTGATCAGCTGTTGCATATGCATGCAACGCTTCTGCAGGAGCAGGGAGCCAGTAATATATATGTGTGCATTTTAGTACGCTCACTCTGCCACTGCTGTTTTATGGAACGATTCGTTATTTTATGGTCTATCTAAACGTTAAAAGCCATGTATTGATCAGAGCCGTCTGTACGACGAGAATTATTCCCTTTTCAAACTCTGAACGCACGTACTCATATTCTGCTGATGGTTTTACAGTTGATAATTGGACTAATGTTGTTTTGTTATGAAAGAAAAAAATATTGATTGTATCATGGCTAATAAGTATAGTAGTTAAGTACAACTGTGTTCCCTCTATATCAGTACGTGATGGTTCTAGTGTCCAATTTAAAAACTCTCTCTCTATATATAGAAGTTTGTAATGTCAGAAGGTATTCATCAATAGTAACAAAAGTATCAAATCCGATATCTTCTTACTCCCTCCGTTCCAAATAAGTTGTTGTAACTTTTTCTTTTTGGTACATCCACGTTTGTCTAGATACATAGCAAAATGAATGTAAAAAAAAAGTGAAAGCGCCTTACAATGAAAGAGAATTTGATAGCATAGTCTGTATTTTTTTATTTTATATTTTCATGTGTAATCTGAGGATATGTTTTATTTTATATTAGGCAGGATAAACATCCTTGCATTTGTCTCTTCAACTGAAAAAAACTCGTGAGATCTTAGCCCAGACCCAGACCTTTTTTTCGGGCCCCAACCTGCTAAATCTTGGCCCATGTAGAAAGACACGCGTGGGGGGTACTGCGTGGTCCGAATATCCGGCCCAGGCATGAACGGTCGGCTACCACCGGCTAATCCTCATCTCACGGCACGGCGCGCCGGCGCGCGGGACGACGCCATGACGCCGCCCTCCATCTTCCACCACCATCACCGCCTCCTCCCCCTCCCCTCCGCTTCCCCGACGCAAATTCTAAACCCATTCGCCACCTCGTCCCGTCGCCTCAACCTTCAACTCCCAAAACCCATCGTCCTATCCCTACCCTCGCGGCCAGTCTCCTCCTCCGCCTTCGCGGTCGCCGCCGTCGGCGACGACGAGGATGTCGTCGTCGGGGATTGCCTCGTGTTCGACGACGACGCTTTCGAGGAACCGGACCTGGACCTCCCCTCGTCCCCGCCGCCGCGGGCTAGCGCCTACCGCTACGGCCGGAGGGCGGAGGCCGGCGAGGGCGAGAGCCTGGTGCCGGAGAGGTGGAGGGATGCGGAGGAGGAGATCAACCTGACGAAGAAGGAGAAGCGCCGCATCTCGCACGGGCTGCGATTCGGGAGCCGCCTCGAGCGGCGGGCGCCCCCGGCCGTTGCCGCCCCTGATGAATTCCGCGCGTACCGCAAGGGGATGCTGAGCGCGGAGCGTGAGCATGTTGCTCGTGTATACCGGGGGCCGCTGGAGAGGGCTCTTCCGCCGGAGGTGGAGGAACCTCCTCCACCGCCGGAGCCTGGGACGCGTGTGACTCCGAGGAATCCGAGGATGGGGATGGATGTTGCCAGCCTTGAGGACATTGATGAGTTTTTTAGAAGTGGGGAGTATGTTCAGGACGACAGTAAGAGCCCCAAGGGTGAGTTCTGACTTCTGAACTTGTTTTATACATTACTGAAGAAATGCTCCAGTGATTGCATTTTTGTTAGAATAGTGAGTTAGTGACTGAAGTTAATTACTCATATTGTCTAGAAATGGAGGTTGTGTCCATGTGTGTTTCGGAGATTTGCTCCACATGAACAGTGAGACTGTGCGAGTCAAGGGTAGCCATTACAGCACTTTGTGTTTAGATTTACAACAAAGTGTGGTAGTTTGAACCTATATAATTCAAATCTGAAAGTGATACTCATTATATCTACCAATGACACTGCAGTAGATAGGATCATGACAGTTTGTGAGCTTATGTCAAACGCAATGATGATGTTATGGGCACCATCAGCAGTGTAGAATGTGTGTCAAGGCCAGTTGGGGTGATATAATAAAACATGGAATTGCCACGTTTTATTATTATCATCCCAACTGGCTTTGACCAAATCACAGCAGTCGATGCCCAAACAGATTACCAATAACAGGGCGTACATTTTATTGCCTTGGTAAACTTGGTAGTCATATTAGTTTCTCTTGCTACATAAGGATGACTGATTATTAGACAATGTTGCTTTTATGAAATAATGAAAAATACATTGACTGATGTTTAGCCAATTGGATGAAGTAGTAATTTAGTTTAAAGTGACTTTGTTCTTTATCTTGCGTCATTCTTTTATTTATTTTTTATTATGCATAATGACATTTTCGTTTATACTAAAGGCCGTCAGAAGTTGTTCTCAAATGAGGAGAAGGTTCTTCTGAACAAGCGAGTGCCTGATCTGGAAGCTGCTACTTCTGTAAGCAATCTGTGTTCAGAGAATTTCAGCTGTTGGGTTATTAGTAATGTACTGTAGCAGCTACTTTCTGAATCATGAGAACCATAGAGATTTTGATACTCAAACCTTCTAAGATGTGTGGAATTTCTGCCCCTTTAACTGTTTATGATATTTGTTATTTCAAGTTTAGTTTCCATTGTAATCCGATTTTGTACCTATTCCTTGCAGAGTAAATGGCTTCCACTTCACACCCTTGCTGCATCTGGGGATTTCTATCTATTGGATAGTCTTTTAAAACATAATGTGGACATAAATGCACTTGATAAGGTAGCACCACTGCCTGAGTGTAAAATAGCTATATGGCTTCTTTGTTTTTTAGATTATTATTATTGATTGGACCTTTTGCTGGTTTCCTTAGGATGGCTTGCCAGCGATTCACAAAGCAATTCTTTCAAAGAAGGCTGCTATTATTAACTATCTTTTAAGGAACTCAGCAAATCCATTCATCCAAGATAAAGTGAGTGCAAACTTTGTTTAGCATGCTTGTAAACAGTTTGTAGTTTTTACAGAGCCATTCCTTGGTGTCTTGTAAACAGTTTATACAGAGCCTATTGCATTTGAAGTGTCATGCTCCTGAATTCCCTCTAGTTTGATGCAGTATTATATGTGAGATTTTTTCTTCATGTGTTTTATTTTTTTCTTGTGGCTTGTGGTGATACAGGATGGTGCAACTCTAATGCATTATGCTGTCCAAACAGCATGTAGTCAGTCCATAAAGACACTTTTACTGTACAATGTTGACATCAACCGTCCAGATGATGTATGCTTAAGTGCTGCAATTTCCTAGCTTTATTGTCCCTTTTGTTGGTTAGACTAAACATGTAGCTCGATCATGTTGCAGTATGGGTGGACACCTTTGCATCTTGCAGTACAAACACAGAGGACTGACATTGTGAAGCTACTTTTAATAAAGGGCGCTGATAGAACTCTTAAAACTCAAGTAAGTAAAGTGGATATTCTAAAAGTTCTCATATGATTCAGTAAGAACACATTTGTGGATTATTCGATAAGAACACATCTATGAATTGACTTAATGGTTTGCTTTGAAAATTCCTTTAATAATCGCATGATACCCTGTTGTCACTAATTCTTCTCAATTCCCATTGTGTTTTTCCATAGCATTTTTGGATGCAATTAGGGCAGTGCTATCTGTTATGTCCTGTATTCTTTCTGAAAACAAGTGCTCTGTTTCTAAACTGTGAATAATTTGTCGGTGAACTCCTTTCAGGATGGATTGACCCCGTTGGAATTGTGCCTCCGATTGGGTCATGATGTGCGGACATATGAGCTTATTAAACTACTTAAAAGTTTCCGAAGACAAAAGCAGCACGATTTAGTTTAGCAACTGGAGGGTGTGACCCTCTTGGAGTCGGTTCATGAGAGCTTGACCTGCTGGGAGGCCAGTTTTCAATGTATCATTCATGGAATTGCTCCGGGTCTGAGATAGGTACATGTCAACTTCAATGTTTTTGTATCATTTATGATTTATGATATATCATTGGCATGAACCCTGAAGTAACTGAATCAATTGGTTGCAGGAAATAGTTTACCCTGGAACTGGAAGCAAATGAGCAAACCAGGTTACAGTTGGGCCATGAGAATGGGATGAGCAAACCTTTCCCTAGGTTGCTGTTCTACAATTATCAGAGGTGAGGCATATGTTATTAGATTAGAATGGCTCTCATATCTTTTTGGCCCATTGAATCCGTGTTTGGGAGTGCCCATTTTGGCCAGTTGAATCCATGTGGCACATGGACTGGGTTAGGAATTTGAACTACATTTTGGGCACACCAACGGTAATGGGTCAGGATTCCACCATCCCAAACAGGCCATTGAGTGGTTCCTTTTATACTTACATAGATATGCAAAGAACCAGGAGTTGTACTTGTCTTCTTTCCACATAATTTGTTGTTATGGATTAGGAAACTCTATTATCAAATACTGCCTGCATTGTTTTTGTGTCCGGCATTTTTTTTTTATTCTTTTTAGGCATTGTCCATGTTTTATAGATTGGTAGCTGGCTTGGCACTTTTCAGTTGTCATCTGGAAACAGGGCCTGTTAAAAAGTGACTTTAATATGTGCTGGCAATTCAGCTCAGATATGTTTGGAAACGAACAACAACGAGGATTCTATGCACCCATGTCCATATGCCTGATGCAACTTCTTTTGCCATCAGGTACTCACATGCTAAGCCATGCCAGTTCTGTTATCTTATACTAAGCATTCCTGGACCGTTCCTGTTATCTTATACTAAGCATTCCTGGACCGTTCTTTGGTCCCTCGGAGTGCCTATCTCAGCCTTTATGGACAATTATACGCACCAATAAAATTCCATTTGTACCGATCTTTCTGAGCAACCAATGCCCAGGATCTTACTGCCGTACCCCAAAGGCCCCAATGACCTTCCTTCACCCTAGCTTTCTCCACACTCCCTGGTCCTTCCTGGGTGGCCTTGAAGCTTGAATGGCCTGCGATTGAATGTCAAAAATTCCAGAGCACAGACCTGTGGTAGCAGCATGTTCAAATTAAGACAGTTCCAGGAAAACTATAGTCAGCTCAAACCAACCCATGAAGATGACTTACAGATTTGCTTTGTTTTTCAATATATCTTTGTTTAGTGAAAAACGTGTTAGAACTTGAAGAAGTGACGTGCTAACTTTCTTGATGGTTTCTGAAGCCGGCTGATGTTGTTTTGTTGTGAGAGAAAAATACTGAATCATGGCCGATAACCGGGCCCGATAAGTTAAAGCCAACACGGCACAGTGAAATTCAGCAAATCAAGTGAAATTGGACAGCAAATCAACAAACCACAGCAAGGTGAGCAGACCAGACCAGCCGGACCACACTGGCAGCAGCAACGCCCACATCCATGTGGCAGAGTGGCTCTTGTCTCTGCGGAAGCATTGAATCGGCGTGGGTACTGGACTGGAGGCGTGGGAAAGAAGAAGGCTGAGGAGGTGACTGTTAGCGAGGGACCAGGCAGCAGGTGACTGTTAGCGAGGGACCAGGCAGCGGCTAGACATGGGGCTGAGCTGAGCGGGGGTTGGAGAAGTGAATGAGGGAATCTTTGTCTGACGCTATTGAGGCCAGGCCAGTGCCTACGGCAGTCGGCAGGGCAAGGGCAGCCAGGTCCGGGCAGCCGGCCGGCCGGCCGTGCCGTTCCGTGCCGTAAGTCTGGGCGTTCGGGTTACCCGAAAAGTTCGGGTCGGGTAATTCGGGTTTTGAAAAATTCGGGTATTGAGAATTGTTACCCGATTAGAGACACAAAAAAGCACTACCCGCAATTTCGGGTACCCGTAATTTCGGGTTCGGGTTCGGTATTACCCGATTTACCCGAAATATATAAAATAACTTAAGGCATACCTTAAGTCTTGAGCTGAGCAGCCGTAGACGTATCTCTGAAAATTACTACTCGGTGTTTGTGACTTGGAGTTGGAGTTGGAGGTGCTGACAGATGCCTCCTCATTCTTTTTTCCTTTGCCGCCATATTCTTCTATCCACTCTGTAAATGCACAGCACAATTACATAAGTAATATTACAATACAATAAGTTCACAAATGCAAGCAAGGGAAAAAAGATGATACCTTTTTCTAATATTGCCAATTCCTCCGTACTCTCTTTAATGTAGCAATAGGCCTTCGAAGCCAATCCTGCGTGCATACTAAATTCGGGTAGATCGGGTACCGGAGGTTGCTACCCGATTTACCCGAAATAAATTCGGGTAATAGCATTCACTACCCGATTTAGACTTCGGGTACTGCGGGTTCGGGTTTTTCGGGTTCGGGTGCGGGTATTTCGGGTTCGGGGTTCGGGTATCGGGTTTTGTGCCCAGACTTACCGTGCCGTGCATGATCCTTGGCTCCTCCATGTCGTAGTATTCGTGTAGTGTAAATGCTGGCCCTGCTTGCCTGACCAAAGTGACCATGCCCCATATTCTCTACCTGCTGTCGCCTTTGATGCTTTTCCCTGCCATCTCATTTATGATCGTCTCATCACTCGCCCTAGTTACTCCTTTGCAAGTCCCAACTACCCTCACATGAGGTTGTTTGGTTTTCTTCTAGCTATAATTTGTCTAGAGTATGACAATCTAGAAAAAAAAATGTGCTAAAAAAAATATAAAGGGATCTTTGTCATATTTGCCAATTTGATGACATTTGTCTAAGGTGAAGTGTGACAAACTGGGGCTAGCAACCAAACGTAGTCAATCTTTATTTAAATTTTTCATTTGATGTTTCCTAGAGTGTCACTTCATCTAAAGTCATTTGTGATAATGAATAAAACAATTTCTTTGAATGCATAGTTTCAGTTTTGGTGATTCATAGGCTACTCAAACCATTTAATAAGTAATGTGTGATTGGGTGGTTGTTAGATGAAATAGAACTTTTGCCTCTTAATGCAAGTGTGGAACAATTTTCAAGTTCTACAAAGAGTGTACACCTAGGCTCACCTAGATGAAACTCATCCCCTCTTTTTTTTTTTCCTAACTTAGTGTCATGTCATCAAATTTGCTTGTTTGGCACCCCCATTTGGAGAGGATAAAACCTTATGAGACTGGCCTAAGGCCCCGTTGGCACAGCTGTACTCCATGTCGAGCTAAAATCGGTTGCTCGAGAAAGATTTGGACCTCACTTGATTTGCTCGGCCTGCCTTTTTACCTTCTAGGTACTCAGCCTGATTCATATTTCTTGTCACTCTAGCTCATCCAAAGACAATTATTTCCATCTTTTCTCCATCAATGTCTAGACTTTTTTTTTTTTTGCGTAATATTTCTATGTCTAGACATTCGTATAGCTTAACATCATGAGATTTATGTTTTTTATATACTATGAGAAGTACTTTCAAAATATATTAATCACACGTTCAACGGGTTCATTTCCGTCTTTCTCAACCAATGTGTAGACATGCATATAGCTTAACATAGTAAGACTTATGTTTTTAGTTTCGCCGTGAAAAATACTTTCAAAATGTATAAATCACATGTTGTCCAACAGCATGAATATATACAACTTCATGGTGAAAAATAAAGATGTTTGATTAAGGGTAGAGCAATGACAACTAATTTTGAAATGGAGGGATTATTATTTTTTGTCCTACTATAGTACTAAGTACTACCGTACTACTAACTAGAGATGATGTATATATACAATTATTAAACTCCACAAACATCTATGGAGTAGTAAATGAGTGGATTTGTCCACCACAACGCTACGGCTGTCTACTACTTGCCGGCCAAGATGTGAAGTGTGGTAGCTGGCATTTGTCTTTTTTAGGGAGATGATGACATTTGAGCACTGTGTTCTTGGGCACTCTTGTCTGATGTGCTCCAATATCTCTCTCACAAAGTCACAGTGGTCACTGCCTCAAATATGAGCTGCTGCTCAACACAGGTCGTAATGCACATTTGAGTACGATCAGCTGAGCTCCCTGTTATCTTTACGGCTCTCTCTCTATATATATATTGACCTGATCAAAAACATTTGTTATGATATCTCTTCATGTACAGTCAGTAAGATAACAGTCACAGTGATCGGCCCGTGTTCATTCATGTTCTGAGCATAAGAAAGTTGGAGCACGCTGGACCTCGTGCTGATCCACTGTATAGTAGCAGGTAGTACACTTAGGCCTTGTTTAGTTCCGGCCCAAGTTGGCAGTTTGCATAGTGCCGTGTCAAATCAGCGCACTGTAACATTTCGTTTGTATTTGGTAAAAATGTTCAAACTTTGACTAATTAGGCTCAAAATGTTCGTCTCGCAAAGTACAATCAAACTGTGCAATTAGTTTTTGATTTCATCTACATTTAGTACTCCATGCATAGACCGACATTTTGATGTGACGGGGAATAGGAATTCTACATAGTGAATTTGATGGCAAATTTGGGGATCTAAACAAGGCCTTAACTTCGATTTGGAATTGAATGGAGCGTACAGTGTATTGCAGGAAGACATTGATTGAGAAAGAGGCAGAGGTGGGAGAGAAGCTGGAGCATTTGTAGAGCTTGGAAGCTGCACCGCAGTACTGACTGTAATTAATATACGCAGAGATACTCGTACCCGCTCTCTTCAGCGGCATGGAAGATGGACTGCGCAGTGTGTGTATGCCCCGTGACCACTTGAATTTATTTTATTCTTTGTGTACTTGTATACAGAAGAAGTTAAGAGTGGCTAAATGATCTTATGTTTGAATTCTTTGTCTGGGAGCATAATTTTGAAAAGGGAGAGGGGAAGAGCAAGTCCAGTTGGTGAAGAGTGGATTTAAGAGTGGATTTAATAATGATTGGCTGTTTGGTTTCTCCGATTGGGAGAGAAAAACATTGTAAACAAACAGGGATACTCCCACTCTCTTGGACTCTTATTAGGACTACAACTGCTTAAATATTTTAGATGCAGTTCCCTTTATGAAGAGTGGAGTACCTGCTTATAAGGCTGTGTTTGGTTCAATTTTTGAAAAAATGTTTGTGGTGCAGGAAGACATCTACACACAGGTAAAATGTTTGTCGAGCTAAAACATCAACTTCTCTTGAATATTTTAATATTTTCAATCCAAAAACAAATGCTTTGTGGAATAGAGGTATAATAGTACAAGTAACACACACATGGGAGATGGGACCATAATACAACTGATTTGTGCAACAAGCTAGAGAAATCTCCCTTTATAGAATTCAGACCACGATACAAGATGTGGTCGAATAGAGCATCGTTAGAAGCCTGTCGAGTCGCTGCTGAATTGCATTACAAGCACACTTTACAGGTTTTGCACTCCTCTCTAATCCTGTACGACTCTAGTATTGGTCGATCGCACAATGTGAGGCCATGCATGAACATCAAACGTATACTATCTGCATCGACTATTTCACGTCAGTGCAACCTCTCTTCGATCCGGAGCCATGCTGCATCTTGAGATCAAATAGTCAGGGCAGTCCTAATACAAGACTCTATCGCAGAGTCCAAGACTATTTATTATTTTTTTATTTATTGTGTTTTGCTGATGTGGCGGTATATTTATTGAAGAGCATCAGCAAAACACAATAAATAAGAGGGTAATAAATAGTCTTGAACTCTGTGGTAGAGTCTGCACTGTGAATGCCCTTAGACAGTCAAACGACGACCCTGCATTTGCAATTATATTCCAAGTGTTTGCACAGCATTGTAGTTTACAAAATATGCATTTCAAATACCCAGAAACACATGCATGACATGAAATCTTTGACAAATTAAATTAACATAGGAAAATAGGATGATGGTGAAGTACCTACTACAAAGTCACAAAGGCCAGCATGCATGCGCTCATAAATCACTACGCATATACATAACATGAACATCTCAACAACGGTATATAGATTTCTGCAAAAGACACCGGGACGAGAGTCTGACTGCAGGTATATATAAGTGCCAGATGTATACTCCGTATATATGAATGCTCCTGTACTACGTACGTTAGGACTTAGGAGTACATGTCTAAGCATACCTTGAGGGAGATCGCAAGTGAAGTAGCTAGTGAACAGCTAACCAGCACATAGATATGCATGTATATATGGAAGAGTACTAAGATATTGGCACGGCTCAATCAGAACCACCAGCGACATACATGATCTCGCAATGGAGAACGGCGAGGTCATCTGAGTGAGCCGAGCCAACATCATAGCTACTATTCCATTCCTCCTTTTGATTTCCTTTTCAAGGCCCTGCAGAGTGGCGTGATGGATAGATAGATGGATGCATGCGTGGATCGGAGGAAGCAACAAGCACGGCCATGGCCATGCAGAAGATCAACAGCAAGCAGTTGCTTTCTAGCCACAGCTGGAGAAAGAGGACAGAGATGGAGAAGAAAGGAGCTAGTAGACGAGAGGATATGGAGAGGCGATGGATGGGGGCTGTGCAGTGGGAGGAATGGAGGAAGCGAGCGAGGGCTCCAGCTTTATGCACCTCGCTCTCTCTGGTGGTGTGGTCTGTGGTGTGGGTGGGCATTCAAGTTCCTCCGGCTACCAAATGAGTAAGACAGGCTGCAGCATTAATGGAAACCAGGCCCTGTCTCTCTCCATCTCCAGCACCAGTAGAGATGGAGATGGAGATGGAGATGGAGCCATGGATGCATATGTAGGTGCAACGACATAAATGAGATTCCCGGGTCACACCCAGCTTTCTTGCCCGATCTGACTCCTCCCTCCGATTCCCCCTAGAGCTGGCGTTGCGGTTGCGGCATCCTGAGCTGAGTGTGAGCCCGACCCTGCATGTGTCCGTGTCGTCTCCAGCTCTGAGAAATCAAACCCTAGGCCGCGCCCTAGCTCGATCGCCGGCCAGAGAGACCCATCGATGGTGTGGCTTTGCAACGTAACGGAGGTGCATCCATGGCGACGACGGGGGTGCTCTCTGATGAGGACGGTGGTGATCGAAGTGGAGAACGTGCAAGCTACAGCTCTGCCTGCTCTGCCACTGCCATGTTTTTGGGCGGGGGAGTTAAATGAGCTACGGACGCGAATCACGCGATGCGATCGGGGTCGGGCGCGGCCGGCGTGCATGCGCGTTTAATTTCCGCCATTTCTCATCGGTTTCTGAGTGGAGTCGTTGGAGAGGCACGGCACGGGCGGTGGTGGTGAGGACGATTTCCGAGCTTTGAATTGATGGAGCTGCTGGCTGAGATATGGACGGATGGATGGATGTTGGTTACCGCATTTACGAAGGCGCGTCGTGCGTGACGCCGCGCGTAATTACTCCTACGGTTTCGCAGAAGACGAGGGGCGCCGCGCCGGAAGAAAAGGAGGGCCAAGAGAGACTTGACTTGGACTGCATGAACGGAGGAGAACTAGGGTTTTGTTTTGCTGGGTGAAGTTTGGCGGGACGTACGCGCGCTTTGGTCGTTCACAAGCGAGGAGGATGAGTTAAAGAAGGAAGACGTGTAGTGTGTGAGAAAAATACAAATGTGTTTAAGAGATGGAAGTACCCTTTACCTCACGTGTGCTCATCTTGGGGTTATATGTTTATTTCCACCGTTGAGAATGACGATTGCTTCTTTGAAAGCTTTTGTGTTATAGCGAAATGAATCCTGGATCCAGCCTATATTTAGTTACATGGAACAATATAAACGATGTGTATACACTTTGACTTCTTTGGAGTCTTTTGTTCAATCATGCTTAAATGTTGTCAAAGAGTTTGGTAGTTGTTGCTGGCTTGACGGCACGAGCGTCAGGGTCCTTGCACCCACTGTCTTCGCGGCGGTGCCGAGGAGACGGCGACAGGCCACGGTGGCCCAGGCCCTGGCCGGGTCGGCTTGGGTGCACCACATCGCCGGTGCCCGCTCCTGGAGGCTGATAGCGGAGTTCGTCATCCTGTCCGAGAGGCTTCAACAGGTGGTGCTCGTTCCCGGGGTTCCTGACACCTTCACTTGGAGGCTATCTGCTGATGCGCAGTACTCGGCCTCCTCAGCCTACGGGGCCATGTTCGTTGGCAGCTCCATGCCACTGGGTGCCCGGCAGCTGTGGAAGACCTCCGCCCCGCCGCGAGTCAAGTTCTTCGTTTGGCTCGCCATGTATGGGCGGTGTTGGACTGCTCATCGACGTTGGCGACATGGGCGGCTCGCCATGTATGGGCGGTGTTGGACTACTCATCGACGTTGGCGACATGGGCTACAGGATGGCGCGGCTTGCATCTTCTGCGACCAGCTCGACGAGACCATAGACCACATCATTCTCGGCTGATTCTACTCGAGGGAGGTTTGGGCGACGTGCCTTCGTGCTTACCGCCTACTACACTTGGTCCAGGTGACTGAACGCCCATTCATACCTTGGTGGTTGGAGACTCGTAAGGTCCTCCAGAAACCTCTTCGGCGTGGGTTCGACTCCTTCTTCTTCTTCTTGGTCGCCTGGAGGCTTTGGAAAGAGAGGAACGCCAGGACCTTTGCAGCAGGACAACTCTCACCGTCACAGCTTGCTGAGGAGATTCTGGAGGAGGCCTCCTTATGGGTCGCTGCTGGCTTCAGGCGTCTGGCCGATCTGCAGGCGCGTCATTAGCTGCACGCTGCCTGGACTCTTCGCGGATTAGTTATCTTGTAATCACAACCTCGTGCGGTTTGGGGTTGGGAGTGTGTCTTGGTAATCTGCGGATTACTCGTGTTTTAATAAACTATCTTCTTCTTAATGAAATACACGTCCACGGCGTGTTCTCGAAAAAGTTTGGTAGTTGTTGCGTGTGTCATTTTTTTTTTTTTTTTTTGAAACTGGGTGTTCTCATTACTCAGAGGCTAACAGATCGTTAGCAACAAATACAGCTATGTCGTCCGGGATGGAATCAACAATGATCCCCTCACCTTCAGAGCATAGATAACCCAATCTAGCCAGCTCGTGAGCGGCTTCATTACATGATCTTCCAACATGAACACACACGAAACTAAGGAAATTTAACCTTGCTTGAAATTTGATCTCCTCAATCAAATTACCGAAAACTGAGTTGTCATATGCTACTGAATTCAGGGCACTTACTACCTCTTGGGCGTCTGTCTCCAGGATGATTCGGCCAATGCCAAGTTCAGCTGCCGTCTGCATTCCTTTGAGGCAAGCAACAAGCTCAGACTGGAAAGCATTGAGCAGGTTATTAGTTCTGCCCCTTCCCGACATCACCAACTCGCCGTCACTATCTCGCAACAAGAAACCCCAGCTACCATCTTTTGTATTTGAGAAGAAAGATCCATCAGTATTCAATTTGATCACATTTTCTGGTGGTCGTGTCCATTGCCTCCTTAGCTGTCCTCTCGTAGTCAGGATACAGTTTGTTTGAGAAACGTTTTCATGCATCTACATTTCAATGCTTCTCGCTAGAACAGCAGCTGGCCGTCGTCTTCTTTCCTCTCTAATACTATTACGCTCTGACCAGATGAACCATAGGAGTATCGCCATCAATTCTCTCTTCTGTTCCTTTTGCGTCAGGATCCATTCCACTGCTCCGTACGCATCAGGTATGACAGCTAGACATTCACGTTCAGCTTCTAAATTCAAGAGGCGCCAGACTTGTTTGGCCAGCTTGCACTTGAAGAAAAGATGCGCACCATCTTCGCCCACAGTCCCACAAACTGGGCAGTTTGTGGGAATGTGCATCCCTCGACGTATTAAGTTACATCTCAACGGATGGCTATTGTGAGTGAGCCGCCAAAGAAAGTGCTTGATTTTGCCTGGGCATTTTATTTTCCACATTTCTTTCCAGATTCCTCTTACACTACTCGAGCTCCCACCCTGTCCACCGTTCATACAGCAGTTCCGGGCTGCATCATCTGAAAGCTCCGGTTTGGTTTTGGTAATTAATGACACTCAAACGTTGCTAATGCTTTGCTCTAAGTGTGGTTAGACACATAGCAACGTGACGATGGATGATGGAGCATGGTGATCACGGTGATGAACATGAAGGATGTAAAGTGATCGAGCTCCGACGGAGGCCCATGGAGATCAAGGCGAAGGTATACTTGATAGGGCTTTTTCGGTTTAGTGGTCGAGACACTTAGCGAGTGTGACCACATTTAGGATCGATAACCGACTATCAAGAGGGGTTTCCTCGGTTCATTCGCGGTCCTAAGTGCCTCTAGTTGTGACTTTGCATGATGCATGAGAGGCTAACTAGAGAGCTAACCCTTGCACGATATTTCATGAGTGAAATACTAACTCCAAGGCTTGAGATTGGATCATCACATGGTGGAGTTAGTGCACAAGGCAAGGGAATTGATTTGGATCAATTTGGAGCAAGTTTGGCGCATGAAATGACGATCACAAGGCGTCGGACTCGGGAAGCTTGGGCGCCGGACTCGGTCCAGACGCGTCCGGCGGCCTTGGGCTCGGGCTCGCGCGTGGCCTGGCTGGCTCTGCGAGCGGCGGACGCGGCTGAGGCGCGTCCGGCGGGTCCCCGGACGCGCACCAGAAACTTTCTGGTCTCGGGCGCGCTGGCGAGGACCCGGCCGGACGCACGGCGGACGTGTGGCGGACGCGGGCGCCGGACTCGCCTCGGACGCGGCGCCGGACTCGCGAGGTTACCGTTGAGCGTCCGGCGTTCGGTGGATTCAAACGAAGATGAAGCAACGGTCGGCCGACGTGGCACGGCGCGAGCGGCGGCGGACGCGTCCGCCGGCCGAGCGCCGGACGCGTCCCGCGCTTCATAAAGTCGCCGGCCGAGGGCAATGGCTCTATTTCGACCTTGGGTCTATAAATAGAGGGTTGGCCGGCTTGGGAGGCTCTCTTCGCCATTTCTACTCACTTGAGCATACTTTGAGCGGAGAGACACTTCCCCACTCATCTCTTTGATTTCTTTGCTAATCTTGAGAGAGATTTGAGTGAGAACAAGTGATTTGCATTGAGAGTTGCATCTAGAGGCACTTGTTCATCGAGTGAGCTGCGGATTCTTGTTACTCTTCGGTGATTCCCGTCACCGTAGACGGTTTGGAGCGGCGGGTGGTGGTTGAGCTCGACTTGGTGATTGTTCGAGGCCACACCGGGTTCTTGTGAGGGTTCTTGATCCTTCCCCGCGGGAGTTCGCGAAAGGATACTCTAGTGGATTGCTCGTGGCTTGTGGATCCTTGTCTTGTGTGGAGATTGCGGCTCCCCATTGGGGTCTTTGGCACCGAGCCAATTGAGCGGGCAACTCACCAAGCAAGTGTATCGCCACAACGAGGAGTAGCTTGCTGGGAAGCAAGTGAACCTCGGTAAAAAATCATTGTGTTGATTTGTGATTGCCGAGGCTTCGACCTCCTTGTGATTGTGCTTGAGCTCTCTAGGTGATTGGCTTCTACACCGGTGATTGGCTATCTTCTACTCTTCGCGGCGGTATAACCTTTGATCATATCTTTACTTCCCGCAAAGTAGAATTGCTTGTTGTGGTCGGTCGGGAACCACTCATTGTGTAGCTTAAATCCCGTGGGTAGAATTGCTTGGTTGGTTTCGGTGAACCGACATTGTGTAGTTTGATCACCGTTGTTGTGTGTGCAATTGAGTTGAGTAGCCTTGCATGACAGACGGCTTGCTTAGAGTAGTCGAAGCACTTGCTTTGCACATTTGCCGCCTTGCTATCTAATTGGGGTGTCTAGTGTTCTTGCTAGAAATTTTATTAGGCTATTCACCCCCCTCTAGCCATTGTGACCTTTCACGTGGTATCGGAACCGGGCACCGTTTGTTTGAGTTGGATTAACATCCTACGGTGAAGCAATGGCATTGGTTATGCATATCAACAACACCAAGAAGGCACCATCATTTCGAGGTGATGACTATGCCAAGTGGAAGCTCAAGATGAAGAGTCATCTCAAGTCAATCAACCTTGAGGTGTGGAAAGTGGTGGAGACAAAGTTTGAGCTTGTTGAGGGTGCGGTGCCAACACCGGCCGAAGAGAAGAAGCAACAAGCAAATGACATTGCCGTGAGTGCTTTCCATGAGGCGCTTGATGATAAAGCTTTTGAGCTCATCAAGAACCTTGAGGTTGCTCATGACATTTGGAAGAAGCTAGAAGAAGCTTATGAAGGCACCGAAAGTGTCAAGACCGCAAGAGCCTACATGTTGCAAGAGAAGTTTGCAAGCTTTTCAATGAAGGAGGATGAGAGTGTGCCGGAGATGTTCCATAGGCTCCAAGTCATTGTCAATGAGCTCAAGGGACTTGGGGAAGAGATCAAGGACTCAATTTTCCACCAAGTTCATGAGGTGTCTTCCCAAGAGATTTGACATGTTGAAGACCGTCATGGTGAAGACAACAATGAAGGAGAAGCCAACTCCCAACCAAGTCCTTCAAGAGATAATGGCCGATGATGAGTTTAGAGAAGATCATGAGAAGGAAGAGTTGGTGAAGAAGAAGAAGAAGGAGAATGAGAAGAAGGATGATGACAAGAAGAGCGTGGCATTCAAGGCCACATCATCCAAGAGCAAGGGCAAGAAGAAGAAAGAAGAGTCATCAAGTGAAGATGAACCATGCTCTAGCTCAAGTGGGCAAGAAGAAGAAGTGAGTGAACAAATGGCACTCCTTGTGAAGAGAATGGGGAAGCTCATGAAGAAGGGGTACCGGTCTAAGGGCAAGAGAAGCTCATCTAAGTCTAGTGACCGTCCCATGAAGTGCTTCCGGTGCAATAGCAAGGATCATCTCATTGCCAAGTGTCCATATGCAAGTGATGATGAAGATGCCATGAGGAAGGAGAGGAAGAAGCAAGAGAAGAAGAAGGAGGAGAAAGACTCCTCTCACAAGAAGAAGAAGGGTGAATCTCATGTGGCAACTTGGGAGAGTGATTCATCTTCCTCAAGTGATGAAGATGATGATCCCAAGAAGAAGAAGAAGGGGCACGCAAGCATTGCCATTCAAGAGAAGCTTTCTCTATTTGGTGCTCCATCATCTTGCTTCATGGCCAAGGCCACTAAGGTAAATTACAAAGCCGGAGGGAGGCATTGGGTGCTTGATAGTGGTGCATCAAATCATATGACCGGTGAAGATAGTATGTTCAAGTCACTTGACAAGAATGACAATGGTGGATTCAACTCCATCACATTTGGTGACAATAGCAAGGGTGATGTCATGGGGCTTGGAAAGGTTGCAATTTCTAATGACAAGGATCTCTCCAATGTGTTGCTAGTTGATACTTTGAACTTCAATCTTTTGTCGGTGGCACAATTGTGTGATCTTGGCTACAAGTGCATATTTGATGACAAGCATGTTGAGGTAGTAAGCAAGGATCAAGCAAATATCATCTTCAAAGGGTTTAGGCATGGAAGCTTGTACTTGGTTGATTTCAATGCTAGTGAAACTCAACTTACATCATGTTTGGTTGGCAAGTCAAGCAAGGGATGGCTATGGCATAGGCGCCTTGGACATGTTGGGATGAAGCAATTGAACAAGTTGGTGAAGCATGATCTAGTGAGAGGCTTGAATAATGTCACATTTGAGAAGGATAGACCTTGTAGTGCATGTCAAGCCGGCAAGCAACATGGGAACTCACATCCCAAGAAGAATGAGATGTCAACTTCAAGAGCATTTGAGTTGTTGCATATGGACTTGTTTGGCCCAACCCACTACACATCAATTGGGGGCAACAAGTATGGATTTGTGATTGTGGATGACTACACAAGATACACTTGGGTGTTCTTCCTCTATGACAAAAGTGAAGTCTATGATCTATTCAAATCATTTGTCACGAGGGTGCAAAATGAGTTTGACACTACCATCAAGAAGATAAGAAGTGACAATGGGAGTGAATTCAAGAACACAAGAGTTGAAGAGTTGTGTGATGAGCTTGGAATTGTGCATCAATTCTCACCAACCTACACTCCCCAATCCAATGGTGTAGTTGAGACGAAGAATAGGACCTTGATTGAGATGGCAAGAACTATGCTACTTGAGTACAATGTGAGTGAGAAGTTTTGGAGTGATGCTATCAACACGGCTTGCTACTATAGCAACCGCCTCTATTGCCATGGGAAGTTAGAGAAGACTCCATATGAAATCTTGAATGGAAGGAAGCCCAACATTGCTTACTTCCGAGTCTTTGGTTGCAAGTGCTACATTCTCAAGAAGGGGCAAAGACTTGGAAAATTTGACAAGAGGTGTGATGAGGGATTTCTTCTTGGCTACTCTACTTCTAGCAAGGCCTATAGAGTGTGGAACTTGGCAAGTGGGCTAATGGAAGAGGTTCATGATGTTGAATTTGATGAAACCCAAGGCTCTCAAGTTGGAGATCAAAATCAAGAAGATGTGGGTGGAGATCAATTGAGCAATGCAATGAGACACATGGACATTGGTGACATTAGGCCGAGGCAAGTGGATGATGGTGATGAGGTGCCGGTGCCAACTCAAGTAGTGATTGATGATTCCAATGAGGCAAGCACAAGTGGTACTCAACATGAAGATCAAGATCAAGGTCAAGCAAGCAATGCAAATGAGCTAGTTCTTCAACCTTCCAATATTGCAAGAGATCATCCTCTGGATCATATCATTGGTGATATTCAAAGAGGTGTGCAAACAAGATCAAGATTGGCTAGCATATGTGAGCACTACTCCTTTGTGTCATTCATTGAGCCAACTAAGATTGATGAGGCATTGAAGGATCCGGATTGGATAAATGCCATGCATGAGGAATTGAACAACTTCACTAGAAATGAAGTTTGGGAGCTTGTTGGGAGGCCAAAGAAGCACAATGTGATTGGAACCAAGTGGGTCTTCAAGAACAAGCAAGATCAAGATGGCTTGGTAGTAAGGAACAAAGCAAGACTAGTGGCACAAGGGTACACACAAGTTGAGGGTCTTGACTTTGGAGAAACATATGCACCGGTAGCAAGATTGGAGGCAATTAGAATCTTATTAGCCTATGCTTGTGCTCACAACATCAAGCTCTATCAAATGGATGTGAAGAGTGCATTTCTCAATGGCTTCATCAATGAGAAAGTGTATGTTGCACAACCTCCCGGTTTTGAGGATGACAAGAAGCCCAACCATGTCTACAAGCTCAAGAAGGCATTATATGGGTTGAAGCAAGCTCCAAGGGCATGGTATGAAAGATTGAGGAACTTTCTCATATCCAAAGGCTTCAAGATGGGAAAAGTTGACACCACTCTCTTCACCAAGAAGATAGAAGATGATTTGTTTGTGTTGCAAATCTATGTGGATGATATCATCTTTGGATCAACAAATCAATTCTTTTGTGAAGAGTTTGCTAAGATGATGGCTAGTGAGTTTGAGATGTCAATGCTTGGAGAGTTGAGCTACTTCCTTGGTCTTCAAATCAAGCAAATGAAGAATGGCACCTTTGTGAGTCAAGGCAAGTACATCAAGGATATGATCAAGAAGTTTGGGTTGCAAGATGCTAAGGCCATTAGTACACCTATGGGAACCAATGGTGGCTTGGACATTGATGATAGTGGCAAGATGATTGAGCAAAAGCTATATAGATCAATGATTGGAAGCTTACTATATGTGACCGCTTCAAGGCCGGATGTCATGTTTAGTGTATGCATGTGTGCAAGATTTCAAGCTTCTCCAAGAGAGAGTCACTTGACGGCAACCAAGAGGGTGTTGAGATACTTGAAGGGTACTCAAGATGTTGGTCTATGGTATCCCAAGGGGTCAAGCTTTGAGTTGATTGGATACTCCGACTCCGACTATGCCGGTTGCAAGATTGATAGGAAGAGCACAAGTGGAACATGCCAAGTGCTAGGAAGATCTCTTGTGTCATGGTCTTCAAAGAAGCAAAATAGTGTGGCACTTTCCACCGCCGAAGCCGAATATATTAGTGCGGGGAATTGTTGTGCACAATTGCTATGGATGAAAGCCACCTTGAAGGACTATGGGATCAAGTTCAAGCATGTGCCTTTGTTTTGTGACAATGAAAGTGCAATCAAGATGACAAACAATCCGGTTCAACATTCAAGAACCAAGCACATTGATGTGAGGCACCACTTCATTAGAGATCATCAACAAAAGGGTGATATTAGCATTGAAAGCATTGGCACCGAAGATCAACTAGCCGACATATTCACCAAGCCTCTTGATGAGAAAAGATATTGCAAGTTGAGGAATGAGTTGAACATACTTGGCTTCTCCAACATGGATTGATGCACCCCATATATGACATGCCTCTCCTCCAACATAGCAAGGTAAAGTTGGTTGTTGCATCTCATGCATCCTTTGCTAGTTGTGTAGACATGTATACATGTGCATCTTGCTAGGATCATTCATTGCAAACCAAATGAATTTGAAGGATATATGGCATCACTATTGTTTCTATGCTTGATTTGATCTAGTGATGGCATATGACTTGTTTGTGAGCTTGTAAACCTAGTGTTGAATCTTTAGCACTTGCTCATGATGTGTATCTCAACATGGTCAAGATAACCCTTATTCTTATGAGGTGTGAAGAAGCTTGCCCTTGGTTCAAACCGAGATACATTTTCTAGGCATGTGGTTTAGATTTGGCCATAGTTGATTGACTTGTTTCTCTCATCTTATGCACCCTTCTTGGTCATTGATGACAAAGGGGGAGAAGAAAGTATACACCTAGGGGGAGAAGTTTACACCTAGGGGAGAAATAAGTCACAAAGAGCAATGGAAGGGGATCAATTTTTATGATATGACCCAACCATGAGCACACAAATAGGGGGAGCAAGCTCATAGACTGTTTGTTGCATATTGTGTGTGCATTCATGATGATATGGAACATTGCAAGCTAAATTCAATATTCATGCTTGTTTGGTGTATTGCTAGTATAGAACTTGATTGATGAAATGAAGTACTAGCATGCTTAGGTGGTCTCTAGACATAGAGTTTCTCTTGTTCAAGTACCTTGCTTTAATATGATCTCATGAGGTATCTTGAGTTTTGATGATGTCTAGATTCCCATGGTGCTAAGGAAGGTTTATTATCGCACTCCGATTGGTATCACGCTTCAAAGGTCAATTCTATAAACCTTAGTACCATTTTGGTTGTGGTAACTCTCACAAAAGTTTCATATGCATGTGTGCTTGTAAATCGACCAAACATTTGATGCACACATGTAGGGGGAGCTACCACTACCAAAACCGGAATTGAAATGCTTGTTCAATCCAAGATTCAAGATCAAAATGTCTTGGGCAAGCAATTCAATTTCATATTGAATTCAATTTCCATATCTTTGTGAGTTTGTCGAGGGGTTGTCATCAATTACCAAAAAGGGCGAGATTGAAAGCTCCGGCTTGGTTTTGGTAATTAATGACACTCAAACGTTGCTAATGCTTTGCTCTAAGTGTGGTTAGACACATAGCAACGTGACGATGGATGATGGAGCATGGTGATCACGGTGATGAACATGAAGGATGTAAAGTGATCGAGCTCCGACGGAGGCCCATGGAGATCAAGGCGAAGGTATACTTGATAGGGCTTTTTCGGTTTAGTGGTCGAGACA
Source organism: Themeda triandra (assembly GCA_018135685.1). Lineage (NCBI taxonomy): Eukaryota > Viridiplantae > Streptophyta > Magnoliopsida > Poales > Poaceae > Themeda > Themeda triandra. The sequence continues at coordinate 375,644 of JAENPR010000031.1, read as the reverse complement.
CTTAGCGAGTGTGACCACATTTAGGATCGATAACCGACTATCAAGAGGGGTTTCCTCGGTTCATTCGCGGTCCTAAGTGCCTCTAGTTGTGACTTTGCATGATGCATGAGAGGCTAACTAGAGAGCTAACCCTTGCACGATATTTCATGAGTGAAATACTAACTCCAAGGCTTGAGATTGGATCATCACATGGTGGAGTTAGTGCACAAGGCAAGGGAATTGATTTGGATCAATTTGGAGCAAGTTTGGCGCATGAAATGACGATCACAAGGCGTCGGACTCGGGAAGCTTGGGCGCCGGACTCGGTCCGACGCGTCCGGCGGCCTTGGGCTCGGGCTCGCGTGGCCCGTGGCCGGCTCGCGAGCGGCGGACGCTGGGCGAGGCGCGTCCGGCGGTCCCGACGCGCACCAGAAACTTTCTGGTCTCGGGCGCGCTGGCGAGGACCCGGCCGGACGCACGGCGGACGTGTGGCGGACGCGGGCGCCGGACTCGCCTCGGACGCGGGCGCCGGACTCGGCGAGGTTACTGTTGAGCGTCCGGCGTTCGGTGGATTCAAACGAAGATGAAGCAACGGTCGGCTGACGTGGCACGGCAGTGAGCGGCGGACGCGTCCGCCGGCCGAGCGCCGGACGCGTCCGGCGCTTCATAAAGTCGCCAGCCCGAGGGCAATGGCTCTATTTCGACCTTGGGTCTATAAATAGAGGGTTGGCCGGCTTGGGGAGGCTCTCTTCGCCATTTCTACTCACTTGAGCATACTTTGAGCAGGAGAGACACTTCCCCACTCATCTCTTTGATTTCTTTGCTAATCTTGAGAGAGATTTGAGTGAGAACAAGTGATTTGCATTGAGAGTTGCATCTAGAGGCACTTGTTCATCGAGTGAGCTGCGGATTCTTGTTACTCTTCGGTGATTCCCGTCACCGTAGACGGTTTGGAGCAGCGGGTGGTGGTTGAGCTCGACTTGGTGATTGTTCGAGGCCACACCGGGTTCTTGTGAGGGGTTCTTGATCCTTCCCCGCGGAGTTCGCGAAAGGATACTCTAGTGGATTGCTCGTGGCTTGTGGATCCTTGTCTTGTGTGGAGATTGCGGCTCCCCATTGGGGTCTTTGGCACCGAGCCAATTGAGCGGGCAACTCACCAAGCAAGTGTATCGCCACAACGAGGAGTAGCTTGCCGGAAGCAAGTGAACCTCGGTAAAAAATCATTGTGTTGATTTGTGATTGCCGAGGCTTCGACCTCCTTGTGATTGTGCTTGAGCTCTCTAGGTGATTGGCTTCTACACCGGTGATTGGCTATCTTCTACTCTTCGCGGCGGTATAACCTTTGATCATATCTTTACTTCCCGCAAAGTAGAATTGCTTGTTGTGGTCGGTCGGGAACCACTCATTGTGTAGCTTAAATCCCGTGGGTAGAATTGCTTGGTTGGTTTCGGTGAACCGACATTGTGTAGTTTGATCACCGTTGTTGTGTGTGCAATTGAGTTGAGTAGCCTTGCATGATAGGACGGCTTGCTTAGAGTAGTCGAAGCACTTGCTTTGCACATTTGCCGCCTTGCTATCTAATTGGGGTGTCTAGTGTTCTTGCTAGAAATTTTATTAGGCTATTCACCCCCCTCTAGCCATTGTGACCTTTCATCATCTCTACTGACTTTATAAGCACTCTTTACACCGAACAGCCAACATATCAAAGTGCCAGGCTAAAGATTTTTCTCTCCCTCCATGCACCGGCAATGCAAGGATCACTTCGCGTCTTCTTCCCGTAAAATATCCTTTACAAGTTGGGTGTCCCAGAGCCGTAGATTGGATCAATCAAGTCAACAACTTCGTCGCATGGTGGCGCCTTTTGGTGTCATTGGTCGTCCGTCGAGTCCCTCGGCGCCACGGGTCGACCATATTTTTACATCCACACCGTCTCCAATTCTCCGGATCATCCCTTTTTGACTAGATCAATGCCCCGGAGAATACTTCGCCATGTATATGACATGCCCGACTTCGCTTTGCTTCCAAAACTGATGAGTTTTGAAAATATTTTGCCTTCAAGACCCTAGCACATAGAGAGTCCGGATTCGCCACAATCTCCATCCTTGTTTTGCAAGCATGGCGAGGTTGAAATGGTGAATGTCTCGAACCCCTGCCCTCCTTCCTCCTTTGGTTTCGAAGTTGTTCTTTGGATAGCCACTTGAATTTTATGCTTGCCCTCCCGATTGTTCCACCAATACCTACATATCATAGCACCAATCGGTCGCAGAGTGTTTTTGATAGATCAAAACATCCCGTTGCAAAGGTAGGGATAGCCTCCGTGCTCTGACCTTAATAAGAATCTCCTTTCCCCCCACGACAGAATTTTTCATTCCATCCTTGAATTCTTTTCCATATTCGATCTTTAAGGTAGCCAAAAGTTCCCGATTTTGAACGCCCCACATGTCTTGGGCAGCCCAAATATTTCTCACTCATTGTTTCTTTTGTGATTTGTAGCATATCACGACCTTCTCCCTCTTGTGTGCATCTCGTGTTTCGGCTAAAGAGAATAGCGACTTCGCTTTATTGACCATTTGCCCCGAACATTGTTCATATAGCCGGAGTATTGTTTGCAAGCGCCCATGATCCCCTCTCGTTGCACGAATCAAGATCAAAGAATCATCGGCAAACAAAAGGTGAGATATGCTAGGGCGCCATTGCATACTTTCACTCCCGCTAACAAACCATCCCGTTCTCCTTTATTTAGTAGGGCTGAAAATGCTTCTGCACACAACAGAAAGAGGTAGGGTGAAAGGGGATCACCCAGCGCGTTGACACCCTTTGAGGCACAAAAGGATTTGATAAGTCCCCATTAACTTTAACTTGATACTTCACGGTTGAATCACATTTCATAATCAGCTCGATCCACTTATCGTTGAAACCCATTTTCTTCATCATTTGGGATAAAAAACACCACTCCACTCTGTCATATGCTTTGCTCATATCTAACTTGATAGCAAAGATAGCCCGGGTGCCCTTCCTCTTATTCGCAAGACATGTGTAAGCTCATAAGCTATAAGGATATTGTCGATATCGGTCTTCCCGGCACAAATGCACTTTGATTTGGAGTAATTATGCCGTGCAAAACTTGTCTTAATCAATTTGAAAGAACTTTGGACACCACCTTATAAATCACATTGCACAAACTTATGGGTCTTAGATCGGTCACTTTTTCTCGGTTTTTCAACCTTTGGGATTAGCGATATGATAGTGTCATTCCATCCCTTAGGCATTGGACCTCCCCTCAAAACATCCAGGACCTCCTTTGTGAGCTGATCGCCTACTATGTCCCAGTACTTTTTGAAGAAAATAGCTGGCATACCGTCCGGTCCAGGCGCTTTTAGGTCTCCAATAGCATCCAACGCCGCCTTTACTTCCTCTGGAGTAAATTCACTTGAGAGTAGGTCATTCATATCCGTCGTGACACTAGGCGAGACAAAGATCAAGGAGCCGTTGGAGCCGCTGCTCCGGTGCCACACTAGTGCTGAAAAGCCGCAGAAAAAAATTTAGTAATAAGCTCCTTTTTCTCTACTTCTTCTACCGCCCAACCCCCATTCTCCTTCAGTAGTCTGCCTATTCTATTTCTCCTCCTCCGACTCGAGCAGGCATTATGGAAGAAAGTTGTGTTTCGATCACCAAAGTGGAGCCAATTTATATGTGCTCTCTGCCTCCAATACATATCTATTTGCTCCTCTAAACGATCGACTTTAAAACTCCAAACAGCCTCTCTACCCACCGACATATCACTAATAGGTTCCCTTCTCCATTTTTCTAATTCCTTCTTAGCATTTTTTAGCCTCTTCTCCAGATCTCCCAAAACATTTACGCTCCATTCTTTCAGACTAGCCGCCACCCCTCTCACTCTCTCTTTCGGACAACCCCCGTCTAAGGCACCCGACTCCCAAGCTTCTTCGATCACTTTTCTACACCCCTCTTCTTGAATCCACTAGCTTCGAATTTGAAACCACTACTCCCTCCACTTCTCCTCGGGTATGCCTCGTTACCACCACCACCGGCCTATGATCGAATGATAAGTATCACCATTTTTTACACTCGCCGGGAAAGCCATTCTCTATCCACCATTCGCCACCGCCCTATCAAGTCTCTCCCGAATATGTGTGCTTCCTTTCGTTTGTTTGTTTCTCCAAGTGAAAATATCACCAGTGAAACCTAAATCCTCCAACTCACACACCTCCAAAGCGCCCTTGAATTGGTCCATACATGCTTGTGGTCTCAGGTTTCCACCCTCCTTTTCATGCTGGAAAAGAATTTCATTAAAATCTCCCGCACACAACCACGGAAGGTTTTCCCCGTCGTCTTCTTTAATCCATTCCATCAGCTCCCACGTTTTATTTTTTAGTTCTGGTTCTCCATACATCCCCGTAAACGCCACTTCACACCACCAGTCTCTCGGACCTCCAAATCAATGTGATTTTTTTATTTGCTTCGTAAACCACATCAATCCCATTCCGCCACAACGCAACAATTCCTCCCCTTTTCCTTCACAATCCACCACCACCATGTTTCCCATTCCAAGTTTTTGTTTAAAACTCATCATTCTCCCCTCGTCCATTTTTGTCTCGAGACAAGAAAAGAACATCGGCTTCCTCGGCATATTGACACCGAAGAAGCCCCCGAACCGCCGGGGCGTTTCCCAACCCCCGGCGCCCACGCCATTAGTTTCATAATTCCTCGCAGACCGGTTCGCCGGCCCGCCTTCTTTTTATCGATAGACTCCACCGTAAACCTCCCCATTTTCCCCTTCCTCACTTCGTCGATATCCATTTCATCTAGCTCAATTCTTGATCTTTTCTTGCCTTCCCCATTCATTTCTCCATGTGCCTTCTCTCCCAGCTTCTTCTCACCATCTGCTGACCTTGGCTGTTGCTTGAAACGGCGAGTGCCATACTTCTTTCCCCCATCTTTATCTTTATCCACCCCTTCCTCCTCCATCGACCTCTGCATGGTTCTATTCACGTTGTCCAAGGCCTTCAACGACAAAACTTCTTTCTCAGTCTCCACAACACTCACCCCCTTTTCTTTTTCGCCATCCTCCTTATCTTCATTAAACAATTTCTTTTTAACAAGACCTGTGGTTTTCATATCCTCCCGCCGTTTGGGGGTTCGACGCCTCGGCTCATCCTTTCCCACCCCTTTGATCATTTGTTCATCCATATTTTGTTTCCTCCAATTCGCGAATCACTTCCTCTCCCATTGTCATTCCCCGAAATCCACCAATATCACCAAAGACCACATCCTCCCTTGTTCACCCTCCACGGCACCGAGAGTGCGTCCCGCTAGATCTGTTCCCATCGTCTTCTACAAGCCGCTTTTTCTTTGGAAAGAAGCGGAGGTTCCTTTGGAACCGCTTTGCACTTCCCCCTTTTCGCTTGATCTCACACGAACGGTCGGATGGCCTATGATGCCACATGTGTAGCGAAATCTGGCAAGAACTCATAGCCGAGAGGGCACCAAAGTTTTTTCTCCTCTACATCATTCCCCAGATCTAACAATATCCCCCTCATCAAAGGTTTACTAATATCCAATCGGACCTTAATTCTCAAGCACTCGCCAAAAGCCATTCCATCATCTTCCGCATCTACCTTGACCACCTCACCTATCCTCTCCCCAATCTCCTCCCCGCCGCCTTGTTCATCAAACCCGGGGAAGCTTTGACACCCTCACCCGATCGGTATTGATGTAAAAGGGATCTCATCTATTCTTTTTGCCCCGTCATACTCCGCCACCACGATGAGATTATTGCCGAACATCCAAGGACCATCATCCATGGCCTTCTTCTTCCCCGATCCTTGGTGAAATGTGAAGAGAAAGCGATTCTCTCCCAGATGCTTGCATTCGATCCCTCTTAAAGGGCACCAAACACGTCCCAACGCGGCTTCAAGTACATCCGCCCGAACCGGTTTCTCCGACGAAGACCTTGCCAACGGCCCGGAAATCTCCCCGTGCGTTGTATCCGCCGTTGTACCCCCAAACTTGATGCTTCTCTTCTCAACCTCCGTTAGCTTCATCCTCTCCAAGATCCCGGTCACCTTGTCCGCACGCGACTCCATGGGAACACCCACACCGAGACCGACGACAAGATTTCCGGCGGCTAGAAAGTCTACCTCTTCCCGTCACCCAACACAAATTCCTCCCGAAATAGGAGAAAAGACGTGGTCACCAATAGACGTGGAAGTTTGTCGAACAATCGTAACGAGTCTTCGAATTCAATTTTGATTTGTCCCTAAACAATTGGATACAGCTGTTGAAAGAACTCCCCGGAAGCTCCCGAAGCCTCCCGCACCGGGCCTCCGCGACGTCGGGCGAGCGGTGGCGGCAGCTCTATCGGCGCTACTCGGGCCGAACCGTGTCTGCGACCGCCGGCGAGGCGGATTAGGCAAACCCGGCTTCGGAACCGCTCGTTCGCGTCGTGCACGGCGAGATGAAGGCGGCGGTGGCGGACACGAGGCGTTGCCGGCCGATGGCAGTGCAACGGACGAAAGGAGAGCCTCGTCGCTCGCGCCGGCCCCGTCGTCGTCGTCTCCGACCACCTCTGCGCCGCCGCCCGGCCCTCCCGCTTGAACGGTTCACCGTGCCACGGGACGGCCCGCCGACGACTCCGGGCGGCCGGACGGCCACGCAAACGAACCGGAGTTACCGCCGCCGAGCACGGAGCTAGACGAGACGGCAAGGAACCACCACCTGGACCAAACTCGAGTCACCTGGAGAGACGGCGGCGGCGGATGGAGCAGTGCAGCCGAGCTGCGGAAGCAGGGGAAGGTGAGCTCCAGGCGGATTGGGAATCGCCTCCCAATCGCCAGAGACAAGGACGAGACGAACACGCGTGTGTCATGTTGCTGCCATCTTTGCAGGAGAAAATTAAAATGGCTGTCTATCACCTATCATTCTACTTCGATTGGACCTATGTCCTTGATACTCCAAGGATTGAATTGGTCTTAATATGGGAATAAATGGCGTTTTCAGTGTTTCTGAAGCAACATTTTCAATGCGCGCTTTGGTCACGCGTATGTAGTTTTGATTTGACTTTCTTATGACTAATTGTAAGCTCAAGTGCCCATGATCATTTTTTTTTGTTCCATAAAAAATGATAATATTTTTTCACTTGTGATGGCAACACAAGTTTAGGATTAACATATATGTTCTAAAGATATGTTAAAAAAAGGTTATAGGGATACTGTACAGGGCTAAAGTTTGATTAAGATCCGAGTTAAAATGGAGAAGACATGGTGACTGTTCTAGGAAAACACTTTCAATTGCACACTAGGTCAACTCTAATATCACCCAAATGCAATCTCAACTAATCAATGGTGAGGAGAGCGAGGTGTTTCCTGAGCTCTAGTAGGTGTGTAAGTCAATTGGGGGCTCAAGGGAGCTTACTTGTCTGTGGATGTTTCGTTATGTCGACTAGTAAATTTATAGTCGATATACAACCTCACATGACTAGCACTCGTAGACACAAGATTTTTACTCATTTAGGCAACATCCCCATTGTCCAATTCGTGGTGCTCAATCGTGTTTCTGGCATGAGGGCTCGATGTCTATGATAGCGGTTACCAACCTCACATGACTAGCACCCATAGACACAAGATGTTTACTCATTTAGGCAATATCTCCATTGTCCAATTCGTGGTGCTCAATCGTGTTTCTGGCATGAGGGCTCGATGCCTATGATAGCGGTTACCAACAAGGGAAAAGAATGAGGAAGTATGAGTCTAAAATGGAGAGGTAGAATTCGGCCGATAGACTAGTGGGGAAGAAAGAATCCCATTGATTCCTCTTTATTGTCGAGGGAGTAGGGTTACACAAAGAGAGGGGGAGAAAAACGTCCATGTGGTGTAGGTTGCAAGGAGTGATGATGCATTCACGTGGATTTGGCGCGATTATGTTCATGTGAGGAGGACATGTGTTGTGACCAATGTTCAAGGTATGTGAAATAGTGCACTACATTAGTGTTACAGCCCTCGTGCATTCTATTGTATCTTGGCTCACAAAAAACAAAACCTATCGGATATACACCTTTTTCTTCGATACTTTGATTCTAGCTTCTTTCAACTTGTTACAACTTTTTGTTGAGCACTTGCAAGTTGTGGTCATCTCCTCCACCATCTCCGTGGCTTGCTCGGCCTTATCTTGTGGACCAACCTAGCTTTTCAACCTTAAGTAAATCACTAGGATCATACCCGTGCGTTGCAACGGGAAAAAAATATAAGTATGATATTTCGAGTTTAAAGGTGTTATACTCTAAAAAATGATTCTATGAGCGCAGTGTTTGCAATTGTGTTTATATAGCCATTCATCAATTCCTTACGATGATGAAAAACGGAAGTACTCCAAAGATCATCCATTGTCATCAAGGAACAAAATATCCAAAACTTTGATAAGTGGAAGTAAAATTTGAATGAGAAATAGTAGAACAAACTATAAATTTCGAGCATCACATATTTCACTATTGATTAGCAAGGTGAACAAACTAAGCAGTTCATCATCTATTAAAGACTCAAAGACTCGACAAGGAAACCAAATACAATCGATTGTACAACAAGTTGTCTTCATTGCAAACTTAACTCGCTTGCTTATTAGAGAATGATTAGATACCAAATATTCAAGCCGATGAAGATTACGTAACAAAGACAATACTTATAAAGCTTGGCCACTTACTAAGCTGACCTATACCTAAACTATGGGGGATTAACAAGTACAAACATAAAATATGAAAGGCAAAAGTGATACATGCCACTTTTTTTGGCCCCTTTTGTCTACTTCTTCCTTCTCTCTTCTCGAGTTGCTCGTTGCTTCGCTTGGTCGGGGACATTGCATTGCTAAGGTAAGCTATCAAAATAAGCAAGGCAAAAAATTGTAAGACATTACTGAATGGATCAAGCCCCAGCCCAAATATATGTCCATATGCTGATAGCTAATCTCGTTCTCAATAGTGTTGCCATAGCAATAAAATGTCACAGGGGACATATTCTTGTGCTCTTAAAAAGAGAAATAAAATGTTTGTGGCGAGATAAATCCCATCACCTACTGCAAAAAAGAAAATATTTCAAATCTGAGCCAATTACTAATCCTTTTGAAATTAAATGGTAATATGTGCTTTGAAATCTAACTTGAAATGCATAAACTACGAACTACAATAATTTGAACTCTCCGATCCAGCCTTCTTGACAAGCTTCTCGGCACCTACGAGTCTTTGACTTCACGTTCTCTGTTGACCTGCTCACACTTGGGCAACTTCTAATCAACACCACTGGATTGCTTAAAATTCCTAGTGCGTGAATCCTTGGTTCTTGGCACGTCTACACCACCAATCTAAGCATTCCCCGAGTGCTCATCGCGTCTGCAACAACTTCGGCACCATATACGATATGTTTGAGTGGCCCTTCTTGATCTTACCCTCTCCTATTCCTCCATCTCATATGGGGAGAAATGACACCCAGTGCTATGGCTATCTGTTCAGCAACGTATCCACAATCTATCGCAAGAAATGCAATGGCAAAACATTATTTATTAAAAAAAATGCATAGTTAGATCCACAAAAGCAAAGAACAAACCATGTAGTCACCTGTAATCCAAAATCGAAAAAGAAAAACAAACTCGTGCTTGACTGCTGCTCCTCAGTAGTAGGAAGCGCTTGGCTGCTTATCCTTCTTGGCTATTGCTCGCTAACACTCAGCCTCATAGCCGTAGCGCCGCCCCTACTTGCAGGTGCTGCAGGATTCGTGATGGGGGCAAGTGGTCAACGACAGAGGAAAACATAACTGAATCTGCAACAGTTATGACTCATCTAGTGCCCAAATGAATGAAAATGCAGCATACCAATATCATTGGATGATATAGATCGACTGATGGGTGACAATGATCTGTCTAATGTGGAACCACCCCCACTACTATCTTCTGCAACAGTACACATACAGAATGACTGGTATCTATAGATAAAGAGTAAAACGGTACAGTTACTTGTGAAGTTACAAAGAACTGGAGGTTTTTTATAGGAGTCCACAGATTGAGTTGTGGTTTTTTCTTCCATTTTTTATAGTTTTGGGTGGGAAATGCCTACAAAGAAAGGGGAATATAGGGTATATCCTGATATCATTCTTTCGATTGTTTTTGATTGATTGAAACAGAGAAAAATGTAATTATTTGAAGATGTATATAAATGATAGTATATATATTTGTACACAACAACATGCTGCGCAAAACAGATTCCTGATCTTCTGGTTAAGCTAATCATCATACACCCACTTGAATACATATTATCCTAAACTAACCATCCGACCAATGATTCTATACATGAACTGCATTGGCTACAGCCCTCCCTTTATTCTGTACCTGCAATCCTGCATCTAAGAAGGATCCTGATTGTATATATACCAAAATATAGAAGCGATTAGACCTTCATATTGCAGAGTAGTTAATTGCCGGCAAAAACGGACTCTGCAGAATACACATGGCATTGCCATTAGCCCAAAGCCCAAACGATTCAGGTCTCAACCGTTTACTACTGTGACAGCACGGACCCGTCCTCATTGTGGTCGGATTTGGTATATGCCATCGCTAGGGGAGGAGGAGCATTGCATTACCCGACGTATGACGACCGAAGCCCCGGACGGTGGATTCTCGATGGGGACAACATTCTTGATGACTTCCTCCTCCCCTTCTCTGTCTTCTCCCCCCACTGATCCAGCTACGAAAAGGATAGGCGGGGTGGAAGCCGTTCGGGACAATTGCTACCTCCAGTTCGCCTCTCCCTCCTGGATTGTGCCAGCGGCATATCGGGACCGGCCGAAGGGAGCTATGGATGCGGCATGGCGTAGAGGCCGAGCAGGACAGGGAAGAGAGGGGCGGCGCATCGCAGCAGAGTAGGAGGGTGACCGGGCGAGACAAGGAGCGGCCTGCGGCATGGCGGCCAGGTGGTGCGGCGGCGGCTAGCCAAGCGCGAGGCAAGGTGGGCGGGGACGGATGGGGAGAGGCCGGAGCCGGGCCCGGAGGAAAGCACGAGGTGGGGTGGGCGAGACGTGGCTGGCATCCATGGCCCACATGTCGGCGCAAAAAGGAGTTGCTAGGTGTGACTACCGAGCGGCTTCACCACGGAGCGGTCGACGGGTCCAAGTGACGTTTTTTGTAGTAGAGATTAGTAAACTAGTTGTCACTCAGTTGCCAAAACTAAACTGAGGCTTTCACCTATTAGAAATCGCCAAAAGCACATGTATTACAACTATTTTGTCTCCTTTCGTTGAACGCCAGAGTGCACCTTGCATTCCTGCATTGGGAGAGGGTGATTAAGATTTCTGGGAAGCTCTTCCGTGCGACTACTCGTTATCTCTATGATGGCCTGTGTTCTATCCAAGTCCATCACGTTGCATACCGTCATCAGACGTCGGCTGCTTCGACCTGTCTTTGCTTTGCCTAAGCAGTGAACAACTTTGTCACACCTCCACCACCTGCCATGCACAGTGTTTTCATCTGGTGATCCAAATCTACTACTTAATCATGTTTGTTGCTGGGGATTTATCACACTTCGTGAAAACCCGTGCAAACTATGATAACAAAATACAAGAGTTTTCATTTAAAAAAAATGAAGAATTGCTCTCAAACTAGCCAACATGTATTGATATACAGAACTACTCTCAGGCCAATTGATAGACACACATTACGACGTCACGGTTTTCATTCAGTCACTTCGTCCTGACAGTATTTCTGCCAGGGCAAACATTGCGATAAACATTGCGATATCGTGAGCTGCAATGTTTGAATCTACTGTACTTACCGACCCATATTGTGATGATATCGTGCGACGTGCCTACAGTGGCAGTAGTGCGCATAAGTTATGCGTGTATGTACTGGAGCGTAGTACGTACGTACTGCCTTCATCGCCGAGGAGACGAAACATCGAAAATTAAAAGTTTGCCGTCCCTGTTCACGTGTTTACATCGGCTTTTATAACCAAACTACTGTACGCGATTAGTGCCTGTGCCTGGACCTGGAGGACGACAAACATGGGATCTCTACTTTTTCTCGGCAGCAGCGGCGGCCAAGGAAAGCCATGCGTCCGGCCGGCACTGTAGTGCGTGGGCGCCTCGTTGCCGCCCGCAGCATGGATCAAGGATCCATCGATGCACCTTCTGCTATCTATCTACCCTGAGTCGATCGGTGGTCCGGTGCGGCACTGGTGACTGGTCGTCGTCGTAATCGCATCTCAGCCGGCCGGGCTTGTCGCGGCGGCTGCACTGCACTGCACACGCGGTGTCGCGCGCAGCTAGCGGCCGGCGCGCGGCTTGAATTGGCGCCGCGCCGGCCGGCCGGCCGGCCGGGACAGAGACGACGAACGCAACCAGGTAGCGAGACAAAAAAAGAGACAAGGCGGCGGCAGGTGGCTGCACCGCCAGGCAGGCATACTACGGGACACGGCCGGTGGCCGGTTGCACATGCAGGCAGGCAGGGGAGGGTCCTCCTCAGCTCGCGGTTGCAGGCCGGACGCGGGCCGGGCGAGTTTAATGCGAGGCGACGAGGCCGGCCGCGGGAATCTCGTCCTGCCACGCACCGGCCGCGCGCTCAGGGCTGGGGCTGGGGGCCCGTTCTCCACTCCGCCCGCGCGCGGCGTAAATGCATGCGACGTGGCTGCCCCGCCGGATGCGCCACCGTCCCATGCCGTCGTACGCGCGCCGGTCGCCTCCGTCGTCTGTGTGATTGGCCGGCCGGCGTCGAAGCTGCTGCGGCTTGCGTGATCGAAGACCAGGCCCATGGCAAGCAGCACCTGCACGACTCACGACATGGCAAGCAGCCCTGCACGACTCACGACAGTGTGATCTGTGATGTGATTGTGATGCTACTATCACGCAAAGCAAAGCCTGCTGAACTGATCAACCGAGTTGAAACCGCAAAAATAAAATTTACGAGACCACGGGCCAGTTTGATTCCCGAGGTTAGTGTTGTTTAGGCCTGCCCAAACTTTGCATGGCTAGATGAGTCTTGTTGGGCTTAGCAGCATTGGACCGATGCAGGCCCACGCAGAGTTTGTTGGGCTGTGTGGGATTTTTTATTTTCTTTTTCTGTACTTTTATTTATATTCATTACAAAAACAAATTGCGCCAGGGATTTTTGGGCATTTGAGGAAGTTGCCTCTCACCCCCAGTACGAGATGCGGTATTTAAAAACCGGCAAGAAGCCAAGAACAGCCAGTTCACCGTTCAAATAGCGGTAAGATGGGCCATATCCTACCCAGTTCAATTAGCGGTAGTCCGTAAACGTAAACCCCTTACATTTTGTTCGATTGTCTTTTGACTTGCATTTTCTTAAAACAGCCAATTGTGTCGGCGATTCTAGTTGCCGCCAGCTAAGTCGGCAGTTTTTTAATAAAAAATATAGTTCTTTTTAATTTTCCTAGCTTATACATTCGGTGAAATTTAGAAAACTTGTATCGGCATTATCACAACTAGCAAATCCAGTCCTGAAAAGTTAAATATTTTCAACTTTGAACAAAAATATAAAAATAGATACAAAAAATATTAATATTCATCTTACATAATTAGTGTCATTACATAAGTCATTGAACATATTTAAGAAAATTTGACCAATACAAATCTCATAACTTGGATGGAGGGAGAGTAGCTGTGGGTAAACGGAGATGATGGAGGTGGAGGTGGAAGCGGAAGAGAAGGGCATGCGACGTGGATAATCAATTCTTCATTCTTCTTTGAGACCTTCTAGAAGATGTATTTTTTGAAGTGGGGAAATCATAGGACGACCAGTCCATCTAGTGAACCGACAATTATCATTGTCATATAGTAGGACTAGAAAATGATTTGTTAATATTCTTCAGCAATCCGTGTGGGCATCTAAAGCTGTTAGAGCAACTCCAACAGTCTGGCAAAATCACTTGCATCCTAGAATTTTTGCCAAAACCACAAAAAAACCTCCTCCAACAACTTGGCAAAAGCACTTGGTAATTTGGCAAGTTTGGTAAAATTCTCCCTTCACTTGCCAAATATGCCAAGTCTTCCATCGCTTAGCATCACGTGTATCCCAATTTGCCAACTTGTTGAAGGCTCAATTTTTTATTTTGGCAAAATTTCTAGGATTTCAAGTTCTTTTGCCAAACTCAAATAGCAAACTGTTGGAGAACGTCTCTTTTTTCACTTGATTTGGTTTTGAGACTTGACAAAACTATAAATTTGCTAAATAAGTTTTAGCAAACTCTTGGAGTTGCTCTAACATTTCTACATGAAATTTCACCGCAAAGGCTTCAATAATAATCTTGAAATGGCTAACAAACAATAACATCTAGCAATTTCTCAATCTAAAATTTAGCATATAGAGCAGCCACGTCACAAAAAAAGAGTTCTCTAGCAAGCTTTCTCTATCTTTAACTCTTTTGGTTTTTAGTATATAGTATTTTCTATATTAATTTAATATGAAAAATATAGTCTAGGGAGAGAAATAATGGCAAACGTCGAGGCACGGAGGCTGTGTCAAAACTTCTTTATGTTTAATTTTTTTGTTTTTTAGTACTAGGTGAAATGCATAATTTCATTAGTAGTATAAAATATTATATTGTCCATATTAAATATTTCATCATAAAATATAATTTTATCATATACTTATTTTGAGTCATACACATTAATAATATTATCTATAAAAAATAATATTTTAAATTTTAATATATCTAAATTATATCTTTTTAGGACAAAAAATAGATATACACCAAGGCAAGAGAAAAAGAAAAAAAACGAAAAGTTCCATAGACGTGCAGCAACTCTAGCAGGCCAACCATCAGCAACAGCAATTTCAGGATGGGCCTCAGCCCGCACGGCCCGCGCCGTATCCAACCCGTTCGGCCGTCGCTACCATGCGATGCGGCGGGCGTGGGCCCCGTGATCCGATCCGAGACACCGAGAGACGAAGCTTCCGCGAAGCCAGCAACGGCTCCGCCTCCTCAAAAACCGCCTTCTCTCTCTCTCTCTTCCCCCACCGCCCCACCTCGCCACGCATCTCCATCTTCTCCAACGCCACGACGCAGGGCAATCCACCCCACCATGCCCCCGCCTCTCCCGCCAGATCCGATCGAGCCGTGCGCGGCGATGGCGCCGGCGATGGACGCGGCGCTGCCCGCCGCCGTGGTCGCCACCATCCTCTCCCGCCTCGACGTCCGCTCCCTGCTCCTCGCTGCCGCCGCCTGCCGCGGCCTCCGCGCCTGCGCCTCCCACGCGCTCGCCTTCCTCCCCTCCTTCCACCTCCTCGTGAGTAGCTCACACGCCCTCCCCTCCTCGCTCTCCCCCCGTTTCCTCGCCCCCACGAGACTGACGCGCTCCTTGTTTCTGTTTGATTTGAAGGAGGTGGCCCTGACGCACGAGCTGCTGCGCCCGCTGCTGCCGCCGAACCCGAGCCTGCTGAGCCTGCGCCTCGACTGCGCCCGCCTCGAGGACGCCGCCATCGCCTGCCTCGCGCGCCCCGGCCTGCACGAGCTCCTCCTCCTCAACTGCGACAGCATCAGCGGCCGCCTGCTCTGCGAGCTCGGCACCAACTGCAGAGATCTCAGGTATGCATTCTCTCTTAGACTTGGGTCGCCTGCGCGGCACCTGTAAGCTCGATTGTAGCCGCTTCTGCGGCAAACAATGGCATGGCACATTGACATGGATCTATGTGCCGTCTGAGGCTTGCTTGTGCCAATTGCAATATCCCCTAGCTTCAATGTTTGCTTGTATGGCATCCCCTCTGTTTGAATTGGTACTTCAGTCGTACGGTATGCTATTATGATATTGAATGCACGTTTTCCTACGGACGCAGGGTGCTTTCTCTCAACTCTCTTGGTGCACGTAGGGGACTGGTGGTAAATTTCTCTGATCTACAGGAATTGCTCAATGGGTGTTCTCAGCTAGAGGTAAGTTACAACTTATAAATAGTTTTATTTCATTCACTAATCACTTAGTGTGCCGACAGATTGGCACAATCATTTGGTTTCTTTATTACATGAATCGAGGAATGCATGCTGGTCAACTCCTATTGTTTGTAATTGTCCAATTAACAAACTGATGAAGTCAACTGATATAGAAAGTTTGTGGTATACATACCATGATCTGTATCTTGCTTTATATGTTATTACTTACTGTATTAGTTCTTGGTAGTGCCATCCTCACGATTTGGATGTGAGTCTAGACTTTACTTCTACTAGTGCATGCCTTACTGATTTTGAATTAATCTGACATTGTTCCAATCTTTTCAGAGTCTGAGATTGGCACTTGATTTCTCAACTTTTGATGACCCCAACTTTGGTCGTGTATGGGCATCTGCTTCTGAAAGGCTGTCATCTCTTGAGATCGGTTATATTCCTATGACAATGTTACTTGAACTTCTGACAGCAGTTACAGAAGCACAACAATGCATGGATTATTATGTTAAGGCACCAGTTTTCTTTCCTAGCCTTCAGAAGTTATGCCTAGCTGTGGATTTCATAACCGACCATCTGATTGGTTCCATATCAGTCGCACTCCCATCACTGACACATCTGGACCTGCAAGATGCACCAATTGTAGAGCCTAATTCCTCATCAGATCTCACCAATGCTGGTCTTCAGCAAATCAATCCGCATGGTAAACTGAAGCATATTTCTCTCATGCGCAGCCAGGAATTCTTAGTAACATCCTTCCGCCGGGTGAATGATCTCGGAATCCTGTTGATGGCTGACAGGTGTTCAAATCTTGAAAGTGTATGTCTTGGTGGTTTCTCCCGTGTTACAGACACTGGTTTTAGGGCAATCATTCACTCTTGTTCTGGTCTACATAAGCTTCGGGTGTCCCATGGAAGCCATCTAACTGATCTGGTTTTCCATGACATTATAGCCACTTCTCTTTGCCTAACACATGTGAGTCTGAGGTGGTGCAAACTCCTAACTAATGTTGGGATTGAGAGATTGTCATGCAACAAAGATCTCAATGTACTGGATCTTAGGGACTGCCGCAGTTTGGGTGATGAAGCTGTTAGGGCTCTGAGCTGCCTTCCCAAGTTGCAGACTTTGACGTTGGATGGCACTGATATTACCGATCAATCATTGAAATATCTGGGACTTGGAACATGTCCTCTAACTTCCTTATCTCTGAGGGGTTGCCGGAAGCTTACAAATGATTGTATCACCTTGTTATTTGCTGGCCTTGTGAAGCAGAGCCTACAGGTGTTGGATCTCTCCAGAATTCCGAGTATCACAGATGATGGTATCATGTTATTAGCAAGAAGCAGAACTCCTCTTATTGAGCTCCGAATGCGGGAAAATCCGAAAATCGGGGATGCCTCTGTGATGGCTCTTGCTTCCATGCAACTTGATGGTGGAACTTATGGCAGCAGCTTGCAGCTGCTTGATCTTTTTGACTGTGGTGGGATTACACCCCTTGCAACCCGTTGGTTTAAGAAACCTTACTTCCCTAGATTGCGGTGGCTGGGCATTACAGGTAGCTTGAATAGGGTTATGGCGGATGCTCTGTCTCGAAGCCGGCCTTTCTTACATATGGCTTGTCGTGGTGAAGAATTAGGGACTATGCTCTGGGACACCTCCTCTGACTGGTATAGGCATAATGACGACGATCTTGATGAGCTTGAACAGTGGCTCTTGGAGGGTGAACCGGTTTCAGATGATGACACTATCATGGAAGAATGAGGAAACCGTTTGGTAAGCTGTTGTTATGTGCCATAGTTGCTTAGCCAAATATGTTATCACCAAGCTGGAATCAGCTATGTGTTGATATGTTGTACTAGTAGTGAAGATATTCTCATTATACCAGTTCTTGGATGGCCATTCCCTATGCAAGTGGCAACCTGACGTTATGTATGTTCCATTTGGATTCTGGATGTTGTATATTGGCACATAATCTCTTTGTATTCGTAACTTGTGGTTGCCAGGTGTCTGCTCTTCAGTTTTTGTCTTGTCCTGTTATCTCGTTACCTTCACACATGCGTTCTGGTCATTTGGAATGACTCATTCCAAGCGTAAAGCTAGTGTGCTGTTTTATGATTTTATCATATTGATTGATATTTCTACTTATACTTAGCAAAACTATTTCAGATTTGTGTTCATAATATATGGTGCCTATTCTTTCTTGTGTAATCGAAATTCAGTCACATGGTTACAAATATGATAAAATGGAGAGGCCTTTGGATGGATTGGCACACGGCAAAGCTTAACCTAAAGGCATCCAGTGTCTACATTACCCTCTGTCCATCAAAGTATCAATGTAAAGCATATCTGGTTTTCGACGAAGTTTTGCCATCAATTAAGTAAATCATATACATATTTATGTAAAAAAACAATCTATACTACAAGAGAAATTAAAGATAAAAGTATACTTGAGTAAAAAAAAAAGATAAAAGTATACTCATAAAGACTTTGAAAATGTGCTGATGGATAAAATATGAGACAGTCCTTAAATGCATAAAGCAGTTTTCAAATATTCTAAAATCTCATGTTGGAAACACCAAACATATCTCAAAATATTTCTTTGCAGTTTTTTCTAAACGATTTACCCGGAGGATGACGCAAAAAGAGGGCCAGCACATGTTACACATGCTAAAGTTCTCCGGGTCCTCCACTCTCAAACCATTGCAGGGTGCTACTACCTTCTATCCTGCTCTGCTTTTGTCTGGATTCCGCCCTATCCATCCCATCACGCTCTCCTCAGTCCTCAGCGGCGGCGAGGCGATGGCGGCGCCTGTGACGGTGTACGGGCCGGTGATCTCACCGGCGGTGGCCCGCGTGGCGGCCTGTCTCCTGGAGAAGGACGTGCCGTTCCAGATCGAGCCGGTGGACATGTCCAAGGGCGAGCACAAGTCGCCGTCCTTCCTCAAGCTCCAGCCCTTCGGCCAGGTCCCTGCCTTCAAGGACCACCTCACTACCGTCTTTGGTACCTCAATCTCCCAGATCTTCTACTACTTTTGTTGCATCTTCAGTAGTAGTATCCTTTGGGTTTTATGTAATGCTTCATGGCATTAGTATTGCAAGGCTAAACGTTTTCTTTTCACTTGTAAGCTTCTTTTGTCAGCAAAGATGCAACAAGAATACAGATCTGCAATTATGTGTTCATTCCAGTTCCTTGTTCAAGCAGAAATGTATTTTTGCAAAAGGCCAGGCATTAGGATATATGATATATACTAGGAGTGATTGTTCATATGCATTCGTAGCTGGAAAAAGAAAATCTAAGATATCTTAGATGACCGATTTCTTTGCTATGAAACCAATTTTCCCATTTCTTTACCCCGTGTATGGTTCATCTTTGGCAGAGTCAAGAGCTATTTGCCGTTACATATGCGATCAGTATGCGGACCGTGGTAACCAGGCCCTCTTTGGCAAGAAAGAAGATGGCGCGGTTGGCCGCGCTGCCATTGAACAATGGATAGAGTCTGAAGGCCAGAGCTTTAACCCACCGAGCCTGGCTATTATCTTCCAGCTTGCATTTGCACCGATGATGGGCCGGGCAACTGACCTGGCTGTGGTTGAGCAGAATGAAGCCAAGCTTGCTAAGGTGCTTGATGTGTATGACCAACGGCTGGGGGAGAGCCAGTACTTTGCTGGTGATGATTTCTCCCTGGCCGACCTTGTGCACTTGCCCAATGCAGATTTCCTTGTGAACAGGACCAACAAGGCTGGCTTGATCACCGAGAGAAAGAATCTGGCTAGATGGTGGGATGATGTCTCCGCTCGTCCTGCATGGAAAAAAGTTACTGAGATGCAGAGTGCACCAAGGCCAACTTAGAGCCTTCTTTGTTTCTTTGAGCAGCTTCTGACGGCAATTAGTTGCATTCTCCTTGTTTTGTCATCAAGTCCTTGTTTGTACTGTTTGTATTATCGATCTTAACTCCTGATCTATGTATGGTTGGATCTATTCTTCTGATCCTTTAGTTATACATGTACCTACAATTATTCATATGGTTTGTCATCCAAATAATGAAGTATCCTGATTCTGTTGCAAATGCACTGATTCAAGAGCTTGGTTCAGAATGCTTATGAATGTAATCTACCTCATCACTCAAATGTGCAACTACTTGATCAACACATTCTATATCTATGGATTACCCTAAATATGGAGTGGGTATTGTAGTTACCTGTTTACATTGCATTGGTGAAATAAAACCTTAAAATTATGAGCAAAGATGGGCAATGGCTCAGGATGAAGATGAAGAAAATGGATTTTCCCACTTCATTTACTGCCCCACCTGATACCATTACCATTATCTATAGTATCTTGCGAAAGAAAGAAAACAGCTTAGGATGCCATTTCATATTCTTTACTGGCATTAGTCCTGACAAATAAACTTTGTTTTTGTAACTTCTTTTTTGTTATAAAACTAGAACGTCTGAAATACCTGGTTTAAAGCGCAAGACACGCTGGGATGTTCTTTATTTTATTTAAAGCCTAAGCACATGTAGACATATCCTTTGTTCTTAACTTGCATCTATTTAATATTTGGATTCTATCTGACCCCGTACCAGGGACACTGCTTTTGCCCAAAACCTTATTCTTGTACCCTGACAGAAGCTACAATATCCTCTTTGCTGATGTTAGTTGATGCCATATTCTTTTTTTATCTGAAACCAGTTCTCTTGACCTATGGTCATAAACCTTCTATGCATTGTGCAGTCTCCCAAACTTCCGTTCTGTATATTGTATGTTTCATTGCAGTGAGAAGTGAAAATAAATGGCTGTTTTATATGCATTGTTTTGCTGGTAGAGACAATATGATTGTTACAAGCAAGAATCCATACCTTCCCCTTTGTCTTTACACTTTCCCTTTTCCATTTACATGGTGTCAGGTAGCAAGGCAAGCATTTCATCTTTCTTGTTTCTTTAAATACCTGGTAGTAAGACGTGTTGGCATCATCCCTCATTGTCATTTCACAGCTTGAGCTAGAGATCAAAAAAGAAATCAAAGGGAAGCATGGCAGCAGGCTTGCAAGTGTTTGGCCAACCGGCATCTACTGATGTTGCCAGGGTTCTGACATGCGCGTTTGAGAAGAATTTGGAATTTGAGCTCGTCCGCATCGATACATTTAAGACACATCACAAGCTTCCTGAGTTCATTAGGCTGCGGGTATGGCACTTGCATCGGTTTTTTCTTTTCCTTTTTGTGCTCAGCTTCGATTCTCAAATAAGTTCAAAGTTGCACTTATCCCGTTTGTTATTTACAGGATCCAAATGGGCAAGTGACTTTGAAGCATGGAGACAAAACTCTTGTCGGTGAGTTAAGAGTACTACATTGGCTTATATAAATAAACGTTGGGCACAAAATATTCTTGGTTTCATTTCCTATAGAGTATTGAGATGTGGATCTTAATTTTGTGCAGATTCAAGGGATATATGCCGGTACGTTTGTGACCAGTTTCCAAATGATGGAAACAAGACCCTTTATGGATCTGGTGCTTTAGAACGGGCATCAATAGAACAGTGGCTTCATGCGGAAGCTCAAAACTTTGGCCCTCCCAGCTCTGCACTTGTCTTTCAGCTGGCATTCATCCCTCATCTCACTCATTTGGGCATTCGTCAGGACCCTGCTGTTATTGCTGAAAATGAGGATAAGCTGAAGCAGATCCTTGATGTTTATGACGAAATACTCTCCACGAATGAGTACCTGGCCGGTGATGCATTCACCCTGGCTGACCTTTCTCACCTTCCAAACTCGCACTACATCATAAATACTGAAAGAGGAAGAAAGCTCTTCACTAACAAGAAGTATGTGGCAAGATGGTACGACAAGATCTCCACACGCGACTCATGGAAGCAGATCATCAAGATGCAGAGGGAGCATCCTGGCGCATTTAAGTAATTGCTTAACTTGGTGGGTTACGAGTCTATCTTGAATGGCTTCATCGTTTGCATCGGTGTTTCATCCATCAGTGTTTTCGTGTCAACCAAAATAATGTGAAGCCCTACTGTGATGTATTATTCTTTTGTTCTGAAACACATTTGTCTCCATGTATTGAAGGGTCTCTGATGAATAAAATTGCCCCCTTGTCCTACATTCTGGTGAATTATTGCCTATTTCTTCTATGTACCAATTTATCATGACATATAAGCTCAATCTCTTACCTTGTCATGTATGCTCAATACTTCATATTTTTACTGATGTTATCGAGAAATATAGTAGAAACTAGAAAGTCTGTTCTAACTGTCAGTTGGTATTCCTGTTGCTTTGATAACTCTAAATCAAATGGCTAGTTTAATATGCCTTTGATTAATTGTATGCCATAAAGTCCGGTTTTGACGCCTTCTGATGATTCAAAGTACATGAACAGTTTTGAACTCGAATGTAATTGCAAGATATCAAAGTACAGACTTTAGAAAGCACATAGTGTCTGCTTGACTAAAGGCCATCAGTTAGCTTTTGTTGATGTAGCGGAACTTTGAAGCGTCCAAATCACCTGATACTCACAGCCTTGTTGGGTGTGTCTGCAGGTCATTTACTTAAGAATCCTGCAGACTGCCAAGCCAATTCTTGTAACTAAAGTACTGAACCATAGTTGTTTGATAGTGCGCCTGAACTTTTTCATGGACAAACCCATTTTTCTTAAAGGGAAACGTTAATGGATCTGAAAAATCATGTGCAGCAATGGGTACCAGTGGCAGTGGGCAATTATTTAGTTTGTTTTTATTCTATTTTTGAAATCCAGATTAGTTCATTTAAATGAGTTTTAGATCTGACCCACTGACCCAGAAAAAGCTTAACTTGGCATTCCTATGCACGAAGAATGATAACGAGTGACGAAAGATCTTGCAAGCTCTAACAATATAAATTGGCTTACATCCTCAAAATTGTAGGAACCAGTTGTTCTCGCATGTCTTATCTTTATTTTCTGAAGAATTGTCTTATCTTTATTTTTCTACCGAAATGAAATCAAAAGGTTTATTTGTGTCCCGAAATGATGCAAAAACTTTGTTTCTCGCTGCCAAACGCAACATAATAAAGAAGTTGAAATGCAGAAAAACAGGAATAATGATACACCACCACCCACCTACATGGCAACCAAAAAAAACACTACTAGTAGGAGTCCACCACAGCATTCACCAAGAGCAGCTCTGCACGCTATGGCCTTGTTTGACTGTCCTCTAATCCAACCCAAACCATATGGACTGGGTAGGTTGAAGTGTAGCCAAAGATGCTCTACAGCAACATTCACCAGAAGGAGAGGATTATCCACAGCGACGCTTCCATAGAAAACCTGACGTCCACATATGCCACCAACACTGAGCTGCAGTTCAACACCAGGGTTTTGGGCTTTTAGCTGGAAACCCCCCTGGTTAGGGAAGAGGATGTCGTCTCCTTCTCACCGCAATGCTTTAGGGAGAGATACATCGTAAAAAATGTTGCCACTGCCAATATCAGCGAGAAACCTTGCGTGGGCCACTACGTGAAAAAAAAAGCTCTAAGGGAACGCCACCCCCCATACTGTAGGGGCGGTTGGCATTGGAACCGCCCCTATAGTGGCTGGTCCACTGTAGGGGCGGTTGGATCGGCTAGTCCACTGTAGGGGCGGTTGGATAGCGGTTGGTGATCCAACCGCCCCTACAGTGGACCAGCCACTATAGGGGCGGTTGGATCACCAACCGCCCCTACAGTGGGTTGGTGATTGAGCCGCCCTACAGGTGGTGCAGTAGGTGTGTAAGTGATTTAAAAAAAAATTAAATTTCGTAAACTATCTTGGATGAAAAAACTTTCAATATGAAATTTGTAGATCTCAAAAAGTTATAAAACTTTGTAGTTAACAACTTTTTGATTTGACTTCATCTTGACATGCGAAACTTCAGTTTTAGTTTCTCAAATTTAAAATTCAAATTTTATAAACGATGCCAGATGGAAAAACTTTCTATATGAAGTTTGTAGATCTCAAAAAGTTATGAAACTTTGTAGTTGAAAACTTTTTATTTGACTTCATCTAGTCATGCGAAACCTATGTTTTAGTTTTTCAAATTTGAAATTCAAATTTTATAAATGACCTCGGATGAAAAAATTTTCTAAACGAAAAGTGTAGATCTCGAAAAGATATGAAAATTTGGAGTTTACGACTTTTTGATTTGATATCGTTTAGGGCCTTAAATAAGCAAATTACTTTCGGTTGGGTACAATATATAGGGAACCAAAACTATATAGAGACACATGCGATGGTGTATGGTGTAGTAAAGCGAAGTGGTAAAGGAAGGAACCACGAATCCCGGGTGATGCGAAAGTCTGAAAAATGCTCGAAAAAATCGTGGGTTCGAATAAAGTGGCATGGTGGTTGATTGGTAGGAGTCCTTCCCGGGTTTAAAAAAAATTTTTTTGCTATTATTTTCTGAGTTTTTTCGGATTTTTTTAAAAATGCCTTTGTAAGAGGCGGTTCGTGATCCAACCGCCCCTACGGTGGAACCTGTAGGGGCGGTTGGATCACGAACCGCCCCTACAGTGGCCGCCCACTGTAGAAACATCAAGATAGGGGAGTGGAAAAAAAACCCGCCCCTACAGTGCTTTATTGTAGTAGTGGGCGATGCAGTGAAAGATTCTGAAACGTTAACGATTCTGAAAACTCAATTTGCGCACTTGTACAGCGAACCAGTTTCCAGGACGGGGGCAACCAAAGGTGCCGAAACAAGAAGGCAGATGGTTGGCATGCCATGCTCAGAATTCTGGGAATTCTGGCAACCATCGACTAGCTAGTACTGCCATCAAACACCAGTGGGCGCTCAAGTTCTTTGGGGGACATCTCGTTACTGGAACTCGATCAGGTCAACCATCTTTATCTTTGTGCTGCCGATATACTGCTTTACCTGTTAACACGCAAAGGCAGCTGGGCGTACATCTGAAGAAAAAAAAACAAATGTTCCTAGTCCCGTGTCTCACTGAAAATTGCATCCAGAACCTAGCTTAGTGTTTGATGAAATAAAGCCCAACCATTACACAGCAGGTTATATTCTTGCACCCCGACATAAGCCACCTGCTTCATCTTTGGCGCCAATTCCGTACGAAATCCAACATAGGCAATCCCTTCTTTGCAGTATTCAATTCCTCTGACACCCCATAGATGGATCTTTCGTGTTGCTCACCCCGTTGCTAAAGGATCGCATGCATCATGCATGAACGCATGGGCGAGCTTGTGATCTACTTATCGTTTCTGCGTAATCTTTTTAATTTGCTGCTGCTTCCTGGGGACAGCGTGCGTGCATGCAAGCATGGTTGCTCGATCCAAGCAAGAATCCTGACGCTCTTTACCTTTGAGGCGGATCGGGGGGAGCTTTCTCTTTTCGCTGCCGTGCTGTTAATCCTCGGCAGCAAGGCAAGCATATTATCCACCTGCATAAATAGTCGGCGTCATCTCCATCCAGGCATCTCATCAGTGTCCTGTGACTCACCTAGCTCACCTGCAGCAGGTCATTCAGCAGTTTGCAGCTCGTCAGCCAATCCAGCACATCCATCAGCAGCAATGGCGGCAGGGCTGCAGGTGTTCGGACAGCCGGCGTCCACCGACGTCGCGAGGGTGCTGACCTGCCTGTTCGAGAAGAACCTCGAGTTCGAGCTCGTCCGCATCGACACCTTCAAGAAGTCCCACAAGCTCCCCGAGTTCATCAAGCTCAGGGTATGTCATTGTCATGGCCTTGTGCATTCAGTTTTTTTCTCTCTATCTCTCTTGGTTCTTGGAGATCAGATCATCACTAGGGTGGGTGTGGCTCTGCAGGATCCTACTGGACAGGTGACATTCAAGCACGGTGACAAAACAATCGTTGGTAAGCAAGAACTCAGAACAACTAAGAAATGAAACGAAATGCATGGCATTCAGATTCCTGACACGTCCGCAATCATATATGGCGTGCAGATTCCAGGGCGATTTGCCGGTACCTGTGCACGCAGTTCCCGGACGACGGGCACAGGAAGCTGTACGGGACGGGGTCGCTGGAGCGTGCGTCCATCGAGCAGTGGCTGCAGGCGGAGGCGCATAGCTTCGACGCGCCGAGCTCGGAGCTGGTGTTCCAGCTGGCGTTCGCGCCGCACCTCAAGGACGTGCGCGTCGACGAGGCCCGCGTCGCGGAGAACGAGAAGAAGCTGCACGGCATGCTGGCCGTCTACGACGACATCCTCTCCAAGAACGAGTACCTCGCCGGCGACGACTTCACCCTCGCCGACCTCTCCCACCTTCCCAGCTCCCACTACATCGTCAACTCCTCCGACAGGGGCAGGAAGCTCTTCACCGCCAGGAAGCACGTCGCCAGGTGGTACGACAAGATCTCCACACGCGAATCGTGGAAGCAGGTCATCAAGATGCAGAGGGAGCACGCCGGCGCCTTCGAGTGATCAACTCCTTTTGCGGCCGGCGTCGTGGTTCATTCTCTCTCTGCATGCATTGCCACGCGGCGTGTTCCTCGCCGGCCACCGGCTTTGTTCGTCAGGCTTCATACCGTGATATATGTGGTTGTCGAGTTCGTCGTATCGTATTCGTACGTCCTGTGGGCTAAAATAACGTGAAGCCTGCCTGCCTACGGTGTCTCGTGTCTTCCTTTCGCTGCATATATAAGCAGTATCATTTCTGGGTATTGTATCGTGATGTATTCATCAACTCCTTTTTGCAATATTGGTCAATCAATTCAATAAAAATGTCTACGGGCGTTTTTTGCTCGTTCGCATTATATTTTGGCTTCTTATGTTCAAACTGGAAATACCCGAATACCACAATATCTCGCATATTATAAAGTCTATTAATGCTCTGATATTTATTTCACTTTCACACATGCTTTTCTATACTTTGTAAGATATTGGCATTGTGCCGAAAAGAAATTTTCGATACGATGACGGTGGTGGAAAACTGGAAATAATGCTGAGCAGAACATGAACTGAAAAAGGCCTTCTGTAAACCACATCACTCTCGAGTTTTGCACTTTTTTCGTCATGCCGTATCGTGTAACAAACTACTTGTACTTTAATTCAATGCATGATCTTTCGAAAAGAAATCAATTACACAAAGAGATTTATATGTACCAATAAAAAAAAAGAGTTCCTATACTTCAGACGTCTGAAATTTTTTTAAAAAAATCCAGGCAACAATCTTACATATTCAACTAGTAGAATCAAAAGAACATTTCATAAGAGGCAATTCATGATTTTTTTTCCTAAAGATTTTTTTTTTGCGACTGATTTTTTCTGTAGTCAAACAATGACAAAACTACATGTTATACCCGCACAACAACAAAATTAGGCATCCGAGAGATTGATGTGCCTAACTTCCAAATCCGTTCTCAAAAAAAAAAAAAAAAAAAAAAAAAAAAACTTCCAAATCCATGAACATTAAGTAGGAATTCTGAATCATATGGTACAAACAGCTAATGTACGTCAAATCAAAAGTTCATTTTTGAGTTATTCCTGATAGGCTTTGCATTTGATTTCTCTGTATCTAAGTGTCCTCTTCCTCATTATAGTTTTTTCCAATGTTTGACATGAAAAACTTGTAAAAATTGGCTATGTGTGTTTTCCATTTTCAAAAAGAATTGTTAAATTCATTAAAAGTTTAAATACAATAAAATTGTTATATTCTAATTGTAATACATGTATTTTTTCCTAAAAATATCAAAAAAATATAACAACTTTTTATCACATCTTTCTAATACAAATATAGAATATTAATTATATACTGCTAAGTAGAAAAATTATTGCGATGTTACTATGTGTGTGTGTGTGTTCGGGTGGCGGTGGCATGACCCCTGCCAACACCCCCTTCTGGACGAGAGGTAGTGGGATTAAACCTTGACAGAGTTAAATAAATTAGACACTGCACAAGACACACTAATTTTAGCCTCCACTAGTCCAACTCTATTACTGCTCTGCTCTCTCCTAGTACAACCCTTCTCTATCCTTGTCGCTTAAGAGCATCTCCAACAGTTTGGTAAAATTGACTTGTCAAATGTTATATCTTAGCAAGTTGCTAAAATAATATGCGAAATTAAAATGAGGCTCTCTCCATCGGTTCTCTATCTTTAACTTGCCAAATAAAAAAAATAGAAAGGCCCACCACATAAGTCGTTGACAAGTACACCACCTCCTCCCGTCGCGCTGCCTCTTCGACGTGTATGGGTTAATCACGGCAGGATGTAATTTTAGCCGGCATTGAACAAGATCTAGCATTTACTAGCAGCACCGGATTCATTTCGGGCGAACGGTCCGACAGCCTCCGTGTTTCCATCAGGTAATAAACAAATCCCACCTCTTTCCTATTTTGGAACAGGGCCGTTGCTTCTCTTTCCGCGCATATCTCATTTTTTTTTGGCGTGGGCGGACGTAAAGGTGACATTTTCTTTTCAGTTGCGCCTAACTCGCACAAAATGACTTACACAACATAACTTTTACGAAAAAGTTATCATTCTCTTTGTTGTCACGCCTAACTTGCACAAAGTGTCTTATACAGCATAACTTTTACAAAAATGTTAAGCGTACTAAATTATTCAACATTATCATTATGCATTTTTTTGTAACAATAACATTCTCTTTAGGCTTTCATCTGCTCTTTCTCATTTCAGAAACATATTATTCGGGAACAAGGGAAAAGGGTTAAAAAGGGTGGGGGAGCAAAGTAAAAGTAACTTTTACACCCTACTCTACACAACGAATTCCATAAGGTGACCAACTTCAACACCAAGTTACATAACAGGATTCAATAACGAACAATATTCAGGATCTCTATTCCTTCGATTTGAAGATCTGCAATAGATTTAATATTTGAAATCATAAAATACAAACTGCAAAGTTGACAACAAATGAAACACATAACTTAATAGTAAAAAAGAAATATGATTAACTAACATAGTGTGATAAATATGAAACTAGGTAAGTAAGTTAAATCAAATAAGTTAGGTGGCATAAAGTTAGATAAATAACTATGTGCAATAAGTTAAATACATAACTCTACGCCAAAAGTTAATCAAATAAGAAAGGAAGCATACACATAAAAACACAAGTTAGAAAAAATAACTATGTACTATAAGTTGATCAACTAAGTATTGAAATAGAAAAAATAACTTAATTGCATAAATTAGCAATATAACTTAATGCTACACGTTGGTGGTATAACTTAATGCCAAGTTAGTACTATAACTTTGTATAACCTATTACTATGTGAAAATAAGTACAGACAACTCCATATAGTTCTAATGCATGTTCATTTGTAGGTAGAAGAAAACCTAATATTCATGTAGTTAAAACTGAGGCAAGGTAATTTCCTAATTGGTTTATGCCAATGTTCATAAAAAAAGTAGATATATTAAGTAACACAACTTTATGAAAAGAAAGCTCAGCAGTATAATTTAGTGAAGTAAGTTAGCAGCATAACTTAATTTGCACAAATTAGCAATTTAAACTTAATGCTACAAGTTGGCAGTATAATTTAATACCACTTTCAATCAAGTAAGTCATCATCCTGGTAAGACTCAATACCACTTCCAATCAAGCAAGTCGTGGATAAATATTGCCTCACCACTATCAATCAAAAAGAAAAGTTCATCAATTTACCTCTTTCTACTTGCAAAAACACACACTGAAAGTAGAAGGAACAAATATGGTCATAAAACAACACAACTATTTTCAATTCTTTTGGACACTCAGGTCGGAGTTACGCAGGATTAACCTCTTTTGTCCCAAACCATTCAGAAAAACATGATCTCATAGGAGACAACAATATCAGAAAATAATTAGGCACTATGCACTTCTCAACATTTCTGAAAGTAAAGATAAATTTACAAATGTAGAGAAGCAAAATGTTATGTTCTAGTTCGAATGTGAAGCATTCTAATTCAGTACTGCAAATTTGATTGCATAACAAATGGGACGTCGAAGTGGAAGCATACTAGATCCTATTTTCAGCAACCTAAAGTCAACTTATTAATGTAAGCTATGCTGGTAAATTAGCCATCAAACTAAGTTATACAACCTAACAAGTTCATTAGTACTCATACAAAATAAAAAGTTATTTACATCATTTAGCAACCTACTAATACTTGTTTGCTTATCTTGTACAACTTACAAAAGTGTTAGTAACTTAGTAATCTAAGCAATGTTGGTAAGTTAGTAGCCAAACTAAGTTATATAGACTAACTAATCATGTACAACTCATATAATTGTTAGTAAAGCTAGTAGTATTAACTTATGATGCAAAGCTACAGGTCAAACTAAGTTATACAAGATAACTTATATTGGTAAGTTATTAGTCAAACTTATATAGACTAACTAATCATGTACGGCTTAGATAATTGTTAGTAAAGCCAGTAGCCTAACTTATAATGGAAAAGTTAGAGGTGAAACTAAGTTATATAGCCTAACTTATATAGGTAAGTTAGTAGTCAAAATTAGATAGACTAACTAATCCTGTACAGTCTATATAACTATTACTAAATCTAGTAGTCCTAACTTATGAAGCAAAGTTAAAGGTCAAACTAAGTTATTCAATCTAACTTATATCTTTTTTTTGCGACACAATCTAACTTATATCAGTAAATTATTACACAACTAAGCTATACAACACAAGTTCTGACTTGCCTTTCTATGCACTTGTGTATCAATTAAAGTCATTTTACTGTAAAAACACCAAACAAAATGTCATGCATACACTAATATACCTATGTCCTTGTAGGCTTTTACAAACATGAGATTAGATAGACATGAAAAACACATAGACTACAGCCCTTGCAGAATTTGAAGCTGAGGTTTTAACTACAAACAATAGATATTGTTTAATCTAAATGAAGCAAAACCAAGATTGTTTTGATATAAATGAGGTTAGTTATAAATGAAACAACCGTATGCGCAAAATACTAATGTATCCATAGTTGTATTCCTACCAATTGCAACTAACAATAGAACAATTTCACACAAGAGCAGGTTTAATACTAGCAGAATGTTAGTATTCACCATTCAATAGCTAGAACTGAAACCATTCAGAAGCTAGATGCACAACAGGTTCCATACTAGCATAATTCAGATCAACTAGAAAACAACGCGGCGTTGCCGCGTGCTACCAGAGTGTCTGCCATTTGAAGCCAGTTATGTTTCGGCGAATGTATTGCATTATTGTTGTTGCAATCTCGTTGGTTGTTTCTGCTTTATTAGCCATCGAGATATGATTTGCAGATTGTGATAGAACCATCAGTTTATCACGGAAGAATATTAGTAGAGGGTAGTAGTCGATTGCACTTTGATTGGCTCATGATTACGTTAATTGAACATGCTGCCCTGTAATAGGTTCACAGAAAACACTTTCACGTGCAAACTCTATGGTTGCCTGAGAAAAATGTTTGTACTGCAAAACATGGAGGAGGATTAGGTGTCAAAAATTTAGAACTACAAAACACCAGCCTCCTCCTAAAATTTATACATAAATTCTGCACTCAACCTGATTGTAATTGGGCTAACTGGATAAGAAATTCAGTTTATTCCAGCCAAAAAAGAATAAAAGATACAATCAGGCCTCTACAGGGCAATGACAATAGTAAGAGTGGGAAAAGGGAACAGCACTGCCTTTCGGTTGGATAGTTGGCTTAATAAAAAGCGCTTAGCTTGCCAATACCGTCACTTGTTTTCACACCTTCCAAACCAAAATGTCACCGTCCAAGACTGCAAATCAGATTACTGCTTTTTCATATGCCCAGTATGCAACTCAAGTATGGATAACCTTAGGATTCACACTGAATCAGCACACAAACATGGCTCAGGCTTTAATGACAACAGAACAAAACCACTTGATTCAAGTTGGTATTGAAGTTCCTACTATTATAATTGCAATTTCCTGGAATATTTGGTTGGCAAGAAACAGAAAAGTGTTTGATAATGTTACAATGCCTTGCTCAGCAATCGAAGAAGGAACCAAGGAGTTTGGCTATCAATGCATGGACACAAATTTGGGAACAACCGGTTGCCAGAGAAAGAGGACCATCAATTCGAGAACTGTAGGGATTCTCAGGATGATGTTGTTCAGCTACGTTCTCTTTTTAGTTCTGCATTTTCTCCTTTCTTCTTTGTAGCTTTTTATTCTGTTTTTTGTACCTACTTTCTCTTGTATTTTCTTTTGTTGCTTCTTTGAGCCTCATTCTTCTCTTGTATTTTTTCTTATTGTTTCTGTGAGCCTCATGGCTTACCTGCATTGGCATTTGTACAGTTTGCAATTTAACTAAAATTAGGTAGAGGCTTCCCCTCCAGACTTCCTCAAAAAAATAGATTAATAGCCGATGAAACTACCTCGAGTAAAAGACTATATGTATGCATACAATTATGAGGCATATACCACAAATGTGGCCTGAGAAAATTTAATGGAAGCTAATAAGAAGACAAATTTGAATATGCATTTTGAAAATTTGAGCAATTATGATTTAAAGGTTGTTAGATTCCTCATTGATACTTAAGCTTCTAACTTTGTGAACAAGTGTCAGTGGATACATTTTTAAGAAAGGGGTAATACTCCTATATCTAAGCATGTGTTACATTTTATTATTCAACTATTAGTATATACAGGTTTGTCACGATGGAGACATTTCTGAAGAGGTATATTGTCAATATATCATAGTTCCGAAGACAGCTTTTATAGAACCAGGAAACATAGAACCTAAGAAGGTAGTGGTAAAATAAGATGTGCAAAGTACAGAACACCAGCAACCTGTATTTATTCCTAATATACTTTAGTAGTATAGTATTTGCATGATGACTATTCCTGTTATATGCATGGTAGGTTGGTAGTAGGTGCTAAACTATTACAAAAAAGTAAGAATGCTAATAAGTGATAGCTAACAGCATCAACTTGAGACAGACCACAAAGACAAGACATGCCATTTCAATCTTATGAAACAGCCACTGCACAGCTTTGATTGCTACCAGTATTACGATCGTTAAATTATCATATATGTATATGTATAGTTAGGACATGGGACACAACTTTCTCAGTAACATTGTGCACTTATCCATGCATTCCTTTTACTGTCTCAATCGATGCAATCCTACATGATATACAGAATATTCATGTTGAAGTTCATAGATTGTTGATCAAATACAATCACAAAACACCTGAGGCAGTTTCTACTCCTGAAAACAGTAATTATTCATTGGTTCAGTGCACACCTACGTTGGAGGTATTTCCTCGAGCAGCAGCTGGGCATCGTGTCCATATGGAAGCCACTCTGTCCGCTGCAGAACTGGGCAATTGGCTGGGAGGTGGCACAGAGTCCTCTGTCCGTCGTTGCGGGGCCATGGGATCTGCACTCGCCTCGGCAGCTGCGGCAAAGAACGGAGAGGCAGTGGGCTCACACGTTAGTTGCCAACGCTGTCGCCGGTGCGTCGCGCCGTCTACAGAGGGGCGAGGGACGAACAGCGAGGAGGAGAAAGATGCGCGCCGCAGCAGGAGGCGGAGCTCGGCGGAGAGAAGGGTGTTGATTCCGGCCAGGGAAAGAGTGGCCGGCGGCATTGGAGTCTGCCCGGGGCCTGGGCGCACCCACACCGCCATTGGCTCCGGCGGATGCGGCTCGTGCCCGACCGCCTTCGGCTTCGCCCGCGCGGTTCGGCGGCGGCGATAGCCCGGGACTTCCCGGAGTCTTCACGAAGTTATTGGAAGCAGACAGTGCGAGCCACGCTGAAACGCTCGATGACCGTTCGTTTGAGATCTAAGGGTTGAGGGAGAAGCAGGCGACGTGGCCCAATGCTTGGCCTTCTTTTGGTGCGTAAATCGTTTTTAGAAGATTCTAGTGAAATAAAAAGATCTGGTGGCTAGAAAAAAAGTGATACCTATCAATTTTATTGAACTAAAAACGTTCGATCAATTAACACCTACTGCAAACATTCAGTTATCATAAACTAAAAAACCTAGTTATCAGAAACTTACCAGGTTCCATATATTGGCATGTTGAATTAAAAAAAATATTAACACAACTACCACTATTTTCCTGCTCTCCAGAAAATCACGAAGTCAACATATCATACAGGTAATTGAAAAAAATAGAATTCTAGAACAACAAGTCTACAAAACTTTGATTCCTGTCAGCTTCCCTGATGTCCAGATAAGAGATTTGTAAGCACTAAGCAGGGCAATAGCGAGTACAGGTAATTTAGTGTGAATGAAATTCTGCTAAATATGAGGATATGACAACAGGGCCAAACACTAAAATAAAGTGACATACATGAAATCATTCGATCTTCTCATCGGTGCTACTCATAGATGCCATTGACCAGTACATCTATATACATTACTATGACAGAGGAACACAACACTACAACACAGGAAGAAAGAGATAGGCACAAGGCGGCACACTACGATGAGGTCTTCCCGGCTAGATTCCGGAGGGGTGCGAGATGACGGTGGAGATGGTCACCGCAGCCAGATAACGCGCAGCGCCAGCACGGGAGCCGCCGCCTGTGGTGGGGCCGAGGTCAATGAACACGTTACGACCGCGCAACAAAGAGAAAACCTAGAAAACTAATTGCCTCGAACTCAAATCGATCATGCAAAATCAAGTGAAATGAGAGGGAAACAGATCTGAGTAATACCTTGGACGAATCCCGGAGAACACCCACCGCCGACCCTTCGAATCGAATCTCAGTGACGTCGTCGCGAAGAGGTGGCCGTGAAGGGCAAGGGAGGAAAGCTGGAACAAGACGGGGAGAGGGGAAAGGTCGGGCAGAAGATGCCGGCAGCGGCGCGGGAGCCGCGCTCGGGACCAAAGACGGTGAGCCCACGGTGGCCGCCTAGGGCAGCAATGCGATGAGGAAGAAGCCGGACTGCTCAAACTCGTCAAAGGGCGGAGGAGGAAGGGGAATATTTCGGAATGAAATTTCGGTTCGAGTCCGCATCACCGTCGAATTTCACGTGCGCTGTTGGACAGAAAAGGAAACCACAACGAGACCAAAAAGGAAAGCGAGCGAGCGGTCGGAGCGTTCGCTCCGAAGCCAACGAGTGAACGACCGCAGAATGGGAATTGTGCAGCTAAGAGCATCTCCAAGGGACTTGGCATTTGGGTTGGCATTTGAGTAAAATGCAAAAAAGAGTAAAAACAGCCCTCCAATGGTTTTGCAAACCAAGTTGGCATTTTGACAAAGTTGGCATTTGAGGGAGGAGACTTGGCAAAAATACCAAGCCATCCACAACTTAGCAAAAGGAAAATCTCGCATGCTATTGGAGGGCTGAGCGAGCGAGGAGGAGGTCGCGGGAATTTTTTTCGGCTGACGGGTCCACTTTCCCAAATGCCAAGTTTCATTTGCCAAATCCCTTGGAGTACACCTATTTTTAGACTTTGCATTTCTATTTGGGACTTTGCAAACAACCGCAAATGCCAACTCCAAATGCCAAGTCGCTTGGAGATGCTCTAGTACACAAGAAAATAATCACTGGATTGAATCACGAGAGGCATCTGCCGGCCAAGGAACAGACAACCATCGAGCTGCAGCAGGTACTACAGTACCAGTACATGACAAGGAGCTGAAGAAGATGTCCGGCACGGCTCTGCGAGGCGGCATCAGCAGCACAGGAACCTGTCCCTGTCTCCGAACTTGCTGTATATATGCGCGCTAGGCCCGGTTGGATGGCAAATTTGGATAAATGGCAAACTGGAATGCCAAACGGTTGGAGAATCTTTTTTGTTGTTTTGCTAAAATTTTATAAATGAGGAGTTGATATAGCAAACTGTTAGAGATGCTAGTCACCCTCTAAAGTTTAGTTACTTTTAATCATCCTCTTCGGACTAAAGGGAACTAAACTATTTCAATCACTTTTAGTCATGCTGTTTGACATTTTAGTCACTAAAAGTGACTAGACTTCAGTGAGCATAGATTAGACATATATCGCGTGGTTGGATCTAGCTTTGTTGTTGGCGCTCTCTCCGTCGTCGTTGCCCGCGCTTCTCTCTCTCTCTCTCTCTCTCTCTCTCTCTCTCTCTTATGTTCTGCCGTCGGCCCTCGACATCGCCGTCCGTTCGTCCATCGTCGGACCCTGACACACTGCCACCCCTGTGAGTCCGTTGCTGCCCCCCTAGGCTGCTCCCTCTATCGTTGCTTCCCCAAGCGGGCTTCCTTCTCTGCTGCCGCCACCAGGTCGGCCGGTTGCGGCCCACATGCCACACCGCTGCCGCCATTTCTTTCTGGACAACCGTTAGTGTGCGCAGCTGACTAGGAAACGAAAGGGATCATTTGTATTTTTTTCTAAAATTTGTGCATAATTTGTGACCAATTTATGATATTTGTGAACAATTTGACATTATATCTCTAATGTCTAGAATCCATCGTAATTGTTTTGTATTTTTTTGAATATTTAGTATATATTTGTGTTATTCTCAAATTACATTCCAATAAATTATACGGGAGAAATCATTGTAAATATTGTAATAAGATGGTGTGAATACAACTATAAGACAATGTAAGTGCATGTGCACAAATTTGATTGATGGGAGACGCTGAAACAATCTGTTGTTGGCTAGATCGTTTAGATTAGTTTTTTTCCTTAATATCAATGTGAGAAAGTTTCATAACAAAAATTATGTATCTTTTGCCTGTTCTGTTACTGTCATCAACTATCAATACATTTTTTTTTAGATATGTTCTTCATTGCGGGGGAGGATAAGACTAAAAGGGTTGATGGCCACCCCTAGGTTGTTGATTTTTCTTCATAAAACATACAAGAATCTATTGGTAATTTGGTTCCTACAGTATTAGTGGCGCCCCTAATTCATTGATCGATGCTCTTAATGTTGTTCGAGCTACCCCCATTATTCCGAGTGAATTGCTGCACCACTGGCAAAATGTGGCTGCAGTGCAGAGTGCCTTTATCTTTCTTTAGGTGTTACTGACTATGTTTTAAAAAACAAACAAAATGCAAAGAGGATAAAAGATGGTTTATGCATAGGCCTGGATATCGAGCCAGCTCGGCTCGTTATAGCTCAGCTCGTTATATATAGCTCGGCTCGTTAACGTTCTGTCTCGGCTCGGCTTGTTAACCAGCTCGAGCCAGCTCGTTTGGCTCGCGAGCCAAACTATAAAAACACAATTTTTTAAAGTACTTGTAAATTTAACAATGAAGAATATATACTTGTAGACACAGTTCCATCGATTGATCCATAGTTCTTCTTCTTCAGTTTTTGTCCAAATAGCTCACCACGATCATGACCATGAGTACATGATAGTCATACGCGTACATTTTACACATCATCCATACATAATTTAAGAACGAAGCAAAATAAATGGATGGGGCGAGGCCTCCGAGGGGACATGAGAAGTATGACTTATGAATTTGAGTTTGTTGGCTTATGAATTGACTGGCTCGTACGAGCTAACGAGCAGCTCGCGAGCCAGCTCGTGCTGGCTCATTATAAAATGAGCTGGCTTGTTATAAAACAAGCTGGCTCATTATAAAACGAGTCGAGCTCGAGCCGAGCCATTAACGAGCGAGTCGAGCGAGCTAGCGAGTTTTGAGTTTTTCGTCCAGCCTTATTTATGTACGAGAGGCTAGTTAATCTCCTTTTACTTTCATTGTACATACTTATGAGATCTGTTTGCAGCTCATGTCATGATTCATGTGCTCTAGCACTTAACACGTACGTACCACTTAACACGTACTTACTATCCCAAATGGTAACGTTACTGAAAGTGAAGCTTTTGCGGTCTGTGCTTGATTCGCAGAACAGAAATGACGCTCCTGCTTTGCCCTAATAAATAAACAACAACTTATGATTTATGAACAAAATCAAACACGCAAACACCAGCCTAGTTCCTGCACTCTTCTTTTGGTCCCCTTTTCCTGACTTATTATAAATAGTTAAATCTTCATATCCCAATCGCTAAGTTGTTGTCCACGTGAAGGTCATGAAGTGTGCTAGCTCACCAACGTTACAATGGCACAATATCCCAATCGCTCAAACACTATGAGCCAACCCTCACAAAATAGACAATAAGGTCTATCCTAGCCTTGAATGTGATCTTTATGCACTTGAGAGGTGGATCAAGTATAGACTAACGTACACTAGCTTCTAATATCCTTGAGGTACTCGGGAATCCATATACCTGCCGGTGGTTTTAAAAAGATATATAGGGTACATGGCCTTATCCTCTTATTATCGTGGATAGACATATTTCATGATCTTGTAGTAAGTGAGCCTAGTCAATTTCTTAGGATGGGAGGTGTGGTAATGTATCCAAGCCACCTCTGTTCAAGTTCTCTTTAATTCAAATTTGGGTATCTATTTTGTTAATAAAAGATACCTAGTTTCTTTAGGTTGGCTTTTTTCTTCAATATAAATGTGAGAATTTAACAAGAAGAATTTATTTATCTTTTGCCTCTTATGTTACTGTCGTCAACCACCAATAACTCTTTTTATTTTTTTTTTTAAGTAAACCGAGGGGAGAGCTTCCCCACCTTAGATGAACACGCGGCAGCCGTCAAGGCTGTTTACAAGATGCTTAGGGAGGCAATTACAAGATCATCACATACACGCAATAGGACTACTCTGCTTCTAAAGGTTTCGCCGCGGAAGGTGTCTCTAATAACTTTTTTTTTTGTTTGTAAATATGTATTTTCTATCAGGTCCTTCAGTGCAAATGAGCCTGTAAAATTTTATTACCAACATTGTTCTGAGTGAATTGTTGAACCACTAGCAAAACGTGACCGCAGTGCAGAGTGTCTTGATTATTTTTTCAAGTGTTACTATTTACTATATTTTTAAGTGTTACTTGGCGCTCTATTGTATAATCTATAAAAAACCAGAAAAAAGTGCAAAGAGAATAAAGGATGGTCTATGTACGTGGCTGGTTAATCTCCTTTTGCTTTCATTTTACATTTCTGAGATCTGTATGCAAATCATGTCATGATTTTTGTTCCGATGTGACATGAACACATTTTCATGCATGTGCTCTAGTACTTAGCATATTTGAGCATGTTGTAAAGCTAGCAAATACCCAAACTAGCTACCAGCCCAGTACCTGTTCTCTGCACTCTTCTTTTTTTTCACCTTTTCCTGACATAAATAGTTAAATCTTCAGATCTTGATCATTTCTCACTCTTTTGAAAGCATCCATTTGTTCTGTTCTTTGCTGAACACCCCCCCTGGTATCCAGTGGTTGCCATAATGGCTTCATGTTTGTGCCACACAAGACAATCTTCCAGCAGAGCTGAGCCTTCTTCTCTCTCTTTAACAGGCATCAGACGCTTTGCTCTTTATCTCCGTCTTTCTCTTTGATTTGATTCGTCTTCTATCTTTAGATTTACCTCCGGCCAAGCAAGGCATTTTGTGCTACCTGCTTTGGCTACTATATATAAGCACGCCCAAGCAAGCCAATGGCAGCACACAGCCACACTCGCATTGCATTTCACCCTTCAGTTCAGTTGTGTGCTCTGACTGAGTGAGATGGCGAGCGTGAAGGTTTTCGGGTCACCGACATCGTCGGAGGTCGCCCGCGTGCTCATGTGTCTGTTCGAGAAGGAGGTGGAGTTCCAGCTGATCCGCGTCGACGCCTACCGCGGCACCAAGCGCATGCCCCAGTACCTCAAGCTGCAGCCGCACGGCGAGGCGCTCACCTTCGAGGACGAGAACCTCACCCTATCTGGTAAGCAACAAACCCACCGCAATGCATTGCTTGGTGCAGCAATGGCGCTGACATGCACCGGCCGCCGGCCGGTGAACCTTGCCCTGCAGATTCGCGGGGGATCCTGCGCCACATCTCCCACAAGTACGCGAAGAAGGGCAACCCGGACCTGATCGGCACGGGTGCTCTGGAGCGCGCGTCCATCGAGCAGTGGCTGCAGACGGAGGCGCAGAGCTTCGACTCGCCCAGCGCCGAGATGGTGTACAGCCTCGCCATCCTGCCGCCCAATCTGCCCAGGCAGCAGAACGACGACAACAACAACAACAACGGCAGGGACGGCGCCGTGGGCAACAACGCCGCCGACGCGTCCTTCGGCAAGCGCGGTGTGGCCGGCGGGTCACAGCAGCAGCCGGCGACGAACCAGCAGAACGTGCAGGTGTTGAGCCCGCAGAAGCAGGAGGAGATGCTGAAGCTGTTCGAGCAGAGGAAGAAGGACCTGGAGAAGCTGCTGGACATCTACGAGCAGCGGCTGGAGGAGGCCAGGTTCCTGGCCGGCGACAACTTCACCATTGCCGACCTGTCCCACCTGCCCAACGCCGACCGCCTCGTCTCCGACCCGCGCTCCCGCCGCTTGTTCGAGAAACGCAAGAACGTCAGCAGGTGGTGGCACGACGTCTCCAGCCGCGACACCTGGCAGTACGTCAAGACTCTGCAGCGCCCGCCGTCCACGCCCACCGACGCCACCGCCAAGAACGCCCAGGGCCAGCAACATCAGCAGCACCTGCCGGGATTCACTGGCGGCCACCAGACGGTCTAGAACGAGCGGTACTTCTAGCCGTCGCCGTCCCTTCCCGCCGATGAATGAACAACCTGCATCGGCGCCGCCGTCCATCGATATGGTTCCTGCTGTTCGTGTCGCTTTCATAAGTCCTACGTGTCTGCTGTTTAACTGTTTTTTCAAGTTCCGTTCCCGGGTGCAGAGGCCTACGAGTCCATTCCGCCGTTTTGCTGATTCTTCACCGTAACATGTGTTTTTGTTCGTCGTGTAATAAGATGTAAGCCCCACCCCCTTTTGAATGAAATTCAACTTTCAGTGTCGTGTGAAATGTACTCATGTGTATGAATTTTGATCTTGCTGTTTTACATGATCCAAAGTCTCAAACCAACATTTACACTTTTTTTTTTGACAAATCAACATTTACATTTGCACAGTCAAAGTCTCTAAGACATATTGCCACAGCCAAAAAAGAACAGAAAAAAAAAATGAAGGCCAATTACAGTACAGGGACACTACAGACTTGAGACCCAGGCGGTAAAGTTCATCAATCAAAAGAACAAATGTCTCACACAAACAGCACATTCCAAACAGCCTGTACCTTATTCGTGCACTTCTTGATCATCTCGGACTCTTGTTACCGATCGACCATGCAGACTTCAGTCAGCTCTGCAAGAGCTGCTCCTCGTGGGGTTCGGGTTTGGCCACGGCCAGCATCCGCCGGGCGCGCACGCGCGCCTGCAGCCGTGCCATGGCCTGCATGCAGTGGATGGCCACCTCCGCCTGCCGCCGCACGAACGCGCCCCGCGCCACCGCCTGAATCCTCACCAGGCTCTTGAGCGCCCTGAACGCCCGCCGCGCCTGCATGCAAACACAAGCTGTTCTCAGTACACGCCGTCGCCGGAGCAAAGCGAAGGCCGTGATGTAACAGTAACTAGGCGCGATGCGCACCAGGTGGCCTCGGAAGTAAGCCTGGATGGTGACCGCGGCCACGTCCTCCCGGTTGAAGCCCTCCCTGCAGAGCAGCGCGTACTCCTCGTTGGAGCACGTCTCCTCGTCGGCAGCCGCCACCGCGGCCATCTCCGCCTCCGCGAGGCTCTTGTTGTTGATGTTGCCAGCGTGGGCGGCGCCCCCAAAGCGCGGCGTCGTCTGCGGCCCCGCCTTGCGAGCGGAGCGGAACCAGCGGCGCCGCCTGCTCAGGCCCTGCTGCGCGGGGACGCGGACGCAGCACGCGCGTGGCTCCTGCGTGGAGGCAGGGGTTCGCGGCGTCCTCGCGACGCCGGCGGCGGGCCCCGGTCCTCCTGCCGACGCGAGGGGGAAGCAGCAGACCTGCCCGCGGCGCGGCGTGCGTTGTGAGCGCACGCCGCAGAGGCGCCTCGCGGTGGGCGTACACGGCGTCCTCGGGGTGCGCGGCGTGCGCGCGGCGCCGCTGCTGTGGCCGCGGACGTCCCCACCGCCGCAGCAGGTGAGAAGCGGCAACCTCACGCTCAGGTCGGAGTCGGGAGCGCCGGATGACGGCTTGTGGTGAGGGCCGATGCAGCATATGCACGCGGCGCTGCTGCGGCGTTCGGAGGGCTCGCCGCGGACCGGCGACACGAGGCAGAAGAAGCCCCTCGCTCTCGCCATTGCAGACCAGGTGTCGATGTATCGTTGCGCGTCGACGGCGACTACAGCGAGCGAGGTGGTGGCATAAATGGGAGTGGAAACGGAGCGATGTGCTCGCCTGTAAGTTTGCGATTGTGATGTCGGTAGGCTGTTTTTATAAAATTTTGTCGCGAGTTTGCGCGTCTGATTGGATGATGACATTGAATTTGAGTGTATAGTTTATGTCATTATGTGTGTTCTTGTTGAAGCAACGATGAGAACGTGGCCGGATGTTCTTTCTCTTTCTTTTCTTTTCGTTTGTTTTTCTTTTCCTTTGTAATGCACCCTGAGGGGCCGGCCTTTGGCCCCTCCAGTTTCTTCAAAAAAAGAACGTGGCCGGATGGAACTGGGAAGGAATAGTCGAATGGACGCGCGGTCTCAAAAAAAAAAAAAAAGAAAAAAAAGTCGTGTTCATGGGCTTTGATTCGAGGCCCCCATTGGGCTTGCCGGCAAGGCATCAGACACCAGCTTTATTTGGGCTTTGCCATTCTAGCCTCATCATAAAAGAAAGGAAACGCTCCGGCATCGTCTGTATAGACTGAAAAAAAAAAAAAAACAATGCGTACTCCCTCCGCCGTACGGTACGAAGATTACAGTAATAATCAAGAAAAATAGAATGGTGATGTTATGATCATCTTACAACTGAGAATAAAAACTCTTCACAGGGAAAAAAATAAAAAATATGTACCATTGGATATTATAATGATGTAATGGCCGAGAATAAATAAAGTATATAAAAAAATGCAAAAATGGACTGTTGGGTTTGACGATGATCTAACGGCTCAGCTACACCTACTGTACAAGACTTAGAAATTATGAGATTAATTAGAGAAAAAATAATATGTACCATTGAACTTTAGAGGATCTAACGACCAAATAGAGTATCCTTATCGAATACAAGATGTAAAAAACCATGAGTTTTTTTTCAAAAAAAAAGAATATGCACCATCATATTTTATGATAATATAACGGCTTACAACAAATAGATTATCTATGCCAGAGACAAGGTCTATAAACTATGGGATTGATAAGAGCATCGATTCAATAAACAAAATCAGTTCTGAACATCTGCCCACTTCCATTCCCACATCGCTACACGTTATGCAACACCATGTAAATTTTTTGATGATGTGGAGGAATAGCTAGGTGAGAGAAAGAGATTGTAAAGGTGCATTGAGAGGAAACAACTATAATCAAACAAATAACTAAAACTATTTAAAAATATCTATGTACAAATAAAGTCAAAATAATATAATAAGCAAACTAGTTATCCGCGCTATTTGGGTGGGATAACTTCCTTCCAGTTAAAACAACAAGAGAAGAAAATACTGCGGTGCAAACAGGGTGGTGCTCCAGCTGTGGTCATGCCTCAGTTTGCCATCTCCACTCCATCATAGAAAGGGCCGGACCACAGATTGAGCTCTTGTGGAGGAAGCCTCAGCAGTCAGCACCACATTGCTGCTTAATTATTTGTTTATGAAGTAAACCAAACTTATATTTGCAAGAGACATGACGTATCCATCAACAGTAGGAGGTGGTAAAATTTTAGCCTGCAATATTGAAAGATAAATAAAAAGAGTAAAGACGCGACTTATACAATTTTTACAATCTAAAATACAAAACTGTGGATGAAATGACCACAACTAAATACCTCAGTTGTCAACTAGATATGCATCCCTGATTCCATGCAGCCTTGCAGCCGCTTCATGCATGCTCATGCGCTCGTTTGGGGATGGATTAGTGCAGCAAAGTCCAATATTCAGCACTGAAAGTAAACATTCCACATGCTGCTCTTCTAGTAGTTCATGATCAACGACATGTGCTATCCTTCCAGGGATGTTCATGTCAACAAATCTTACAATGTTGAGTTCCTCAGTGAACATATCATCAGTTGGCCTCCTTCTCAAAAATATTTCTAGCAAAATAATCCCAAAGCTGTACACATCCGCAGCACTTGAAACTCCACCACCAGTTGCATACTCTGTCGATATCAAACATAAATTATTTACTCCAGATATAAATTGTACATGAAACAACAACGCAATGTGAAAAGTGGCATTACCCGGAGCAACATATCCAACCGTTCCCTTAATAGCAATTGAAGAATCTGAGATGGAGTCACCAACAGATGGTGCAGAGGAATCGACTTTGAACCTTGCTAGACCAAAGTCTCCAACATGAGCTGTCATGGTTTCATCTAAGAGAATGTTACTGGGCTTCAGATCACAATGAATAATGTTTCTTTGGTTGTCATGGTGGAGGTATTCCAATGCATCCGCGATATCAACCACAATGCTCAACCTTTGACTCAGTGTAATGCCGCTCCGAATTACAGTGCTCCCATTGCCTTCAGTCGAGTACAGTAGTGTATGTAAGTCACCTCTTGGCATGAACTCATAAACTAAGGCTTTGAAATCATTTCCATCAGAATCAATACTTGAGCATGCAGTTAGGATAGGAACTATATTTCGATGGCGCAAGTTTCTTAGCACGTTGCATTCTGTATCGAAGCTCTTTTGCGCTCCCCTTGCTTCTAG
This sequence comes from Themeda triandra, assembly GCA_018135685.1. Taxonomy (NCBI): domain Eukaryota; kingdom Viridiplantae; phylum Streptophyta; class Magnoliopsida; order Poales; family Poaceae; genus Themeda; species Themeda triandra. The sequence goes on along the minus strand of JAENPR010000031.1, from coordinate 331,124 downwards.
GTTAAAAACTTTGATAGCAACCACAGTTCTATCGTGGAAGAGTTCTCCTTGATATACAGAAGAATATCCTCCTTTGCCAATTAAATTTGATGCTGAGAAACCTTTTGTTGCTCTTGCAAGATCACTATAAGAAACTTTGGGAACTTTGCTGTGAAATGTAGGTGCAGATATAGATTCTTGCCTTTTTACTTTTCCCCTCCAGAGAAACAATACAAGTATGACAATAACAAGTGCAACAATGCAGGCTAATGGGATCACCGCTTTCTGTACAATAGATAACTTGTGATTATGACTATAAGGATTCCAAGGCATGACAGGACATGGCAGCAGGTGTAACTCCAGTAACCCTCCACAGAGTCCTGGATTTCCTTCAATCCGTATGGCAGTAACATTGCTGAAGATTCCTTTATTTGGAACCTCACCCTTGAGGTGGTTGAAAGAAAAATCTAATTGCTCAATAAGTTCCAGGTTGCCAAGAGATACTGGTATTGATCCACTCAAGTTATTCTGTGACAGGTTGAGTACTTGTAGGCTACTTATGTTGCCCAATGAACCAGGGATGCTTCCACTGAGAGTATTCTGATCCAACATGACATATTCCAAACTTTCACAGTTACCCAGACTATTTGGGATATTACCAGATAAATTATTCGATGAAAGCGCTAGTTGAACAAGTTGTTTGGCATTCCCTAATTCTTCAGAAAGTTGTCCATATAGATTGTTTGAAGATAAATCTATTTGGGTGATTGTTGGAATTCCAAAGATCTCCATTGGTATCGTACCATGAAGAAGATTGTTAGAAACATCCAGTGTACCAAGCATTGAAAGGTTTCCCAAACCTGAGGGTACTTGTTCAAATTGATTATACTGTAGAAAGATCTCTACCATCTGTGACAAATTTGAGAGGGATGATGGAACAGGCCCTGTAAACATGTTGCTTGCTAAGGTAATTACTTGCAGATTTTTCAGCTTTCCGAGCCATTCTGGAACCGTTCCTGTAAATTGATTGCCCCCTAAACCTAAAAGGATCAGATTAGGAAGGTTTGCTATGCCGGATGGGATTCCCCCTGATATTTGATTTAGTTGCAGATATAGACGCTGAAGCCGAAATGTAAGATTAAATGAACTTGGTAACTGACCTTCTAGCTGATTTTCTGCGACTGACAGACCAATAAGCTCTGTACAGTTAGCTAAGCTGTTCATAAACTCCCATTCTTGTTTGGTACGTGCTTGGAGTTTATTCATCTCAAGATTTAGCCTCGTTAGTTTGGTAAGTTGGCCAATGGACCTAGGCACAACTCCGGAGAAATTATTTCCTGACATATCAATTTCCTTTATATTAGAAGCATTTACCAATGAAGAAGGGATATGTCCATCAAACAAGTTGGAAGCCATTAAAAGTTCTTCGAGATTGGGAAGGGAGCTAAAGAGATTGGATGGCACCTCACCACTTAAATGATTCAAAGGAAGGCCAAGGGAACTAAGAGATGAAAGATTCAAGATAGCTTGTGGAAACCTACCTACCAACAAATTGCCATTCAAATATAAAATCTCCAGTTTATGCAACATTGAAAACTCACGTGGGATGTTGCCCCAGATATTGTTATGTGCACAACTAAACCGCATAAGATTTGTGACATTGGCAAGAGAAGCAGGGATGGTTCCAGTAAGATTATTATCTGAAAGTTGCAGCTCTTGAAGTTGAGAAGGAAAAGCTGGAAACCGCCCAACTAGATTGTTGCCATTCAGCCATAGAACCCTGAGGGCAGAACACTTTGAAAAATCAGGTATATTTCCTTGCAGCGTATTGTTACTCAAGAAGAGGTCTTGCAGGTGATGCAAGTGGGCAATGGATGAAGGGATTTGACCTGTGAATCTATTTGTCGACAGGGATAGATATTTGAGGTGTGTTAGATTTCCTAGTGCAGGAGAGATTTGCCCAACTAAACCTTGACTTTCGAGGTTAATAGCAGTAACACGACGTGGATTCTTTGCCCAGCACGAGATACCCTCCCAATCGCAGAAATGCGTGCTCTCATTCCATGAAGCCAACGTTTGCTGTGGATCAAGAATGACTGCCTTCTTGAATTCATTTAGTGAATCTAGATCTGATTCATTTCCATAACTGAAGCTGCCGTTGGTAGTATGTGCACTCCAAGTTATAAGTACCAACAGAAACTGTGCAATGCTAGTGACCTTCATGGCTGGTTGAACTTCGATCTAGAATATGTGAATTCCAACCCGTGTTATGTGAATTGACAATAACTTCGCTTCTACTTCCGGCCTTATATCTTCCTCAGGCCCCTTCTTCTGTTCCTTTAAGCAGCCAAGTGAAAAATTCCAGCAACTGCAGCTTCACAATGAATTATAGTATTTATTAATTTGATTATCATTCAGATATGCAATTTTTCTGTTGAGTCAGGCAATCATGTGACAGCCAATAAGTTATGCTTTATTATACAGCGTCTATTCATGCATCTGCTGCTAGAAGTACTGAAACTTAAAAAAACACAAACATATAATCAGGCCCGGTCCTGCCAACTTAAAGCGAAACTAAAAAATGGGCTAAATACAACTCTAAATTTTTTCTGAGGTCAATGACGGGAAGGATCAAGGATCCTCACTGATGTATTTCCATCCACTGATGCCGGCAAAAGCCGGGTGTGGACTGTGGAGAGGAGACAGGCCATAGGCAAAGTTTACAAATGGTAGGATAGGATGAAGGGGAGAGTTTACATGTGAGGGATGTTACTATGTTAGTATGTTACACCATACATCAAACATACATGAGTACCGACGATGTTTCTAATTAGCAGTAATAATCTATGAAAATTATGTCATATTAGATTGAATTCAACATCATAATACAAATGGGTGCTAGTAAATTACCAGGTTGAGAACTAGAGAAAATGATTATTCAGTATTCACTACCCTAGCCGGTTTTCAGAAGTCCCAAATGGAACTCTTGTATTCTAGTAAAGATTAAAGACTGGAGATAATGGAAAAATAAATTATTTAACATACAACAATCAATCAATCAAGGGCTTAGGGGCAATTGGGTACCTCCCAGAGGGATGGAACGGAGAGACAGTCACAAAGTGGGCCTGGGCGCCGGCGGCGGCCAGCCGCCCGCTGGACGCTGGTTGTTGCCGCGACGAACGGGCGCACAGCCGATCGGCGACGGCACGATGCGCAGCAGCGCAGGCACGGAGGTCCGGCGTCGTCAGCGGGGAAGGAGCCGCGCCATGGAAGGCGAAACAATGCGGATGCGGAAGTGAGGAAGCCATCGACGCAACAGGCAAGGAAGTTTTGGGCACTTGATTATTACTACTTTCTATTGGGCAGAATACTACGCCTTTCACTAACCATCTGGGAGTGGGAAATGACGGAAGTTAGCCGCCGCCACCGCCCCCACAAAAGCAGAAAGCACCCCACCTCCCCGCACACGATGGATCAGCCGCCCCCGCCCTTTTTTCGCGTCGCGCGTTTCGATGCCCCGTCCGCGCTGCGTCGTGCACCCCCTCCCCACGAAAAAAAAGTACAAAAAAAAAACTACTGCAATATAAAAAAAAACATATATGAAATACAGGCATATACGCCTGCTCGCGAAAAAAGAAAAAGAACATATATAATACAAATATTAAGAAAACATATGTTTCACATCTCAAATCAAATCACCCGTTGTAACAACATAAAATCGCCAGCTATAACAACTTAAAATTGATTATTGCAACAGCAGAAACACACCAGAACCTCCCATAAAAAACATACCAAAACCTCGTATACATACTAGAACCTCGCATGAAACACACTAGAACCTCTCATGAAAACACAACAGAACATCGTATGAACTGTGTAGATGGCCCAAGTCATAACTAACAATTGACTGGAGGTATGGCCACAACTTTCGAAACAAACATACTTTTTCACCTGCAAGCATATACGACGTCCGTATTTTATTAAGAGAACATGAGTAGTTAATAGACCTACAATATTAGCAATATGAGAGGAATTCTGAAGGAACCCAAAGTTCTTTTAGATAGCGTTTGAAACGGATAAAGCACAAACAGTAAACACAGAGGAGCAACCGAGCAAGCGTGATGTGAGAGAGGAAAGCTTGCCTATCTATGCGCCGTCACTGGCCATTGATGACGCCTGAAGCCACACCATGGATGAAACTCTCGGGCAAGTTCAGATGCATTTGATTGGGGTAAAGGGAGGCCGAGACTCTGGTGGGCTTGGGCTAGAATAGTCTGCGCAAGACGGGGCCCGCACATGGTTTACAACAGGGAGGACTGGTGGAGGCGGACGAGTAAGAAGAGACTCGGGGAGACACACAGTCATGACTCAATGACTCATGAGAAAGACTGCTCGTGGTACTAGTAGGCAGAGGCTGTGTTTTTTTTACCGATCGGTTCATACCGACCGGACGAGGCGGACTCGGTTTACCGGCCGGTAAGTCCGGTAACCGGCCGGAAACCGGCCAAATTCAAATTTGAATTTGGGAGCTCCGTGGCTCGGTTTTCGGTCGGTTTACCGGCCGGTTTGTGGCGGTTACCGGCCGGTTTTTTCGGTAACCGCTGCAAACCGTTTTTTTTCTTGAATAAACACTTTTTTTGGGTAGTTTTTTTGGCACCTATTAATGTTCACATACAACACAATGCGGTACTAAATAGCATAAGGCACTAAAGCAACAATATTTAGTCGAATACAAATACATAGTCGGTTACAACTACAAACCGATACGTAGTCTCATACAAATAAATCGTCGCATACAAATACAACCACATCGTCGCATACAAATACAACCACATAGTCTCATTCACTCTGGAGGATGTATGGGAAGACCCCATATCGGCACCACGCTTCATATTCGGCGGTGGACATAAGAGAGATACCTTGCACTCTAAGCAGTTCAGCCTTGTATTGTTGCCAAGTTTGGCCCATCCATGCTGCTGTTGTCTCCCAACCCTGAACTAATCTTCTATAAAACTCAGGGTCTTCCCATTCAAACACCCATTTATTATCAGGCTGCACGCTCGCGTCAGTAATGGGATAGCTATAAGTAGGCTGTGAGGTATCACTGTAGGAGGAAGAAGAGTACTGTGGGGTGTCGTAGTCCGTCGGTGCATATGATCTCCTCTGCGATGACGGTTGCCCATGGTCATGGTCTTGAGTAGCATGTGTGAAGTCGGTCTCTCCTGCAATCAACCATAATTAGTAGGCATTGACAGAAAAAACTGTGCGAATGTAGGTGCAATGGATATCTGTGAAATGAAGACCTGCATAACCAGGATCACTAGCACCACTACCACCACCACCACCACCTTCATAGCCACCACCACCACCTGCATACCCACCACCACCACCACCTTCACTCCCACCACCACCGCCACCGCCACCGTCACCGTCACTGTCATCGTCAGTACTGTCAGAGTCACCACTAGCACGAGCCTGGCTATCCTCAGAATAGTATGGCTGGCTCCGCTGCTCATCCTCAGTCTCTGTGTCGCTGGTCACTGGCTTTCCTTTTCCTTTTTTTCTTTTCTGTTGACCCTTAGGAGGCGACATGTGCATCTTTCTCTTCCCGAGGTGATCGGAACCCACATTGTGTCGGGCCCAATCACCGACGTTATCATGCCCCCGTAGCCCGACGTAGATCGTCCGGGGTCTATTTGGTCACCGCCAACACAAACAAATCGATCACGCAAGTCAAAATACAAGATGTCATATATACCCAACACGAGACTTTTTTATGTATATAACGTACACGACAACATGTGATGGCGGAGGGACGTCGACTTCGTCGAAATCCTCATCAAGAACTCGGAGAACTCGTTGGATCTACCATACTCCATCCATTCCCTAATCGGATTGCTACGGTCATAGACGAGATTTCGCGAACCGGTCATTAAAATCTACTTGATCATGCCTTTGTGGGGTCACATCCGCAAGTCGCGGCCGAAGGTTGTCTTGGACATAAACAAGCTTGTTTAGTTTCTTATGGGACAACCTATTGCGAACCTTCGTATGCGGCAAGGCAAAAGTACTCCGCCTCCGCTCGCATCCACTTGAGGAGATACATTGTGAAACAAGCCGCAAAGCAAGGCGCTGCAAATTAGGAGTATCTCTCCCAAATATCGTCCACCATTGGGCTGCAAGTGGAACAAAGCATGTTAGCTATATATCGAAATATAGGAAACCAACAAGGTGTCGAGAGTACTCTTACATGGGGAGGTCCTGTAATCCTGTGCCATTTTAGTCGCCAGTTCTGTGCCAAACTCACCAATCTTTTGTCGAAAAATCTCGCATTTCCGCAACGCCCTCGCATGGCGGTGTTCACATCCGTCATTTTCGAAAAGCCTCCTTGAGTCCGTAAAACATCGTCGAGTTGGTTCCATAGTGTATGCAACCTTTGGATGTAGAACAGCAATTGCAACATATTGAGTCAAATAAGCAACATGTTGAACATATATAGCGGGAGAAATAAATATAAGTCGTTTATATCATACCTGGACCCACATACGTCCCTATGTACACGTCACGAATCCTTCAGTCCATTATAGCAAGATACTCTTTCCATGTGTGCTCATTTCTTCCAAAGAACGACTGCAACTCAAGTTTGCAGTTCTGGTACTCGTACACCACTTGACACATGTTGGCCTCCTTGTCTTTATCGGCGAAGCGAAGGAACCTGTAAATTGGTGCAACTGTATCGATGATGTATCCCAATCCATCCCACCACTGCACGTTTGTCATCCTTGACTGAGCATACCGACCTTCATCTGTATTTGCCCACTTGCTTGACAATAACTCAGGAGATGCCATCCACTGCATGAACTCTGAACGTTTACGATAAAAGCTCTCTAGAAACATGTAGTTGGTCCCAAATCTAGTGGCACACCACTTGACCAACTCACCGCCGATTGCTTTCCTCATCATTGCATTCAACTTATTATGGTTGTGCAACCAACTTGAAATTTGCTTGCATGATTTTATCATACCTGCATGATCGGCCCTTGCACCAATATCCTTCAACATCAAGTTGATGGTGTGTGCCAGACAAGGTGTCCAAACAATGTGTTCAAACTCATCTTTCAGAGCGTTGCAAGCTTTCTTGAAGTTGGAACCATTGTCGGTGACCACATGGACAATATGCTCGGCGCCAATCTCAAGCACCACCTTGCGAATCTCCTGAAAAACAAGCACAACATATTAGCCTCTTGTACGTATCCGCAGAAAAATGGATAAGAAGACAACAATGTTTAGGAGGTACCGAGTACGATAGTCCGCATCTTGAGTTAATCCAAATTGCATCAATAGATTTGTGAAACCATGTGATCCCATTGCAATATATCGAAAGTTTATGACACTCATTCTAGTGGGGCCAGTCCAAGAATCACACATCAACGTGACGCCAAAGGTGGGCCACTCGGTCTGAAACTTAGCGTACCTAATCTTCAAGTCTTTCTCATTCTGATCGAGGTACTTGCCATCAATCTCCCTTGCAGTGGGTGACATGATGCCTTCACCTGAAACCATAGGCAAATAATGAGAATATGCAAAGATAAAAAATGCCAGAATGTGCAACTATAGGTACTTACCATGCTTCTGTGTCTCTCGGACCGCACCGACAAAGTAGGGATTGTCTGCATTTCTTCCTGGGATTCCTGTGTAATGGAACCACTTTGACCAAGCTTTACCAATTGCTTCCTTTGCATTTTTCCCCTTCTCGTGTCCACTTGCCGCATCAATCCTTGGTTGGTACATTCCTCTACTCTCACCCACCGCCGCATTATAGTCCTCCACCACCACAGGAGTCTCCCTCTGTGATCCTGCTCTTCTACTAAACATCCTCTGAATAGGATTCCCCCCACGCGAACCACCACCACCACCACCACCACCGCCACTACCACTACCCCCTCCATGCTCGTAATGACCTCCTCTCTGTCGAACAGTTTGTTCGTAGTCATATTGTGTTCTCGACATGTTCATTGCTGCCTGCATCTGAGCCTCATATTCCTCATCACCAAGGGGCTGGTTTCCCTGTTGTGCAGCCGCCTCCTGTGCCAGCTTTACTCGAGCCCGCTCATTGGTTCTTTCCGTAGTTCTGTCAAGCTCTCGCCGATAGTAGGCACGCACATCTGGTGGCACTCTGTTGCAATGCATGACATCGGCCCCGCGCCCTGCCAAATGCTGCTTGAATCTAGTGCAACCACCGCCATGTTTCGTCAATTTACAGTAATTGCAATACCATCCAGGAGCAAGATTTTGACCATGCTCCCATACAGAATCTCTGTTTCTACCCGACATTGTCTACCTGCATGAACGAACAACAACATAGACATAGCAATATATAAATACACCAAGTGCACAAAATGTATGTCAAGAATATATATCAAGTGCCTAAGTCACTAAGTCACACATAAATACAATGTATCTCAACAATATATAACAAAAAAATACATGCATCCTACCACAAATCCTACCTAAATCATACCCTACAACTTAAAATCCTACCTAAATCATAGATCGGGCCCAAAATCATACCCTATAAGCATTTCCTACCTAAATCCTAGAGCTAAAACTACTCTAAAAAAAAAGCTTACCTACTCCCCGGGCGGTTCCCGCGCTTCCCGCTCGGTTTACCGCCCGAACCGAGCGGGAAACCGCCTGATCGGGCCGGGAGCGGACGCGGCGGGGACTGAGCGGTTAGCCGGCCCACCGGACCGGTTTACCGGCCTTCCGCGGCGGTCGGCGACACGGGGCTGCGGAGCGAGCTCGGGAGCGCCGGAGAGAGAGCGCCCCCCCTCCCGCAACGCGCGGCGAGTTATGCGCCCTAGGCCACCTAATGGGCCTCATGGGCCTTAACGGGCCGACGGAGTTTTTTTTTCTTTTTTTCATCCGATTCAAATTTGAATTTATTCATATCAGACGAGCTCTAATTTGAGAAATTTTTACACCATTGGGTTCCATAATTCGTCAGCTATTTTTAGGAATTTTTTCAGCATTTTTTTTTCAAACTTCGAATTTCAAATTTGGGCCGGTCCGAACCGGACCGGACCGGAACCGGACCGGCCCGGGAAGGTCGGTAACCGCGGTAAACCGCGGTTTACCGACCGGTAAAAAAAACGCAGGGCAGAGGCACCAGCGTGGTGCAAAGGATATGGATGAGAGCGCGAGAGGGTCCAGGTCCTTGTCCTTGTCCCGGTTTATGAATAATAGGTGGCTGATTGAAATTATTGATGAATAGCGAGTAAAGACAGACTCTCGAATCTCTTCTCCATCGATCGATCCGTGTCCACATGCGTTGCGTGCATATGCCTGCTACCCAACTGCCTCCACGCTCTTCGGCCTTGTTTAGATTGCAAAAAATTTCAATCCGATGAATAGTAACTCTTTTGTCTTATTTGAAAAATATTGTCCAATTGCGGACCAACTAGGCTCAAAAGATTCATCTCGTGATTTCAAACTAAACTGTGTAATTAGTATTTTTTTACCCACATTTAATGCTCCATGCATGAGTCTAAAAATTGATGTGATGGAGAGAGAGTGAAAAAACTTGGAATTTTGAGGCAATCTAAACAAGGCCTTCATTGATTTGGATCACTAGCGCACTGTTTTTATTGGACGTGGGACATGGTGTGGTGATTAGAAATTTTTATTATTATAGGGAGGCGCACTTCAACGTCTTTGTGGAGAGATGCATGCAAAGATTTAACAAAAGGATTTAGTACAGAAAAATTTAACACACCCGTTTTAAATCTACAAGTAAGAACAAAAGGAAGGAGAATTCTCGGCGTAGGACGCACGGACCCCCGCGTCGCCCACGCCGCCAGGGCGACTCGGGCGGAGAAAAAACTAACCAGCCGCCGGCCTCCCCACGCCAATTCTCCCCTCGCCGCCACCGGAGGGGACGGCCGGGAAGCCCGCGCTAGCCCCGATGATGGTGGTGGCGAGGTCTTCGGGTGGAAGCCATGGCCTTCGATCGGGGCGGCGCTCGGAGGCCGTGGCGATGCGGACGACGCGGTGGTGAAAGAGGAGCGCAGGATGGCTGGGCGGATCTGTGCTGTGGCGGCGGTGGTGAGCGACATGGTCGCTGATCCACCGTCTTCGTGGACGGATGTTGGCCTACGGGTCAGATCTGCTTCGGTGGTGATCGTCAGTGGATGGCCTACTGGTCCTGTCCTCGCGATCGTTGCCGGAGTGGCCGCTGACCGCGCGGTGGCCACGCCTGGTTGCCGGCGGTGGTGGCAGCCGGTGCCGTTGGCAGCTGACGGCGCTTGCGGCTGGCGGCGGTGGTTCGTGCAGGCGAGAGGGGGGTGCTACCTGCCCCTCCCACACGGCTTTACCGGCCGGCGGCAAGCAGCCTAGGCAGCTACGGTGGCGGTCAGATCAAGGCAGGGGCACTGGTTTTGGAGGCATCCAAACCTGGCGACCCTAGGGAAGAAGGCGGCGCCCGCACTGGTGATGGTTTCGTCGTCCGCGATGGGAAACTAGTCGGTGGAGCCCTGTTTTCCGGATTTGATGGTTTGATCCAGTGATGCTTTATGTCGCTGGGGGTATGGCGTACGGCATGGCTCTTGGAGGCAGCGGCAGTGCTACCATGTTTGGACGGCGGTGACGCCTGTGGGCGCCATTTTCCTCGCTGGAGGCGTCGTCTTCTCCTCCATGTGGATCTCCCCAGGTGAAAACCCAACACCGGTGTATCTGGTGGGTGATGATGGCGTCTTTGGATGTCATATGCTCGTTGGAGACGTCGCTTTTGGATGATCCCATGGATTGTCGGCTTTGGTGCCGAATTAGTATTGGTGGGTTTCTTGCAGGTGCACCAAGAGCTTCTTCCCGTTGCCAGGTTACAGTATCCGGAGCCTCCAATGGCGGTCGACATCCTACGTTCTTTTAGTACCTTTAGGTCAGATAGACGTGTTTTGGTGTCGATTTGTTCCTTATTGGAGATGTAATTTTTATTTAGTTTTGCTTTAGTTGATCCAGCGTACTCAGGTGGCGTAGGTCACACCTGGTTCACTGGACATTCTATGTAATAATTTGGCCTGATGTATCCTCGTGAGAGGATGACTGAAGCCGGAAATATAATTTCCTTTATCTAAAAAAAAAGAACAAAAGGAAAGTAGTTTCTTGGCAACTTAATACAGTTTCATTTCCATCTCAAGAATCTCCAATGCCATGTAGTATTGCAGTAACTATTATAATCCTTGAGGAATGCAAAAGGGGCTATAAGAAAATTTATCTAAGCATATACATCCTTAGTAATTTTCTTTTAGAGTTACATTACAACGCAGACGTTCATAACATGCACACGCACTCACCCCTATGAACACATATACAAAAACCATACCTCTATGAGCATCTCTGAAATCACAAGGTTCGCCAAATAAGGTAATAAGACAAAACAAATATGTCAACGTGAGTTTTAAGGCCCAATAGGCAAGGGGGCTACACGTTTTGAGAAATGTGCCAGAGCAATATTGAAAGGAAGCAGGTACTTGCATGTTCCCAAATTCCATGATATATTTGTTAAATATTGTAGAACAGGGTAGAATCAGCGCATCGTTTTGTGCATAATAATAGGAGACAAAAAATCTTGACCATGGCACATGAACCACAAAAAATGCATATACATAGGCTTCATGACAAGAAAATTCAGTACAGTCACAATCGTTGTGAATAAATGAATAAATAATCTGATTGAACAATGAGTCTTTGGCAACCAATCTGACCTACTATTAGAAGACCATCTTGGAGAGCATATGCTTCAGTTATTGTAGCAGTATCGACATTCGAAATACCACAACTTCTTGCAGCAACGAAGCCCCAAAATTCGTCTCGCAAGATAGCACCACCAGTAGCTCCATTTTGTCCTCCACTTGAGAAGGCCACATCAACATTTAGGTTTGTAAAATTCTCCGGTGGCTTTTTCCATCCATACCCTAGTTTATATAAAAAAGAAGCATCGCATTTTTAAAACCTAATTAATATCATTAGATACAACATATAATGTATAAATCCATAAAATATTTATTTAGTTTCATAAATAACTATATTTTTTTATGATTTGTTCAGCTATAAAAATTTAACTTAAGATAGCTCTAGAAATTGATTTTGTCATGGACCACTGGAGTAGTTTCTCGAAAGAATGCCTAGAAATTGATTTAGTCCAGGTGATTTAGTTGTAAACTTTTGAGCTTATTGCTTATTTGGCCCTGAAAAAACTTCAGTTACTTATTTGGCCTAAATTTTTTTGAAGTTGCTTATTTGGCCCCAAAGTAAAATTTTATTACTTCTATGGTCTTCTGTTAGTAATAAACTCTAAACTTTTTTTACGTATAGATGTACTAGGTCAAATAAGCAACTTCAAAAAAACTAAACTTTTTTCAGGGCCAAATAAACAATAAACTCTAAACTTTTTTACGCAATAAAAATACAGTAGGCCAGTAGGGGCAGCACCTCCTGTTTCCCTAAAAAAAAAAAAAACAGCTTATAAGAAGGACTAGGCCCATGAGACAAACGTTAGCCTAATTCACAAGAGGTCCACTATAATAATAACAGAAAGCACACAGAGCGAATGTGGCCCATTCACTTCGTTTCTTCAAATTCTTTTGCGTATAGATGGGCAAGGTCCATTCACCTCAAGGCTTACGATCGATCTTTATTTTTTCTGGACATAAGAAGATTAAATAAACCTAATTTAACTAATAACTAGCTCTGTAAATTTATCGTAGATATATTTAGTTTTTTAGCTTTCCGATGGAGTTTGTAATTCTTATCCTACTCAAAAAATAAAGTGAATGCTGGACTTCAAAAAAAAAACTGAAAAAAATAATAATAAAAATTATTCAAACGAATTGGGGAAAAAAATACCTTTTTAGCAAAATTGAAAAAATGTACTATAATAGAGTCCACGTAATACAATTGCCGAAGACAAAATTCGAATAAATGCTCTCGAAACTTATTATGGTTCAATCTCTAAATGAGTTAAGAAGAATAGTGTCTAAAAAATAGCTAAGTTGAAAATTAAAAAGTTACAAACAGAAATAGTAGCTTGATTTCATAAGTTGACAAAAACACACACAAATGAAAGGTTGGTGTATTACTAAAGAAAAAGGCTATCTCCTTCACTCTAAGACTAAAAATGTATTAGCACACTAAAACCTTGTAGATTCATATGATCGTATCATAATGGTGCACCTGAAATCCTGAATAATTTGTAAGAAGCTTAGAGACCGGTTTGTTGAGGAATGCCTTGACGTTACCTTGATATAAGTTACACAGCTACGGAAATTAAGGAGAAACGAAAGATAAGAGGAAGACGACAATAGCTCGAACCTTGAAGCCTTGAAGCCAAGAAATTGATCGATTGTATATATAGTTATATAAAGTTCGTGTAGATGGATGCAGTAGGGGGCGCAAGGAGAAGGGACAATTACAACGAAACTATTTTTTTAATTCAAAATTTATAAGGAAAAGATTAGTTACCCGCACTATTTAGCTGGGCTCAGTACATGTATTTTATACGAGGCAAAATCGATCATTTGGTCCGAGCGTTGGTTCTCCTTGTGCAAGGAAATCGAAGCAAGTTATGCCATGCATCTTCGCTACCCGTGTCGTCGTCCCTCTCCCGGCCCGGTTTTCCGACAATGCAAGTGGAGTAATGGTGATGATGCCATGCATGCATATGTGACACGTAAGTGAACTCAATCCACTCTCTCTTTTTGGCGAAAAATAAGTGAAGTTGATCCTCGGGTCAGCAAACTATATAGAGAAAGCAACAGGTGAATTCAGGTCAAGCGCGAGCAAGCCAGAGAAGATGATGAGGAAGAGACGAAAACAAGAGTTGGGCTGCTGGACCGCCATATCGAATTCGCGCGTTTTGACCGCGATCCGGCAGACCGACAAGGAAAGCGACCCAACATTGTCGTCCGCATCATATCAGTCGCGTGATTGTGCAGCTTCGGTCCAGGCCGGTGCGCACGACGAATCCACCACCGGAATATGCGCGGCATTTACCGTGCCATGGCCCTTCGGCGCAATTTCTGAATCAGCATTTCCCGATGCTAGCTGCTTGCGCCAAGGACTGTACTCAGCCACCGGTTTTGACAGTAGTGTGTAGCCGCCGGTGGTTGTTTGTGAATTTCAGCCATTAATGATGACGTATGTAGCCCTACGCTAGCTAGTGGTGCACATGGAGACACTGGAAAAGACCTCAGTTTTCCACTGAATTTCACCTCAGTTTCAGCAATGTGAATTTAAAATAGACTCACAGGTCATGTTGACTTAAACATTAAAGAGTGTATTTTTCAGCATACTAGTTGTACTATCTACATTTTTTCCACGACTTCAGGGCATTCACAATGCAGACTTTACCACAGAGTCCAAGACTATTTATTACCCTTCTATTTATTGTGTTTTGCTGATGTGGCGGTATATTTATTGAAGAGAGAGACAGAAAAACGAAGACTTCAAATCTTATTTAGACTCTATGTCCACAATCTTCGAGGTAAATATGCCGCCACATCAGCAAAATACAATAAATAGGAGGGTAGTAAATAGTCTTGGACTCTGTGATAGAGTCTTGCATTGGGACTGCCCTCATACATGTAGTAGCAGATCTATCATAGATTCATAGCATAGGGGTAGGGTGGGCTCGAGCCTCCGTTATCGCTGCTTGGACAATGGAAGTTCAGTGGGTTACTCTGCTATCGCTTGTGCTTTTTTTTTTTCACGACCAGGACTTCACCGGTATTTTATTAAGAGGAGAAAACACAAAGTTACACGGCTACGCCGTTTTGGTGGCAAGATGCCAACAAATCGTCGCAACAAACACACTTGCCTAATTACTGGATCCTCTAGTGTTTGATTACATTGCAACGGTGTTTTGCGACAAAGCTTCTAAGATGGCTGAGAGCGGCGCGAAGCCACCAAGCACCCACTCCTCGGCCTCTCGGAACACCTGCTGCGAGACCATGGACACGGGGGACGCCGTGTTTCTAAAAACCCTGCTATTACGCTCATTCCAAAGTCGCCACGAGACCAGCAGGACGACAGCATCGAAGATCTTCCTGGAGTTGCGCTCTAGTCGTTCCCGGCTTTGAATCCACCACTGCCCGACGTCTTCATGCTTGTGCGTTATTCATTTGTGACTAAGTATTTTCTTTAACCAAAATATGTATTGGCTCCCTATATATGTCAAATAATTACATTCAAAGGTAGTAGCAACGGGGCAGTTTGGGCATATCCATAAGGACCATAACACTAGCTTGGATCTTTCGAAGATAGACTTGAGTTGAACGGAACAATGTGTATTGGGTGACTTGGGTCCTTGGTCCACTATGTATATAGAGCTTAGGCAAAAGCAGTGGGATGATAAAACAATAGAAATGAATCTTTCGCCCTGGATCCTCAGATATCTTGAAGCTCAGTCGTCAGAATCAATGCATTATTGCCTCTATACAAGTACTATTATACACGCTGTGAGCCTATCAGCCAATAACAGGATCATGATGAAATTGTACTTTGAGCAAGCGAATGGGCTGGCATGACGACATATATATGTATCATATATTGTAGGCATAGCCGAATAGGAGGTTTAGCTTAGGTACGACTAGTACAAGCTAGTTATATTTGCCTCAATCCAAAAAAAAAAAACCGTACTTTTTATACCTGTCTCAACAAAAGCATTATTCCCTGATCATTAGCTCGAAAGCCATGTAACAAGACGGCTTCTTTTTCGAGGAAAAAATGGATAAAAATTAGAAGTGGTGTTATGTGTAAGAGCGCGCACCACCATCTGTTTAAACCCAGTATAATATCACCATCCACTGGAGTGGAGCAGCAGTCACCTAGGCATTGGCTTGTCTTATTTTCAAATCTCAGAGAAAAAGATTCCAGCCTTTTATTCGTATAAAGTGGCCGATTAAATAGTTAGGTTCGCATTAGTATATAGCACCTAATTACATAATGTATTTTTTATATACACGAAGTGGCTAGCTATGAATTTAAATTTGCTAGCAGTCGTCCCGCAAGTGTGCAGAAACAGGAAAGTTCGATTCGTCATTCGTGCCACGAAAGACTACACAAGATCGAATCAGGCTAGCCCTGCAAAGCAACTTGGTCGCCTGAAAGAATTTGCATTCGGATTTTGAGTCGTTTTTAAATTTTTGAAAAAGCCGTGTGTGCCGGAATCATATGCTCGATCGCCTCTTTTTCGCGCTCACTCGCGGCTTTTTGGCGGTTAGGGTTCTCCACTGCCAAATGGATATCTCGTTGTTGCACTTGCTTGCATGCTGCTCAGGACAAAATCATCGATCAGATCAGATAGTTGCGCATCCGGTCCCGATCCTGACTTGAACGACTGAACAATGGAACAGGGTGACCAGAAGAACAGGTGCAAAATTTAACCATAAATGTCACGTCGCAAGGGTCGTGCACTTACTTGCACGATCAGAGATTTGTTTTGTTTTTTTCTTGGTACGCTCACATCTTTGATCGAACCAATTCCTTCAGAATTTTTGACCGCATGGAGATGGAGAGGGAGCGGGAAATCTTGTAGGAGCTATCTTTTTTAGAAGAAAAAGAGCTAATCTTTTTAGAAAATGTTCCCTATTTTATTTATGAAAATAAAACAACATAGTCTTTTCTACATCAGTCAAAGTTCTAGATGTCAAAAAAAAAGTTTGTGTTAGGCTATAGTAAGAACTTCCTCATCGCTCCACTTTGGCAAACTGCCTCGTTGTCTAGGTACACACCCAGTCCAAATCATCGGTTTTAGTGTCCTTGCAAGGTGTCAGAGTGGTTTGCAAAGGAGTCGATGGCTTCACCTAACAAAAGCGGGAAGCAACAATCGCAGAACGTGTTGCTGAGAGGAAACCTCCATGTTTCGCAAACCACACAAGTGCTCCCGCGCTATTTCTGCCGAGGCGTGGTCCACGGCCTCCACCAAATCCTCTAGAGACATGGTACAATTTTACATGCTAGCTAGTAGTGCAAATGATCATATATCAATCTAATTAGCTAAATCCTGGAGTAGTTGGTGGTGGTGTTTTGCTTTGTGTACGAGAGTTGGCTATGGCAGCGGCAACAACGCCGGGTTAGGTTGGTATCACTACTAGAAAGCCGAAATTCCCTGACGGTGCATAAACTGCAGGGAAAATAAAAATATCTTCAAGAAAAATAAATCTAATTTCTCTAACGATTAATTTCAAGTTTCTAGTATTGTATTAGCTAGTACTGGGGAAGTCCTAAGCCTCAAAAAGTCTCATTTTACTTTAATTTGGCAGTGCTCCACCATCTCCATTACAGCTAGATACATGAGATGTGACACAAGTGTGCTTCCCATCATATGAGTGTTGTATTATCTTTGTTCCAAAACATGCAGAGCCAAAGATTGCTAGGTGCATATGCCCCCCCCCCCCCGGCCGCCGCGGGCACTATGAACCTATTTTAACTTTAATCTAGATTATTTATCTCATCACGGAGAGTGAGCTCTTCTTTTAGATAGAGGGAGTGTAATATTAGTGAAGATTTTTTTTTTTGAATTCGAGAGCCAGAGCTCCGGCCTTTTCATTGATAAGACCACGATTACAGTTTAGTTTCGCGATTTGTTGCAGTGAAGTTCAGCACGCTTGCCCTTCCAGGCAAGACAACTTATTACAGACTGCCAACGCCGAGCAGCCAAATGATAGTTCAAACTGAATAGCATGTCTACGGCAACTACCAGCAACGACATATCGCAGTGACTGACACTCATCAGCTTCAGACAGCCACCAGCTTGATCTTCAGTTTTTCAGCTTCTCATCAGCGCAGAGCTATGTCCATCTCCCTCCACCATGGCAGGTGCAGGGACATCATCTTCACATCTTCAGTCGAGTTCTCTTCAGGGAAACCTTGCTCCGGCTTCATCTCCATTGCATCATCTTCCATCAGCTTGATCTTGTCACCAGTTGACCATAGGGCAACTAGAGAGTTCCCCCCCCCAGCTTTTCTGATCTTGCCAATATAAGTTTCCAGCATGGCCCTCTTGTCGATGGGACTAATATTAGTGAAGATTTTAGTATGGAAAACGAAAACATGTCATACATAAGGCTTTGTTTGGATAGTAGTTATATTTTAATAATTATCTCTTTTGAATAGATGATAGAAGCTAACAGGTGAAAAATAACAATAAATAAAAAACACCAAAGAAAGACCGTCGACTATTCACGAAATTGAGGCATTTTCTTGTTTATAGCTATATTTTTTAGAACACAGGAAAGAGATTATATTTCATCATGAATATGTTTACAATCAGCATCTAAGGCTTCCGTCACGTAGGACGGGACACCTTCAGACAAAAAACAAGAAGAAGAAATTCTCCTGCTAATCTTGACCTAGAGCATGAGCCCCCCATTAGCACTCCTGTGGCATTTAGTGACTTTGAAATCTTGAAATAAACTCAATTTTTGCCTCTTCAACAATGATGCAACTAGGGGAATGATTTGGAGTCTTACAATTTAGAGCTTGTATAGTAGGACAACTACCAGATTCCACCCACATGGGTCCTGTGATGGTTGAAAGCGCATTTCGAATTCCTGTCAGTGCGGCAAGATTTTCAGCTTCTTCAACTGATGTACAAAAAGTGTCACTGGTCCATCCTGAGAAAACCACCATGCTCAGATGATTTCTTGCAACATAACCAAGCCTCGCTTGTCGAGTGTTAGGATCAAAACCTGCATCCACATTAAGTTTAATCCATCCTGTAGGGGGGAGGTATCCAAGGAAACCTTCTCTGGTTTGTTTTTGGATTATTTTAGTCTAAAGTATCAGTATTAGATGGCCATGGAGCTTTCCCTTTTATATCAGCTTGAGGTATACCAGCCCCTTCATACTTCAGGGAATTGAGATAATTTTCCAAAAAATCAACTAACACTGAAATAGGGCAATTGCCTTTACCAAAAACAATGTCATTTCGGTGGTACCAGGTTCTCCAACATAGCAGCATCAGTTTTGCTCTGATGTCTTTGTTGACGCTATTGAGAAGAGCTAAAAACCAATCAGGTTCAGTATACATAAAGTCTGATTCATTAGGCAGGTTCCATGTTTGGCGTAGAGCATGTCTTAAAGCAGAGGTGAATGTGCAGCGAACCATGGCATGGTGTCCATCTTCAGGTTCCATATAATCATGCACTAAAGCATCCCAATAAAGAAAGGGTAGGGGATCATATGACCCCATATCAACTTCCATCAAGAACTATATATAGTCGCTATAGCACGCCGAAGCTGATGAGCTCTCGGAAGATTTAGCTTATTATGAGGCTCAAAGGCTCTCTCGCTCTATCTGCCGCTAGCCGGCGCAGAATGACGAGAGATGCTATTGTTTCGTCAATGTACCCGCTCGTGCGTGTGCAGCATGTGAATCAATACTGTCGCAACCACCAAGCAAAAACTATTCATATTTCATTAGTTTATTTGGACACAATTATGTTAGGTCTAGGATCGTCTAGCAGTGACATCTAGATGGGTACATTTGACAGTAGGCAGTGAGATCGAGAGAGGGAGGAAGAGTGGAAGAGGTTTTACCAGAGGGCTTGACTGGAGCGGATGAAGAAGATCCGGCGGCGGCGCTGCTGGGGTCGGCCATCGCGTCGAGCAGCAGAGGTGAGGGGCGACGGTTGAGGAAGGAGGAGGTCGGGCGGTGCGGTGGCGGCGGCGCGAGGAGCTTCCCGTCACCGGGCGCGCCCTCCTAGATCGGATTAGGGTTTGTAGGTGGGTGTGGCGGCTCACGGTGAACCTCGTGCCGAGAGCCGCCGGCGCCCACCTCTTTATATAGCGCAGGGTGACGGGGGCCCTCCAGCCAAAGATGGGCCGGGCGCCCCGATCGGGCGCGAGGTTCACAGGGCCCGAGTTGGGCCGTTGGGCCCAACTCGGGATTGAGATCATCCTAACATTCTCCCCTTGATCTCATCTTTAACTTTATCTTTAACTTTACTCTTTTCACTTTAACCTTTTCATTTTACTTATTCCATCTCGCATTTGTGCATAGAACATGTTTCATCGTCACGGTCTATTGCCGTTGGATTTCACAACCACAATACACATCTCTCGGTTTGAAATAAATAAATACTTTATCTTTGGGCCCTTATTATTATCCAGAATCATAGGCTTCTCCTTAAACCCATGCCGGCTACGTGTTCAACGAACACTTTGGGTGGTAAGCCTTTTGTAAGCGGATCCGCGAGCATCTTTTCAGTGCTTATGTGCTCAAGATTTATAACACGATCCTGGATTTTCTCTTTCACAATATAGTACTTTATGTCAATGTGTTTGGCAGCACCACTTGACCTATTGTTGTGAGCATACTCTATAGCTGGATTATTATCACAAAGTATAGAGTCATTGGTCCATTGATGTCATCGACCACTTTTAAACCGGGTATGAATTTCTTTAGCCAATTCACTCGCCCGATGCCTCATAACATGCTACAAACTCGGCATACATAGTAGAGTTTGTAGTAACTGTTTGTTTTGAGCTTTTCCATGATATAGCTCCTTCAACGAGAGTGAACACATATCCAGATGTGGACTTTCGTCATCTCCCGCATAATCGAATCGAGTATCCTAAGATCTTTAGGGAGTCGATCTTCGTACGTTAGCATCGGGTCTTTTGTACCTTGTAAATATCGCAAAACTTTCTTTACCAATTTCCGGTGTTCGACACCTGGATTACTTTGGAATCTCGCCAAGCAACCCGGTTACATAAGCCAAGTCGGGCGTGTGCATACTTGAGCATACCGTAAGTGTCCAACAAATGAAGCATATGGCACACTTTTCATTTGTTTGAGCTCATACTCATTCTTGGGACACCGAAAATCCCCATACTTATCGCCCTTGACTATAGGTGCGAGGTGATGGACTACATTTATGCATCTGAATTTCTCCAAGACCCTTTCAATGTATGCCTTTTGAGACAGTCCTAATACCCCCTTTCTTCTATCTCGGTGAATTTCTATGCCCAAAACATAGGAAGATTCACCAAGATCTTTCATCTCAAACTTTGAGGACAAAAATCTTTTTGTTTCTGTAGTAGACTCATATCATTACTTGCAAGTAAAATATCGTCTACGTACGGGACTAGGAAAATGTATTTCCCATTCTTAAACTTTGTATAAACACAATTGTCCTCGACATTTGCTTTAAACCCAAAATTCTTTATAGTTTTATCAAACTTCAAGTTCCACTGCCTTGAAGCTTGCTTTAACCCATAAATCGATTTCTTTAGGCGACATCCCATCTTTTCTTTGCCTTCTACGACAAAACCTTTCGGTTGTGCCATGTAGACATTTTCCTCCAAATCCCCATTTAGGAATGCCGTCTTCACATCCATCTGATGCAACTCTAAATCATAGTGTGCCACCAATGCCATTATTATTCCGAGGGAATCTTTGCATGAGACTCGGAGAAAAGGTCTCGGTGTAATCAATTCCCTCCCTTTGTGTGAAACCTTTAGCCACAAGTCGCGCTTTAAATCTCTCTATGTTCCCTTGGGAGTCATATTTTATTTTGTAGACCCATTTACGCCCTCTTTGTTTTGGCTCCTTTGGGAATTTCTTCCAAGTCCCAAACATCGTTGGCACTCATCGATCTCATTTCATCTTCCATGGCTTCAAACCACCTGGATGAATGATCGCTTCTCATGGCTTGTTCAAATGAGGTGGGATCACCCTCCATTTGATACTCTTCGATGATATTATTTAATTCATATATATCACCGGAGATAGCTGGCCTTCTTTCTCTTTGAGACCTTCTAGGGGCCTCTACATTTGGCACATCTACTGTTGGAGGCTGAGATTGCTCCCCCTCATTTGTGGCAACATTTTCAATGGGTTCCTGATGAACAGGTTCCTCATTTTCCTCTCGTTGTTACCACGGGAGGAACAACGACAGTTCTTGCTCCACGTGTCTTGCACTATTGGTGCGGGAACAATAGGTAGCTCGAAAAATGGCTCCTGAATCACAGGATTGGGTGCATACACCCGCTTCTCTTCAAGATCAATTTTTCGAGCAGCCATACTCCCCCTCATCATTTCATCCTCTAGAAAAATAGCGTGTCTCGTTTCCACAAACTTTGTGAGTCTATCGGGACGGAAACGATAACCTTTTGACCTTTCGGGATAGCCAATAAAATGGCAACTCACTGTTTTGGGATCAAGTTTCCCAATATTTGGGTTAAACACTTTAGCCTCAGCAGACACCCCCACACACGCAAGTGATCTAGTGAAGGTACCCTTCCCGTCCATAATTCATACGGTGTTTTGGGCACCGATTTACTTGGCACTCTATTGAGAATATGAATGGAGGTTTTTAATGCCTCTATCCATAAACTCAATGGTAAATTAGAGTAACTCATCATACTTTGCGCACCATATCCATCGTGGTACGGTTACGCCTTTCGGCTACTCCATTTTGCCGAGGTTCACCCGGCATGGAATACCGGGCAACTATACCATTTTCCCGTACAAACCTTGCGAAAGGTCCAGGAACTTGACCATATGGGGTATGCCGACCATAGTACTCCCCCACGGTCGGACCGGACTAGCTTAATCTTTAAACTATGCTGATTTTCTACTTGACCTTAAATATTTTAAATTTATCCAATGCTTCATCTCTTCCTTTAATTGGATAAATATAGCCAAAACGGGAGTAATCGTCGTGAATGTAATGAACGAATCATAGCCATCCACACTCTTTACGAAAGGGACCACAAATGTCAGTGTGAATGATCTCTAATATTCCCGTGCTTCGTTTGGCATTCTTTTTAATTTGCTTTATATATTTTCCTTTTATGCAATCGATGCATTGCTCTAATTCAGCGAACTCCAAAGGAGAAAGAATTTCATTCTTTACTAGTCTTTCTATTCTCCCCTCGAAATATGGCCTAAACGACAAAGTGCCATAATTTCGCCGTTGCGTTTGTAGTTCGCTTTCTTTTTCTTTTCTCATTTGTAGACGAGGAAACGCTATCATTCACATTACATACGGAATTCACACTTTCACATAGCGATAACATATATAATTCGTCTTGTCGGAAGGCAAGACCAACACAAATATCATTAAACCAAATGACACATTTGCCATGTCTAAAATTACAGGTAAAATCTGAATCATCCAACTTTATTACACTTATCAAATTGCGCTGCAGTGTAGGAACATAAAAAACATCTCTCAAAGTAAGACTATAGCCATTAGGTAAATCTAATGCTACATCTCCAATTGCCTCCACTGCAGCCGTACGCCATTCGCAACGCTAATGGCCTCTTCTCTTTTAGCGTAGTTCTCGTCGAAGTGAATCCCCGTAAGGAATTTGCAACATGAATGGTTGCACCGAGTCAATAAACCATGTTGACTTTGAAAACTTTACATACGTAGATTCATTTACAAATGAAATAATATTCTCACCCTTTTTCTTCATAAGCTCCCTTAACCATCCAGGGCGCCGTCTTCTTGTGCCCCTCCTTACCACAAAGCCACAAGTTTTCACCTGCTTGTGGGTTGCCCTGTTGCTGAAGCTGTGGTTTCTGTTGCATAGGACCTCTCTTTGCTGGGGAGCCAGGATTGAAGGGCCTTTTGCCCTTCCCTTTTACCATGTTTGCTTGGCCACCTTGTTGGCCATTGATTCTGAGCTCCTCATCAACACACTGAGCAATGAGCTTGTCTAAGTCCCATTTCTCAGGCTGCATGTTGTAGCTTATGACAAAATTCTCATACTCCCTAGGTAAGGAAGCTAAAACAAAATGGATAAGGAGCTGTGGTTGTATCTCCAGTTCCATTGCTTTCAGCTTATTTGCCAAGTGACTCATTTTCGGGATATGGTCACGTATGCTACCTCCTTTGAACTTTTTATTTGTCAATTGCTTGAACAAATGGGTAGCATACACTTTGGAGGAACCAAGAACTGGTTCTTGATCCTCTCAAAGTAAGCAACAAGAAGGTGTCACACTTTTCAATTGACCCCGTAAGAGCCGGGTCAATTGTATTCTCAATGACAAAGACAACATTTCTTGTTGTCACCGACCCATCGAGTATGCTTTATATCATAAGCCATCTTTATAGGGCCAAAATCTTTCACCCTTTTGTCCCATGCTTCATCACTTTCACTGGTCTCCCGCACCGGTTCCACAGCTTTGTGGGACACGGTTCAGTGAGCACCCAGTCAACTTCAGCTATAGTGAAAGTGAAGTCAATCTTCCTCTTCCACTCAAGGTAGTTGTCTCCCCTCAGTGGTGGAATCTCTCTCAAGGCAGACATCATGGAGGAACTACTTGAAATTACAATTCATATGAGGTGAGAACATAATATAAAATTTACTTTGCAATAATTCTAAATCACCGTTGGGCAGAAATAGAATTAATGTAGGCAATAACTATTAATCAACATCATAATATTGCTATTAATCAACGTTGGTCGAATAATAGCAACATTATAATCACAAGAAAATTATCCATTTTCAAATATTAAACTCTCCCGTTGGTTCGAATTTAACAATGAAAACGATAATAACTTTAAATACGCAGCGAAAACTTTAACATTAATAATCAATTTTCCAGAAACATAAATGAACTTTACTGTAATCTGAACCAAAATTATTGTTGGACAAAATTTGGACAGAAAAAGGCATCAAAATCGATTCAAAATGAGCAAAATATGCTTCTATACCGTTTCTGGAAATTGAAAATACAAAAGAAATTGCATTTTCTATTCTTTCGGCCAATCTGGCCCAAAACCACAGCGCGGCCCGCTGGCCTCTCGGCCCCTTGTGCGCGCGCGCTGCCAGCCAGCCAGCAGGCGGCCCAGCCCAGCTAGCGCTTTTCTTTTTTTTTTTATTTCCTGAACTCGCAGCCCCAGACCACTAAATGGCCGGCCCAGCTGGCCGTTTTGGCCCAGCCCCACGCGGCGGAGGCGGCGCCCCGCGCCCCAGGCCTTAACGAAGGCCTGGGCCGGGATTTCGCTCACCCGCCTGGGCCCAAAGCAGCGCTGTTGGGCTTCGCTCGATCACAGCCGTCCGTCCATTGCCGCCCTAGATCCGACGGCCAGCGCACTCTTCGGAGGTATAAAAGCCAGCAAGGTTTTCAGAAACCCTAAACTGCGTCATTTTCTCCTCCCCTTCACTCTCTCAGCCGCAGCTGCCGAGCAGCTAGCAGCAGCGGCCGCCGGAGCACGGAGGAGGCTGCGGCCGGCCACCATGGATTCCGGCGAGGTGGATCCAGTCGAGCCCCGTCCTCCTCCCTTTCTTTCTCTGTCTTCCCCACTTCTCCAGCACCGCGGCAGCAGTAGCCGCCACCCATGGCGGCCAAATCAAAGGAGGACAGCGCCATGGCGCCGCCGCGGCCCATGGCGGCCTGGTGGAGGAAGACGGCGCCGCCACGAGGCTCCTCGCCGGTGCGCGCGCTCGCCGGAGGGCCGAGCGCGCCGCCGTCGAGTGGCCATGGGGCGGTGCCCCCGGGCTCAGCCGCAAGAGGCCAGACGGCCTGTTCGTCCGCGCGCGGCCTAGGTAGCCCAAGCGCCGGCGGGACAGCGGGCCCCAGGTTGGCGGCCTCTATGACCGCCACTTTTCTTTTCTGTTCCTTTCCCTTTCCCTTTCCCGATCTATCTTCTAGGGTTAGGGTTAGGGTTTGACTTTTCCGATTCGAAATCGGTCGATCTGTTCAAGCTTAGTTCTTTCCCAGTCTAGATCCACTAACTAGGTAGGCGTCTGATACCATTGTTAGGTCTAGGATCGTCTAGCAGTGACATCTAGATGTGTACATTTGACAGTAGGCAGTGAGATCGAGAGAGGGAGGAAGAGTGGAAGAGGTTTTACCAGAGGGCTTGACTGGAGCGGATGAAGAAGATCCGGCGGCGGCGCTGCTGGGGTCGGCCATCGCGTCGAGCAGCAGAGGTGAGGGGCGACGGTTGAGGAAGGAGGAGGTCGGGGCAGTGCAGTGGCGGCGGCGCGGAGGAGCTTCCCGTCACTGGCTGCGCCCCTCCTAGATCGGATTAGGGTTTGTAGGTGGGTGTGGCGGCTCACGGTGAACCTCGTACTGAGAGCCGCCGGCGCCCACCTCTTTATATAGCGCAGGGTGACAGGGGCCCTCCAGCCAAAGATGGGCTGGGCGCCCCCGATCAGGGCGCGAGGTTCACAAGGGGCCCGAGTTGGGCCGTTGGGCCCAACTCGGGATTGAGATCATCCTAACAAATTATTCGTGCACTATATGGATGCATGCAACACGCTTGTAGTACAGTCGGAGTATATCATTTGCAGGCGCCAAACTAAATGATGTTCAGAGCGCATCCGATCGATTAAAGATTCCGGTTAGGTTAGGAGTAGATCGCCGCTCGTCCGCACGCCTGCAAAAAGGCACTCAATTTTCTCTAGCCACTTTTTTGTGTGTGTGTGTGTGTGTGGGTGTGTGTGGGGGGGGGGGGGGGGGCTGGATTTGTAAAAAATTCTATCAATTCAGGTACTTTTTTTTAAAAAAAAAATAGGGGAAAGAATTTCAGCCAGCTTTTCAAATGAATTTTTTAGCAAAAAATTTTTTATAATAAATACAAAAAAAAATACGAGACCAAATGTCGTTAAATCCTGATATAAATCTAGTAAATGCAAGCACTATATATAATTGAGGAATTAAACCATTCGACCAGCGGAGATAGGCTCAGTTTAGTTTGAAAATAAAATAATTAGTGGGACATGATTCGTAGCAGTAGCCTCTGTACACTAGCCGGGCTGCGGCGGTGCTGACGACATCTCATCGTCAGTTTCCCAAACAGCAAGACCGATCAGAAAAGACACTTGTTTTCTTTTCGTCCCGTGCTTGAAGAACCGTGGTGAGATTTGGTGACGGGGACGCACGGCGCCGCGCCAACCTCACGATCGCAACCGGCCGGCCGCGCTAGCTACTCGCGGCTCGTCCATGCATGGTGATCTCCGGCAAGTTCGGCGGATTTGTCTTCACAAAAGCGTACCTTCCTCTAACGTCTAGCCATCCAGCCTCCAGCTCGTTTGACAGCGGCCGGAGTCGGCGTGCTTTTGCTTGTCCTCTAGCTCGCATTTGGACACGCTCTAGCCCGGCCGAGCCCCAGAGCACAGCTGGGGATGCCATTGCCATGCCGCCGTTGAAGCCGGGAGAATCCCGATGGTTCCGCCGACTAGTTAGCCGAGAGATATTTCTCTCTGCGGGTCGCCGGCGTTCGGCGGGACGACACGTACGTCGTGCCTGCCTGTCCCGCGTGCGTCCGAAGGAGTTAGGCGACAGTAGTGGTGTGTGTGCGTTGATCGAGCTTGCCAGCCAGGTTCGTGCGTCGGCGTCTCTTTCAGCAGCTTTCAGATGACGACGATGTCTACGCTGCGGATGGTGGGAGACAGGGGAGAGAAGGGGAGAAAAATATGGGGTGGTGTCCTGTGCGCCAAAAGGGGATAAATGGCCGACTTCAGGCTCGATCTCCGCCAACAACAGGGGCAGATACGCCTGGGATTTCTTGGTGATTGTCATGTGTGTTTGGTGTGAGGTTCCTGCGCGTCCGTCCATGCCTTGCACGCTGCTGCACAGGTGTGTTTTTGTCCTTGGAAAGGGATGTTCGCGTTAGGAAAACCCGCGGGAGCAACTAACGCGCGCGCTGGGCACGAATCATATCAAAGCAAACTGTCCTCTCCTTAAAATACCACACCCATGAGCTAGGATGCATGGATTAGGTGCTGTGCTCATCTCTTATTTAGAACATGGATTGAAGTTTTATTCTGGTCACTGATGCACATAATCAATCTTTTTTTACAGTTCCAGCCTTCGGTTTGTAAAAAACAATCTCTGAAAAAACTCCCACACGGTGTAAAGAGAGTGAGATCAGTGGCAACAATTTTGAATAGTAACCACCCATGTTTAGCAAACATCTTCATTGCTAATGGCTCCGTGGTACGACTTGCGCGCGTTGACCTCGATCTATCGCATTCCTTGTGCTGTTAGACGGTGGCAAAAAAAAAAAAAAGACTATAATATCTATTTTGTTAAAAACCAATCATTTTGTCGCAGTTAAATAGACCAAATGATTGGACTTGCTTCAGCATAAATTACTTGAGAGCACAAATAATTGCCATCTATACTTTTTTTTTTTGAGATTACACCGTACAACGCAGACGCTCACAGTATGCACGCACACTCACCCCTATGAACACACGTACGTAAATCCTACCCCTACCCCTATGAGCACCTTTGAAGGACTGAGCACCCGGCAGATCTGGAGATTCTCGAAGTCACCACTGGTGCCTCGTCGTCGATGAGAACGTCGCTTACCACTTAATGCGTAACGCCGGTAAATCCTTGGGAAAATCCCAGAAAAAAGTGTGAGCACCAGAATTTGAACCCTGGTGGGTAGCGTCCCACTAGACCGTCTTACCATTGGACTACAAGCCAATTTGCAAATTGCCATCTATACTTGTTCAAGCCGGTACATATTTGCACTAGGGCGGCTGCCGTGTAGTCTTGTGTGTTGTTTCGCTCCTCGTTTTTGATTGTGTGTTTGGGTCGGCTGTGTTGCTCCCTGGGACGGTAACTTGGTTAACGTCCCCGATGTTTGTAAGTGTCTTCTCTATTTTCTGCTTAATGAAAAAACATGTCAGCGGCGTGATCGAAAAAAAAAATCATGTTTGTATTAGATATTTTAACATCCTGTTTGGATGTATGTATTCAGGCTCTAGAATTTAGAATTGGTATTGGCTAGCTCCGAATAACAACTTTTCAGTTCAATCATTTGGCCGATTCTTCTGGAACTCGAGTTGGATCAACGGGAGAACACCAGCCAACATATGCCCAATGCTGTACGCACACATTAGGAGGAAAAATAGGACGGTAAATGAAGCCCTCCAAGATGAGACATGGATTCGAGACATTGCGCATAATCTGAACCACGAGCTGATGAGAGAGTTCTACAAGCTTTGGAGGGCTATTGTCTCGGTCCATCTTGATCTGAGCACCGATGAGGATGACACCATCATTTGGAATCTCGAAAGCTCGGGTCAATATTCAACCAAATCGGCGTATATGATTCAGTTTGCAGGCCAAATACAGTCACCTTTCCAGAAGCTGATCTGGGATGTCTGGGCACCAAACAAATGCAAATTTTTCATGTGGCTTCTCCTCCAAAACAGACTGTGGACAGCAGCGAGGCTGCAACTACGCCATTGGAAGAACAACTACTTCTGTGCGTTGTGTGAGCGGAACCTTGAAACGGCCCACCACCTATTTTTTGAATGTCCATTCTCTCGCCAGATTTGGGAACTAGTGGCTAGCTGGAGTGGTTATACAAGCCTGCACCCTGGATCATGGGAGGACCATGTCAAACTGGTCGATTGCTTCAGACAAGTGATTGGTGCAGGGGGACAAAAAGAGCACACCATGGCAATCCTCACGTTGTGGAGCATCTGGAACCGGAGAAATGCAGTGGTATTCAGAGAAGAGAGAAAGAGAGCAGTAAGACTTTTTCAAGAGATTCAAGAGAGTGCGCTCCAATGGTCGATGGCGGGGTGTAAGGCTCTGAAGCCTCCCACAGTTGCTAGTACCCGTAGTGAGTAGTCAGCTTCTATTTTTAACCCCGGGCGGCCTAGGCCGAACCGGGGAGCGCTACTCGCGCTTGTAACCAGATGTTTTATGCTCTCCTTCTTATTATTAATCAAAGCCGGTTTGCCGGATCTTTCAAAAAAAATCATTTGGCCGACGCAATGTCCTTTTGAACGAAGAACTTGATCGACGTTAAAGATTGTATACTCTAGTTTCAGCACAACTGCTCCATCATCAGTACGCTGACTGATCATCTACATCTAGTGATGATGCGATCAAGTTATACGACTTATGCACAAAAGAATACTGTACTGTACATTGCATATCATGTTTTTGGATATCTTAACATTATGTGTTTCGATGTACATATTCAGCATCTAGAATTTAGAATTGGTATTGGCTAGCTCCGAATAACAACTTTTCAGTTCAATCATTTGGCCGATGCAATGTACTTTTGAACTTTTCAGTTTGGTCTGTGTAAAGATTGTATACTAGCGTCAGCACAACTGCTCCATCATCAGTACGCTGACTGATCATCAGTAACGATGCGATCGAGTTATACAACTTATGCAGAAAAGAATACTGTACATGTATCATGAGATGAGCCTAACCCATCATTTTGCTCATACATTTTTGCCCAAAAGTTAGACCGGCGGCCTGCTTCTATTCAAATATGTTGCATGTGGTTTGTGCATTGTTTAGGCATAATAAATAATGTGTTCTAGTACTGTAGTGCACTATTTAGCTCATAAAATTTAGTTAGGAAATGCTATTATTTCTGTAATTCTTCTCCAAGATTTTAAAAATTTTCTTGCAGTAGATGAAAATTGCAAGACGAAAAGGAATAACAAACCAGGGCCCAGCGATGCATTTTCAAATCTTTGGTTCCCAATGATTGAGTCATCTTTGCAAAGCACCGTGCGCGCGAATCTTCTCTCCCGGAAACTCCTATAAATACGGCCTCCCCAGCTGCAGCTCACACCACAGCACAAACGCAACGCACCAGCTAGCAGCAAGCTGAGAGTGGCCATGGAGAGCTCAGTTGAGAGCTGGTGGGTGCTTCCCATGACCTTGATCCCGGCCATCTCCGGCGAGCAACACGAGAACATGGCCACCATAGCCACAAGCCTCGCCTACCTCGCCATCTTGGCATTCCTTGCATGGGCGAGCGCGTCCCTGCTCTACTGGGCTCACCCAGGCGGCCCTGCCTGGGGCAAGTACTGGAGGGCGAGGGGGAAGCCATCGTCGACGATCCCGGGGCCCAAGGGGCTCCCGGTCATCGGCAGCCTCGGCCTCATGTCCGGCCTGGCGCACTGCTCGCTGGCCGACGAGGCGATGCGCCGGCCGGGGGCCAAGCGTCTCATGGCGCTGTCGCTCGGCCCCGTCCGCGCCGTCGTCACGTCCCACCCGGACGTGGCCAAGGAGATTCTCGACAACCCGGCGTTCGCCGACCGACCGCTCAACCACGCTGCGTACGGCCTCATGTTCCACCGCTCCATCGGCTTCGCCGAGCACGGCCCGTACTGGCGCGCGCTCCGGCGCGTCGCCGCGGGCCACCTGTTCGGCCCGAGGCAGGTCGAGGCCTTCGCGCCGTACCGCGCGGCCGTCGGGGAGAAGATCGTCGCGGCCCTACGCCGCGCCGGCGGCTCCGGCGGCGTCGTCCAGGTGCGCGGCCTCCTGCGCCGTGCGTCGCTCTACTACATCATGCGGTTCGTGTTCGGCAAGGAGTACGACGTGTCGCGCGCGGTGCCGGCGTCCGGAAAGGAGGAGGTGGAGGAGCTGCTCGAGATGGTGCACGAGGGGTACGAGCTGCTGGGCATGGAGAACTGGTGCGACTACTTCCCGGGGCTCGCCGCTCTCGACCCGCAGGGCGTGGGCGCACGATGCGCCGAACTCATGCCGCGGGTGAACCGGTTCGTGCACGGCATCATCCAGGAGCACCGTGCCAAGGCGATCGCCGGAGGAGATGCACGTGACTTCGTTGACATCTTGCTCTCCCTGCAGGAGAGCGAGAGGCTCGCCGACGCCGACATAGCCGCTGTGCTCTGGGTAAGAACTCATGCACCTAATAACCAGAGCTTGTAGATAGACTGCCAACTTAACACATCGAATAAACACATCTAGCTACTCCAACACACCAGAATTATACGAAGGGTTCAATCATCAATATAAAAACCAAATTTTGCTGAAGAGCGTGGCAAATCGCGCGAAAACACTTTTGCTAAGATCGTATCTGAAAAAGAGTAGCGAAAGCTTTAAAATTTAAAACAGGTCGTGCGTGCGTGCAAAAATTCTACCAACTTTTCATCTTTATTTCCAATTCTTTACATTTGTTTATCTGTAAAAAGAATCCCATAAACGGATGGCTAGCTGCACGACTAAGCACTAGTAGTAGAAACTAAAGTAAGCTAGCTGCCCTCGTGTATTCTTCAGGAGATGATCTTCAGAGGAACGGACGCCATGGCCGTGCTCATGGAGTGGACGCTAGCTCGCCTCGTCCTACACTGCGACGTCCAAGCCAAGGCGCACCGTGAGCTCGACCAAGTCGTCGGCGGGAACAGCCAGATCGTCACCGAGTCAGCGGCGCCGTCGCTACCGTACCTGCAGGCGTTGCTAAAGGAGGCTCTCCGGATGCACCCGCCGGGGCCCCTCCTGTCGTGGCGCCACAGGGCGATCTCCGACACGTACGTCGACGGGCACCTCGTACCGGCGGGCACCACGGCGATGGTGAACCAGTGGGCCATCAGCCGCGACCCCGAGGTGTGGGATGCGCCGCTGGAGTTCCGGCCCGAGCGGTTCCTCCCCGGCGGCGAGGGCCAGGACGTGTCCGTGCTCGGCGCCGACGGCCGCCTCGTGCCGTTCGGGTCCGGCAGGAGGAGCTGCCCCGGGAAGTCCCTGGCCATGACCACCGTGACCGCCTGGATGGCCACGCTGCTGCACGAGTTCGAGTGGATGCCGGCGTCGGACATAGGCGCCGGCGTCGACCTCTCGGAGGTGCTCCGTCTGTCCTGCGAGATGGCAGTGCCGCTGGAGGTCCGCGTGCGCCCGAGGAGCGGCATGTGAATGAAGTACTACCAGCCAATAGCCGTGACACCCCATTGTGCAATGTGTAGCAGTGACCCTAAGCGTTCTGTTAGTAAACTGTGAATAAGCAGCTGGTGAGGACTGTGCACCAGCTCAGGTCAGTATTTGGTTCAGGGTTTCAGTCAACTTGCCTATGTATCATGTAGTGTGACCGTGAGTATAAGTTATTGTCCGCAAAAAGTGTACAAATCACACAAAAGCTATCGAACGAAGATTGTGTGAAGTGTGTGTCGTACTCGCATCTAACCTATCGTGTCTCTAAATGTCCGCCCGTCGATGGGGTCGAGGTCCTTGTGGACTCACGATGTCGACGACAACGAGTATGTATACCGGTGGATTCTGCGTTGATCTTTTTATCCTCCGCGCCTACGCCTATGTGTTATGATATAGATTTTTTAGAGGGGTTTTTTTGAAAGCATTTTTGAGAGAAATGTGTTACGATAAACTTCCTCTGTTCATCTGTCCCAAAATAAGTGTTGTTCTTGCTTTACAAAAAATATATTTGATTAATTACATATTAAATTATATAAATATTTATACTAACTAATTAGTATATATGTCTAGTTTTTTAACATATTTATTTGAAGATATGAATATTGCATATATTTTCTATGAATAGAATTAAACAAGTTTCGGGCCATGTCGGATCGGCCCATCATAATTTTTAAGTTTTTCTTTTTGAAAACACATAACTTTTATATCTAGAAATTTTTAAAAGTTATACATACTTAAACAATTGTGTAATTGCTCTCCACGCTTCCTGCGTGGTAAAAAAAAATTATACATACAACATATGTTTACTTTTTATGTGACAAATTATCATCCTCCTTATAGCTTTTGTAGATTTATGATTATAATATTCAATTTGATCAGACGAAGAGAAGGTGAAAGAAGAGAGAAAAATGGTAAAAAAGAAAAAAAATGTGGTGCACTATTTTACATTATATGGCTACAATTAGTATATGAATGAATACATAGATAGGTTAATGGACAATAAAAATTAAGAAGGTAAAGGAAAAAAGTATATAGAAAATAAAAAAGGAGAAACATGGACACAGCTTCGAATTGTGGTTAGAGTCGAGAGCCGAGCTTGCTCGGATGGCTAGGTCCGTGGGTGTTCAGCCAGCCCAGGTTTGAACCCGGGTTCGCTCCTTGCGTGTCTCACCAGGGTTTTTTTCCCGTTTTATTTGCAGGCAGCCTCTTTTACGTTTTATTTGCAGGCAGCCTCTCGCGCAGATGTGCCACAATGGTCAAGTGACGTGCCCGCCACGCTCGAAGTCTATCTCTCAGCTGCGTTCATGATCTAGGTATAGTTGTAGGTTTGTTTGAATACATGGTGTGTGAGGGTGTGTGGTGGTGGTGGTGTGTATTTGTATCCGAACAGATACTACAATTGTACTTAGATGAGAGGCTTAAAAAAAAATTATGGTTAGAGTCAGAGCACTTCGTATACCTTAGCAAACAGTGCTCGGCCTGACTTGGCCACGGGTTCGCCCTAAGCCCGACGAATTTTGGCCCATCCACGAATCTTACTTATTTGTAGCCTAGTTTTTTTTGGGCCTGAACCCAATCTGAAAGGGGGCGGCCCGCTTAGGCTTGGGCCCGGTCTGAAAACTAAGGCCCGCGTTGACCCTTGAGTTGATCATAAGCAATATTTTTTTGTCTGAGAAAACTGAGATTTTTTTTTTGTTCCAGCCCAAACCTGGCCCGACCCATAGAATGCTCCTTTATAAAGGCGGGTGTCTGACTCGAACGGCTCGGCAATCTCCGGTACGTGTTAGAGAACTCTACGTGTTAATGTTAACACAAAGAGGCAAGGAAGAGACAAAGAGCAAGGGAAGGTTTACATGAGAAGGAGAAACACACGGCGTGGTGGTGAATAGTGTTCGTTCGGACCGTTTGGCTGGATTGGAAACGAGTGAACGCTAATAAAAATGGAAATTAGAAAATCAGGCAGCCTCGACCGTGTCTGGCAGCCGGAATTTCCTTTCCTGCTCAGAATTCCCCACCGATGACCAGGACTGCCGATGACGGCACGAAAACACGCGGCCCAGGCCCGGCGCGGCGCGCGCGTTCCATCTCATGGCCGCATCCACGTCCACGGGCCACGAGCGCGCAATGTTTCCGCGCACCACACCCAGCCACAGGCCACACGCCCCGAGCCCCGTCCACCCACCCGCGGACGCCGCACCACCGTCCGCGCCCCGGGCCCCGGCCGAAAGGCGTCGTGGTTGCCATTGCAGTCCATTCACGCCGCCGCCGACCGGCCAGGCCCCCACCGCACGCCGCAAAATCCCCGCGAAAAGCCGTCTCCAAACAGCAAAAAAACGCAAGCCGCCAAAACCCACCGCCGCGCCGCATCCCCGTACCCGCCGTCAGTGGTGGGCCGTCAGTGGTGGCCGTCGCGGCGATTCGCTTTGCTCCCAACCAACCGCTCTTTTTTCTACTCCCTCCCCTCTGTGCGCCTTTGCCGCTTTGCGCCCTTCCTCCCCACCTGAACCTGCCCGTTCGCCCGTCCGTTCCCCGCCTGCCTGGCCGCACGCGCACGAGCTCGGCTCGCCGCGTCGGGCCGCCGCAGCAGGGGCGAACGAAACCCTAGGACCAGGGCATCGCTGACCCCCGATGACGTCCTGCGGGTGCCTGGTGCTCGAGAACGTGGAGGGCGACGCGGCGGCGGCGGGGAAGGCGAGGGCGAAGGCCGCGCCGGGCGCGGGCAACGGGGACTGCTGGCGGGGCCGGTCCGAGGCCATCTTCCCCATCTACGTGATGATGGGGAGCGCGCGGGGGAGCACCGTCGCGGCGGCGCGCGGCATCGTCGACTCCCCCGAGGATCCCATATGGGTGGCCGTCAAGGCGGAGGCCAAGTCTGAGGTGAGTGTTGTGCTTCCTTCCCCAGCCGGCCTCGATTGGAGTATTGCTTGGAACGGATCATCGCACCTTGCTTGCGCTTTTGTCTGTGTCCCCCCGGACTCCCGGCCCCGCAGATGATTGATGGATTAAAGCTACGTTTGTTTGTTTTCGTTGGCGTTCAATTGCCATCAGCTTTCATGGCTTTTGGTGGTTTTGGCCATCTTATCTTATTTAAGAACCCGTTTGACTGTATTTTAGTTTCTGGTGGCAGCACGCTAGTGTACTACTAGTGACTGAAAGTACTTGATTTTCTCTGTAACCAGGCTTTGTAGTTCTTGGATTTTAATGGAGCCGTCCACATCTTTTTCCTTCTTAACGGTAGAGTGGCCACGATAATTTATTGGCTAGGCTTAGTTGATGTGACAAAAGCAGTTGCCTTTGAAACTATTGGTGGTTCTGAATTTTTTTGTTAGTTTGTAATAGTTACAGTTTCAGCTTAGCCAATGAAATCAAGAGGCCAAAATGGATTCAGATTTCAAACTATCTGAATTCTTTTTTTAACTACTATATATGTGCTTGTGTTTATAAATTTATAAAATGTTGCGCTGGCAACCCTAGATAAAAAGAAAAAGTTGCTGGCAACTCAATTTTGATGATGCTGTGATCTGTTTCTACCAAAAGTCATCTGAATGCTTATCTCTTGCATTTATTATGTAGGGAAGCTAAGTATTGCTCACTTAAGCTTATAAAGCAGTAACAAAATCCAGTTCAATGCAACTAACATTAAGCATAACTACACTCTACAGAAGAGCTTTATGTATACATAAGAAGAAATAACAAACCCTGTAAAAAATGGAAAAAAAACATTTTGATGTTCTTTTTTCACTAATAATACTATTCTAACATTATCATGCTCATGTTTCTTGTCATGATTTTACGGTTATATTGGTTACCTGATGGTCGACCTTACGATGCTCATATTCCACAGGCAGAAAAGGAACCTATTTTAAGTAGCTTCTTGTACGCCAGTGTGTTGTCTCATGATTGTCTGGAGCGAGCGTTGAGCTTCGTCCTCGCAAACAGACTTGAAGACCCAACACTGCTGGCTACTCAGCTAATTGATATTTTTAACGATGTCGTGCTCAATAACAAAGATATATGCCGTTCTATTCGCCTTGATGCTCAGGTGAGTCACCATTATTCTGCTAACTCATTTTGTTTTATTTTTACGTATTAATTCTTCTACAACACCCTGTTAATGAATTGATAACTATGGTAACTGCTTTGCTAATTCATCAGGCCTTCAAAGATAGAGATCCAGCTTGTTCCCAATATAGTTGGGCACTGTTATACCTAAAGGTGCGTATTTATGATATCCATTCCAGGATACTGTCTGAGTAGGAAGAATCTGGTTGCTCATTTTACTGCGTAGGATTGGGTTAAATTGCCTCTGGCACCCTTCTGTACCTTGTTACATGTTTCTGACATTGGTTTATCATCTAATTTCTTACAAACATATACGACCCTGATGTCTAGTGTCTTGTCATGCTGCTTGTACGCTGTTTTCAGGGTTACCAATCGTTGCAATCATACAGGATAGCTAATGTATTATGGAACCAGGGACGTAAAGTTTTGGCATTGGCACTGCAAAGCCGTATTAGTGAGGTGATGAAGCATGGTTTCTTAATCAGCAGATAGATTTCTATTTTAGCCATATGGCTTTCCTCTTTGAGTAACATATGCTATCATTATTGCTCGTGCAGGTCTTTGCTGTGGATATACATCCAGGTATTTCATCTATGAATTTAGAAGACCAAATTTATGTTATTTAACAATATCAGATTTATACATGCAACTCAGAACACTTGAAAATCACTAGGAAGTAAATAAGGCGGTAATACACAGTGGGCCTTGATAGATCAATCTATTCATTTTATCAGTTGGTCTGTGCTGTTTGATCTTAATAAAGTTCCAGGTCATCATAGAAGTTTGTTACTTAATGCTTATGTAGCTATATCTATTGCCATCCTGCAAGTGCTCTCTTGGTTTGTTCTTCAGGCTAGAAAATAAGTAGCACAACTCTACAGTGGGTGCTTACGCCTTCTAAGTTTTCAGCTGTGAAATTCAAATGCTTGGTTATTTATTTATTTTTAGGTTGTATGCTTTGATACATTATTTTTTAGGTTCAGTATTTTCTTTATTTTTAACATGCAGCTGCCAAAATTGGCGAGGGGATATTGTTGGATCATGGAACAGGCCTAGTCATTGGTGAAACTGCTGTAGTTGGAAATTGGGTTTCATTAATGCAGGTGAATGTGTAAATCAACCCTCTTTTTTCCATAAAGAAACAGCACAATTTTTGCAGTATGTTTTTTGTACACAATTTGGCATGTTCGTTTCTTATTTGAGAGATGAGAGATGAGAGATTGTTTCATTCTTGAAGTCCATATTAAATGCTGAGTGGTTTGTTGAAGTATGCTCCTTAGTGCTTTCCAAGATCCATTTTGGTTGTTAGTTTCTTTCTTGTATTCTTATGAAGAATGGAAGATAAAGTAGTTGTTATTTTACGAAGCATGTGTGTGTAACCATTGGTTTTTCTTTATATGTAAGTCAAGCTGGCGTGCTGCAAAATTTGTTGCAGGTTACATACTTCTATCTCATCGACTCAGTGTTTGATATCTATCTTGAGCATTGATTCATACTTCTTCACAAAAGTAGTGCATATGCAGCACATTGATGGTGTTGTTACGGTAGCCATCACCTTAGCAAATTTGATATTTTTTTTCTGGACACGCAGGACTGCCACGTATCATTATATTAAGGAAAAACTGGGTAGAGAAACCCTTACAAAACACACACCAACACCCCACCATTCCCAAACAACTAGATCACCCATGATACACCACAAAACACTACCACGACCAAACACAGCTAGATAAGCAATGCCCTTAGCCCCTGCCAAACCCCCATAATACAATGTGATGTTCTCGAGATTTGGTGAAGCCCCATAAAAAATACAGTAGTTACGATGGTCCAAGTTCCAAGAATTATAATGGAATTTAGACCTTGTCTATCCTGTCTGATCACCCCTTCATTGATTCTACCGGCCATCGAAGGAAGACTCTCTTGATTGAGGGGAGAGGTTCAGGAGCCCCATCCTTTGTAGCAGCTCAAACCAGTACTGCCGAGAGTAAACACATGCCACCAAAAGGTGATTAATTGTTTCACCTTCCTGATTACACAATGGACAGCGAGGGGGAATATTGCGAACCCTGGTGAACCAGAGGGTCAACCATCCAACATTTGTTATGGGCAGCCAACCACATGAAGATGCGGCATTTACCTGGAGCCCAACTCTTCCAAATGCTCAAGGGCCAAAAGAAGCTGTTCACTGGAAGTGACCATCACAAGCTGACCTTGCTGAATTTTCCTTGGAAGGTGCAGATGCCAAATTTGATCAAGAAATTCGACAAGGGCACTGACGTTCAAGGCCTTCTGTAAGTCGGTGATCCACGTCAGATCGGTGAGACTCCAGAACCGTCCAGCTGTTGGCCTTAGCAAATTTGATGCTATTTCAAACAATTAAAAAGACAGGTAGGTTAAACCACAAAGCCTTTAGTCCCAGACAAAACCATGTGTAAACAATTAAAATGGTTTGATTATCCTCCATTCATTTCCTTTCAATATAGCAAGTTACATCCTTAACAACTAATCAGATATATAGAACTAAAGCAGGAAGCAGGCAGAGATGTCTAGGTTTTCATTAACTGAAACTATGTGTCTTCCTTCGATAACTAATTTGGCAGCCATGTGTGAATAGGCAAACTTGGCAAG
Organism: Themeda triandra; assembly: GCA_018135685.1. Taxonomy (NCBI): domain Eukaryota; kingdom Viridiplantae; phylum Streptophyta; class Magnoliopsida; order Poales; family Poaceae; genus Themeda; species Themeda triandra. The sequence continues at coordinate 291,775 of JAENPR010000031.1, read as the reverse complement.
CCTATGCAGTGGTATTTTATGATATAATAGACGAACTAGATATAAACTTCAGACTGTAATATGCCAAATTAAGTAGACTTGTTGGATTATGTTTGTTCCTTAAATGATTTGTATGCACACATTTTTATTTGTTCAATAAATATATCTTTTTTGTTTGTAATTGCGACCCATTCCATTAAGTTCAAAAGATTTTTCCATTCTAGAGGCATGAGATACCTTTTGATGTGTGCTATTCAAATATTTTTACTATGCTTGCTTGGGCAGTATCACTCAGTTTTTTGTAAATCTTAAATGAACTCAGTTCTCGCTTGGCTAGATTCACATCTGTATCCTATAAGTATGCGCTGATTGCCCTATTTCTATATTATTTTCATGCTGGTTCCCTTTTTTTCATAGTAAAACTAGGCCAACCTCAGAGGTAACTAGGTGGCATTTCATTTTAGTTTAAGAAAATACACACCCAAATTCGCCTGGATGAGGACTTGAACCTGGATGGTCTGGGTATACATACACACCATTGACCAACTGAGCTAGCTCAGCTTCCTTTTTTCATAGTTAAACTCTATTAATTAAGATTCCAAAGCATTCTTAGGGAAAGTTGTAAAGGAACAGAAGTTCACCATCTTATGAGTCTAACCTTTGGTACAGGGTGTTACACTTGGAGGTACAGGCAAGGAACATGGAGACAGGCACCCCAAGATCGGTCAGGGAGCTCTTATTGGAGCTGGTGCTACTATCCTTGGCAATATCAATGTAGGAGAAGGTGCCATGATTGCTGCTGGCTCCCTTGTTTTAAAGAATGTACCTCCCCACAGGTTAGAAACTAGACTATTACAATCTTACAAAATAACACCGCAGGTGAAAACTTTTAAGGAACAGATCTGAACTTTGATGTTCTAATGTTCCTGCAGTGGGGATAGTCCTTGTAAAGAAAGCAAACATTAAGAAAATGATTAAAATGGTACTGTCCAGTGTACAGCGCATGTTATTCATATATTAACTGATTAAGCGTTTTCTTTAAAAAAATGATTGAGCTGCTAGAGGCTGCACTTATGCCCACTTTATGCATTGTCCAAAATTAACTATGTAACTTGCATGGTTAAAAAAACAGACCAGAATTTTGGTTGGTAACTTGATTGTGTTACATTACCGACAAATAGCCTAGCAGTAGTATTACACCTACATCATGTGTCCAAAGGTCCTAGATCTAGTCGGTCGTTTTGGCTAGATACATAGTGTATATCTAGGTGTACACCGAAAACTATGCACATAGAAAAGCTAAATGACCTATAATCTGGGACAGAGGGAATATATGATATGTGATTTTTCCTGGGTTTTGTCGGATTCTATCTCTATCTAAAAATATAAGCATTTGATCTGCTATGTCCAGTAAATTCGGACCTGACTTTGCTGGCTATCAGTAAAGAATCTATATAAGACAGTCCATCCAAAGTGCTTGTAGGAATCAGGCTAATATGGGCCATGGATCCTTTCGTCCCCCCTTCCAATTGGACATTAGGTGGTAGTGACTTTTCTTTTGTGTAAAGTTGTCACTAGTGGTGTTAAAATGGAGATCTGTACCTTTTTTAGTAAGTGTCCCGTGAAATTTACAGAGCAAGTTGAACCAGTAGCCAGGTTCGCCTACAGTCTATGATTACATTAATATGCATTTTTTTAGTGCAAGTGCAATAATTAATTTGTTAACGATTTGGCCATCATTTCTGCTATGACTTAGTTGTCTTTGACCATGTGTGTTATGTATTTATGTTATATGTACCTCAACTTAACCATTGTTTTTACATTATTGTTTTCCTTTTATTTCAAAGCATGGCTGTAGGTAATCCTGCAAAGATAGTTGGTTATACAGAGAAAGAAGATCCTTCTTTGACTATGAAACATGGTAAGCATATTCAGAGATTTTTACAAGGTAGGACTCCTGGATTACACGATCTACAATGCTAGGATGCTTACTTTATGTTACCTTTTTTCTGATTGGATGCAGATGCAAGAAGAGATTATTTTGAGCACGCTGCTGTCAGATTCAGATGATTGATACAGCTAATGATGAGTCGTCTTCCTATTCGTCTGTGGTGAGTTAGTCTCCAATTTATAGATTGCAAATGTAGTTGTAAAGAAATTGTTGGATTTATGGATATAACAAATGGTTGCTGCTGCCTCAAATGAACCTGTCTTATTTGCAGGAATGTCGTGGAGTAAAAAAAATAGTTTTCGCTGCCTTATTGGCAAGAAGTTTTGTGGAGTTAAAAAAGGTTGTGCGGTAAAAAAGTTTGACGAAACGCATACCAATGCCATTCTGGACATTTCGTCGCAGGCACAAGGCTGGATAGTCGATGAGCTTTGTGTTCCTCTTTCTGCCCAGGCAACCTAATGAATATGGAGGGTGACCCAGGGCTCCAAATCTGCCAGTTATACTTTTGTTCCCTTAAAATCTGCTGTAATAACACACAGCATTGTGTTAACAAATGTGGTAGGGTACTAGGAACGGTTTACTTTTCAGAGTATGTAGAGATTCCAAATCAAACACATCGTTAGTATGTGTTAACAGCAGCTTACAGCACCAATGCAGTCTAGACATCGAGATCTGGACGGCTGTACTGTTGACTAACTTTCATGAAGCTGATAGTTATTATATCAAGTGTTTGTGGTAGAAACAGAGAAGCCTTCTTCAGTGGTTCCTTCCAGAAACTGGGGCACCTTATCATGTGAATTTTTCTGGATCCATACAGACGATTAACTACACTGTTGTTCAATGTGTTTCTCGGGCTGTACAGGAGTTCAATCTGCCCAGGAGAGGGATTTTTTTTTTTTAAATTTAATCCTTTTTTAAAGAAATAATCAAAAATATCCCCCTTGAAAAATTATTTCCACTCCATATCCCTTTTGGTCGCGCCGAAACTGCCGGCGCGACAAATACACTGTGTCGCGCCAGCAGCTTTGGCGCGACTGGCTTTCCACGTAGACGGCAGCTGTTTGACCGTGCTCTACTGGGCCCCGCCAGTCGCGCCGTATCTTTTGGCGCGACAGAGGCGGCATAATGGGCCGGCCCAATTCGGGTTTTGCCGCGGGGCCCACACCCTGTCGCGCCGCCAGGTTTGGCGCGACACAGCGATATAAATGCAGCCTCCAGGCTCATTCACTCCATCTTCTCCCTCTCCACCCACTCCCTCTGCAGCTTCTCTCCGCGAACTTCAGTTCTTCTCTGGTATTTGGCTTCTTTTTTGTCCCCATAAGAATCTTTGATTGCATCTAGGTTTGGTGTGGGGATTTGTTGCTGATCTTCAAGTGCTTGAGGTATGGTTACCCGATCTATACTTTGGTTGCAAGATTTTTAGTCATTATTTGTACATTGCTTAGTTGGTGATTTGGTGATTTGTGGTTGGATTTAGTGATTGAAGCAAAGTGTTAGTTATGCAATGCTCTCATATGACCTTTGTATACATTTTGTCATCATGTAGTGCTTGTATTCCTTTTGGATGGAAGTGTTCTAGGGTTTCATGTATAGGGATGTGAAATGGTTGTATTCCTTTTGAGAATCATGAATGGAAAAGGGTTTGAAGTGTACTTGTGGGTGCTTGTTCCAGGGTTTGGTGAAAATTGATGGACAATGTTAGTGTTCATGTGTTGTATGGATAAAAAATGTTATAAGTTATATGGATTGTAATGTTATTAAGGATATGTTCTTGTAATTCAATTTCTCTAGGTTTGTCATTTAGGGTATAATGTGAGAATTTATTGGTTTGTTATAATAATTGACTCTATTTGTGTCATTTGCATTGAGCTCGTATCTATTTGACTCTATTTTAGGTTTCATGGACGATCTTTTTGTGCACCATCCCCCCAATCACGGTGATCACGATTTGCACCCTCCGGATGAACCGCCACCAAATTGTTATTGCGGTGTGCCGGCATGGGTGAAGCAGTCAAGACACCTTCATTCCTCCGGTCGTGCCTTTTTCTGCTGTTTATATCGGCGTGGCCCTGGCACCGGATGCGACTTCTACCGTTGGATCGATGGTTCTGACAAGTGGGATCGTCGTATCATGTTCTTTCCATACGACCCATGGAAGAGTGTTCCCCCATCCGACTATGTTCCATGGGTTGCTCCACGCAAGTTTCATGAGATGAACAACGTTGACAAGATATTGGCTGCTTCGGAGCGGGTAAAAAATGACGGCCCTCAACATCCTTCTCTCCGCGTCATTCAACTCCATTCTCAATGACCCGTCCCCCCGGGCTTGTAAGGACTCATGAAACCCTGCCTGACGGCATTCGGTTTCGTCCTCACTACCATCGTCCGACCCATTGTCACCACCCATCAACAAATGATCAGACAAATCATCCGACATACCATCGTATGACGTGACATCACCTTCCACTTCACCAGCAACCACCTCAACCTCATCCTCCGATCCCTCGGATATAGTGTCATACATAGCATCCTCCTCATAATACCCTTCTTCGTCAAAGTCATCACCGATTGCACCGTCTTCACTAACTACGTCACCTTCTCTAACTGGACTTTGTTCGAACTCTACCTCTTGGGTAAGGTTCTCAACAACCTCCACATCAACACATTCATCCTCAGCATCAAACGGAGCCCCACGCCCCTTATAGGCAACAACTTCTAGTCACCTAACGTTGCTACTCTTCACAACGTCCACGTAGTCCTTCCATTCATCCTCACAAGAGAGTGGCATCAACACATAGTGTGGTCGTTCCTTGCCACAGTCAAATCTGCCTTGCAAACTAACTGGACATCCAAACCTCTTAACCAATGCATCAAATGTTGGAGGTCCACTAAAGAACTCTACATGTTTTTTCATGCATTCAAACTCCCCATTTTCTTTCACTTTGCCACCATAAATAGCAACAAACTAACCGTTCCATCTACACAAAAAACAAAACAAACCATCTCTATTACACTTAATAAACGACAACCTTGCATATGGTGCATGAAAAATATATATATATATCCATTATATATATATGACAACCTTGCGTACTGACCTTAATGAACCTAATTTGACCAATATCCATTATACATATATATATACCATACTACCTATACAGTTCATACCAAGGCAACAAACCATTGTACCTAAATCATCCATGCATCAACTATCTAAACACATGCAACACATAGTTTCCGGCAAATTCACAGGCACACTAATACCTCTACTGAGTGTACGCTTCAAATCTATTCAACAAACGATTCAATCCATCAGCATTGTACACATTTCATTTTCATCCAAACCCTAAACATAGCATGGCAAAATCAGATGAAATCGAGGGAGAGGAAGGAAGCTACCTTGCAGCCGAGCTTGTAGTAGAGGGGGGAGAGGTTGGAGAAGACCACCACCCGGCGGCGGGGCTCAACGGCGGCGGCCCTCACCGCCGCGGCGGCAGAGAGCCGCGCAGGGGGCCGCGGCCCCTTCCTCCGCAAACAGAGGCGGCGCTAGCCCCCCCTTGAGCGAAGTGACGACGCGGGAGCTCGAGGAGGGCGGCGGAGGCGCCAAGACGACGCGCGGGGAGCGAGCGGCGGCGGCCGGCGGCGCAATGGCGGTCGGGCGGCGGCGGCGCTCCGGTCGGGAAAAGGAAAGAATGAGGAGAGAGAGAAAGAGAAAGGGCCGGTGCGCCCAAGACCTAAGCCCCCTGTCGCGCCAAAGGTACAGGCGCGACAAGGGTCGGGCCCACAAACTTAACGACAATGGGCCGGCCCATTTAAAACCCTAGATGCAGCCCGGTCGCGCCGTCGCATGTGGCGCGGCCGGGTGGGACCCGCCAAATGACAAGCCAGCAGATGGTCAACGCCCCTCCACGGTGTAAAGTAAGTCGCGCCAAACCTGACGGCGCGACACAGTGTATTTGTCGCGCCGGAGGATTCGGCGCGACCAAAAGGGATATGCAGTGAAATTAATTTTTCAGGGGGGATATTTTTGATTATTTCTTTAAAAAAGGATTAAATTTAAAAAAAAAAATCCCCAGGAGAGCTTGTTCACATTATATTAGCGCCCTCCAAGCTAGGGACGTGTTTGGATTGCGGCCAGGCAAAGCTGCTTGGGTTCAACCAAGCAGCCTCTATTGTGATGCATACAAAGAGACAGTAAAAGAACTTCTATTTTGCACTGATTGTCCGCGTGTTTAGTATAATAGTGAAGAGGCATGGGAAAAGGACGGTTTGTCAAGAAGAGCCAAGCAATAGGTCCTACAATCACTTTTTATTTGGTTACAGCGACTCCAAGAGCTTTATAAGCTTCGGTATTAATAGGAACACACTCGGTAGAAAAGGCCTTCTAACAGCTTCGTCAATTACATCTCAACTAGATAGAAATCATCATCCTCTATTATGAGCAACTCCAACAGTTTGTCAAAAGCACTTGTAAATTAGGATTTTTGGTAGAATCACAAAAAATCTCCTCCAACAACTTGACAAAAGCACTTGGCAAATATAGCAAACTGTTGGAGAAGGGCTATTTTTTCACTTAGCAAATGAGTTTGAGGCTTGATAAAACTCGAGATCTGTCAAGTGATATTTGTCAAACTGTTGTAGTTGCTCTTACTAGACAAAGATAGAGAGCAGGAATAGCTACCTAGAGCTCATACAAGTTTTTTTTTTCAAGTGGCTCTTTAAGCGAGGCATTAGAGAATGAGTTTAAAAACAAGACTATTGGAGAAGCTCTTCAGCTAGGCATCTACTTGATTCTCAAGCTGCTCCTTTCAAGTCAACAACTCATCATGAATATGCAATGTTGTAACACCCCTGGTGTTACGATCTCGCTTAGCACCCAGATTAAGGCTTAAGAGAAATCATCATAAACAAATTCCGCGGGCTTTAAAATTTCGTTACGCATGAAATGATGAACAACTTTTATAAACCAATAATAAAAAAATATACCTTGTGAGTTTAAGCTCTTTCAAATAGGTATATATATAATAATTAATCTTTGCTTGAAAAACGTCAATACTTGCTAATGATAACTATGTGCACGAGCCTAATTTATATATTGCTATGTGCTTGTAATATAATATAAAAAATATGGAAAGCAAAACACAGCAACACACACAGCCTTATCGTTCTCGTCCTCCCTCGAGTAAGCGTTCCTGTGCAGTGCTCAGTGTTGCCGTCGTCGATGCTCCAAGGTGGGCATGAGTCAAGTGGGCATGAGTCAAGTTGTTTGGCGTCTGAACGTGCTGGTTGCTGCACACCCATGACTTCACCCTGCTAGTCTACTGTCCTGCTCGTCACCACGCACACGCACATGGCCTTGCCCCGCAGCCGGCGTCGTGCTGTGCGTGTACGCCCACGTCTGGCCGGCCGACGCGATTCTTGACCAAGCCGAGCTGCTGACCCACTGCCTGCAGCTGCCGTCATCCGGCGCTGTTCCAAGCCAGGCAAGAGTCAAGTCGTGGCCCGCTCATGGCATCTGGATACGCCCCCCATGACTTCGCCCTGCTCCGCCGTCCTTGCCACGCTTAGCCTCAGCCATTCCATGTGCACCTGTCCGCCGTGTCAAGGTCGCTGACCTCGGCCTCTATAGTAAAGGCGACGTCTCTCTCTGCAACCACCCGCGCCATTGCCTCGTTCCGGAGCAGAGCAGCTCATCTTTTAAGCACCAGCAGCCGAGCTGAGCAAGCTCGCAGTACAAGCACCTGCAGCCGAGCTGAGCAAGCTCGCAGTACGTGCGACCCATGCACTAGCTGAAAGAGCACGGCACCACCTCCTCCACCACCCGCTGCACTAGCAGTGCGCCACCGCCGCCGTCCTGTTGCCGTTCGCTCGCCGTAGCGGCTGCGCGTGGCCGTGCCCTGCGCGCCACAGAGGGCCGAGCCGCGGCCACCGCCGAACCTGTCCAGGTCCGACACTACCCCGGCACTCACGACGCTGTCTGCGCCCCTGCGGCCCGACGACGCTCAGCCACCATGGCCACGTCAAGCTCCAGCTTGAGCTTCGGCGCCACCTATCTCGCCGTGCGAGCGTGGCCAGGCCACCTCGGCACCCTCCGCTTTAACCGTCACCTGAGCATGCGTCATGGTGAGCTGCTTCTCTCTTCGTACGTGAGTTGAGATGTAGGATGGGTGGGCAGAAAAGTAAATTACCCAGGGGGTTATGCGTGAAAGCATGAGAGACATATGAATAGTAAAAGGGCTGATTAGATTTTAGAAAGAAGTTATGGCTTGCGACATGAACGTGCTTGCTAGCTGCTTCTTTGCTTCTAAAAGTCATCAAATATATCTCAGTTTGTAAAATTTGTTTAAATTCGAAATGAACTCCTAAATTCATGAGACTTTTACAGTAGCTTTATTATATTAGTATGTGCTCTCTGTAATTTTGGTAGCTCTAAATGAGACTGTTGTAAGGTTTCTAAATATCTACTAAAATTAATATGAATATAAGCATGATAATGGTTTACGAGATGAATCACGTGCACGATGAACTTGATGTCTTGCTTGCTGAAGCTAATAAATAACTTACTAGTGTAGTCATCAGAGTTTAGCTCAGTAGAGCAACATGTGTGTTCTTCTAAGAGTTGTTGTTACTAGCTCGCTGTAATTTTTGTAGCTCGGATTAATTAATTTCTAAGCTAGCTAATGAACTCTCATTTGGAATAAGTATTAAATCAATAAAATTGATAAGGCGACACCTTGGTTTGTATAAATAAAATACTCGTTGGAAAAATAAGGTTTGATCCAACAACATGGGAACGCAGCCTAGCATGTTAGAGTTGGCTCGTTAGCTTGAGAGGCGCGATCGTATTTTAAGCGTTGCCGTTGAGGTTATTTATTTACGTCTCCACATTGCATCTACAAATATCACAATAGGCACGATGAAGGATTGTGGAGTCATCTCGAGGTAGCGAAAGGATGATGTTTCGCTGGTTGTATCATCGTGATGGAATACTAACTTTGGTTATCCTTTACCCAGGCAAGCCTCGGTGCATAACCCTTATTTTTATAATCAATATATATGTTGTGCATTTACGTTGCAGGAATTTTATGGAAACCACTTGCATATATATCTATCCTATGAGTCCTACTAGTGCAGGTTCGATAGCTGCTATGCTTAGATTTATCGGTAGCGTGGGTAACCTGCCGTTACTCACAAAGTAGGTGAAGATACATTCACCCTCATGATAAAATGATGGAAAGATAACTGGTGACCGGACAGGGATATGGTTGGGTTCTGGTGGGTGTAACAAGTTGAGTCTCGCGGCCACGGGGCTTAGCTTGGTTACATTGTTTTCCCTGTCCGTGTCGATTAAGGACCGTCCGTTGCTGTGGATGGTAGTCAGGTCACAGACTTATTATCCTGATCACATACTTGCGCATGGGAGCGGGAAGACCTGTCTCTTTCGTGTCTTGGTTTCCCTCTCTTTCCACCTCGACTGAATGGAGGCGGGGATAGGTTGGAGGTCCTTGCACCATATTGAGGCCGGGCCTCAAGTATGGGGGCTTGGAGTCCAAGTTTGGGGTGGGGAATTGGAACCCTTGACAGGAAAGCGGGAGGTTAGTCTTGCTTGTGCCTAGGGTGCAAGCGGGGCGTGTGATTTAGGGTACCCAGCTGGGCTACATTGATTCGCGAATCGCCGATTGTTTCGGTAACGACTTGGCTATGGTCTAGCATCGTAGTAAGAAGTGGAATATGGAAGATGGAATTAAGATGGATCTGATTGCTCAACCCTTGCTTGAAAGTAGAACAGGTGCTGACATAGAATGGTTAGCTAATGAACTTAAAAGACGGCTAATAACCTGGAAGTAAGGATACATATTTAGTAATGCTTCTTGCAAATGCAATCAACCCACAAGCCAGATAGCCTTGCATATTCCTTGAAGTCTTTTATTTCCTCCTGACGGGTAAGTCTTGCGGAGTACAATTGAGTACTCAGGGTTTGTTCTACCCTGTTGCAGGTGACAGGTGCTGCTAAAACTGATTATGTGTGTGGAAACCTCCTGGTGGGCTCAGAGAGGATTTCCTTTACGATGCGGACATAGAGTTTATTTGTAACCTTCATCAAAAATATTTTACAAAAGAAAGAATCACCTTTACCTTTAAGCTCATGAATACAAATATTCTTATATTAATATTTAAGTTTTCTTATTTTGTTGCTAATCAATTAATATATTATTCGATGTTGTAAACAATGTGATGTAAGAAATGGCTAAAACTGTTGTAAGCTTTACTCTCTCATTTATGATCCGGGTTGTAAAATGTGGATTGTTTCGAGTTCTCCTTCGGGTGTGCTCGACAGAATCGTTTGATTTAGTACACTTTGGAGGTACTTAGTGTCTAGAGGAAGACAAGTACTTTGAAAGTGTATTATTTTAAGTGGTTCTGCCACAGTGGTATCAGCTCCATAAATGAGAAAACAAAGCTTACAAAACTCTTTTCTAAATTAAAAATTGGATAACAAACTTTTGAAAAAGTTAGGACGATTGCATTCGAAGTTATATAAATAGCCCTATTATTATAGTTAACTATTCTGGTAAGTTTTGCTATGCCTTTGTCTGATGAACTAACTCTAGAGTATTATACAATCTTCAGATAGACGCGTTGTTCCGGTGTGAGTCGTCATGCTAGTGTAGCTTGTAGGGTGACAGTTCTTTGGTCCCATTCTTTGCTGTCCATGAATAATGCTGAACTGTGGCTTCATACGTCGTGTTCGCTGTTATTCACGCTTATTGTGGCTCACGTCTTTCATACTCTCTTTCGGCGCCCTTGTCGGACATTTGCTATGCATCTCGTGTCAATCCTTTATGACTTGAGATGTTGTTTTTTTTTAAATCGTGAGCACGCAAGAATCCTTGTGTATAATGGTCCCCACGTGAGATTCACTGGTGAACTGCGCCAGGACCACTGGCCGCTTTGCCATTGAAAAGGGGGGCAGCCTAGCCACTTTTGTACCACCACTCGCTGCATTCCAGCTCTCCTTGTCTTCAACCTTGAGCAAGCTTCTCGCTCACTTCTCCTTCGCAACCACTCTCCACCAAAGATGGCAGGAGCCTGGGTGAGCAGCTACTGCCTGAACACCGAGGGTTTTCCCAAAGTTCTGCATGCCACCCTGCAGAGGCTCGGGGTTAAAGAGCGTCCGGAGTATGAGGGTCGTGAGCACATGAAGCATGGCACTGAGCGTTGTGAGGTCACCGTCTACATTGGCAAGAGTGAGGATTTCCCCAATGCCACGGAAGCTTGGAGCATGACTGCAACTGGGTTCCGCTTCGTCGACACCTACCAGATTGTGGCTCGCAAGGCCCTGTGACATATCTGCTGGGTCTATGAAGAGCCCATTTCTAGTACTCCCATGCGGTTCTTTCCACCTAGGGACAAGAATCGGCGAGTATGGAAGGCTCGTATGGAGGCCTTGCATGGGCAAGGTCAGCAGGAGGACAACCCAACCGTGGTGCATCTGACCGCATACCTGCTCGCTTTGGATGAGCAGTGTGACCGGCAGGCCACAGCATTGAAGGCATGCATCCGTCGATCCGAGGAGGCCGAGATCTTCTCTAGGATGCTTGAAGTGCAGCTTGCCGAAGCGCATGCTGCTGCGGCAGCCGCAGAAAGCCGTGAGGCCGCCAAGTCAGAAGACCTAAAGAGGGCTGAAGACCGGCATGCTCAGGAGCTGGAGGATGCCTATCTTGCCACAAGGGCCAAGCGTAGAGCGCTTGCCGCGGAAGTGCAGGAACCTCAGATCTTGGAGGGAATTCCCATCCACCCTCCTGAAAGAAGGAAAGTCAGTTTTGCCGTACCACCAGCACTTTCACCATTGGAGACCTCACAAGAAGAGCCCTTGGTTCCCCTCACTCAGCCACCACCAAGAGAAGAGGCAGATCCTGAGCTGGAGCCCATGGGTGAAGCTCGCGGGTCTGGAGATGTAGAGTAGTTGTTCTAGGGGGTATGTATCTGTAGTTTGTGGTGCTTCCATCGATATCTTTCAGCATTGTAATCTTTCCGTTGTACCTTGTCGTGGTTGTTGAGATCGCCTAGTCGCAGAAGGCAAGAGATGTGTTGCAAGGTGCATTTTGCTTAATCATTGTGTTTGGATGATAGAGAACACTGTGTTGACTAATTGTGGATGTCCCAGTAGAACATTTGACTTAAATCCATTGGGGGATTTAAATTCCTTATTGAGTAAGGCATCCTTGTTGCCTGAATCTTCCCTTGCAATACTCCTCTACTCTGTGGTCTCTGACCCCACTGCCTTGACTGCGTGAAGCTTATGGTGCCGCGACGAAACCGAGGGCCCCTGTGGAACAGCTGCCACAGGATGACGCTGCTCGGCACGCGCTGGTATCGAGGTTGTTGATCAGGTACTTTTACCAAGTTACACCACCGTATTACTCTTGCAATAAAATATTCTCGAAAAAAATACATATTCTTGTGTTCAATTGGGAAATCCACAACAAGTTGATGGAGTAGTGCTCTTTCAAAGTGACCGAGTTAACCTGGCTTTTTGAAAGGAGAAATATAACCATGAAAAGTTATACCGTGGGTGATTGAAGCATCTGAGTTGACGTCATTTCTGTGCATGTCGGTTCGCTGTCGCCGCGTGCCGAGGGGCCCGCCAGTGCCCGCTCTCGCGTGGCCGCGGCACTGTGCCGCACTCACCGCCGTCTGCATAAGTGCGCCTGATTTTTTTTCCTGCACCCCCCTGTCGGCTCTCGCTTCTCGCCCTCGCTCCTGTACCGGACCCCCCTTCTTTCTTTTGGACACAATCACTCGCACGCCTCCTCGACGAGCGAACCCATTGCCTTTTCCCTTTCTCCCACCTCGAGACCGCGCAGCGGAAGCATGCCATGGCCGGCATTCTTCCTGTTCGGTGACTCGTCGGCGATTCTCTTCCATCCGTCTCCACCTCCGCTGTGCTGCACCACCACCTCTGCCCACCTAGCTATAAGAAGCCACCCTGCGTGCTTCATTCCCATCCCCAGATCTGAAGTAGTGCTCGAGGTGGAGAAACTCGAGAAGCAACAGAGTTGGAGAGAAGAAGCAAGATCGAGTTACAAGATTTAGTTGTTGCTCGTGGATCTAGAGTTGCCAACTTGAGGGGAAGAAGAGATATGTTTTTCATAGAAGAAGTTCTGATTTGCCTTGTGTTAATTTTCGTGATAGGGTACACGATGGTCGAGTTCACGCCCTCTCGTTTTCTGGACCCTTTGGGCATTCGCCATGTTCGGATAATCATTTTCTTGCTCCTTCTTCATTGTCCCCGTCTTAACCGCTTTCTAGATTAAGTTAGTGGTTGTATTGGTTGCTCGTAGCCGTGTTCTCTCTAGATCCCGAGCGGTTTACCGTTCGAAGTTGTGTAATCTTCCGTGTAATTCCAGATCTGTGAAATGTAATCGCGTTTTCCCTTTTTTCCCGTTCTTGCTTCGAATCTCGGGACGAGACTCTTTTTAAGGGGGGTTGATTGTAACACCCCTGGTGTTACGATCTCGCTTAGCACCCAGATTAAGGCTTAAGAGAAATCATCATAAACAAATTCCGCGGGCTTTAAAATTTCGTTACGCATGAAATGATGAACAACTTTTATAAACCAATAATAAAAAAATATACCTTGTGAGTTTAAGCTCTTTCAAATAGGTATATATATAATAATTAATCTTTGCTTGAAAAACGTCAATACTTGCTAATGATAACTATGTGCACGAACCTAATTTATATATTGCTATGTGCTTGTAATATAATATAAAAAATATGGAAAGCAAAACACAGCAACACACACAGCCTTAGACTACCTGCACTGGCATACTGGAAAGTATCCTGAAGGAGATTTTTACAGTAAAATAAGCTGCAGCGGCATACTTTAAAAGCTACGGTATCATTCAGGAGCAGCCGGCGCCCTGGAAGTTTGGCGCTGTGCCGTTCATGCGCTAAAGCCCATGCGGCCCCACCTCAGCCACTCACAGGAGGACAACCGTTCATGCACAGAGATTCCAGTGGTAGGCCCCATAGTTACAACTAACTAAAAATGTTATAGCTCATAAACAAAAAAACAAATTAAATTGTGATTACACAATTAAATTCGTTTGAATTAATCCTTTAAAACAAGATGTCACATGGATATATTTAGGCAAAGTGACAAGTGAGTCCCACTATTTGGTAGTTGGTATAAAGTATGAGATATTGAGGATGATGGGTGTGGATGAAAGATGTGTAGAGGAAAGAATCTTGATGACTAGGATAGAATATTCCTTGTAGAGGAAGAAAATAGAGTACCACGAGTGCAGATAGTCTTATCGTTCTCGTCCTCCCTCGAGTAAGCGTTCCTGTGCAGTGCTCAGTGTTGCCGTCGTCGATGCTCCAAGGTGGGCATGAGTCAAGTGGGCATGAGTCAAGTTGTTTGGCGTCTGAACGTGCTGGTTGCTGCACCCATGACTTCACCCTGCTAGTCTACTGTCCTGCTCGTCACCCCGCACACGCACATGGCCTTGCCCCGCAGCCGGCGTCGTGCTGTGCGTGTACGCCCACGTCTGGCCGGCCGACGCGATTCTTGACCAAGCCGAGCTGCTGACCCACTGCCTGCAGCTGCCGTCATCCGGCGCTGTTCCAAGCCAGGCAAGAGTCAAGTCGTGGCCCGCTCATGGCATCTGGATACGCCCCCCATGACTTGACTTCGCCCTGCTCCGCCGTCCTTGCCACGCTTAGCCTCAGCCATTCCATGTGCACCTGTCCGCCGTGTCAAGGTCGCTGACCTCGGCCTCTATAGTAAAGGCGACGTCTCTCTCTGCAACCACCCGCGCCATTGCCTCGTTCCGGAGCAGAGCAGCTCATCTTTTAAGCACCAGCAGCCGAGCTGAGCAAGCTCGCAGTACAAGCACCTGCAGCCGAGCTGAGCAAGCTCGCAGTACGTGCGACCCATGCACTAGCTGAAAGAGCACGGCACCACCTCCTCCACCACCCGCTGCACTAGCAGTGCGCCACCGCCGCCGTCCTGTTGCCGTTCGCTCGCCGTAGCGGCTGCGCGTGGCCGTGCCCTGCGCGCCACAGAGGGCCGAGCAGCGGCCACCGCCGAACCTGTGTCCAGGTCCGACACTACGCCGGCACTCACGACGCTGTCTGCGCCCCTGCGGCCCGACGACGCTCAGCCACCATGGCCACGTCAAGCTCCAGCTTGAGCTTCGGCGCCACCTATCTCGCCGTGCGAGCGTGGCCAGGCCACCTCGGCACCCTCCGCTTTAACCGTCACCTGAGCATGCGTCATGGTGAGCTGCTTCTCTCTTCGTACGTGAGTTGAGATGTAGGATGGGTGGGCAGAAAAGTAAATTACCCAGGGGGTTATGCGTGAAAGCATGAGAGACATATGAATAGTAAAAGGGCTGATTAGATTTTAGAAAGAAGTTATGGCTTGCGACATGAACGTGCTTGCTAGCTGCTTCTTTGCTTCTAAAAGTCATCAAATATATCTCAGTTTGTAAAATTTGTTTAAATTCGAAATGAACTCCTAAATTCATGAGACTTTTACAGTAGCTTTATTATATTAGTATGTGCTCTCTGTAATTTTGGTAGCTCTAAATGAGACTGTTGTAAGGTTTCTAAATATCTACTAAAATTAATATGAATATAAGCATGATAATGGTTTACGAGATGAATCACGTGCACGATGAACTTGATGTCTTGCTTGCTGAAGCTAATAAATAACTTACTAGTGTAGTCATCAGAGTTTAGCTCAGTAGAGCAACATGTGTGTTCTTCTAAGAGTTGTTGTTACTAGCTCGCTGTAATTTTTGTAGCTCTGGATTAATTAATTTCTAAGCTAGCTAATGAACTCTCATTTGGAATAAGTATTAAATCAATAAAATTGATAAGGCGACACCTTGGTTTGTATAAATAAAATACTCGTTGGAAAAATAAGGTCTGATCCAACAACATGGGAACGCAGCCTAGCATGTTAGAGTTGGCTCGTTAGCTTGAGAGGCGCGATCGTATTTTAAGCGTTGCCGTTGAGGTTATTTATTTACGTCTCCACATTGCATCTACAAATATCACAATAGGCACGATGAAGGATTGTGGAGTCATCTGGAGGTAGCAGAAAGGATGATGTTTCGCTGGTTGTATCATCGTGATGGAATACTAACTTTGGTTATCCTTTACCCAGGCAAGCCCCGGTGCATAACCCTTATTTTTATAATCAATATATATGTTGTGCATTTACGTTGCAGGAATTTTATGGAAACCACTTGCATATATATCTATCCTATGAATCCTACTAGTGCGGGTTCGATAGCCGCTATGCTTAGATTTATCGGTAGCGTGGGTAACTGCCGTTACTCACAAAGTAGGTGAAGATACATTCACCCTCATGATAAAATGATGGAAAGATAACTGGTGACCGGACTGGGATATGGTTGGGTTCTGGTGGGTGTAACAAGTTGAGTCTCGCGGCCACGGGGCTTAGCTTGGTTACATTGTTTTCCCTGTCCGTGTCGATTAAGGACCGTCCGTTGCTGTGGACGGTAGTCAGGTCACAGACTTATTATCCTGATCACATACTTGCGCATGGGAGCGGGAAGACTGTCTCTTTCGTGTCTTGGTTTCCCTCTCTTTCCACCTCGGCGAATGGAGGCGGGGATAGGTTGGAGGTCCTTGCACCATATTGAGGCCGGGCCTCAAGTATGGGGGCTTGGAGTCCAAGTTTGGGGTGGGGAATTGGAACCCTTGACAGGAAAGCGGGAGGTTAGTCTTGCTTGTGCCTAGGGTGCAAGCGGGGCGTGTGATTTAGGGTACCCAGCTGGGCTACATTGATTCGCGAATCGCCGATTGTTTCGGTAACGACTTGGCTATGGTCTAGCACCGTAGTAAGAAGTGGAATATGGAAGATGGAATTAAGATGGATCTGATTGCTCAACCCTTGCTTAAAGTAGAACAGGTGCTGACATAGAATGGTTAGCTAATGAACTTAAAAGACGGCTAATAACCTGGAAGTAAGGATACATATTTAGTAATGCTTCTTGCAAATGCAATCAACCCACAAGCCAGATAGCCTTGCATATTCCTTGAAGTCTTTTATTTCCTCCTGACGGGTAAGTCTTGCGGAGTACAATTGAGTACTCGGGGTTTGTTCTACCCCTGCGGGGTGACGAGTCTTTGCTAAAACTGATTATGTGTGTGGAAACCTCCTGGTGGGCTCAGAGAGGATTTCCTTTACGATGCGGACATAGAGTTTATTTGTAACCTTCATCAAAAATATTTTACAAAAGAAAGAATCACCTTTACCTTTAAGCTCATGAATACAAATATTCTTATATTAATATTTAAGTTTTCTTATTTTGTTGCTAATCAATTAATATATTATTCGATGTTGTAAACAATGTGATGTAAGAAATGGCTAAAACTGTTGTAAGCTTTACTCTCTCATTTATGATCCGGGTTGTAAAATGTGGATTGTTTCGAGTTCTCCTTCGGGTGTGCTCGACAGAATCGTTTGATTTAGTACACTTTGGAGGTACTTAGTGTCTAGAGGAAGACAAGTACTTTGAAAGTGTATTATTTTAAGTGGTTCTGCCACAAATGTCATCTTTCACTTCTCAGCATCGTTATACTTACACCATAAGTGGTGTTAGACTCTTAGTCTTTGGTATTTAGAATTTTTCATCCACCTCGAAATTATCAAAAATTGTGGAGACTTCAACAAAAGATATATTATTCAAGAAAAATATTAGATCCAAGTGAAACATTAACATAATTTCTGACTACTTCCTCTGTTCAAAATTATAAGTCACTTTGACTTTTTTGGTTCATCTATTTTATTACATATCTAAACATACTATTATATCTAGATACATAGTAAAATGGATGTAAAAAAAACAAAAGCGATACTTTGGAACAAAGAAAGTAGAAAATATGGGTTTAGAGTTATTGACAATAAAGCATATGGAACTAGTGTACTTTATAAATTTGAGTTTCTTATGTTCACTCCCAAAATTACTAAAATTCATTAAATTGTGATGAAATTATTTTCTTATCTACTGTAATCTCTACAAAATTTAGTTCATAGCACATTTGACACTAGAGATGGAACTTTTAGAGAGAAAACCTCATATCCCGTTTTGCACTGCTTCACCGCTAGCTCGTGGGGCCATTTTACGTCAAATAGGGTAAAACAAAACAACTCCACCTAATAAGTGCCTTAAAGCCTGCTCTTACAATTGATTTGTGATTTGAAGTGTGTGTGTGTTGGGGGGGGGGGGGGGGGGGGGGTTGCCCCCGTCATGATCGACAACTACGTGCAGAAGAGGAGCACGTCGAATGTGGCGTTATTGCGTTGCGTCGAGCGTGGCGTTGTAGACACCGGTATAGGGGTGCATGCGGCCTGAGGGTGAAGACGATGAAAATGGTGAATGGTAAAGCTGAACAAACATTAGCGCCATAGTGCCCCAGTTGAGGAGCGTGAGGGCCCCGGTTGTGGATTAAAGTTATTGGTAGAGCTAACAAAACAAATTTCACGGGTGAACTACAGCTCTGTCAAAGGGATCTTTATTACCGATTGACCCAATCTCAATCGTCCATGGTAGTTTCAACAATGACTGAGCATCTCCAACAACTCACTAAATCAACTTGGCATTCTTATAAACTTGGCAAAAAAAAAAAAAAAAAACCTCTCCAACAACTTGGTAAATCAACTTGGTATTTTTTCAAACTTGGTAAACATTGTCCCCGCGTATATTTTCGCGCGCGGAGGAACTTGCTATCACGGTCTTTTCCGCATCGACGGCTCCCGTCCCGCGTGCGAAGAGCACTCCCGTCCGCGAAATTCTTCTCTCCCGCGTGAAAGACCGGGTCGAGATGAGTTGGTTGAAGCTATTTTTAGATTTTTTTTTCAATTTGACGTGCATGGTATTGTAGTGATTGTGTGTGCATGGTACTGTTAAACAACATCGTGGCCGGCAAATCAAACGGAGGGGACAGAGCTGATCAAACGGAGGGGACAGAGCTGCTGCTGCTGTCCAAACTTGCTGGCCGGCAAATCTTCTGTCCAAACGGAGCGTCGCGGCGCAAGAAGACCAGCAACCTCGTCGCTGGGAGAGAAAACACACGTTGATTCTGGATCGGTATTAGTGGGCCTACTTTTTTTAATTTTACCAAGTTGGAATATGGAGCTGTTGGAGAGAAGTCTTTTTTCACTTGCCAAATAAAATAGTAACTTACTAAAAATCAAGATATACCAAGTGATTTTTACCAAATTATTGGAGATGCTCTGAGTTAGCACAAAGCATATTATTTTATATTTTAATAGAAGAAAGAGAAAATCAAACTCTTAACGAAAAGCGAATTATACATAGATACAAAAATTATATGAGTGCGACGTGGGACATTTATGTTATGAGCTACAGAGTATGTTATGAGTGCCACGGCAGGAGCTACAGAGTAGCCGGTAACCAGCTCACGTAGTCGTGTGCCTCGTAAAAACACTTTATCCTACTCTCCACTCTGTGAACGCTCCTGATTTCTTGACGGTCAGTCATTTGACTCGCCAATTCCAACTCAATTTTCGAAAAAAAATTTCAGCTTCTGCCTTCTATCACGCTTCACGCAGTTTTTGCCGTTCTTTCGGGTGTCAATCAAAAAGAAAAAAAAAACAAATCCTGCATCACAGTACTCCTATAGAAGACAAGTTTATCGTCCCGGGCGAGCGTTGCGCGGCCTGCAGTCCTGCACTCGCACGATCCCCTGTTCCGACAAACCAGACTGCCACTGCCACACGCAGCCGCAGCCACCACTCCACCAGTGGCATAAAGAACCATGAGAGCCGCGGTGGCCTCTGCGATCCGCAGGCTATTGCCCCGCTGCAGCACCAGCACCAGCACCAGCACCAGCATCGGCATCAGCGGCAGCGGCGGATCGCACTGGCACTCACAGAACCAGTCCCGCTGGTACTTTAATCCCCACTCGGATTACTCTAATCGCCTCGCTCCACCCCGCACGCTGCTAAATTTCTCGCCATGCCACCCGCGCGGGTCGTCGCCGCTTTCTGCCCCTCCTCCTCCTGCCGTGGCGGCGTCTCTGCTGTTCTTCTCCAGCCTGTCAGGAACAGAGGAGGAGGAGGAGGAGGAGGAGGCGGTGGTGGTGCTGGACATGGACGCCGGCACGGTGCGGTGCGCGGCCAACCACGCGCCGCTGTCGCCGATCAGCTTCATCGAGCGCGCCGCCGCCGTGTACGGGGCCCGCCCCGCGGTGGTGTACGAGGACCGCCGGCGCCACACGTGGGCGGAGGTCCGGGAGCGCTGCCTCCGCGTGGCGGCCGCGCTCGCCACTCGCTTCGGCGTCGCGCGCGGTGATGTGGTGAGTGCCCCCTGCTCGGCTGCTTGGCTTGCTAGCCTCTCTTGCTCTCTTTCCCCTCTGTCGTGATCGTGATCGATCGCGGATAAGTTAGCCGGCATTCCACTCCATCCATTGTTTGTAGCTGTGTTAGCCTTTTCGTCCCTAGTGTAGGATTAGGATAGGGGACCGAGAAAGGCAAGCGGGACGGGAGTAGGGCCTAGAGAACGAAGGTTGTTTTTTCGAGCAAGGACGAAGGGGTTTTTTTTTTTTCAATCACATTTAAGCACGTTTATCATTAAACAGAGAAGGATGAAGGTTGTGTTTATAAGAGTTGTTGCTTGAGGCCATTTTTCTATCTCAATGTACTTTAACAGGCATGAATTGTGAAATACGATTGCATTTAAATAAGGTATGTTAGAGATATAGAAAACACAAGTATAATTTGCTGACTCGGAAAAATCATGTGAGCATCTCCAACAGTTATGCAAACAGGATTTGCATTCTTGTTTTTGCCAAAAAATCATGAAATCGACTCTCCAACAGTTATACATTCTAGTTTTGCATTTTGAGAAACTTTGCAAATCCTATGGCCGGCTTGGCATATATGCATAGGCCCGGGCGACTTGACAAACGTGAGGTACCTCCTTTCCCAAATGTTATGCATTCTAGTTTTCACGACCTGGGTCCACAGTTTTCCCAAATGCAAAGCCAAGTTTGCATAACTGTTGGAGATGCTCCTTTTTCTCCTCCCCATTTGGTTTTCAGAATTGGCAAACTACAACAAATGCATAGCCAAGTTTGCATAACTGTTGGAGATGTGGATTATGAAATATATATAGTGTCAAAAAGAGATTATTGGTTTTCTTGTATGCATTAAACAGCGTACTCACCTCCTTATGCTTTGCTTTTTATATACTCGTGTAGTTCTCGATTCATATGTACTGGGTCGAAAATTTAACTAATTTTTATTTAACATGTGAATTGATATGAATATGAGCACATCTAATCAAGTTTTCAAGCAGTATGTTACTTTTTTTTGCGCAAAAAGCAGTATGTAACTTTATATGAATTGTAATAATAATAAGGTAGTTGTTTCTCTCTCTTTTTTAATAATAATAGAGCCAATACTTTTTTATATTATCTTCAGAAAGACCTTAGGCGATCGATCCATGTGGATTTCCGCGGGTCGAAATGGGGATATGATTGACTAGATAGAGACGTGCTAAATATAAAATTCGAGCATTCGGTGCTCTAATGGCTCTTCTTTTTTTTAGCAGATGTAGTGGCCTCTTTTAAACCGAATAGATCGAGATTAGGCCTCGAGATTTGTTTTGGGATCCTCAACGGTCCACTATTGTTTATATTTTCTATTTTTCTCAGACCACATTGGGATGCTGGACGGTCCACGATAGATTTTGTTTTTTTTTCTCAGACTCAGACCACAGGACAGCACGGCCTGTGGGCTCTAAAGGCCATGACTCTGATGGGCCTAAATATATCGGACCCCTTTGACAAATTTGTAGCTGTGGGCTCAAACCAGACAAACGGCAAATATTTTTCTTTTTTTTCCTAAAAAAATAATTTTTTTTTCTTCAACAAAAAATGGCTAAAACTCACCATCAATGACCGATCTGTTCACGTTCAGGTCGCTGTCCTCAGCCCCAACGTGCCGGCGATGTACGAGCTGCACTTCGCCGTGCCCATGGCCGGCGCGGTGCTCTGCACGTTCAACACGCGGCACGATGCGGCCATGGTGTCCATCCTGCTCAAGCACTCCGGCGCCAAGGTGTTCCTCGTCGAGTCGAACCTGCTCGACGTCGGGAGAGCTGCGCTGAAGCTCATCGGCGAGTCCAACCCCGACGCCGCCACGACGCTTCCGATTCTCCTAACCATCTCAGACGACACCGACTCCGACGACTACGAGGATCTCGTCAGGAACGGCCCCGCCGGGTTCGACATCCGGTGGCCGGCGGACGAGCTGGAGCCGATCTCGCTCAACTACACGTCCGGCACGACGTCGCGGCCCAAGGGCGTGGTGTACAGCCACCGCGGCGCGTACCTCAACACCATCGCCACGGTGCTCGCGTACGACATCACGGCCATGCCGACGTACCTGTGGACCGTGCCCATGTTCCACTGCAACGGCTGGAACCTGCCGTGGGGCGTCGCCATGCAGGGCGGCACCAACGTGTGCCTCCGCCACTTCACCGCCGGGGTCATCTTCGACAGCATCGCGCGGCACGGCGTGACGCACATGGGCGGCGCGCCCACGGTGCTGAACATGATCGCGAACGCGCCGCCCCAGGAACGGAGGCCGCTGCCGGGCCCCGTGCGCGTCATGACGGGCGGCGCGCCGCCGCCGCCGCGCGTCCTGTTCGCGGTGGAGGAGCTGGGTTTCGTGGTGTACCAGATCTACGGCCTCACGGAGACGTACGGGCCGGCGACCGTGTGCACGTGGATGCCCGAGTGGGACGCGCTGCCGGCGGAGGACCGAGCGCGGCTCAAGGCGCGCCAGGGGTTCCACCACGTCGCGGTGCAGGACGCGGACGTCAAGAACCCGGGCACGATGGAGAGCGTGCCGCACGACGGCGAGACGGTGGGCGAGGTGATGTTCCGGGGCAACACGGTGATGAGCGGCTACTACAAGGACCTGAAGGCCACCAAGGAGTCGATGGCCGGCGGGTGGCTGCACACCGGGGACCTCGCCGTGCGGCATCCCAACGGGTACATCGAGCTCAAGGACCGGGCCAAGGACATCATCATCTCGGGCGGCGAGAACATCAGCTCCATTGAGGTGGAGTCGGTGATCTTCAGCCACCCTGCCGTGCTCGAGGCGGCAGTCGTGGCGAGGCCGGACGACCACTGGGGTGAGACGCCGTGCGCGTTCGTCAAGCTCAAGGACGGCGCCAGCGCCACGGAAGCGGAGATCATAAGCTTCTGCCGGGAGAGGCTGCCCCACTACATGGCGCCCAAGACGGTGGTGTTCGAGGATTTGCCGAAGACGTCAACTGGGAAGACGCAGAAGTTTGTTCTCCGTGATAAAGCTCGCGCCATGGGCAGCCTCACAAAGATTGCCCGTAGCAAAATGTAACATCGTTTGCCTGGTTGGAATGAACACCGGCAAAATGTATGATCGATTCAACGAACTATACATTATTCTGTTTGGACATCACGATCTCATCCAGTAATGTTCTGCCGGTGGTTAAACAAGGAAGCAATTCTTTCGATGTCGACTCGAAGCATATTGTATACTGTTATGCTATAAAAAAGGGGGAAATTATGCTCAAAATGTATACTGCAAAAACTAGTACAAAATTTGTCAAGCGTAGAAACGCTCATATTAAAACTCCGAGGAAAAGAAGTAATCCTCTATATGAACTGGCAGATCTCTAATGATATCTGACCAAAAATAACGCAACTGTCTAGCAATCAAACCATTTTCTTTTTTTGAAGAAACTGGAGGGGCCGCAACCCCTGCAGGAATTTATTAGCTGAAGCAAAAAGGTACAGTTACAGGTAAAAGAAAAACTAGAACTAAAACAAAACAGCAAGTGACAAAGAAGGGCAGCAGACCCAAAACCCACTAGGGGACAGCAAAAGAAAGGAAAAAAGATCTAAGTAGAGCCATTAGAAGAATCCTTGGAACCATTGTTGGAACTGATCCCTGTCCCTTGACTTTATGAGTGAGCAGCAACAGCTCTTTGTGAAGCAATGCCTTTGTTCTGTTGATCGACGGCTGAATTCCTCTGAAAATGAGGTCGTTTCTTGCTGACCAAATACTCCAGCAAACCAGTATTAAAGCTGTCATGAAGAATGGCGAGTTCATTTGGTCTCTGATAGGCGAAATTACCTCAGGGAAGCTGGAATTTAGGGGGATCATTACATTGATGATATCCCAGCACTCATTCGCAAAAGGGCAATCAAGGAAGAGATGAACACTGGTTTCCTCCAAACTTTGCAGGCAAAGCACACAGCTGTACGAGGGAAGATGCATATTTCTTCTATGAAGAATATTTCTAGTGCTCACTCTGTCAACCATCAAAAGCCAGAAAAAAACCTTGTGCTTTGGTTGACAGCAACTTTTCCATAACCATTTGAATGCGGGATGGATTTGCTGGTGGCCTTTCAAGGCTCTATAAGCTTGAGCAGAACTGAACTTTTGACCCCAGCTATAGCACCAAACATCTTTATCATTGATATGTTCAACCTCTTGGAGCAACTGTCGAAGCATATCCAGCTGATGAAAAGCCTCCTGTGAAAGAGGTAAGTGAAACAGTTGGGACAGAGTCCCTTGGTTTAGAGCTTTCTGAACAGAGAGGAACTGATTTCTAGAATAAGAGAATAGCTCAGGCATTGTTAGAGCTAACTCTTGCCCATTCCACTTATCATGCCAAAGCAGTACAGAAGAACCATTTTGTACCTGAACATTTGTCAGCTCTTTGTATTTGGGTAATAATTTTAATATATCCCTCCACCAAAAAGAGCCTTTTGTTGTCTGCCCTGGTAGTTTCCCTCTTTTGTAGTGCTTTTCCCACACTAGTTGAACCCAAGGAATATCTTTCTTATTGAAAAATTTGTCCAAGTTTTTCATCAACAAGGCCTCATTTTGTTTGCCAATATCAATTACTCCCAAGCCTCCCTCATCTTTTGATTTGCAAACCAACTCCCAAGCTGCCTTAGGAGGTTTCTTGGAATTAATATCATTTCCCCTCCAAAGGCAATGCCTTCTAAAAGCATCAATTTTTTCCCAGACTGTCTTTGGAAGGGCCAGTGTGCACATAAAGAAAGTTGGCATGGAGGAGAACACTGCATTTGTGACCTCCAGCCTTCCTGCTTCTGAAAGAAAACCTGCCACTGAGCCCAGCCTATTCTCACACTTTTTCATCAGTGGCATATAGTCTTGAACCCTTGGTTTGGAGGTGCTAACTGGGATGCCAAGATAAGTAAAAGGAAAAGTCCCTTCTGAGCAGCCAAAGGTTCTGGCTAATACTCTAAGTCTCTCATCAGAGATGTTCACAGGAAGCATCATTGACTTCTGTAAGTTAACTCTCAAGCCTGTGATCTCAGAGAAGCTAGTGATGACTGATTTCAGAAACATTAGCTGCCTGGTGTCCCCCTCAAGAAAAAGCAATGTGTCATCAGCATACTGCAGTATTGGGAAGTCATGATTTGATTCCATAGGAATAGGTAGTCTGAGCATTCCTAGCTCCTTTCCTCTGTTGATCAAGGACTGAAGAACATCTGCTGCTAGCACAAAAAGAAGGGGTGAGGGTGGGTCCCCCTGTCTCACACCTCTCTTGCAACTGAATCTTTTTCCTGGTGTACCATTTAGTAGAACTGATGAAGTTCCAAAGCTGAAGATTGCATTCATCCAAGTGAGCCACCTGTGACCAAAGCCTTTCTGTTCCATAATTGCAAGCATCCCCTTATGTTCCATTTTATCGAAGGCTTTTTCAAAATCCAATTTCACAATCACAATCTCTTTCTTGGAGTGATGACATAGGTGTAGATATTCCATAGTCCAAGCCAGGAAGTCCTGGATAGTCCTGCCTTTAATGAAACCATATTGGTTTTTATGGACTAGGTCAATGATCTTGGGCTGCAGCCTATTAGCAAGCAATTTGGTCAACAGCTTGACTGATGAATTTAGGAGAGAGATGGGTGTGAAATCAGATACTGTCCTGGGTCCATTCACCTTTGGCAGCAGGGTGATGTAAGAAGAGTTGATACTCTGGATGCACACATTGTTGACATAGAAGTCTTGGACTAGCTTGTAGAAATCTCCCTTGATGGTAGGCCAACACCTTTTAAGGAACTCATTGTTAAAACCATCAGGCCCTGGTGATTTATCATTTGGTAGCCCTTTGATCACAGCATCCACCTCTGTGTTAGTAAAGGGCTCCTCTAGAAAGCCAAGATCATCTCTCATATGGATCAGGGAAGCAATTTCATCCCCAAATCTTACTGGTTCTGATGTTCCCAATCTCTCCTTGAAATCTTGCCACAACAATTGTTCTTTTTGTCTATGTTCGATCAAAATTAGGCCATTTCTAGATTCTAATTCACTGATTAGGTTGCCCCTCTTTCTAATGGTTGCCCTTGCATGGAAAAATTTAGTGGTAGCATCTCCTAGCTTAACCCATTTGACTGCACCTCTTTGCTTCCAATACAGTTTCTGATGCTCTAGCAACACCAGCATCTTATCCTTGACCAGAGACCTGAAGTTCCATTCCAGGATAGTTAGGTCTCTGTATTCTTCCACAGTGTCTAGGAACTGAATGATCAACTTGCAATTGTTGATTGTTGTTTTTAGGCTAAGTGTTGAGGCCTGTCTCTCTCTAAACCTCTGTCTCAGCCTTTTGAACTTTGCTGTTAGGATTTTAGCACTGTCACAGTGATGCACTGGTTCTGACCAAGATTGGTCAAGAATAGTCTGAAAGTCTGGCCACTGCAACCAGAAAATTTCAAACCTGAATGCCAATGCCCTTGGGATATCAGTGGATATGTTGATGATGCAAGGGCAATGATCAGAAGGGGTCTTATCTAGGCCTCTAACTGAGGTGTTGGGATATTTCAGTGTCCATGCATTTGAAGAGAAAACCCAATCCAGCTTTTCAAGAAGGGGACTTGGCTGCATATTTGACCAGTGTACTTTCTTCCTTGCAATACAATTTCATTCAACCCCAAGGCACGATGGCAGTGTTGAACATAAGCATTTCATTAATGTCTCCTCCCTCCCTGTTTCTATCCTCCTCGATCTCATAAGATTGAAATCCCCCAAGACTAACCAAACCACTTCCTCTTCCATTTGAATATCTTGGAACCAATTAATAAAAGCTTGCTTTCCTTCACTTGTGCAGGGGGCATAAATATTAGTTAAGATCCAACTTTCCATGTTATGCAAGGAAGTCATTTCAACCGAAATGGCAAACTCATTGGAGAAAATAAGCTCCCCCGAGAAAACAAAGAGCTCTTCCACACAAGTAAGGATCCCCCCTCGAAGCCCCCACGGATGGGAGGTACTCAAATGCATCAAAGGTTGGTGGGCAAACATTTCGATGAAATTGACATCAAACACTTCTTTTTTTGTTTCCTGAAAACAAACAATGTCACACTCGTAAATCCATGACCTTTTCCTTTATTGCACTCCATTTATCCCTAGAGTTCATTCCCCGACATTCCAACTCATTACTGTCCACTTCTTGCTATTGTTGTGATTCATTGACAAACTCATCGATTGGGAAGACAGACTGGGGATCAACCAACTGACCCAGCAGGTTAATATAGGTGTTGCACAGCACCTCACCTTCAGCCACCAGCAATAAGCAGATAACAAACACACCTTCTGGCCACAGCATTAAGCAGAGACATTCTGACAATAACATTAAGAGGGTAACACAGATACACTCTAACGATAGCATTAAGCAGATAACAGTTATAAGACCACAATTGCAAGCAGTGCATAGCCTGTTCTTACACTTTAAACTGAAACTGAACACCAGGTAGCTGACAAGTTTTACAGACATTGATAACAATAAACTAGTGAACATAAATAAGACAAGCCTAAGAAGCATTGTCTTCAGCATCCTCCTCCTTGCCCTTAGCTTCATCCTTTGAGGGCTTCTTTCTCTTTGGGGGTACACCTTTGCTCTTGGTTTTCCCCTCCTGTTCTTTGTTCTTTATCTCTTTCTTCTGGATGGCCTTAGTTTTCTGCTTGCCCACTGGGTCTACTTTGTGACCTCTCTTCATCAGCAGCTCATCAGTTAGCTCATCTTCCTCCATCTGACAGAGCTGGACACCAAGCTTTCTGATGGTCTGCTTTGTGAGATTGGGGGGGTTAGGTGGGCAATCAAAACATTTCCTCTCAAAACAAGTATCTCTCCTAAAGCCCCCACATATCTCTTTGATTCTGGGGCTTCTCCTGAGCTCTGTATCCACCACAGCAGTTCCTTTTGCTTTGGCCTTTTTCCTTGTTGGGGACACCACCGCACCCAACTCCTTCTGCATCAGATCCAGCTCCAGCATTTCTAGGTCCTCCTTCTCCTTGTTCTTATCAGTATCCCTGTTTCCCTGATCTGAACAAGAGGGAAGCTTAGGACACAATCTTGGCAAGTGGAAATCCACCACTCCATTGTCATCCACCAAACAGGTATTCACATTTGAAAGAAGAAACTTTTTTGCCCAGTCAAAAATGTCAGGAGATAACAGAAGGGAGGTGAAGAAGTTTGCCCAGGTAGCAGGGATTGAGACATGAATACTTTCAGAGTTACCTTGAGCAAAGAAGAAAGCTCAGTTCCTGATAGCATCGGCGTTTCTGCACCTTTCTACCCAGACAGGGTCAGCATCAGGGTAGTTGAGTAGAGCCATTCCAACATTCATTGGCTGATTGACCTGAATTTCTTCTACCTGATCATTTTGCTGAACTGGAGCCATAACATTCTGATTGACTTGGATGTCAACTTCCTGAGCAGGTTGTTGGTTCTGCCCTTTCTGCCTGTAGCTGATCCTGAGCCAACTGATCAGCCCCATCCACATTTAGATCAAAAATCCCATGCTGACCCTGTAAATCCACTTCTGCATTTTCAACATTATGCCCATTTGGCTGAATCATGACTGCCTGCTGATTGGGAATAGGCTGCATTCCCCCATCATTCTGAATATAATCTTCAGGAAAACCTTCCTCTCCAGGTCCAACCAACTGATCTAGATCAATGTCATCAATATTGATAACATTATTATCTTCCTCTTCCTCATTTTCATTCCCATCCATTAAATCATCAGGGTTGATTTCTTCAGGTAAAACATCAACATGCACCACATGGATGTGCTGCATCTCGAGATCAGCAATGCGCATAAGGTTCTCTTCTGCGCCAACAGATTAAGGTTAATGTGTTCATTATTGAACTGAATTGGCACCTCTTCCTCATTATCCACCAGATCATTGATCTCAAGAAAGTCCCCTTCTAGTTGTTGCTCTGCTTGCTGTGCGGGATTAATGATGACTTCCAGAGGGTCATCAACAGCCTGATTGAGGTTAATTTCCATATCATTTTGCTGCTCATTGAGATCCAGATTAGCTTGATTGGGCCCAATTTCATGGCCTAGCTCCCCTTCTTGCCCCTGTCCCTGGTTCTGGTCCTGGGGTTGAGGCCATAAACCCCATTCCTCTTGGGCCTGCTCCTCATGTGCCCCAACATCTCCTGGACCTTGCATATCCTGTCCAGCCTGATCACCATTCTGGTCAGCCACTGGCCCATTCCCCGGCTGACCCAAGCCAAAGAAATCAAATGGCGCTCCAGCCTGAATTGGGGCCTGAGGGAAGGGATCCTCATCTTGTGGCCCAGCTCCAAGCAGCCTGCTCTGCAGAACCTCGCACTGAACTGTCCAGGAGTCGCTTTCTAGCCCCTGGGTCTCGGAGAAGACAATGAACTGTGGAACTGATTGGAGATCAACAACTCTTGCCTTCACAATAGTTGCAGCAAGATTTGATTTATCATTGCTCCAGGTGAGTAGCTTACCAAAAGAGGCCACAGCATTATCCACATAATCCCTTTCCCAATAATCTGCTGGGAAATCCATCAACAACAGCCAGCATTCTGCATTGAAATAAGCACGTCTCCAGTTTCTAGCCTCATTATGCTTGACAAAAGTAATATGCGCATCGCGAAACTGAATAGGACCCAGATTAACAAAGTGATCCCTGTCGATTCTATGCGCAAATCTAACATACGCCTGACCCAGAGACGTCGGCTGAATCTCAGAGATAGCAATATTTCTTTCCTCGAAGAACTCATATAGCACCTCAACTACTGCATCAAACTGAATAACAACGTGATCAGGAAGTGGATCAATTACCACTATTGCTAGATCTTCATTCTGTAATGGTGGCCGTGAAGACGCCACCGCACGAACCACCGGAACCCGATTCTCCACTTGCTGCAGCTCCAGGTGTTCAGGGACGAAGGGACGAGGATCGGCACGGCGAAAGGCCATGGAAGCTGGTGCAGATGGAGGGGATGGAGCTGAAGGTGTTTGAGTGCACAACTGGATGGGGGTTTGAGGCAGAGTGGAAGCGTTCACCACGAGCTGATTAGTGGCGAATGCGAGGTGGCGAGATGGAACAGTAGCAAGCGTCCACTCTGCTGGCTCTATAGAGAGGTGAGGCTCTTCGGCTTCACGTCCCCCCTCTGTTGATTGGTGAGGCAACACCCAAGGCACAATTAATGGCGGCACGATTTCCTTAGCAGCCCATCCAGGATTTCGGGCCTTGATCATTTCAGCAAATGAATTGAAGACCGGTGGTTGTGAAGATTCCGGCCCACTTGGTCGTCGAAACCAGCCCAAGTCAGAGCCCGTATCTAACACTGCCTTCCCTTTGATCTTGTCCCGATTCTGTCCCCTGAGCAAATCGACCGGCACGGTGCACAAAGCGGCTATGTGTCCCCAGCCAAGGCACGCGCGACACCTTATTGGCTGGTTGCACCGCGCCCTACTATGATCAGTAGATAGGCATCGAGTGCAGCTAGTAGCCTCAGCCTGAATTGAATTTGAAATTTGAAAGTTTCCCCCCCGTTCCTTGGCGGTGCCTCTTTGCCAGCTGTCCTTGCCCTTTGACCGCCCAAACTGAATATCGCCGCCGCTCACCGGCCGGCGAGGTTTCTCCGGCGGCCCCGCAGCCTTGCCAAAGCCGCAGGAGAGCATGTCATTCACCGGACGGTCAGCGATCACTGCTTTCGGACTCAGCTCAACAACTGACGATCCAACGGCACCTTCCGAAGGCTCCACATCGGCGCACTTGTCTCCAACACCTCTGGGAACCTGCACCGTCTCCGTAGGTCTGCAAGCTGTGTCACCCTGATCCTCTTGCACACACTTAGGGCCAGCATCCGGCCCAAAACCAGCATTTGCCAGTTCATTAGCCACCCAGTTTGCAGGAAACTTGATTCTGGTGAAGATAGAGCGGCGACCCAGCGGAATCGAATTGGCTCCGGAGAGAGGCGGAGCATTGACAGAGGATCCAACATGTTGTTCACCAAGAGGAACGAGGTTGGCACCGGAAAGAGGAGGATTGGAACCAGCAGTGAGAGGATCGCGGGCTGCTGAAGCATAAGACTGCTTCCCGTTTCTAAGCGGGATGTGAGTCCAGGACTGCTCATCCTCCGCTAGAAAAAGAGCATATTCACGCCTCCAGTTCGGGCCACCATTTCCCCAAAGATGGAAGGAAAGCTTGAAGAGGTCACAAACGAAAGAGTTCAAACTGTAGATGAAAAACCCAATGTCCCTGGAAGAGACGGTGAAGCGAAAAACTCTGTCACCGAGCTGCTGAACTCTAAACTGGTCAGCAGCGCCACCGAGCGTAGCCTGCAGAAGGATGGCGACAGCTGAAGGCGAGAGGGCAAACTTGCAACGACCCAGAGCGACCACAAGATGGAAGGAATTGGAATCCGGAAACGGGAGGGAGACTGGTGCACCAAAACGATGCCAAATTTCCTCCTCAAGCTTCAAGCCAGGAGCAAAAGACAGCCCCGGGAGCTCCATGGCAGAACGGAGAAGCAGGCTTACCGGAGGGTTTAGGATTTACCGGAGGAGGGAGTTACCGGCGGGAGGGGGGAGCCGAGGAGAAGCTCTGCTCGGGAGGCGGAGCTCCATCTCAGACTTTCAAACCATTTTCTGTATTCCTAATACACATGAGTCATGAGCTGTTATAATAGAGTAGTACAGATGAGCTGCCAAATGAATAGTGTAGCTTAGCATCGGTTCACCGATCACATCACAGCTCCAGTATCAGCCTGCACAT
This sequence comes from Themeda triandra, assembly GCA_018135685.1. NCBI lineage: Eukaryota > Viridiplantae > Streptophyta > Magnoliopsida > Poales > Poaceae > Themeda > Themeda triandra. The sequence goes on along the minus strand of JAENPR010000031.1, from coordinate 259,703 downwards.
ATTCTACTCCCCATTTGGATGCTCATGCCCTCCTGGGCCCATTGATGACCCATTTCGCTCTCGCAGCTTCATTATTATCCGCACGATGACTCGTCTGTCGTCTTCTCCGTGTCTGAGCAACCGAATTGCCTGAGAGCTTCATCAGTGTCGCTAGATCGAGCCATGAGAGCCTCGGCAGCCCTTGCGTTCTTCCGCAGACAATTGCACCAGCGCAGGTGCATCAGCGGCATCGGGTCACACCTACAGAAGCAGAACCACCCCCGCCGCTACTCTAGTCCACACTATGATCAGCTCGCCCGAGCTCGCGCGCTCGACACTTTCTCGGCGCCATGCCGCCCGCCGCCGGCCGCGGCCGTGGCACCTCTACCGTTCTCCAGCCTCGCGGTCGCTGGAGGGGAGGAGGCGCGGCACGGAGGCGGAGATGTGGTGCTGGACCCGGAGGCCGGCACGGTGCGGTGCGCGGCCAACCACGCGCCGTTGACGCCGATCAGCTTCGTCGAGCGCGCCGCGGCCGTGTACGGGGCCCGCCCGGCGGTGGTGTACGGGGAGCGGCGGCGCACGTGGAGCGAGGTGCGGGACCGGTGCGTCCGTGTGGCGGCCGCTCTCGCCACCCAATTCGGCGTGGCGCGCGGCGATGTGGTAAGTGAAAATCTGACAGTCTCACTGTCTCACACTCCTGGCTCACTTCGTCAAGTGGTGTCGTTGGCTTGAAGCCTGGAGGTACAAGAGAGGTCACCGTAAATCCGATGTCCAACCGATGGTCAAGCGCTCGACTCTTCTAGTCAATGATTTCTTGCATGTCCATCGATTTTTTTCCTCGCCATTGGGTTGACCGTAGGGGTTGAACGACATGGATTTTGCGGTAAGATCATCGAGTTTAGAGCATCTTTAGCAGATTATAATTATCCAATCTCCAATACCAGGAAAAATGTAATATATAAAGAATTATGGTCGCTCCATCTTTGTTTTTTTTTAAGAAAACTCTAGCTGGCTGTGGGCTGAACCGAGGCACACATGATCGATGTTTTCGTTGCCAACCAAAACCGCTGATGAAACTAACCACAATGTATGCTTATTATTCATCAGGTCGCTGTCCTGAGCCCCAACGTGCCGGCGATGTACGAGCTGCACTTCGCCGTGCCCATGGCCGGCGGGGTCCTCTGCACGCTCAACACCCGGCATGACGCAGCCATGGTGTCCGTTCTCCTGAAGCACTCCGGCGCCAAGGTGTTCTTCGTCGAGTCGCACCTAGTCGAATTTGGGAGAACCGCGCTGGAGCTCCTCGCTGGGTCTAGCACTGCCACCCTTCCGGTTCTTTTAACCATTACAGACGACGACAACGGCGAACCGGGCGGCGCCGCCTCGGGCCGCTGCACGTGCACGGACTACGAGGACCTCATAGAAAACGCCCCGTCACAGTTCGACATCCGGTGGCCGGTGAACGAGCTGGACCCGATCTCGCTGAACTACACGTCCGGCACGACGTCGCGGCCCAAGGGCGTGGTCTACAGCCACCAAGCCGCGTACCTCAACACCGTCGCCACGGTGCTCACCTACGACGTCGGCACCGCGCCCACATACCTGTGGACCGTGCCCATGTTCCACGGCAACGGCTGGAACCTGACGTGGGGGCTTGCCATGCAAGGCGGCACCAACGTCTGCCTCCGCCGGTTCACGGCCAAGGACATCTTCGACGGCATCGCGCGGTGGAACGTAACGCACATGGGCGGCGCGCCAACGGTGCTCAGCATGATCGTGAACGCGCCGGCCGCGGAGCGGAAGCCTCTGCCGGGGACGGTGCGCGTCATCACGGGTGGCGCGCCGCCGCTGCCCCACGTCCTGGTGGAGATGGAGAGGCTCGGCTTCGCCCTGTACCATGTCTACGGCCTGACGGAGACGTGTGGGGTGGCGACCGTGTGCGCATGGACGCCGGAGTGGGACGAGCTCCCCGCCGAGGAGCGCGCGCGGGTCAAGGCGCGCCAGGGGTGCCACCACTTCGCGGTGCAGGACGCGGACGTCAAGGACCCGGACACCATGGAGAACGTGCCGCGCGACGGCCGGACTGTGGGCGAGGTGATGTTCCGGGGCAACACGATGATGAGCGGGTACTACAGGGACCTCGACGCGACCAAGGAAACCATGGCCGGCGGGTGGCTGCACACGCGGGACCTCGCCGTGCGGCATCCGGACGGGAGCCTTCAGGTCAAGGACCGGGCCAAGGACATCATCATTTCCGGCGGCGAGAACGTCAGCTCGATCGAGGTGGAGACGCAGCTGTCCGGTCACCCGGCCGTTCTAGAGGCGGCGGTTGTGGCGAGGCCAGACGACCATTGGGGTGAAACGCCATGCGCGTTTATCAAGCTGAAGGACGGCGTCACTGCCACGGAAGCCGAGATCATAGGATTCTGCCGGGAGAGGTTGCCCCATTACATGGCGCCCAGGACGGTGGTGTTTGAGGATTTGCCCAAGACACCGACGGGGAAGACGAAGAAGTTTGTCCTCCGGGAGAAAGCCCGGGCTATGGGCAGCCTTACAAAGGCTGACAATGGCAGAGTGTGTTCCCTCAAAAAGACAATGGCAGAGTGTGAGATCACTGTTTGATTGATTCAGGCCTTGTTTAGATCACAAAGTTGGTGACCAAAGTTTGCACAGTAAAGGTCTCATCACACTGTAGCAATTTTGTTTTTATTTGGTAATAATTGTCCAAACATTTATTAATTAAGTTTAAAATGTTCGTATCACAAAGTACAACGGAACTGTGCAATTAGTTCTTTATTTCATCTATATTTAGTACTCCATATATGTGTCGACATTTTAATGTGACGGGGAATAGGAATTATGCATAGTGGAATTTGGGAGTGAAATCTGAAATCTAAACAAGGCCTCAGTCAATTTCTCTTGTATGCGCTGTATATTTTTTTTTTATTTAGTATGAGGAAATCGTGAATCAATCATACAAGAGCTTGGTCCATCGTGATTTCAGACAATTTCTCTTGCATAATCGTGATTCAGACAATTTCTCTTGTATAATGGCAATAGTTTGGTCATCATCATACAAGCTCTTGCGATTTTTTATTCCTGGAATTAAACGGTGGCCATTTTTTAGACCACTGCCCTGTCCTGCGTCTTCTGGATTGGAACTGAAGACAATTCTAATTTTCTTGTGCAGCCGATGAGTTCTTACCATTGTCGTCATCGCTGAACAGCATGAGAACTTTAGTTGAAAGGTTGTGCAAGAAATGGAGATTTACTACACCCAAGCGCAAAAAACGAGAACCATCAACGGGTATTAATTTGTGAGAGCAAAAATACTGATTTCGAATTATCAAAGTGGAATCACGCCATTTTTTTAGGCACCCGTTGTATGAAAACTATCCATTTTTTTTAGGCACCCGTGATTTGTTCGACCAGGCCCAGGCTCAGCGATGATACAATAGTATAATGAGCATATGCACTTCATTATCTAAAAAAAAATGAGCATATGCACTTAACAAATGCACACGAAATGTGACTGATCCAACCGGCCACCTATAAGCGTCCAAACGTGACTCATCGTTTATAGAAGTGTTCTAATCTTGTTAATCATCTCGTTATCCACGTTGCATCGCGTTGCGATTGATCCAAGGACCAGCTCTCCCATCTCACACACGCTGCCAATCTGCCATGGATGGATCCATGTGGTGCGCTGCCAACTACGCGCCTCTGACGCCGCTCAGCTTCCTGGAGCGCGCCGCGATCGTGTACGGCGACCGCACGGCCGTCGTCTACGGCGACAGGCGGTTAACGTGGCGCGAGACGCGGGAGCGGTGCGTCGCCGGGGCGTCCGCGCTCGCGCATCTCGGCGTCGGCCGCCGAGACGTGGTAAGCCACTGGACGATATGATGACGAGCTGTTTGGTTTTTCGTGTGATGAGGAACGGTTGGTGATATCTGCTTCTTCGTGCGCTGTACTGCGGATCAGGTCGCGGTCATCGCCTCGAACGTTCCGGCGATGTACGAGCTCCATTTCAGCGTGCCCATGACCGGCGGCGTCCTGTGCACGCTCAACACCCGCCACGACGCGGCCATGGTGTCCGTCCTGCTCAAACACTCGGAAGCCAAGGTCTTCCTCGTCGAGTCGCAGTTCTACGCCGTGGCCCACGACGCGCTCAGGCTCCTTGCCGACGCCAAAGACACGCTTCCTTTCGTCATCACGATCTCTGACTCCGCCGCCGCCAGCAGCAGCAACGACGGCAGCGTCATGGAGTACGAAGCGCTTCTGCAGAGCGCGCCGCGCGGGTTCGACATCCGGTGGCCTGCCGACGAGCGCGACCCGATATCGCTCAACTACACGTCGGGGACCACGTCGAGGCCCAAGGGCGTCATCTACAGCCACCGCGGCGCGTTCCTCAACTCGGTGGCCACGGTGCTGACCAACGAGATGGTGACCATGCCCATCTACCTCTGGACCGTGCCCATGTTCCACTGCAACGGCTGGTGCATGGTGTGGGCCACCGCGGCGCAGGGCGGCACGAGCGTCTGCATCGGGAGCATGATCCCCAGGGTGATCTTCGACCACATCGTGCGCCACGGCGTGACTAACATGGGCGGCGCGCCCACGGTGCTCAACATGCTCGTGAACGCGCCGTCGGCGGAGAGGAAGCCGCTGCAGAGGAGGGTGCGCATCACCACGGGCGGCGCGCCGCCGCCGCCGCAGGTGCTGGCCAAGATGGACGAGCTCGGTTTCGACGTCGTGCACGGGTACGGCCTCACCGAGACGTACGGCCCGGCGACGGTGTGCGTGTGGAAGCCCGAGTGGAACGCGCTGCCGCCCGCGGAGCGCGCCCGGATCAAGGCGCTGCAGGGCGTCCCCCACATGCTCCAGGAGGTCGAGATCAAGGACCCGGTGACCATGGACACCTTGCCCTCCGACGGGCGCGCCGTCGGCGAGGTCATGCTCCGCGGGAACACGGTCATGAGCGGGTACTACAAGGACGCGGCCGCCACGGAGGAGGCCATGCGCGGCGGGTGGCTGCGCACGGGCGACCTCGGCGTGCGCCACCCGAACGGGTACATCCAGCTCAAGGACCGGTCAAAGGACATCATCATCTCGGGCGGCGAGAACATCAGCTCCATCGAGGTGGAGTCGGTGCTGTTCGGGCACCCCGCCGTGCTTGACGCTGCGGTGGTCGCGCGGCCCGACGACCACTGGGGCGAGACGCCGTGCGCCTTCGTCACGCTCAAGGACGGGGCGACGGCTACCGCGGATGATATCATCGGCTTCTGCCGGGCTCGGCTGCCGCACTACATGGCGCCCAGGACGGTGGTGTTCAGCGACCTCCCGAAGACTTCCACCGGTAAGACGCAGAAGTATCTGCTCCGGGAGAAGGCGAGGGCCATGGGAAGCCTGCGTAAGCCAGATCGAAGCAGGCTCTAGTTAACTTGTTTCTGAGAACATGCCATTATATTCCTGGCAGCCTGCTGATAGTTTATCTTGGTCAACTCTGCTTAGCCGTCATCGATCAGAGCAGCCGGGCATTCAGTCATGCAGTTATGCTTTCGCAACCACCAGGTTGCACATGAACTTGTATGGTGAAATGATATTCCAGGACTTGTTATCCATGGGTGCTTTATTGGATCACCCAAATCTAATAAATATTCACTCCCACATGCAAACTTATGTTTGCTTTATTCAAAAGCTAGACCAATCGCCAACAAAATATAGATCAACCAGAACAACGTAGACATCACTCATAAGTTACAGCAGCAATCCGAGTATCTGACAGTGGCACATTATATACCATCTACAGCTCTAACCTCTGTAGCATCAAAGGAAGCAGATCAGGATCAGCGCCATGAGGAAGGCGATGAGGGACGTCCTCCACATGGACCCGGCAGACTCCGATCTCGCAGCTCCTCCCTCTGAAAGACCATAGTATAAAACCATCAGAAACCTATCACATTCAGGCACACAAATTGTTAACTGCTGCAGAGTTGCAGGTGTTACTTACTCTGGCACGCAGTCTCATTTGCAGACACAAGTCTGGTTTGTATGGTGAAAGACGTGGTGTTGGTATAACCGCTGTAAGCACACATCCTGGACGCGCAATCGGTGCCGTTGGCCTGCCCGAGCGTCAGGCCTCCAGTGCAGGGCTGCACTGCCGGGCACCCTCTGCCTTGCACAGGACGGCAGTCTAGCCTGGTAATCACATGGGAAACAATTGTAAATCACCATGTCGTCACTGATCGAGAGACGGCAAACGAGAAACGGGAGCTTACTGTTCGTAGTTGCTCGCACTGCAGCTGCACTGGATGCAATCGTGGGCGGTGAGCACGGAGGTGCCATTGGGGACGAGCAGGTTGTGATCAGCCGAGGTGTTGCTGATCGATGACTGGCAAACTGCAAGCACAGAATTTCCATGAACAGTTAGTACCGACCGGGTTGTGAGATCACTTTTGTTATCATGAAGCAAAAAAGAGAGATGATGAGCACTAGTCAAAAGGATGTGTCCAAATATCTATCACAATTCTGACTTGTGAGCAGTCAGAGTTCAGAGTTCAGACAGAGAGTCAGACAGTTTGTCCGGTGATAGCAACGTATAACGACTTATGAATAAAAAGTTGATCTCTTGAACGAATTCTGAGTTGTGGTTTCTTGAATATTCAAATAGGTGGATTTGTCCTAGCACGCAGGATGAAGCAATAGCGACTTGTCTAAATGCTCCATGCCATGCCGTCCATGATGGCGGTCTGAGGTCTCTCGGTCTCTCTGAACAACTGAAGCATGTGCAACAACCTTGTCCAGCTCACCAAGTCGTCAACAGATCTTTTTTTCTTTTTTAAAAAAAAGAATCTCCACCTAAGGGAGCCATTGTTGAAACCAATTGTCTAAACAATATACTATTACTAGAATCCTGCACGGCTGCATTTAATTGAGGCATTTAGCAGACCTATGTGACCTAGGAGGAATTTATGGAAGTGAAACAAGTAATCAACTCATCATCTGCTTCCAGTCATGAATTCATTTCTTCTGCAACTGAAATTCACCACTTCTATGTCCCCTAAGTCTTAAGCAGAACTGCTAGCATTTGTCACTAGCACTAGCAGTGTGAAGACTCCGTTATCCTCACAATTCACAACTAAGGTTTGGATTCATAAGACTAGAAGCAACATGTGTACCCAGCAGGCAGCAGCTCAAGACGAAAAGAGAGAAAAGACCCTTACCAGGGAGGGGGACATCCAGGATCTGCCCCTGCATCAGGCTCTTGGGGTCGGTGATCTTATTCAAATTCAGCAGCGTGTTCTCGTTCACCCCGAACCTGGCGGCGATGCCGGGCGGGTCGTCCCCCTTGGCGACGCTGTACGCGAAGTGGAACACGTCGGCGCCGTCCACCTGGTCGCAGGTGCAGGGCAGCGGGATCCTGAGCTCCTGCCCGATCTTGATGAGGTTGACGTCGGTGATGTTGTTGGCGGTGGCGATCTCCTGGTAGGTGACGAAGGCGTCGAACACGTCCCGGGCGATGTGGTCCAGCCCGTCCTGCGGGTACACCACGTAGATGGGCCCTCCCACCGACTGCCCCACGCCGTTGCTCCCGCACCGGCACCGGAACGGGACGCGCACCGTGGCCTTGGCCGCCAGCGGCCTCGACGCCGGCGTGGACAAGGGGAGGCCGTTGGCGCCCAGGAGCTCCGCCAGCGTCGTCGTGGTGTTGAACCGCGCCGCCAGCTCGCCGTAGGTGGTGGCGTTCGGCACCGCGTACCCGATGGCTGACTGGCACGTCTTGCCCACCGTCGCGCAGGTGAAGTTGGTGGCCGAGGCTGGCGCCGCTAGCAGGAGGACGAGCGCGGCCAAGGCGGCCGGTGCGGCCAGGCGGGCGACGGCGAACGGCGTCATGCTGCTGCCTGCGCCGCGGCGAGGGGGAAAGGCTTGGGAGGAAGGTTTGACCGTTCGAGTGCTTGTTTGACGGGACGGGACAGTGGGCTCGAGTCGAGTTGCTTAAATGCTCGCAGTACGCGAGCTCGAACTCGTAGAAATCTGGCCTCCACAGGGAAAACGCGAGGACGCGAGGACTTTCTGGTGGGCCGAGTGGCGCTAGTCCGGGTTCCGACGGGCGCTATCTGTGATTGGCCTGGGGCGTCGACCGGCGACCGAGACAGGCTGGATGGACCTTGGACGCGAGGAAAATGGCAAGTTTCCGGCGACCCGAGGTAGACCTGTCGACATCACGCGGACGCGCACTCGCGTTCGTGCTGTAGAAAGCTTTGTCCACTGCCTTGAGACGAAGTCAGATGTACAGATGCTTATCTTCAGTGATCATTAGTTCATTATTACTAGCAAGCACACGGGGGCAGGGACAAAAAAACCACGGGCCGTTTGATTATTTCATTCACCTGGTTCCCAAGCAAAAAATATCCCAATCAGAGGAACGCTAGGCCATGTTTGGGAGGAAAGGAAAGCGTAGCAAAGAATGAACCAACCAATGAACGAACGGACGCAGGAAACGGGGTCCATCAACTTCCTACAAAGAATGCTGTTCCCTTACAGGCAAAATTTGGAGCCTAGAAAGAAAAATTCTGCTGGCAGATCTAATTCAGTCCATCGGTCGTCCATCCAGAGGGGTAGAAGGAGGCATGCCCGGCGGAGCGTCCTTTGGTGGGGGCGCAGAGCTGAAGTCGATGGCCGGGAAGACTCCGGGTGGCCTCTCCACGGGTTGTATGGACAGCAGCTGCGTTGAGTCTCCGACGACATCGGCCCATCCATAATGGGGCTCCGCCCTGGTTCAAATGTTTGCAGTTCGATGAGATTCAAATGTGACCAGCCCTTGGACAAATTAGCGCCTGGGAGATGATGTTTCTGAGCATCAGTGGAATAAAAGTCTTACTCATAGTATGTCTCCTCGTCAACTACCAAGTCCCAGCTCTCGCCAGTTGTGCTCTTTCCATACTTATGGACTTTTCTGCAATCCAAGACAAATATGGCTTAGTTGTGATCCATTTGTAGCAAACTAGAAACAGAATAGTCAGCTGCAAAACAATTTACTACCAGTATCCATATCTAAGAAAAAATAATCATTTGCATGCTGATGCTGGGAAAATTCTGCAGTCTAAAATACCAATAAGATGTTTGAAAAGTATGCAGTCTAAATGCAGCCCAAATTGCAGTCAAATAATACGTACAATGCTAGACCAAAACAATATTATGTCACATACCCATTACCAAAGTGTTCTTCTCCCCAAGTTCTTGACCAGCCTGAAAGTTTCAACACAAGTGAAGTATCAGCCTACAATATCAATTCAACTTCCAAGCAAAAGGTGATACTTCATATCTCCATCATAAAGTAGTGGGTCCAGCACCATCACAGTGGAATGATAAAAGTATACACACATGATATAAAGGTATGCTGATATGCTCTCCTAGATTCCAAAAACATGGTTGGACATTGGCATGGCCTTCAAGCGACCAATTTCGTATAAAATGCAACTAGAATAAAAATACCAAGTGGCAAACCTAAATGTTTTGTCATCATGGTCATACTTGTAAAATAAATAGCATATCATAAAAACATGTTGTGTTTTGCAATTGGAGGCGGAGGGCGTACCATATCTTAGTTACTTGCATCCATAAGAGAAAAAAATGCACACATACAGTATTTAGTGGGGATGGATCTTACGTTCACCGCCAGGAGATACATGCCATGTCTCCCCTTGTCGAGAACCAATTCCTGCAAAGAATTTCTCCTCCCACTTGTCCCCCCATTTGGTGCCTAAGTCTGTCTCTGCCCATTTATCTGTCCTGTTAAGAACATTCATGCAATGCAGGTGTTATCAACCACATTGGCAGTCGAGCAGACAGTACATGCAAACCAAAACAGCTTTCCAATGTCTGAAGTCGATGCAAAATTGAAATAGAGGGCATCAAGTTGTCCCTCAGAAGAATAAGTCCCTAGCACAGTATCACTCCAAACTATATGACAGTGTCAGACGCATATCTTAGAGCAATTAACCAACCAATTGACATGTGAATCCACATACTAACGAACAACATAATTCGCTGCTGTAATGATGAACTCATGGATATGGAAATGGAGATTCAGGCAATAAACATTGAAGACTAAGCACAACACTAGATGTATAAGGATTTTCTTCTACAACCATATAACTAGTGCAAAAAAACATTAAGAGGCTCACCATTTCAAAACAAATCCACGGCCATCATAATGTTCACCCCATCTCTCCCACCAGGACTGCTCATTCAACCTTCCATATTTGTGAGCACCTTTTTCTGTCCAACCTTTGGCATCATATTTCTCCCACCTGTTATAGAACATTGGTAAAAAGAACTTTACAGAAGACTTTCAACCAGAACAAGGCAAAAATATGATCTGTTTCTCACCATTTCTCATACCACCCAGCATTTTCTGCACCTGATTTTGCTTGTTTTTCAGCACTTCTCTCTATTCTTGCAAGATTGCTGTATTGGACAAGGTAAACCATGTCAATGTCTCTCAAGTGTGATTGTTCTAAGTTCTAACTTTGGATGGACATCAAAGAAGAAACTGACACATATGGCAGGTATCATTTAAGCAAAGGTTGGGCTAGAAGTCCAACACATAATGACAGATACACCAATGGATGGCTGGATCTCCAATTAGGTATCAAGAACAATGATATAGCTGATCATTTGTTTGCAGATTGAGTTGGAATCCTGTCCGTTCAATAACAACACACTAAATTTCGGATCTAATGATCTAAACAGCATGGATGTATAACTTATAAGCAGCAAACAAGTGAAACCAATCCTAAGTTCTCAGCAGAGCTACGGAATCACCATCGATTTCAGAATAGCCTTAAAACAATAAGGCTAAAACAAAGTCAGTACACAACTCTATTGGAATCCTGTCCGTTCAATAACAACACACTAAATTTCGGATCTAATGATCTAAACAGCATGGATGTATAACTATCAAACAATGTTATAATCTGCAAACAAGTGAAACCAATCTTAAGTTCTCAGCAGAGCTACGGAATCACCATCGATTTCAGAATAGCCTTAAAACAATAAGGCTAAAACAAAGTCAGTACACAACTCTATGTTACAAAAAAGGTCAGTTAAGCTTACAGTTGAGACTAAACCTTCTGTCTTACACAAGGACAGGACAGGTATACTTAAAATATCTGAATCTACAAATTAGATAATTTACCTCCATTCATCTTGGTACAGAACTTCTTTCCATTTCTCCCACCAAGAATCACCTTCAGCATTCTTCCCAGATTTCTCCGCACCTAATGTTTTATAATTATTGCATTGAAAAGTCAGTCACGAGTTTGTGACAGATGCAAGCAATAAACATACATTTAAAGAATGAAAAGCAGAGACATTCAACATAGCTACGAACGAAATTTGCATGCTCATGCACAAGAATCATGCTGGTTAAACACTTTGATAATATGATTATGCTATCAAAGAGGAAAAGCCTCCATTATAAAAGAATAATTACCATACCTAATTCTTTATATCCAGTCCAGTCACTTTTCTCCCACCACTGCCACAAAGAATAATGTTACGCGATGTTGTTAAGATTTGAAGTAAACTAAACAACAAGATTACTGAAGTCTGAACTTGCAAATTTCAGTAGGTCCTTTGATGACAAAAGAATGGTTCTTAGGCCAGTATTTTGTAATTTTCAATGGAGCTGACTAGCTGAGTGCTTAGCTTTGGGGTCTTACAGTCTCAAACCTCTAAGCCGGATTGAGTACAGTGAAGTTGAAGCCAGATGAAAGCTTGCAATGCTTCAGTGTGCATGCTAGAGTTTTTGAGCGATTCAATAATTTTCATGACTATGGATTACCTAAATTCAAAAAGTAATGCTACAAATTTTTAAAATTCAGCATCAAGAAAATCAAAGCAAACCAAAACACTAAAAATCATACTGGCAGACAATAGTTATGAAAAGGTAGTAGAAACTTGTATAGTGTCCTAAAAGTTGAAATCCTACTCAAGCACATCAAGTAAATAAAAGTAATATGAAATGCAGAAGACAGAAGCCCCGCACCAATCATTTAAAGCAGAAAGCATGTTGTAAAGGCAACTGAATGTGAAGAGCCAAAAACATACAGTCTCTTTCCATTCGGTGGAACCATCATGGTTCTGTCCTCCCATTCTTGTCCAGCGGCAGCGGTACCCGTTCTCGCCAATATCTTCTCCACTCTCCCTGTACCAAGTGCTTCCATCTTCATTAATTCCAGACTCCTTGACGGCTTCGTCCGGCAAGTTGATTCCCCATTCCTTCTCACTAGCAATGCCAGTGTCTATAAGGCAGGTGCCAAACAAACACATGCATTTCCTTAGCAAAGCAGAGAGCTAAAATTGGGACTCTACAAGTGGGATCATTTCATTTTGAAGAAAACCGACATTCCTGTGGGAATGTTCCTTTGGAATTGAGTAATTGACAATGTCAGCAAGGGACCAACCTCTCTTGGGTGGGGTATCACGGGATTGAGGAGCCGGCCCCCTCGGTGTGCACCGCGGGTAGAAGTCCTGTTGCTTGAACTGCCTTCTAGAACTATACTAGTAAACAAAAAAATGAGTGTCAGAAATTTCATTCCATAAGCAATGTGCATTCAAGTACAGTATATGAAGCTTCTGATAAGGGCATTGGCAGGTTAACATGTCATTGCGCAATCTCGGAAGGATACAATCAACTGATAACTGTAAAATGCGAGGCCGGGCGCACTCTTCAAGTAACTAAAAAAAATTCGTAGATGCGACGTGGCCAGCCGCCCTCCCACGTACCGAGGAGCAGGGAAGGGGAGCGGGGGCATGGCGGTGAGGCTGGCGCGCCGCCGGCCCGGTGCCGCCGCGGACGGCTTGCTCCCATCGATGCGCCACTCCTCGGCGCGCTCGGGCGCGACGGCGGCCGCCCTGGACAGTCGCCTCCGCTGCTCCGGGTCGGCCCCGGCGCAGCAGCACCGGATCGCGGCACGGCGGCGCGGCCAGGACGGCGCCCCCCTCGCCGTGGTCAGATCGAACGGCGGCCACGCGAGGCCCCTGGAGCACGCGGCCATCTTCTCATGCCACGGCGAGGCGGGACCGTGGCGGGCGGGGGTGAGGATGCGCGCCTAGCAGTGGCGGAAGGAGGGAGGCGGAGGGGAGGGTTTTATAGGAATGGTGGCGCGGAGGCAGGCGGCGCGCATCGCTGCTGCGAGCCAACGAGAGCGACTGATGAGGGTTCGCTCCCGCGGGGCCGAGGAGAGGGAAACGAGAGGAGAAGTTTCTATGGGTTTTATTAGATCTTTGATGAAGATTGTTCGGATTGAGAATGGCGAGCGAGCTCCCCCCACCCCCATGATATGGGGCTGGGAGAGACGGAGACGAAGAAGGGAGAAGGTGGGGTGGCCGGACCCACTTGTCAGTGGCGGTAGATTGAGAGTTTCAGACCGCCTGGTTGTGTGTCAGGGGAGAATGTCACGGATGCAGCCGTGGCTGGGCTGCCAAATTGGGGAAGGTAATGATTTGGGTATTTAAAAAACAATATGATTTGAATATGCTCAGATGTTGAACATTATTCAAATTTTAAAACAATGGTCCTTAAAAATCCAGCAGATTTCGACGGATTCAATAGTGATGTGTGAGAGAAAATAAACTGAAATACGATAAAATCTGACAGCTTTTCATCAGCAAAGAGGACCAATAAAAATTCGAGGAAAAGTGAACCTTTGTTTATCATTTTATTTATGACAGTTAAAGAATGATGATCATGTTATTCATTAAAGATTAAGATTGTTCGGTTGGTATGATTTTTTTGTGTGATTTTAGCTGATTCAATAGTATTTTTTGTGAGAGAGAATAAATCGAAACAAGCTACAACTAATTCAATCGCATGTGTGAAAACTTGTTCAGTAATATTTTGTGAGAGAGAATAAACCGAAACAAGCTACAACTAGTTCAATCACGTGTGTGAAAGTTTAAATTTTAGTAATACGCTTATAGATGGAATGCATAAGGTGGCAAATAGGATATAATAAAGGGGAGCTTGGTGTAAGGGATAAGGGCAGCCCCATGCAGTGGCTTCGCTATTGGCTTTGTTAGCGAACTAGGCTCGGATGCAGCATGTGTAAATTTTAGATGCTCTATAGATGTCAGTGTGACTTGCAACGGCTTATTGCCTCAACAGAAATGGCCGTCCACAAGAGAGAGTGAGAGGCTCCTATTACCTTAACGGAGACGATTTGTCCACAAGATAAAGTGAGAGTGAGAGAGTGGTGTCAGCTTTAGCCATCTTTTACAGGCTTTGGTATGTGCTTCATGTGTCTAGCTGGATTTACTCTTGTTTTCCTGCGTTGATGAAGCCTTAAAGAGAACAAGGGGGAATATATATTTTTTTTTTTTGAAACAACAAGGGGGAATATGTTGGAGGTAGAAAAAAAATGCAGATGACCCTCTCATTAAAGCGAGCTATGATATTATGGTATGCTATTTTACTTGTTATGAGGGAGAACACGAGCCGATGAGCGTCTAGCTTGTGGGTAGCTATCATTGGATCTTTGCTGCAGTAAGCAAACCAATGGCGCCATCAGCACATCACCATGTGGGCATTTCAATGTGACACGATTATCATAAAACCTCGCCCCTTGTCTTACGGGACTTGTGTCTCACGCACGCTACAAGTTTTCCTCCCGAGGACGCACGATAGGAGCAAAGACCAAATGGCCGAGTTATATATCGCGTTCGACTAGGAGAAAGGGTTAACTATTGTAAATTGCACCGGCAACATTTTGAAATGATTCTACGGAATACTATGCCTACACGGCTACACCACGTTACCGGCCGACATGTCAGTACAAAGGCACTGCTACTTCATCAAAAGTGCATGTACTACGAGTACTTCGGGATATCATGTCCGACGTGGCTCCACGCGACCCGGAACATGTGGACAAGCCGCCCTGGGCCAACGTGGCGGGCGAAACCGGATCAGGATCAGGCCCCCGACAGAGCTACTACGTGGAAAAGCTCCAGCTCTCGCGGCCATGGATCCTCCACGTCGAAGAGAGAACGGGGGGACCGGCTCACACGTGGCAGGCTAGGCGCGCCCAGGTGGTGTCGCTGAGGAAACTCGTGGCTCAGCTTCGCCGACGGCGGACTATCCCCCGGCGTGGCGTGGCGGCGTGGCCCGTTGCCGCCGGGGCCGCCGCGCCTTTTCACCCGACGCCGACCGCGCGAGTGGATAGGATAAAATTGCTGCGCCGGATCTCGGTGACTCGGAGGGAGGGACCGGCCGGGGCGACGCGTTGCCGGCCGTGGCCCGTGGATGCATCGTTTTTTTCTGCTTCCTCCTGCTAGGCATGCCGTAGGCTCGATCGGCAAAGTGGATAAGCATTGACGGGGGTGCTTGGGTTTTGGAACGTACCAGCGCTTGGCTGCGGTGCGTTCGGAGGCATCCCCGTCTGCTGCTGTCGCAGAAATATGTCGTGCGTGTGGATAGTGGAGTGATGTGCTGCTGTCGCAGAAATATGTCGTGCGTGTGGATAGTGGAGTGATGTGGGTTTGCCTTTGGATTTGGTTGGAGATTTCCAAACCGATCTCGGATCTGGGCCGTGCGGCACCGTCGCAGCGCAGAGTTCAGTTCCATTTTGTCTTCGTCATCAGCATTCTCATTTCGTCTTCTTTTTTTCAAAGAAAAAAAAGGCGCGTGTGCGAGATTAAATAGAAGTTTAGTAAATTTTTTTGTGTGCAGCCAACGGGATGGAACAAATGGGCCGACTTTGACGACGGCGGCTAGTGCCACTGGGCTGGGCTAGTTGATGGCTTCAATTTTTCTCGGGGCTTTCTGGAAGCCCAAGCCCACACCTTTATTCGTTGATAACTTGTGTAAGCTTACACTGTACATCATGACAAGGCGACGTGTACAAGTTGGTAGTACGTACGTACAGAACCTATACTAGCGGCACCAGAAAGAGAAAAAAAAAGCCAAAACATACACGCAACACGCCTAGGCCATGCGCGGCGCTCGCCGCTCGGCACAGGCGGCTACTACTGGATGTAGGACTGTCCGGTGATGTCGAGGTCGCGGTCGCCGGTGGACGGCGGCGGCGGGTGGGTGGGCCTCGTGGCGCGCTGCTCCTCGGGCCCGTCGGCGCTCTGCGTGGCGCTGGCGCGCGGCCGCGCGGGGTCCCTCCGGCCACCATCGTCGGGGTCCCTCCGGCCACCATCGTCGGTCCCGTACATACCGCCGCCGTACGCCTCCCTCGTCAGCGGCTTCATCTCCGAGATGTTGGGCGGCTGGTGCTCCCGCTGCAGCTGCGGCTGCTCCCCCGCCACCTGCGTCACCAGGTCCGGCTCCGGGTCGCTCGACGGCACCTTGGGCTTCTCCTCCCGGTGCTCCATCGCCTTCTTCGTGCTCGGCACCAGCCTCTCCGCCATTGTTTTAGCTACCTGTTTTTTTCTTGGGTGTTCGACACGAGTACAGAAATGGCAATCCGTCCCGTGGCTTTCTTTTATATAGTGCGTGGATGGATCGCTGGATCAGAACGTACGGCCTCGCCCCTCGCGTGAGACCTCGTGGTGGGCAACACGTGTTGCGGAGGGGACGCGCGTGCGGCAGAGGCCGCATGGCCGCGTGGGGGCGACCGGCACACCTGGCCTTGGTCGGTGCCTCGGATGGCGCTGGGCGTGACTCGTGGACGTCACCATGCCGAAATGCCACCCGGCGCCGCCATCGTTTTAGAGCCGAAACTGCTTACCAGAAACTGCTTACCTCAAGGTAAGTGGAGTAGCGTCATGCGAGTATGCGACGAGACGAGAAGCGACCTTTCTTTGGGTCCCTCTGGAACAAACTAAAATGCAGAAACTATATATATTTTTTTTCTCAATCACGCAAAAGACTTGCGCGTATTTTGATTAAGAAAGAGAGGTTTTTTACGATGGGGTTTTACATGATTTTCAATTCAGAAATACCAGTTTAGCAATTCAATTTTATCCTCTATATAGGATTTTGAATGAGTATGATAAAACTTTAGCTGAAGCTTGGGATGGAACTACTCTGAAATGCACTTTTAGGAGGAATCTTAGTGATCAGTTATACCAAGATTGGTTAGAAATTATTCAATTAGTTTCTACTATTCAGTTCACTCATGCTGAGGATGAGCTGATCTGGCAGTTTACTGCAAGTGGTACATATTCTTCCCAATCTTTTTACAAGATTGTCAACTTTAGAGGGATTCATTATGTCCATGTACCTGCTGTGTGGAAACTGAAGATTCCTCCAAGAGTACAGATCTTTCTTTGGCTCCTTATGCATAATAGGACTCTGACTAGAGATAATGTGTCTAAAAGGAAGGAGCTTAAAGATCTGACTTGCTTATTCTGTAATGAACTGGAAACTTGTCAGCACCTCTTCTTTGACTGTGCTGTTGCTGTTCAACTTTGGACTGTAATTTCTGATATAGTTGGTATTCAGCTAGGAGGTAGCTTAGATAATGTGGGTAAATACTGGTTAAGTCCAAAAAGAAATAGCTTTGTAAATCTTGTTTCGCCTTTGTTCTATTATCTCGTGGAAACCGAGAAATGAACTTTGCTTTCGTAATACAAGATGGGTAAGTATGGAAATACTATACCATTTGCTAATTGGGATTCTTCGGAGCTGGACTCTTCTCTGTCCCATGGAGGAAAGGGGAAGACTGGACTTATGCCCGAGGAAACCGAAGGAAACAAAGATCTATGGTGCTCTCCGCTGCCAGCTTACTTCGGCATGGCACGTGAAGACTATCCAAGCAACAAGAATCGTCATGGAGAAGGAACAAGGGGATCTGGTGAAGAGGCCGAACACGATCCTAAATCGCTTCTCGCTTGGTGGGGAGAGAGCTGGATAGGGCGCTCAACAATCAAGCTACTGTTGCTGTCATGGAGAAGGAGGGGAACATGATGAAGAAGCTGATATCAGGACCAGGTTCTGCTCTCAACTGGTGGGGAGAACTGGATTGGGCGCTCAATGAAGTTTAAGTTCACCTGCTGTGAAGCCGTCGATAACCAGGAACGTTTCTGTTGATTCCAGCCGATTGGTGAAACTCTGTGATGAAAATGTAATAGGGCTCTGCTTAGCCTGTCAGGCTTTCAGTTTCTTTGGCTTTAGCTTCAAGGTTTACCTACCTTCCCGTGCTTTTGCCGGGTTGCAAAAGTACGGCTCGTTTGTTGAGCCAATCTGCGCTGTAAACTGGATATGGTCCTTTTGATGTTAATCGAAATGGCCGGGGCTCTGCCCTCAAACTCTAAAAAATGATTTTCAATTCGCACAACCCCGCGGCACAAATCTCACTAGGCTATTACTCGTTGGGCTAAACGACCTAGGTTCTTTGCTCCGCTTGGATCCGAGCTCCGCTTGCTGCTTGATGTTGCTCTTGATCTGCTGCAGCTGCGTGGTCGCGCCACGGAAACACCGAGCGTTCCTTTCCTTCCAAGTTTCCCAGGTGATGATGGCGAATAGGGAGTCTGCGCCCTTCTCGATCGTCGGCCAGAGCAACCTCCAGCGCTCCCACCACTCCACCAGGGTGCCGTCTGGCTGATGAATCATGACCGCCCCCAAGGAACCAGCGACCTCGGTCCAAAGCTGTCTCGTGAAGGAGCAAGAGACGAGTAGGTGATCGATTGTTTCCGGAGCTTGGTCACACAGGAAGCACATGTCGTGGGCGTCGAGGCCGTGTCGCCGCCGTCGGTCTGCAGTCCATTGCCGTTGCCTGAGTGCCAGCCACAGGAAGAGTTTTACCTTCAATGGCGCCCACGTCTCCCACACCCGAACGCATCCTGTGATTGGGTGTCCTCCAAGATGAAGAGCCTGATATGCAGATTGCACCGAGAAGGCGCCATCTGATTCCCAGCGCCACACGAGTCGGTCTGGGGCCTCATTGAGGGAGACGCCGTTAACCAGGTGCCATAGCCGGACATACTCAGCCGCGGCTGGGGCGGTGACTCCTCCTGTAATTGTCCTGATCCAAGCTCTATTGTTTAGCCCCTCCGCCACTGTGAGTCGCTTGATCGCCCTCTTGCTGACGAACTGCAACAGCAGGGGCGCGACTCTCTTGCCTGCGAGATTCCATTGATCCAACTGCGGCGAAGGGGTAGCGCCCGAACAACGTGCTTCGACCGTTGCCGACAATGGTGAACGTTGATGCTCAAGAAGTCTTGAGCTTCCCCGGATAGCCGAAGGGGTAGCTCGACCACGCACGCTCGTTGTCGGTCCTTTGCGCCCACAGCCCATTTTGCTTCGTGGAAGGCGGTGGCGACGAGCTTCCGTATCAAAGTGTCCGCAATCCCGAGCCCTCCAAGAGCCGTCGGTTTGGTGCAGGCGCCCCAGGCCACCATGCACTTGCCCCGCACGTCGGCGTCCTTGCCGGCCCAGAAGAAGCGCCTGCAGATGGCGTCTACCTCTTCCAGCGCCCACTGCGGCAGCCCAATGGCGATCTTGTCTTCCTCATTCAGGAATAAGTTGAAGTCCCCAATGACTACCCACTGTCCTGGGCATTGGTCGCGGACAGCTTCCAGTTCCTCCAGGAACAGTGTCTTCTCGGCCTCCTCTTGTGGCCCATAAACGACGGTGAGCCACCATGGAACGTCGTTCCCCGCTGTGACCATCACTGTGACAGAAAAACAACCGATCTGGGGATTAGACAGCGCGGCATCCGGATGCCTGGCCGCCACGATGATGCCCCCCTGGTTTGCGCAGCAGGCACATAGGCAAAATCCTTGTATTGCATTCCCAACATAGAGGCGATGAGCCAAGTGTTTACAACATTCAATCTGGTCTCCACCAAGCACACAACATGGGCGCGCGCATCCGCCATCATGGTGCGCACCGTGTCCCGCCGAGCTCTGGAGTTAAGCCCGCGGACGTTCCAGCACACTATCGTTGTATTATCCATTAATGGATGCAACCTTGGTGCGAGCCCGAGCCCGGTCATGGCCGCCAGTGCGGCGCACGATGTCGTCGTCGGCCGGCGGCGTTGGTCTCGTCGTGGAACAGCTCCCGTAGTGCTTGCTCATCCTCCGGCTCCCCATGAAAGAGCTTACTGAACTTGTTGCCCGCCGTGTTCTCCGTCATGGGTGAAGCATGCCCCAGCCTCTTGAGTACCAGGTACTCCCCACGCTTTGAAGTGGGTAAGCGTGACAGACTTTGCGCCGCAATCCTCCTGCTGCGTAGCGGGCGTTGCCATGGCGTGTTTTCTTTGCTCGGAGATGGGCACTTCAGTACCGGCGTCGGCCTCTTCTTCTTGATCTGGCCGACGAAGCTGTTGACACGCTCTGCTGCTTCAGACGGTGAGGCCGCCGGTGATGCAGGCTTGCTGAGCGAGCGTTGCGGCGTGGCGAAGACGGCGCCATCGTCCCCTCCGGGGGTAAGTTGTTGGACTGGGGTGTCCTCTTCCTCCCGACTGGGCTCAGGATGGCTCACATCGGCGATCTGGGTAGGCTCCTGGTGGGCCTCAGTCAGCACCACGGAGGGTGATGGTGGGCCGTTTCCCTGGCCTTCCAAGGTTTGCATCAGTGGCGGCCCAACCGTCTCCTCATTTGGTGGTGTCAAGTCGCTGCGCTGGCGCCAACTCCTCCTGCTGGCCCTCGATTTGAACGGGTTCCAGAACACCATGTCCTTGCTCCACCAACTCTCCCTCTTCCGGCTCGTCCAAAGTGCTGTTGGGCGCCGTGAATTCCGGACGACGGCCGCGCTCGCTCCGTCCAACCGCGAGAGCGCTTGATGACGCCGGCGCCCTGGCCCTCTGCGGCTTTGTCCTGACCCGGCGAGTTTGTTGGGATCGGACCGTTGGGCTCCGTGCTGATCTGCTTTGCCGGTGCGGAAGAGGCTTCGTCTTGTCTGGTAGCCAGCTTGGGACGCCAGACCTGGCGCCGCACCAGGTTCCTTTTGCTTTGTTGACCGTGGCGGTTCGGCTGCTCGTGTGGAACCCCAATCCTGCGATGCGCTGGGATGCGGGGCATCGCGTTGGGGCCCACGCGCTGCGTTGCTGGCACTCGGCGCAGCGTGCCACCTGTCCAGGCTGCCGGCCGCTGTCTCCCTCCTCCGTACGCCGCCGTTGCCCCGCCGTCCGGCTCGCCTCGCCGGCAGGGGAACGGGTGGATGGCCGAGCCAGCGCCGCTGCTCTGACTGGGGTGGTGGCGAACGTTTCTCCCCTCGCCGTCGTCCGAAGATGAGCCGCCGTCGCCGCCGTCCCCCCGGCGAGTAGTCACGGACGCACTTGAGATGGACGAACACCTTGTATCTGAACGCATCCTTCTTCCATAGGAACGGCTGTGTCCCTCTGAATCTGAACCCTCCGGCCTGCTCCATCGGGCTGTGCTCGTGCTCCGGAATGTTTAGCCAGATCACCTTCGGCAGCTTGCTCGGCTTGGTCGTCCACGCCGTTAGACGGTAGGCGGACAGGTCGTCACCGGCTGCCGTGATCGGCTCAACGTCCTGAATCCGAAAGAAGGGCGCAAGCGGCCCGCGGCCGTGTCCTGCCTCCAGGCGTGCGGGGGGATCCCCTCCAGCTCGATCGTCAACTTGAACTTCATGGAGGACAGCTCTGCGTGTGCGACCCGTGTCCACGGCAGGAGGACGATCGGAGTCGCCTCGAACGGTACCGGTGATGCTGCCAGGACTCTGTCCCTGATCGCCGGTGTCCCGCAGGCAATGATAAACCTTTCGGGGAAGAACCTCTTGACGCGGATGTCGTCCGCCGTCACTCCCGTTGCCCCCACCACGGCGAGGAGGATCTCCGACGAGGTGCAGTCGCGTGTGATGCCACTGGGTTGCGCGACCAGCGCCAGTTGCAGCCCCGCCTCGGCTGCGTCCATGGCGTCGTCCCGGTGGATGAAGCACTCCGCTTCCCTTGGGCGCGTCGTGGGATGGCCGGGTGGCACTCCGTCGAGGTAGTCGGAAATGGGATCATCCGAATCCCTCAGGTGGTCTGGGCGGTTGAAGGGTGGCGTCTCCCCGCCGGCCGCCGAACCCTCCGGCGTGGCCGGCCCGTCTCGCCGGACCACGATGATGCGCCCGGGGCCCGGGCCGGTTTCCTCGCCGCGCGCTCCCTAGGGCGCTTGCACTCCTTGGCGAGGTGGTGGAGGCCGTGGCACCGGATGCACCGCTGTGGCAGGTGGCACGTCGCGACGCGGTGCGTGTAGGAGAGGCAATTGAGACAGCGCCCGTCGAGCTCCGGCGGGATCCGTCGCTCCGGTAGCTGCTGCCGACGCGCCTGAGATGGCGGCGGCCGCCCCTCGTCACGTGGCAGAACGCGGCGCCATCCGTCGGAGTCAGGTGGTGAAGCGCGCCGGTCCCGTCCAAGGCGCTGGTGCGCCGTCGTCCGCGGCACCGCCGAGGCCCCGATGCGCTTCGTGGCCGGGACGCGCCGGCGTTCTGCTGCGACAGGATCAGCCCGGTGGCGCGCCCTTGCGCGTTCCCTGCGTCGGCGGCGGCTCTGGGCTTTGGAAGGCACGCAGTGACTCGCCTCGGCCACGGTCTCTCCCGGGCCTTGGCTGTCAAGCTGCGCACCCTCCGTCGCCGCCGCCTTGGACGCCTCCGCCATGGATGCCCTCCGCGCCGCCTCAAGGAAGGGGGAGTGCAACGGGGGGGACGGGGGCTCGCAGTCGAAGTCGGAGTCGTCGGAGTCACAGGTCTCCACTTCCCACCGCTCGTACTTTCCCCTTCCCGCGGAGCGCGCGCCCGGGTGGAAGGGCTCGGCGTCTGGGGAGAGGGAGGACGGCGAAGCGGGGGCCTTACCTTTGGCGGGCGTGGTGGCCTGCTGCGCCCGGCGTGGCGGCGGCGGACGAGGAGGTGGCGGTGGGGGTGGTGGGTGGGTGGGTGCGGGAGGCTCCATCCTCGTTGCTCATGCGAAAAACTATATAAAGGTTTCTTAAAAACTAGATCAATTCTATTCTAATTAATTAAAAGCTAGAACTTCTGAACCCTAAAAAGAAGCCAGAGCTTCTGCTATTACATTTAAAAAACTGTATAAAAGAAAAATATAAAGAAAATAATGGGAAAAATAAAGATAAGCACCTTTATTTCAACACTTTTATCGGCCAAGGATGATGACCTGTTCTATCGAATTCTGTTCGATTCTTTAAAAAAAAAAATGTCCGATTCAGACGAACTACGACATCAATCGCCTTCCTTCATTGCTAGCACCCCACAAGAACCTCTACTTCGCCGTACCAACTTGCATAAGGCGGAACATCCTCAACAACTCCATCGACAGAAGAAGTTCGCAGCGACTCGTATGCCAGGGAGCATTGTCAATAGCTTCACCGTCTGGCTCCAATTTCATGGCGAGGACATGCTGATCGGAAAAGGAGGGAGTGCTGTAACAAACACAACAACGGTCTAGCGAATCAGTGAAGAAACTGGGCCAACTTAGACCCAGAAGAAGAGGAGCCACCACAACAGACAGCGTCTCGCGGGCCGAAGGATCGCGCGCGCAGGAGGAGGGGCAGGCGCACCTGCGCCGCCGCTGACGGAGATCGCTACGTCATCTAGAGAAATTAGTAAAATAGAGATAAATAAAATAGAAAGCGTGAGATCCGCAAGATTGCAGGTTGCTTAGGCGCTAAGTTTTGGCAGGACTCTAAATAAAAGCATCCATGTACTCGTTTCAATCAAGTAGAGAATTGGGTTAATCTCAACCCCGTCAATCTAGCTCTTGGCCTCCCCAACCCTAGCTGCCGCCCTTATCCTCGCCCCCTGTGCGCATGTGCGCCGCCGCACGCCACCGCCACCCGCCAGCCGCACGCGTGTCGAGGGCACATGCCCTAGTTCGTTCCGCCGCCACCAGGCCGCCGCCTCCTCCGCCCTCGGAGATCTATCTCCGCCCTCCACGTGTCACCAGTGTGCCAGACCCCTTATAGCATAACATATATGAAAATCCTAAGTTTTAAACATACGTTAAGTTTTTTAAAAAAAGAAAGTTAAATTATAATGAATCTTGATAACAATATATCCCCAAATTACATATAAAAAGAGTCTAGAATAAAAAAACAAACCTAAAATTTACCCAAGTCTCCTTCCATCATCTTTCTTTTTATAGCCTTGGTCGATGCAAATAGTTCTCTAGATGAGTTCTACCGAACACCAAAGCCATAATATGGTTTTTTTTTACAAGAAACAAGGATTATATTAACTTAGCGACAGGATGCCGCAATCAGCCTAACAGACTGAAGGTTTACAAAGTTCGAGCCTCAAGAAGAGAGGTCTGATGATTTTGATCATGACTATTACAAGTGCAATCCACCTGGAAGCTAGAAACAGTAGAAGAGGACATCAAAGCTTGTCTAGCCAAGAGATGTCTTGTAGAATTCGAGACCTATGAATATTGACAACATTGGAACCATCTCTCGGTGGTTGCTTTAGTGATGAGCCGAGTGAAAGGTTTAGCCCTCCAATCCAAGGGATGATCATGGTTGGTGGAGTTGAGAAACCCGACTAGCGGTTGAGAATCGAAAGAAAGGTAGTGGCGAGAGCTATAGACTATCATTGACAGCCATAGCCAATGCCAAGGCCGCTGCCTCGCCATAAAAACTAAGTAAATTTGAGAAGCCCGAGCCATGATGCAAATGGTTGTTGCCGGGTTGTATCTGTTCATCAACAAAGTAGACTCCAAGGCCGGCTGTTCGGGGTATTGGAGAGGCTTGATCCGGCGAAATAGCTGCATCAGTGTAGCACCTGATTCCTGAAGCAGAGGCCGACAATGGGAGCAGCCAATGAATTGGCTCGGAGAGAGCAATTTGACTTTGGTGCCCTGGTGTTCCTGCAATTGAAGAATATGTACCTTGGTCTGTTGCATGGCGATGGTTGGGCTCCAGTAAATGGCATTGTAGAGGATGTTGAGGTTGTTGTTGGCCTTGCAATTGGTCAGCATGCTGGCCTCGAGACTGCACACCTGAAAATGAAGAATTGATACCTTGCCGTGTGTGATGAGGCTGGTTTGGAGTGGTCTGTTGGAGTGGCACAGGATTCTGGCTGTGAAGTTGTGGAGGTGGTTGTGGTGACGTGTGTGGGTCACCATTGGTCCAGCCCACATTGCAAGGGTGTCCAAGCTTTCTTGTGGAAGTGATTGTCATTTCTCGCTTTCCAAATAAACCGCAAAGTGATAAGCATTTTGGAGAGTAACTCATCAGTAATATTATTTGTAAGAATGGTTTGAAGAATAAGTTGCACTCCATCATGTTCCTGGGGTAAGGTTTCAGTTCTCATAGAAGGAGTAAAGGAAAACCAGACCGCCCTAGGAAGATTGCGGTGAAAAACAAAGGGCATCATCCTCAATCGCCTACGCTTGCACAAAAGGGTCAATATTAACAGAAACCTAGATGCTCTTTCAAATGTGGGACGAGCTCTTCTAACCAATCTCCAAGTAAAAGTTTTAATGATAGGGGAAGAAGTTTAAGTTTCCATACCTTTGTCATAATTTGGTTTACTTGAGGAAGGATGCTTCTTGATCCTTGAGTGGGTAGCTGCACCAGATTTTGAGCCGCAAGGTATCTATAAACATTTTTAGTAGTACAAATGCCATTACTTGAGGTCGTCTGAGGCACTGTGCTTAGGTTCCTGATTTCCCGGACAGCTTGTGTAACAGAACCGACCAACTAACATAATTACTGTTCACTAATCGAGCCACCGTGGCAGCTTAAGTAGTAAACCGCAATCATATTAGCCCGATAGTCCGCGAAATCTCGAAGGATCTCGAACTTTTACAACATAACACCCGAATCGTAAGTTCAGCAGTTCCCATTCACTTAGTTACTTTTACAAACTTTATAAATACACCGATGGTTACAAATATAACACTTTACAACTTAGGGTTTTCAAATAAACAGCGGAAGAGAATAATCTTTGCAAATACACTCACACCTACATTTTAAAATACTGTGCCAGCTCAGGGTCGACTCCTTCAAAAGCATGTAGATGAGATATAAGATTTGACTTGCCCGAAGTCTAATCCTCCCGTAACGGGATATAATTCCACCGTGTCACCACCGTGGTAGCCTCCAACCTACAACAAACAACATTGGGAATTGCACCCTGAGTACGTGGGTACTCAACTAGACTTACCCGTCTTAAACCAGAAAATAAGGACGCTTTGGGGGAAATGCATGGCCTTATAGTGGACTAGCTGACTCATTTGCGAAAAGCACCAATTATCAAATTATAGATATGTATAAGAATGAGTCTTTCATTTTATTTTGCATAGCTTATCATTATAACCTGTTTATGCTAGGTGAGCACCTATGCTAGTAGCAATCACTTGAGTTATTATAAGCAATCAATAGTAACCATGTCCATTTGGCATTATCCAACATCATCCACATAACCAAGATCTCTTGTTCCATAGTAGCATTACTACGAGGCCGAAGCTCGAGTCAAGTACTCACTGTCCAGGAGTGATGGCGATTCGAATCAATTCCTACTCAGCTGAGGGGTTATTCCCCACACAAACCCCACTCACTGGCCAAAGTGAGTGATAGGTCACCGTTGGTACTGTTTGGGTAAAGTCGCGGGACCGCTATGGACAAGTCTGTACCCAGAGGTTATCCGGTGCCAGGATGCATCAAGACATGTCTGCCCACGGAACGACGCCAGATAGCTCAGAACAATCTTGCCCTTGGTCACTCGGGCCTCTACCACTCCCCCAAACTTCGGTGTTCTTGCCTACATTTCGGTCACCGGCCCAAACAGAGCTACTAGGCTTCACGGTCGGAACGAGTTATAATTCCAGCTAAATGTGGGGCATGCATTCAACATGACTCGAGGGCTGACAACGATCGGTCCTTAATCGACACAGACGGAGTTACTACATTCCAAAACCTTGCAAAACTCCGCCCGGTCTCAATTTTATCCAACACACTTGGTTATAACCAATTCTCCATCTTATGCCAATATATGTATATCTCGGTAACCACCTATATCTCGCAGCGGCAGAAACCACCCGACCGCTACCGATCTAATTAAGCAAGGCTAAGCATTAATATCGGTCCCGCACCTAACGGTAAAGAATATATTAAAGTGGACAAGGAATAGTTGACATGCGGCAAAGGGTTCCGTGCAACTCCTATAACTTAATGCATTAAACATATAAAAGGACGCAAGTGATATTTGCAAACATAGGAGAAATGCTCCGGGGCTTGCCTTAGTTAGAAGGTCAGGTTGAAGCTCCAGGTGCTCGACTACTCCACGTCGGATTCCTGGTTCTTGATCACTTCGCGTGCGGATCTCCGTTCGCGACTTGTCCTTCTGGATCCTTGACTTCACGACGAATGTTCTACACGTGATCCTGGAATGATGCGTATGCATATGCATGAGTGCATGTTCATCGATATATGCATTATCATGAATGATCAAGGATGATAGATGTTCATGGGCGAATAACCTATTTAGTCTGCAACACTTATCACTAGCAAACAAGCCAGTAAAGCCAAAGACCTATACTTAGTCACAATCATCCTAACTCAAACATCAAGACACACTCAATAACAATCAATCATACATATCCTAATCACTACGAGTCATCATCATCGAGTTCTATGCACCACATCACACAATCGAGCTTCACTGCCAATTATAGACATATAATTGGCAGTTCAGTAATAAATTCATAACTAGAGTTCTATAAACCCAATGGAAATGATTGAAGACAATCTGGAAAGCTTAATAAATTGTCCATCATTCATCTCAAGACACCAAGACATGATTCTCAACTTAACTAGTCCTAAAACAGATAACATCAGGGCTGGTTCTGACCAAACAGCAACTAAACAGCCCTTCTAACCAAGTTGCAAGAGCCATAACTCCTAAACTATTAATCCAATGATCACCAAATTTTACCAGTGGAACCATATACTAATTACAAACCAATCACATAAAGACAACTTGCCCAGAAAACCAATGTATATTTGGGTTAGGCATGACATCATGCAAGCCACCCCAAATTTGACCAACTATGGGTTGAACAGCAACCCATAGCTACATACATCCTTAAATCCTAAAAAAATTACAGTAGATAACACATGGCAAGGCCAGTGCACCATCCAAGTTTCACTCCAATTGGATGATCCTACTGTCCTACACAAAAATGACATGGCAGCACCAAACCAAGGACCTATAAATACTTTGCACTACCAACTTGCTTCTATCATGAATCTAAGCATATGCAGAGCTACATTAGGGCAGATAATAAGCCTACAAAAAGTAAGAAACATGCAATTGGACCACTTGAACTACAACTCCATATTTCTACACAGCAAGCATGCATGATATTTTTATCATGGACAGGGCATGGCAATACAATACTAACACAACAAGAACCATATTTTTCAGAGCATCCTATGATTTACTAGGCATTTCTAAAGATTAAAGGCATTTCAAGAATTAAATCTAAACTCCATATAAAAGTATCACGAACAGAGCATTTCATAATTTTTATGCATAGGGTATCTCATAAGATAAATCTAGGATCTTGAATCGTCGGATTTGGACAAATATTCATGGAGATATGAATTTCCAAAGGTATAAATGAATTTACGGAAATCTATTTCAATATTCCGAATAGGACAAACACTTTGCGCTTAGGCCCGTACTTTTACCAAATTAACTAAGGCTGGATCTCGTAACTCTTTAAGCCTGGCACATATGCCTGAAGGCCCTTCACCTTCGTTGAATTCTAAGGGGAGGTCCCCGCGATGGCAAAGCGAGGAGGCGGTCGGCTTCGCCGCTCCCGGCCGGCAAGGGCCCGCCGGCGGCCACGCGAGGGCGGCGGAGCTCGGGGGGCACCGCGCACCCGGCGAACCCCGTGGCTCGGCGGATCGAGGCCGTGGCCCCGCGGCCATGCGAGCTGCGGCTCCGGCGGCGGCACCGATGGCGGCCGGCGGCTCCCGGCGGCGCGAAGAGGCGGCGAAGACGCGCACCGCGTGCGAGCGCGCGAGGCGGAGCGCTTGGTGGTGGTTGCGAGGGCCGAGGTGTCTTGGGAAAGAAGAAGCGCATGGCGGCGGCGAAGCTTGACGCGGCTCGCGGTGGTTGGCGACCGGGCGGCGGCCGCGGCGGTTGACACGCGAGGCGCGGCGGCGCTGCGCGTTGCGGCGAGGCGTCAGCGCTCCGCTGCTGCTGCGGGGTGGCGCGCCCAGGTGGCGGCGAAGCGCGGGACGAGCTCCGCGGCGGCGCAATGGCGCGCCGGCGTTCGGCGTCGCCTTGCGAAGGAAGGAGAGCGAGGGAGAGAGTGAGGAGGAGATGAGAGTGAGACGGGCTGCTGTCCCCTCTCGGGACGCGGTCGGGACGGCACAGGCGGAGGTGGCAGCGCGGTGCGGGCGCGTGGCGGTGGCGGTGGCGTTCGTGCGAGCATCCACGTCGTCATTCTATCGAACATCCGCGCGCGTCCGAGTGGGTTCGGTGGAGGACGTTTTTGGGCCCATTCGGGGCCGAATCTCAATATGGGCCCAAAAGGAAGATCGAAGCCCATGCGTCACTGGTCATTTTCTATTTAAACACTTTAGTCATTAGAGCTACGATTTAGCGGGTAATTGGTTGCCAACATGGCAATGTCAACATACTAATGACGGTTGACCTAGGCTCGGTTTTCTTGCGAATTGGATGGCCAAACTCGATCGAATCGAGCCCAACTTTTGGCATGCTGTGCCCTAATGGGTTAGCTAAGTTTTTCCTAATGGGGCCAACTAAAGTTGTTTCACGAAATTCGGAGAACGCGGCATGCCAATCGACCGCCGTCGTTAAACCTAGCGACTTCGTCACTCGTTTTGAGCACCTTCTAGGCATTTCCATGAGAAGGTCAAAACATAAAGTTTTCTCGAAATGTTCCCCCTCTTCGAACTTTATTAAAGGTCCGACTCGAGATAAGCAACGCAGCTACTACTTCTAGTTCAAGCCAACAATCACACTTAGACAATAAGTCAACCAGAATGCAGACAAGCATCATGCAATCATGTCAAGATGATGATTATATGCTAATGATATGATTATGCTCATGATTTGCAGAGTTAATGCATGATTAACTTCCAGGAAGTTACAGCTCTAACCCCCTTAAAAGAAATCTCGTCCCGAGATTTGGTAGAAGTAGATTAATTTTCGAAAAGCGATAACTCTCATAGCGATAGCTCATGCTTTAACACTGTCATCTGGTTTATCCAAAACTTCTCATTACTTGTCACAGCCAAGTGACTCAGTTCCGAGTTACACAATCCCAATGTCTAAGATCCAATTCATCTCCGGGTATAATCCTGTCGACTTCGATGTCGTGTTTCCGAGACACAATACTTTTTCACCCAAGACTATCCTATTCTTGCTCATGTTATGACGTTGGAGACTTGACAAGATCACAATCCACTCGAGAGGCATACCAAACACGGGTAACCTCGATGGAATCCAAATTATTACACTAACGACCCGTCCTTGCAACTTACCGAACATTCGGTCCGGGTGGTGATGTCGAAGCTTCCCGGGCGTGCAATGTCGAATAAATGAGGCAAATTGGGTTCAGCTCTATCTCGTCGATTAACTTATACTCACTCCCAGCGAGCATCTTCAATCCTGGTTTGCAACGGACATGTCTTCCATTAAGGTAATGCTACCATTACTATGTCAATCTTAAGCATAAAGATGGCAAAGGATAGTATGATAAGCATTCACATAGATCCTGAGACAACATCCCATTGGGTAGTTCATCTTGTAGTAGGACCAGTCAACTACCTAATAGGAAATTGCCGAGGGGTACTTGAGAGGAAATCTGCTATTCGCATCATCAAATACATCAAAAGGTGCTTTGAAAATCCATAATGTTACCACTAAGAAGCAGAGTGTAGCTGTCCGCAGAACGGAATCACATGGCTCACTTCCGGGGTGGCAACATAGGACTTTGTCCGCACATATTCATTATCGGCACAGCCCCTCATAGGAACACCGGCTATTGATATGCCAATAGGGATCATTTTGATCAAAAATTATTTAACTCTTACGTGTAGAAATCAAAATTCCTAGGTCCAAGGTATCCGAATCTTCTCATATAGAAGTCAAAGTTCTTAGGTCAAGAACTCCTTGACTATGCAAAACCCACCGATTCTTTATTCCATTAAGCAGTTCCGACAAGCAAAGCAAATCATATAGCAAGCATCTTCAGTAGCATCTTCTTGCATACACTACATATTCTCGATTAGGGATTCACCACTCGGGTATACCAAAA
The DNA here is from genome assembly GCA_018135685.1 of Themeda triandra. NCBI lineage: Eukaryota > Viridiplantae > Streptophyta > Magnoliopsida > Poales > Poaceae > Themeda > Themeda triandra. The sequence goes on along the minus strand of JAENPR010000031.1, from coordinate 228,516 downwards.
GTACCTTGTTCCAACCATACACTTGTCAAGCCTTATCCGAAAGGGTTCCCGTATTGAGCCAACATGCATGTCCCAATGCATGACAGTTCTGTATACCGACTCACGATTCTCTTCTTCGTGTGCAAATCTGCTAGTACTACAAACATCCAATTCGTGTGGAAACTTCATCTTATCAACGGACACATTGGCTTCTTGTAGATGGACGGTTGACAATTGAGTAACACGAAGTAGATATCCAAGGATGTGGCATTGGTCAGATTATCTCAATAACGGCCTTTATCTGATGAATTTTCTCCTTTGATTCCCATAAGACAAGAGTACTTTATAGGGCATTAAAAAGGTCTAACCCCCTTAAAAGAATTCTAACTTCTGGATAAGGGGTTCCATGGGGTAGAAATTCATTCCGCTGATCGGCAAAACCTTATATCCATTTAAATTCATACCGACGGCTCCAACTACTCTGACACTTGAGTCGGCAAGAGTGATTCCACCATGAGCAAAGGGGACAACTAGATACAATCAAGAACGCAGCCAATAGTACTCGTACTTCGCTCTCATAAGCTCTCGATTGAACACGCGATTGTTCATCCCACAACACCTCTCAAACACGCATCAAAACACATCGCATACTCTACACGAACTATAGAGGAGCACACATTCTACAAGAGATAAGGTGACTCTAGGGAAACACTTGGTAGTCCATTGGCCTACCATCTCCCATAGTCAAGACAAGGTTAATGTTAGTGACCTATCCTTCACAATCATCTTATGACACACCTCAGGGAAAGACTTCATAGCTTATAATGATCAATACATTTCAAAGATATTCAAGGTAGGGTCACGCAAAATTACATCGAGGTAATCCGTGTAATAGATCGAGGTTAACAACCACGCGGTTCGCGAGTACCAAATAGCTCAACCATGTGTCTCGCAGCCACCGGAGCTCTCGGTTGCATCGCAACTCCGTTGGTTAGTCCTCAAGACACCATCACAGGCTAATACGCATCGAGATGCAACTTTGCAAGACAGAGAGGTTCCTACACGAGTAGGCATCTCGTGCATGACAAGAAGTGATCGACCGACAAGGATGGTCGTAGGGTTAGAGGATAACAAAGAATAACAAGGAATTGATACTTGGCACACCGTCTTCATGGTTACATCTCCTACTTGTCGAAATGGTCTCCCAATACAAGGCTTGTTGGAAAAACTAGCTGAGTTAGACAATCATCACGAAACCGAAGTTAGCTGCCAATCCAAGGATTAGCAATCCAATAAGTCTCATGCCCAAGGATCAGCGAGGAAGCAACTAAACACTTTGGGCATGGAGTTAAGCTATCATTACAACTTTCTACTTGCACGAGCCATATCGAGAAGACTATTTTGTCAACAATCTACTATCGCGATCTAAGCACGTGCACAAGCATCTAAACAATCATTCGAGGAAAACGTGCGAGGCCACATTCTAACTTTGGATAAGATGGGAGGAAGGATCACCCCAATGATCATGACACTATCAGGCTTCTGACAATGCGACTATGTGTTGGTGGATTATTTTGGAAAGATACACCATACAACATTCAAAGAATGTTGTTGGACGAAGACATGGCAGAAATATTACATTGGTGTAGCTAAGGTAACATGCTACGATTGGTAATCACAATGCTGTCGCGTCCTGTAACATCCCAAAAATCCGAACTACAAAATTTTTTTGTTTGTTGCTTGTCGTGTAGGAAACCCTACTAGTTGCTTATAAAGAACCCGTGCTTAGTTGTTAAGCTCGCGTGACGCGACAAAGACCACATGTGACTTAATGTGGGTCTTAAGCCACATGTGATCGGACCCTGTGCAAACCTCCTATACTTACAGGTGAGAGCCCATGACCAACCATTCGCTATAGTGCGCCCTAGTGATAGCTCCTGGGATATGAACCTAAACCCTAATGATCCTATGCTAGAATTAGTAGCAATGTCACCATGGTGCATAGTGTATATATGTACACCTACCCATAGTATAAACCCTACGACCAACTAGTGCCTAACTAGAGCTAGCTAGTGGTTAGTGTTACCACACTAACCTGAGACGGTGACTTAAACTCATGCCATGACTCCACATAGAGGAGTATTGATCCCGAACCCTAGGCCATGATAATAGAACCTATCCACTCCAAGTGACTATCTACGACCCTAGCTAGACAAAGACTAGTGATATCATGTCAACCGTGGTAACACCTCTCCACGTGAGAATGTTGATACTCAGTGTCGTGGTACTAGAAAACCACCTACACATATAGCCGCCTAACTACCCTAGTAGACCAACCCACACCAACCCAGGAAAATACCTCTATCCTTGAGAGGTGGTTGCCAAAACCACATACCTCGATAATAGGAGCTACCTACCTTAGCTCGACTAGCTACCTCGCCACTCTTATGGGTGAACCCCACCAGACCACCCTAGTGGGGCAACCTACTAACTATGCCAACATAGAGAGAGATGCCCTAGCCCTATGCTTATCACCTAGTGGACCCTCAAGTCGCCATAGTGCTATAAGGAGTAAGCCTAGCAGTTAAACCGAGGTGTAACTACTTAGATGTCCACCCATAACCTAACCTGGATAGAGTACCTAGTGCTAAGCCGAGAGGGATGAGGTGTCACTAGGAACCTACCCTTGGTCTCATATTGGTCTAAACCTAGCCTTGCACCTCAATGCAGATCACCCATCTAGGTACCACACTTTTATAGCCCAAGTGTTACACCATCTTGTCACAAGTATGATAGTTATGTTTGGATCATGCTAGATCCATTAAGACGATATGCAACATGTTTGATTTGGATTTTTATTGGATTCTCGGTATTGAATAATAAATCAACAACCCAACATCTATTTATTTATACAATAAATAGATGAAATGATATATATGGGAGTAACATCCCAACATGTCCTAAGACCTCCTATGACCACCATGAAAAATGATACATAAAAGACATGCCCTACAAATACATATACCCGTGCACAAGAAAAGAAAACAAAATAGAAAAGAAAAGGAAAAGAACAAGCCATTCTCGGCCCATGACTCAAACTCGGCCTCGCTTCTTCGGGGACCGGCCCAAAGGCCCATCCGTCCCGTCGTCCCCTTTCCTTGCTCTTTCTCCGCCTCTGGCCCGAGTCGAACTGCCAGCCCAGCCCAGCTGCTCCTACCGACCCGATCCTCCCTCCTCCTCATCGAGCCGGCCTGCTGGGCCCTATCCCTTCCTTTCTCTTCTCGCGGCCCGCGAACGCATCCAGCCCAACAACACGCTGCGGCCCGCGAACAACAGGCACCCCGCCTGCACTCTTCCCTTCTCCTGTACCGCTGACGAACGGCCCCCGCGGTGGACCCCGCATGTCATAGCTTTCCCCTCCAGCCCTCTGCTCCCACCGTGACGACAGAGCGCACGATGCCGCCGCGTCCGCACGACACAGCCAGCCACGACCGCCCGATCGGCGCCTGCTGGACATCGACGCCGCCAATGGTGCCACCTGTCCGACCAAGGGCCGACAGCCCCTGCCGCATAACACCCACGGCCGCGAGTGTCGCGCTCCGCACGCGCACGCACATGGGATGCCGCCCATCAGATTCTTCCCGTTTCTTCACCGCGAAGCCAAATTGGCGCCCTTCACTGCCAATTGGGGCCCAGCGGTGCTCGATAGCGACCTCTGGAGTCATCCCTGGCCACCCGATCACGTTGAGGGCGCCATCGCCGTCCACCATGCACGCCATGGGTGTCCATGGCTATAAAAGCCGGGCCTTGAGCACCGAAGCCCTAGCGCCTTCCCATCCGCCGCCGCTCCTTCTCCTTTTTCCTCTCGCGACCGACCGCGTCCTCACCCAACCGCCGCGCCACACCACGCCGAAACCACGCCGCCGTGCACGCCGCGAGCTCCGCCACCATAAGCCACGCCACCGTGCCGAGGCCATCAAGCCACCCTCGCCTCGCCGACGCGCACCACCACTGCTAGCCTGCAAAACCAAGGAGGAGAAGAGAAAGAAGAAGGGGGCGGGGAGGAAAGGAGACCGGTGCCGACGCCGGGAAAGAAGAAGCCGCCGCCGCTGGAGAAGAAGATCGTCGCCGGAGGAGGGGAAAGGCCACTTCGCCGGAGTAGAGGAGGACAACGAGTACCACAACATCGACACCTCCTCGACCCTGCTCTGCTACCTGGCTACACCGCGTCAGCCTCCTTGCCGCGCCACGCTCATCTTCATCGCCAAAACCAGGTGAGTGCCGCCGTGCCTCCGTTCCAACCTGGACCTTGCTGTGAACCGCCATGGCGCCGCCGGCGCGTAGGCGAGGGCCATCGCCGGCCTCCCGGAACACGCACACACGAGCACGCGACTAGCCCAGCCACCGGCTCCTGGCGCCACCATACGCCGGAGCAGGACCTGCCCGCCATAGACGCGCCGCGGCCATGCCGCCGTAGAGCGCCGCCGTTTCCCGGCGAAGAAGCCACCTTGGAAGCGCTGGACCCCGGACAACGTCCGCCGCGACGGGCGCACCCGTGCGCCCGGCCGCCGGCGCGAAACGCCCGCGGGGGAGACCTACCCCGACCTCGCCACCGAAGATATGTCCGCGCGGGACGCTCTGGGAGCGCCACCGCGGCGCACTTGCGCCGGCCGGCTCCGGCCGTCTCGACCGTCGAGACCACGCCGTTGAGCCGCGCCGCGGCCGCCGCACGCCGCGGCACCCTCGGATGGTGGAGATGACGCTTGAAGATGAAGCCTTGGCGCCGCTCGGCGCCGTGCCGCGCGCCCGGCGTGCGCCGCCACGCGCCGCCGCCGTGCGCCGCGCGTTGCTTTGCGTCCTGGCCACCTTTGGCAAGCCGAACGCGACCCTTGTGGTACCAATCGAAGAACCGAGCCTTCAATTAAGCCCAGCTCGTGCCCTTGCTCATCGTCACGGAGCGCCGCCGCCGCCATACCGCTGCCGTCGTGGCGAAGGTGCGCCTCGCTCCTGCGACCGCATCCCTTGGAACTTGGTGTGCTCGCCATGCCGCCGCGGAGCCGATGCGCTCGCCGGCACGGCGCGGGATCCACCAGGGTGCCGGCGCGCCGAGCCTTGCCGCCGGCGAGCTTGCCCGTCGCAAGCCGGAGCAGGAGCAAGGAGAAGATGGGGATGAGATGCTGCTGGCCGTGAGCATAGACTTGTTCCATGTGAGCCGTGTGACTGACGGTGGGTCCCGGCGGACTTGTCCACGATGCGCCGAAACCTGTGAACCGAGCCCCACCAGGAAACCTAAACGTGAACCCTGTCCATCATGAGCCAAGCAGAGAGAAAATGGGGTGCACGCGGTGCACCGTGGACCTTGGCACGGTCCATGGACCGAGGTGCCCCTGTCCACGATGAGCCGACGCGGTGGACCAAAGCCCAATCCAGATCCGGACGTGTGACGTGGCGTAACCGCAGTGCCACGTGGCGGGTCGAGCCCGCCCAAGTTCAGCCCACTCGGCCCATTATAAGCCCATCTCGGCCCATTTAGTGTTGACTGGTCAACGATGACGTCATGCCGACGTCATCATGACCCCCACCCGTCGCCGTGCCACATCGCGGCTCGCCGGCCGCGCCACGTGGCCTATCCCGGTGCCGCCACGTGTCGGCCTATTCTTAATCACTGTTTATCTTTTTCGAATATTGATTAAACTTCGAAAATTCATAACTTATTCATACGAGCTCCGAAAATTATGATCTTTATATGTAAATTCATCTAAATTCGAGATGTACAGTTTAAGCTTAAGTTTGAGTGCATTTGGCTCTTCTATATTTCATTTGCTTCTTTGTGGCTTCTATAGGAGTCGTTAACGCGACAATTACGTTTCGGTTTCAGAGTCGATTCGGGAGAGGAGCGACCTGAGGACGTGAGGTGGAGATCCACTGTACGACTACGGAGGAGGACTTGTACCACTACCGTCGGATTCGTACCACTACTTCCTCGACATCGCAGTGTCATGGCAAAGACCTTTATTTTAGAGAATCCTATTAGACATTGCATGTTCGGAATCGCTAGCGCTTTATATTTATTCCTTTGCTAGTATATGATGCATGATATTGCCCGAGCTATATTTACCTTGTTCGAAGCCCTTTTACCATGTTACCCAAATTGCGCTCGCACTTATATATTACCGCCCTTCGCGTGCTTGCATTTATTATCACCATACTTATTATAACTCCACTTCGCATTGTATATGTGGTGCGGGTGGTGAACCCCGGGAATGGTTTGGCTTGGGATGCCGGACTTGTGGTTATGGTGATGAGCGGTGTCTTTGCGTGAGTCTTGGGTGTGTGGTGAGGGTTGAGTCGGCCGGGCAGGGATTACGACGAGCTTCGAGCGAGTCTTGCCGAGGGGATACGGCCTGGGTATCCCCGCTTTGTGAGTACCTGTGGCGGGTAACTGGTTTGGATTGAGGTGTCCTTGGTGTGAGCTCCTTGGGGTGGAGCCTTGGAAAGGGGGTGCCGTGGCAGCACGGTAAAGATTAGCCCATACAGGGGAGACATCGCTGTCTGGCCAATACCTAAGGACTTGAGGGCTAGTGACCGGATCATTGGACGCTTACTTTCCACTCGCTCTCTAATGGGAAGGGAGACGGTCTAACCATTTGGTAGAACGAATGCCATTACTGTCTGGAGTAAGCGGATGTGTCGGGAGGTACGGGCCGAGAGTGCTCACACCCTCCTTAACCAACATAGTGACCCCCGAGGCCTGGTACTATGTCTCACAGTCTCGGCGGCCAGGGTCGAGTGGCAGGATGGTATTCGCTCTAGGCTTATGGCGATCGATATCTGCCTAGATGTGCGCGCATCGATGATGGCTATCTTGTGGAATAGTGAAACCTCTGCAGAGTGTATGGTTGATCGATTGATACATAGCTGACTCGTTGGCTATGGACCAGTCCCGTGTGATGCTTGCTTGACTAGGAGAGGAGTTTTCTGCCCTTCTTGGGATATGGGTATGTTACATCCGACCGTGAGCCTGGGAGGCTGCGGGTCGTTGAGGCCTGACGAGAGGGAGTCGTCTTCTTGCCGCCACGTGAAGCGTGGTGGGGTGTGGGTGTGGTGTGTGGAGGAGTGGTGATGTGTGAATGGGATGGATGGGATGGTGGATGGATGTGTGTGTGGGATTTGGGAATGTGTTAAACTTGATTATTATTATATATTATACTTGTTGCTACTTCGCATGCGCTAGGATGCAAACCACACCAAATATAGGATCGCCGTATCCCTTTATTTTCTCTTTCCACTAAAGCTCATTCGGTGCTTGACCATGGCCTCGCACACATCCGCGGTGTGCAGATTTTCCTATGATGTTAGGATTGAAAGGATTAGAAGGTCTCGTGCTCGCTCAAGTTGGAGTTTGAAGTCGCTTCCGCGTTTTCTTCCACCTTCGCAAGCTGTTCTGGATGTTAGATATATTTTGTTTACGCCGGTGCGCGTTGTAATTATTAATGTAAACCCTTCTATTTGTATTCTCAGTAATCTCAAAATTCGATGCATGGAATTGATTATCAACTGTTGTATATCATTCGTGGATTTTCCCTTCGTGGAAAAATTGAGGATGTTTCAGTTGGTATCAGCTCCAGTGCTTGACCCTAGGACGAGACCCTTAGGATTGGACGATAAAATAGGATGAGCTAGCCCTTCTTTCGGTTATAATACCGACCTTGCACCATTTCGTGCATGGCTTACCTCTTATAATGGATTTACTAACTATGTTCTTGGACTCCAATGCAAATGATGGTGATCTTTTAGAAGCATGCCTTCTACCTCAAGCACCATGATGGATACGCCCAAGTTCTACAAGAAGTGCTTCAAGAGTTAGAACCCACGACAATAGACGGGCCACAAATAGGTAGTGCCTAGAAGAGCCGTAGTCTACTATATGATGACCCTGTAGAATCTCCTAGGAAAGGAAACGTCGTACCAAAGCCTTGCACCATTCCTAAGGTAGAAGACACAGTCCTTACTACTGTGCAACCTATTGTTCATGCGTACGAACTCTTCGAGCATGGCCTCCTGCCGTCTATTACCCCGTGCCCTCGATGCCTTTAGAAGTGCCATAGGGTAATGGGATGAAGCCGAACATACCTAGGCAAAAAGGACCAATGACAACCTCAATGCTTACTAGAGAAACACCTACTTCCCCAGGATAGACTCATGAACACACCAAGCTGCTAAAGCACTATGAAAAGCAGCCCTATGAAGAAAGATTTGCTTTAGAGCCTTTAAACCTCACCATCGTTGCTTACTTCCACCGCACCCGAATCCGCCCGAAATAGGAGGAAGTTCGCCAATGCACATAGCTAAAATTCCCGACTAATGCCCTACCATTAGAACGGAAGGAAGTTCTTCAACCCCACCTATCTAGTTCCTTAGACAAGACTCATCATGATAAGGGGGTAGGAAGAGGATGATTAGAATAAGCCATGTATAGCTAGAAGTTGTACCATGAGTAGAGTAGAATGTCTACCATTTTAAGCTACTTACGCGTAGTACGTTTTCTTCGCGGATCTTTTGGTGTAGCTACCAAGGATATCGCCTTGTAATCAACCCAATGTATTGAGTGCTTGGATCTTATTGCATCTTATAGTTCTTCATGCTTCTTTGTATTAGTGTAGGATAGATTTAAATGTTTTTAAATTGTTTAAATCATCTAAACTCAAGTTAAAATTGTTAATAAATCATGTCACTTGCACATGATTCCTAATCCTTATGACCCATACAACAAGATGCCCAACCACTAACCTCGGTAGCTTGAAACTTTGCTCAACCCCGCAAAGAAACACCATGGACAAGTGATCAAGGTGGTCACAAGCCACCCATTGGGGCTCAATCTCGAGAAGGAAGAACTCCATACTCTGCTACCCAATGGAACCCCCACTGAAGGACCGTCGAACAAGTCTCAACATGAGCAAGGGAATTCATCTCTGATGAAGCTTCCTACCTTCGATGGAACTGACGATGATCCTATCACCGCAGACTGGGCTATATGATATGGCAGAAGAGTTAGACTTGACCACCTACACTGAAGAAGAAAGCGTGAAGGTTGCAGCCCATCAACTCATAGGGTCCGCACATACATGGTGGAACACATTCAGCAATGCCCATTCCAACCCAACCAACATCTCATGGAGAGAGTTCAGCGAAGCCTTTCGCCAACACTATGTACCAGATGATGCAATGGAAGACTTGAAAAGAGAGATTCGAAGCGTAAGGCAAGGAACAGGAAGTGTTCACGAGTACAACATCCGCTTCAACCGCATGTTGCGTTACGCACCTGCCGTACGAGACTCTAAGAAAGATATGATGTTCTACTACCGTAGGGGCCTAAACGATGGCATCCGAATGGTCCTTGCCGGAAGCACCTACCACACCATTGAAGAAGTAATTAACAAGGCAATTGAGATAGAAGAAGACCTCCTCGAGTATGAAATAGTCGATGGAAGGAAGAGGTGCCGCATTGATGGATCATTCAGTGGCTCACTAGTACGACAAATGAGAGCAATCACGGACTCATATCGTACCCGGGCTCGAAGTATGTGGAACGCTACAAAGACCTACTTCTACGGGCGGTGTGCCGTTCACTTACTATGGATCCGACCACTCTAACCTCGGGATGCCGACATCAAAGGAATGAAGACCACTCCGCCAATTCGAACCTTGGTATAAAGAACCTCGTGGCAATCACAAGTAGCGTGTTTATCACCTGCTATGGATGCGACAAAATGGGCCACATGATCGCCAAGTGCCCGAAAGAAAGACTACCCCTACTACAACTCCCCGTCCTCAATCTGGACAATGATACTCACTAAGCATGTAGTCAAGTATTCAATCTTATCGATGTAACATGCTTGAACATGTCTTCAAGATTGTATGAGAGTTCATCTTATCACTAAATACAAGGATTTTCCCTTCGTACAAGAACACTTGTGAATGATTCCAAGATCTCCGGCATATAGGTATCTCTCGCCTAATCTGATTTAAAAATCTATCTCCCCGAGTGCATTGGAAAGCCACTCGTTTCAAAACATGCCATGAAAGTCTTTCATTTCAAAACAAAAGTTTTACTTTGCACATCAACCTTTGATGAAATGCTTGCAAACTAAAAATGGCCCAAGTCTTATTTTAAACTCTTTTGATTCAACCAAGGAGCCAAACTTATTTTAAATAAAATTCATCTTCAAAATGTTTTGCAACACGTTTGCTAAACAAAATAATTGTAAAAAAGTTTTGTTTGATTGTGAAAACCAAGTTTCACAAAACGAGCAAGAATTGTGAACCATTTTCAAACTACCCGTGTTTCAAATGATTGAAAAAGAGTCACGCTTTGTTTGAAGAGTAAAACCATGTTTCAAAACTATTTGATTTTATAACTCACTTTGATTTCAATCCTCTTCAAAATCTCCCTTGGGCTTCAAGGCCTACAAAATCACGATCTATTTTAAAATAAGATTTTAGAAAATCATCATGACGATGAGGGTTCAATGAACGACAAATGACCCAACCGATAACTCTAGAATTGCGTATGCATCTTGGATACCCTGTACAAAATTTGGATCGAGTCACCAAGTGAAGCAAAGGACGGCAATTCCTTTTGCAAGATCTTCTGAAACAGCTACACCGACAAAAAAAAACAAGGATAGCAACTACGCATATCAGAGTAGCGCAGCGGAAGTGTGGTGGGCCCATAACCCACAGGACCCTGGATCGAAATCAGGAGCCTAAACCGCACCTCTGAAATTTAGGAAGACATGACATAGCCTAAACTAATATGTGTTCCTCCCACATACTAAACCCTGCGATGAAACATCCTACTGTGACAACTCCTCGACCATCGTCGAAGTATCTTTTTGTAAACCCTCAAGATCGACTTAGTGCATTTACACAAACACCAAACCTGCGCACACTTGATCAATGATCTAGACAAGGAAATCAAGACTCTACTACTCACTCCTGCAACTCGGTGGAGCAACTACTTCAAGCTATGAGGAACTGGAAGTCAGATTCATGGGAAGCATCACCTTACCGTTGCATAGAGTACTACACACCTTAAATCTCGGGGACGAGATTCTGATAAGGGGGTAGGACTGTAACATCCCAAAAATCCGAACTACAAAATTTTTTTGTTTGTTGCTTGTCGTGTAGGAAACCCTACTAGTTGCTTATAAAGAACCTGTGCTTAGTTGTTAAGCTCTGTGACACGACAGCACCACATGTGACTTAATGTGGGTCTTAAGCCACATGTGATCAGGACCCTGTGCAAACCTCCTATACTTACAGGTGAGAGCCCATGACCAACCATTCGCTATAGTGCGCCCTAGTGATAGCTCCTGGGATATGAACCTAAACCCTAATGATCCTATGCTAGAATTAGTAGCAATGTCACCATGGTGCATAGTGTATATATGTACACCTACCCATAGTATAAACCCTACGACCAACTAGTGCCTAACTAGAGCTAGCTAGTGGTTAGTGTTACCACACTAACCTGAGACGGTGACTTAAACTCATGCCATGACTCCACATAGAGGAGTATTGATCCCGAACCCTAGGCCATGATAATAGAACCTATCCACTCCAAGTGACTATCTACCTGACCCTAGCTAGACAAAGACTAGTGATATCATGTCAACCGTGGTAACACCTCTCCACGTGAGAATGTTGATACTCAGTGTCGTGGTACTAGAAAACCACCTACACATATAGCCGCCTAACTACCCTAGTAGACCAACCCACACCAACCCAGGAAAATACCTCTATCCTTGAGAGGTGGTTGCCAAAACCACATACCTCGATAATAGGAGCTACCTACCTTAGCTCGACTAGCTACCTCGCCACTCTTATGGGTGAACCCCACTGAGACCACCCTAGTGGGGCAACCTACTAACTATGCCAACATAGAGAGAGATGCCCTAGCCCTATGCTTATCACCTAGTGGACCCTCAAGTCGCCATAGTGCTATAAGGAGTAAGCCTAGCAGCTTAAACCGAGGTGTAACTACTTAGATGTCCACCCATAACCTAACCTCGGATAGAGTACCTAGTGCTAAGCCGAGAGGGATGAGGTGTCACTAGGAACCTACCCTTGGTCTCATATTGGTCTAAACCTAGCCTTGCACCTCAATGCGAGATCACCCATCTAGGTACCACACTTTTATAGCCCAAGTGTTACACCATCTTGTCACAAGTATGATAGTTATGTTTGGATCATGCTAGATCCATTAAGACGATATGCAACATGTTTGATTTGGATTTTTATTGGATTCTGGTATTGAATAATAAATCAACAACCCAACATCTATTTATTTATACAATAAATAGATGAAATGATATATATGGGAGTAACATCCCAACATGTCCTAAGACCTCCTATGACCACCATGAAAAATGATACATAAAAGACATGCCCTACAAATACATATACCCGTGCACAAGAAAAGAAAACAGAAATAGAAAAGAAAAGGAAAAGAACAAGCCATTCGGCCCATGACTCAAACTCGGCCCGCTTCTTCGCGGACCGGCCCGGGCCCATCCGTCCCGCTTGTCCCCCCTTTCCTTGCTCTTCTCCGCCTCGGCCCGAGTCGAATGCCCCAGCCCCTTTTTCTCCTCTCCGACCCGATCCTCCTCCCTCCTCCTCATCGAGCCGGCTCCGTCGGGCCCTATCCCTTCCTTTCTCTTCTCGCGGCCCGCGAACGCATCCAGCCCAACAACACGCTGCGGCCGCGAACAACATGCACCCCGCCCGCACTCTTCCCTTCTCCCGTACCGGCCGACGAACGGCCCCCGCGGTGGACCCCGCATGTCATAGCTTTCCCCTCCACCCCCTCGCTCCCACCGTGACGACAGAGCGCACGACGCCGCCGCGCGTCCGCACGACCGGCCGGCCACGACCGCCCGACGGCGCCCTGCTGGACATCGACGCCGCCAACGGTGCCACTGTCCGACCAAGGGCCGACGCCCCCGCCGCATAACACCCACGGCCGCGAGTGTCGCGCCCGCACGCGCACGCACATGGGATGCCGCCCATCGATTCTTCCCGTTTCTTCACCGCGAAGCCAAATTGGCGCCCTTCACCGCCACCGGGGCCCGGCGGTGCTCGATGCGACCTCGGAGTCATCCCCGCCACCCGATCACGTTGAGGGCGCCATCGCCGTCCACCGTGCACGCCATGGGTGTCCATGGCTATAAAAGCCGGGCCTTGAGCACCGAAGCCCTAGCGCCTTCCCATCCGCCGCCGCTCCTTCTCCTTTTTCCCTCTCGCGACTGACCGCGTCCTCACCCAACTGCTTCGCGCCACACCACGCCGAAACCACGCCGCCGTGCACGCCGCGAGCTCCGCCACCATAAGCCACGCCACCGTGCCGAGGCCATCAAGCCACCCTCGCCTCGCCGACGCGCACCACCACTGCTAGCCTGCAAAACCAAGGAGGAGAAGAGAAAGAAGAAGGGGAAAGGGAGGAGAAGAAGGGGGCGGGGGAGGAAAGGAGACCGGTGCCGACGCCGGGAAAGAAGAAGCCGCCGCTGCTGGAGAAGAAGATCGTCGCCGGAGGAGGGGAAAGGCCACTTCGCCGGAGTAGAGGAGGACAACGAGTATCACAACATCGACACCGCCTCGACCCTGCTCTGCTACCTGGCTACACCGCGTCAGCCTCCTTGCCGCGCCACGCTCATCTTCATCGCCAAAACCAGGTGAGTGCCGCCGTGCCTCCGTTCCAACCTGGACCTTGCTGTGAACCGCCATGGCGCCGCCGGCGCGTAGGCGAGGGCCATCGCCGGCCTCCCGGAACACGCACACACGAGCACGCGACTAGCCCAGCCACCGGCTCCTGGCGCCACCATACGCCGGAGCAGGACCTGCCCGCCATAGACGCGCCGCGGCCATGCCGCCGCAGCGCCGCCGTTCCGGCGCGAAGAAGCCACCTTGGAAGCGCTGGACCCCCGGACAACGTCCGCCGCGGCGGGCGCACCCCGTGCGCCGGTCCGCCGGCGCGAACGCCCGTGGGGGAGACCTACCCCGACCTCGCCACCGAAGGTATGTCCGCGCGGGACGCTCTGGGAGCGCCACCGCGGCGCACTTGCGCCGGCCGGCTCCGGCCGTCTCGACCGTCGAGACCACGCCGTTGAGCCGCGCCGCGGGCTGCTGCACGCCGCGGCACCCTCGGATGGTGGAGATGACGCTTGAAGATGAAGCCTTGGCGCCGCTCTGACGCCGTGCCGCGCGCCGCCGTGCGCCGCCACGCGCCGCCGCCATGCGCCGCGCGTTGCTTTGCGTCCTGGCCACCTTTGGCAAGCCGAACGCGACCCTTGTGGTACCAATCGAAGAACCGAGCCTTCAATTGAGCCCAGCTCGTGCCCTTGCTCATCGTCACGGAGCGCCGCCGCCGCCATACCGCTGCCGTCGTGGCGAAGGTGCGCCTCGCTCCTGCGACCGCATCCCTTGGAACTTGGTGTGCTCGCCATGCCGCCGCGGAGCCGATGCGCTCGCCGGCACGGCGCGGGATCCACCAGGGCGCCGGCGCGCCGAGCCTTGCCGCCGGCGAGCTTGCCCGTCGCAAGCCGGAGCAGGAGCAAGGAGAAGATGGGGATGAGATGCTGCTGGCCGTGAGCATAGACTTGTTCCATGTGAGCCGTGTGACTGACGGTGGGTCCCGGCGGACTTGTCCACGATGCGCCGAAACCTGTGAACCGAGCCCCACCAGGAAACCTAAACGTGAACCCTGTCCATCATGAGCCAAGCAGAGAGAAAATGGGGTGCACGCGGTGCACCGTGGACCTTGGCACGGTCCATGGACCGAGGTGCCCCTGTCCACGATGAGCCGACGCGGTGGACCAAAGCCCGATCCAGATCCGGACGTGTGATGTGGCAGAACCGCAGAGTGCCACGTGGCGGGCCGAGCCCGGCCCAAGTTCAGCCCACTCGGCCCATTATAAGCCCATCTTGGCCCATTTAGTGTTGACCTGGTCAACGATGACGTCATGCTGACGTCATCATGACCCCACCTGTCAGTGCCACATCAGCAGCTCGCCAGCGCGCCACGTGGCCTATCCTGGTGCTGCCACGTGTCGGCCTATTATTAATCAGCTGTTTATCTTTTTCAGAATATTGATTAAACTTCGAAAATTCATAACTTATTCATACGAGCTCCGAAAATTATGATCTTTATATGTAAATTCATCTAAATTCGAGATGTACAGTTTAAGCTTAAGTTTGAGTGCATTTGGCTCTTCTATATTTCATTTGCTTCTTTGTGGCTTCTATAGGAGTCGTTAACGCGACAATTACGTTTCGGTTTCGAGTCGATTCGGGAGAGGAGCGACTCGAGGACGTGAGGTGGAGATCCACCGTACGACTACGGAGGAGGACTTGTACCACTACTTTTGTCGGATTCGTACCACTACTTCCTCGACATCGCAGTGTCATGGCGGACCTTTATTTTAGAGAATCCTATTAGACATTGCATGTTTAGAATCGCTAGCGCTTTATATTTATTCCTTTGCTAGTATATGATGCATGATATTGCCCGAGCTATATTTACCTTGTTCGAAGCCCTTTTACCATGTTACCCAGCCTTGCGCTCGCACTTATATATTACCGCCCTTCGCGTGCTTGCATTTATTATCACCATACTTATTATAACTCCACTTCGCATTGTATATGTGGTGCGGGTGGTGAACCCCGGGAATGGTTTGGCTTGGGATGCCGGACTTGTGGTTATGGTGATGAGCGGTGTCTTTGCGTGAGTCTTGGGTGTGTGGTGAGGGTTGAGTCGGCGGGCGGGGATTACGACGAGCTTCGAGCGAGTCTTGCCGAGGGATACGGCCCGGGTATCCCCGCTTTGTGAGTACCTGTGGCGGGTAACTGGTTTGGATTGAGGTGTCCTTGGTGTGAGCTCCTTGGGGTGGAGCCTTGGAAAGGGGGTGCCGTGGCGGACGGTAAAGATTAGCCCATACGGGGGAGACATCGCCGTCCGGCCAATACCTAAGGACTTGAGGGCTAGTGACCGGATCATTGGACGCTTACTTTCCACTCGCTCTCTAATGGGAAGGGAGACGGTCTAACCATTTGGTAGAACGAATGCCATTACTGTCTGGAGTAAGCGGATGTGTCGGGAGGTACGGGCCGAGAGTGCTCACACCCTCCTTAACCAACATAGTGACCCCCGAGGCCTGGTACTATGTCTCACAGTCTCGGCGGCCAGGGTCGAGTGGCAGGATGGTATTCGCTCTAGGCTTATGGCGATCGATATCTGCCTAGATGTGCGCGCATCGATGATGGCTATCTTGTGGAATAGTGAAACCTCTGCAGAGTGTATGGTTGATCGATCGATACATAGCTGACTCGTTGGCTATGGACCAGTCCCGTGTGATGCTTGCTTGACTAGGAGAGGAGTTTTCTGCCCTTCTTGGGATATGGGTATGTTACATCCGACCGTGAGCCTGGGAGGCTGCGGGTCGTTGAGGCCTGACGAGAGGGAGTCGTCTTGCCGGCCACGTGAAGCGTGGTGGGGTGTGGGTGTGGTGTGTGGAGGAGTGGTGATGTGTGAATGGGATGGATGGGATGGTGGATGGATGTGTGTGTGGGATTTGGGAATGTGTTAAACTTGATTATTATTATATATTATACTTGTTGCTACTTCGCATGCGCTAGGATGCAAACCACGGTAAATATAGGATCGCGAGATCCCTTTATTTTCTCTTTCCACTAAAGCTCATTCGGTGCGACCATGGCCTCGCACACATCCGCGGTGTGCAGATTTTCCCGTGATGTTAGGATTGAAAGGATTAGAAGGTCTCGTGCCCGCGCTCAAGTTGGAGTTTGAAGCGCTTCCGCGTTTTCTTCCACCTTCGCAAGCCGTTCCGATGTTAGATATATTTTGTTTACGCCGGTGCGGCGTTGTAATTATTAATGTAAACCCTTCTATTTGTATTCTGTAATCTCAAAATTCGATGCATGGAATTGATTATCAACTGTTGTATATCATTCTGTGGATTTTCCCTTCGTGGAAAAATTGAGGATGTTTCACGTCCCCCTAGCAATCCAACTATGCACCGGCCGATCACATGGTGGTGCTAGGTTTCATTCACAGCACTGCGAACTTCAATCGAAACTACATCACCGAATCCACGACCAATGGTATGATTCGCCAGAGGATAGAACACATATACTACGGACATCTTGTACCGACACTTTGGGCACAAGACAAGGTAAAAAGAATCATCATCGATTTAAAATTCGAGGATACCAAGGAGTATGTATGGAACAAACATGGCATAAACTACACACTAAGGTCATGTTGTTCCCCTAGGTATGATGGATAGCAAGATTCGCTTTAAACCGGTCTAGGTATGTGACAACAAGGATCCAACGTCGACATACCATCATGGACGGATAACGAGGGAAGCGAATTCACAAGGACGAGAGTTGAACATTTTTTTTTAAACCACAAGAACGTTCTAGTCCAAACCTATAAGTTTCCACATGATACTCGTTCATAGCGGCTAGTCGAGGACAAATCCGTCGCCCAACACATCACATCATACAATTCTACTGACCAACGTATCATGGCACCCACAACGCATGGATTCACGCCATAACATAAAGGTCCATAAAAAGGAAGCAAGCAACTCTATTAGCAAGCATCACTCAGATTACTCCTCAGGTTGCTGGTCCATGTTCTCCACATAACATGTATTTTCAATTTATTCATTCTCCATGTCCGGCATTGCTGAGGTATTGCCACCAATTTCTCATTCCGAAATTCATTCCGATGTTGCACAACTGTACCAAGGCATGTTGTCGTGGACCAAGTAGGGCAAGCAAATCTGAAACTGACTCCACGCCAAAAAGCTTCATGCATGGCAACATTCTTTCGTTGCGTAGCCCGTTCCTTGGGAAGCGTTATTTGCGCAAGCAACATAGTCACCCTCTTTACTTTCTCGTCGTATCCCTCCATCACCGACTGCTGCTTAGTGGTGACATAATCAGACTCATGATTAAGAGGTTTCCAATGCACTCTCAAAACAAGAGTAGCTCTTTATCATGGCCAACATTGCACTGCTAGCAATACCGTTGCTATTCTCAACCTCATCCGTATCACCAACAAGTGTAGTCTCACCAATCTGGCGCCACACAACATGGTATGGGTCACCCTTGGAAAACACACTCACAGTGGCACGAGCAACTCCATTGGGACATCTCTTAAGCAATTCCCTCAGGGATCCATAAACAACTATATTCGCACCTTCCTGAGGGTTCCTGCCTCGAGCGATAAAGCGGCGGCCACACCAAAGTGACTCATCCTCGCTCTTGGCGGGAATCACAACTTTGACACGGAGTAAACTTAGACGTTGACCTTCCATCTCTTGACTCCAATGGTAGCGAGGCTTCTTTACTCGTGGTATAACCCACAGAGTGCAGAACTCACCATAAAAGAGATGGCATTTCCAAATTCTGTCAGAAACTTCTTGATTCCTTATGGCTCACAAGTGGCAAGCTGATGTTGTAGAGCTTCTGCTTTGGTTGACTTGGATTTGATGTGCTTCAATCGTGCCTCTTGTACAACCGAATCGCAACTCTCATGAGACGAAGGTTATATTGGTCAATTTTTATCGAAAGAGAAGCATTCATTTATAAGGAGAGAAATAGTGTTGTACCCATGAAATGATCATATGACATGATGCATGCACGCTCCGTACGTCCTCACAAACCTAGAAAATAATAGATTCTAGCGTTTTAAGCGGTGGCATATATACGACTCTCATATAGCGGAAACTAGTCGAACTATACGAACTTGCGTGGTTAGTGTACCTGCAGAAGATTCCATTTCAGCCCATTCCCATATGAATGCAAGCGACGTAAAAACTCGGCACCTTAGGAATAAGGTCAAAGCTCCAAATACAAACAACTCCTATTCAACACCCTTCTCCACACAGGAATATCCCCGATATCCCTGTATGTAGGTGCACGCTAACCAATCATCATCAAAAGACGACATCCCACACATGGGACACTTTCATATAAACATGTGTGGAACATGTAAATAATCCGGTGTCATATAAGCACTCCCCTAGATCGGCAATGTATCCGATCATGCTCTCACAACTCACACTTAGCTGGGCGTTGAACCGACTTACCAGAGCGTAGAGGAATATGAAACCAAACATAACCATTCAAGTGAATGGCCCCCATACATATCCGTCGTGTATGAGCACGACAAAAGAAAATATGATGCAATACCCTTGGTTAGCCTGTTAGATAGCCACCTAGTAGTCCTTAACTGGGCATATAGGACACGACCACTGGCACACTTTAGTATTGAACTCATAGTTTTTCAAACACCTATATATCTACAAGTTGGCAAATAGTTTTGTAAAACAAAATCCTTTTGTTTTTAAACACTCAAGTGAACAGTACGTGCTGAACCATGGAGCTGATGCCATCTGTAACAGAACCGACCAACTAACATAATTACTATTCACTAATCGAGCCACCGTGGCAGTTTAAGTAGTAAACTGCAATCATATTAGCCCGGTAGTCCGCGAAATCTCGAAGGATCTTGAACTTTTACAACATAACACCCGAATCGTAAGTTTAGCAGTTCCCATTCACTTAAGTTACTTTTACAAACTTTATAAATACACCGATGGTTACAAATATAACACTTTACAACTTAGGGTTTTCAAATAAACAAATGAAGAGAATAATCTTTGCAAATACACTCACACCTACATTTTAAAATACCGTGCCCTTTCGGTCGACTCCTTCAAAAGCATGTAGATGAGATATAAGATTTGACTTGCCCGAAGTCTAATCCTCCCGTAACGGGATATAATTCCACCGTGTCACCACCGTGGTAGCCTCCAACCTACAACAAACAACATTGGGAATTGCACCCTGAGTACGTGGGTACTCAGCTAGACTTACCCGTCTTAAACCAGAAAATAAGGACGCTTTGGGGGAAATGCATGGCCTTATAGTGGACTAGCTGACTCATTTGCGAAAAGCACCCTTATCAAATTATAGATATGTATAAGAATGAGTCTTTCATTTTATTTTGCATAGCTTATCATTATAACCTGTTTATGCTAGGTGAGCACCTATGCTAGTAGCAATCACTTGAGTTATTATAAGCAATCAATAGTAACCATGTCCATTTGGCATTATCCAACATCATCCACATAACCAAGATCTCTTGTTCCATAGTAGCATTACTACGAGGCCGAAGCTCGAGTCAAGTACTCACTGTCCAGGAGTGATGGCGATTAGAATCGATTCCTACTCAGCTGAGGGGTTATTCCCCACACAAACCCCACTCACTGGCCAAAGTGAGTGATAGGTCACCGTTGGTACTGTTCGGGTAAAGTCGCAGGACCGCTATGGACAAGTCTACACCCAGAGGTTATCCGGTGCCAGGATGCATCAAGACATGTCTGCCCACGGAACGACGCCAGGTAGCTCAGAACATTCTTGCCCTTGGTCACTCGGGCCTCTACCACTCCCCCAAACTTCGGTGTTCTTGCCAACATTTCGGTCACCGGCCCAAACAGAGCTACTAGGCTTCGCGGTCGGAACGAGTTATCCTTCCAGCTAAATGTGGGGCATGCATTCAACATGACTCGAGGGCCGACAACGATCGGTCCTTAATCGACACAGACGGAGTTACTACATTCCAAAACCTTGCAAAACTCCGCCCGGTCTCAATTTTATCCAACACACTTGGTTATAACCAATTCTCCATCTTATGCCAATATATGTATATCTGGTAACCACCTATATCTCGCAGGCGGCAGGAAACCACCCGACTGCTACCGATCTAATTAAGCAAGGCTAAGCATTAATATCGGTCCTGCACCTAACAGGGTAAAGAATATAATAAAGTGGACAAGGAATAGTTGACATGCAGCAAGGGTTCCAGGCAACTCCTATAACTTAATGCATTAAACATATAAAAGGACGCAAGTGATATTTGCAAACATAGGAGAAATGCTCCGGGGCTTGCCTTAGTTAGAAGGTCAGGTTGAAGCTCCAGGTGCTCGACTACTCCACGTCGGATTCCTGGTTCTTGATCACTTCGCGTGCGGATCTCCGTTCACGACTTGTCCTTCTGGATCCTTGACTTCACGACGAATGTTCTACACGTGATCCTGGAATGATGTGTATGCATATGCATGAGTGCGTGTTCATCGATATATGCATTACCATGAATGATCAAGGATGATAGATGTTCATGGGCGAATAACCTATTTAGTCTCGCTACACTTATCACTAGCAAACAAGCCAAGAAAGCCAAAGACATATACTTAGTCACAATCATCCTAACTCAAACATCAAGACACACTCAATAACAATCAATCATACATATCCTAATCACTACGAGTCATCATCATCGAGTTCTATGCACCACATCACACAATCGAGCTTCACTGCCAATTATAGACATATAATTGGCAGTTCAGTAATAAATTCATAACTAGAGTTCTATAAACCCAATGGAAATGATTGAAGACAATATGTAAAGCTTAATAAATTGTCCATCATTCATCTCAAGACACCAAGACATGATTCTCAACTTAACTAGTCCTAAAACAGATAACATCAGGGCTGGTTCTGACCAAACAGCAACTAAACAGCCCTTCTAACCAAGTTGCAAGAGCCATAACTCCTAAACTATTAATCCAATGATCACCAAATTTCACCAGTGGAACCATATACTAATTACAAACCAATCACATGAAGACAAGTTGCCCAGAAAACCAATGTATATTTGGGTTAGGCATGACATCATGCAAGACATCCCAAATTTGACCAACTATGGGTTGAACAGCAACCCATAGCTACATACATCCTTAAATCCTAAAAAAATTACAGTAGATAACACATGGCAAGGCCAGTGCACCATCCAAGTTTCACTCCAAGTGGATGAACCTACTGTCCTACACAAAAATGACATGGCAGCGCCAAACCAAGGACCTATAAATACTTTGCACTACCAACTTGCTTCTATCATGAATCTAAGCATATGCAGAGCTACATTAGGGCAGATAATAAGCCTACAAAAAGTATGAACCTCAGATTCAACCTACCCAATTGATTTATGAACTATCTCAAGAAACATGCAATTGGACCACTTGAACTACAACTCCATATTTCTACACAGCAAGCATGCATGATATTTTTATCATGGACAGGGCATGGCAATACAATACTAACACAACAAGAACCATATTTTTCAGAGCATCCTATGATTTACTAGGCATTTCTAAAGATTAAAGGCATTTCAAGAATTAAATCTAAACTCCATATAAAAGTATCACGAACAGAGCATTTCATAATTTTTATGCATAGGGTATCTCATAAGATAAATCTAGGATCTTGAATCGTCGGATTTGGACAAATATTCATGGAGATATGAATTTCCAAAGGTATAAATGAATTTCTGGAAATCTATTTCAATATTCCGAATAGGACAAACACTTTGCAGTTAGGCCCTGTACTTTTACCAAATTAACTAAGGCTGGATCTGTAACTCTTTAAGCCTGGCACATATGCCTGAAGGCCCTTCACCTTCGTTGAATTCTAAGGGGGAGGTCCCCGCGATGGCAAAGGCAGGGGAGGCGGTCGGCTTCGCCGCTCCCGGCCGGCAAGGGCCCGCCGGCGGCCACGCAGGGGCGGCGGAGCTCCGGGAGGGCACCGCGCACCCGGCGAACCCCGTGGCTCGGCGGATCGAGGCCCGTGGCCCTGCGGCCATGCGAGCCTGCGGCTCCCGGCGGCGGCACTGATGGCAGCCCGGCGCTCCCGGCGGCGCGAAGGGCGGCGAAGACGCGCACCGCGTGCAGTAGCGCGAGGCGGAGCGCTTGGTGGTGGTTGCGAGGGCTGAGGTGTCTTGGGAAAGAAGAAGCGCATGGCGGCGGCGAAGCTTGACGCGGCTCGCGGTGGTTGGCGAATCGGGCGGCGGCCGCGGCGGTTGACACGCGAGGCGCGGCGGCGCTGCGTTGCGGCGAGGCGTCAGGCGCTCCGCTGCTGCTGCGGGGTGGCGCTGGGTGGCGGCGAAGGCGGGACGAGCTCCGCGGCGGCGCAATGGCGCGCCGGCGTTCGGCGTCGCCTTGCGAAGGAAGGAGAGCGAGAGGGAGAGAGTGAGGGAGGAGATGAGAGTGAGACGGGGCTGCTGTCCCCTCTGGACGCGGTCGGGACGGCACAGGGCGGAGGTGGCAGCGCGGGTGCGGGCGCGTGGCGGTGGCGGTGGCGTTCGTGCAGAGCATCCACGTCGTCATTCTATCGAACATCTGGCGCGCGTCCGAGTGGGTTCGGTGGAGGACGTTTTTGGGCCCATTCTGGGCCGAATCTCAATATGGGCCCAAAAGGAAGATCGAAGCCCATGCGTCACTGGTCATTTTCTATTTAAACACTTTAGTCATTAGAGCTACGATTTAGCGGGTAATTGGTTGCCAACATGGCAATGTCAACATACTAATGACGGTTGACCTAGGCTCGGTTTTCTTGCGAATTGGATGGCCAAACTCGATCGAATCGAGCCCAACTTTTGGCATGCTGTGCCCTAATGGGTTAGCTAAGTTTTTCCTAATGGGGCCAACTAAAGTTGTTTCACGAAATTCGGAGAACGCGGCATGCCAATCGACCGCCGTCGTTAAACCTAGCGACTTCGTCACTCGTTTTGAGCACCTTCTAGGCATTTCCATGAGAAGGTCAAAACATAAAGTTTTCTCGAAATGTTCCCCCTCTTCGAACTTTATTAAAGGTCCGACTCGAGATAAGCAACGCATTCTACTACTTCTAGTTCAAGCCAACAATCACACTTAGACAATAAGTCAACCGAGAATGCGAGACAAGCATCATGCAATCATGTCAAGATGATGATTATATGCTAATGATATGATTATGCTCATGATTTGCGAGTTAATGCATGATTAACTTCCGGAAGTTACAAATTCTAACCCCTTAAAAGAAATCTCGTCCCGAGATTTGGTAGAAGTAGATTAATTTTCGAAAAGCGATAACTCTCATAGCGATAGCTCATGCTTTAACACCTTGTCATCCGGTTTATCCAAAACTTCTCATTACTTGTCACACCAAGTGACTCGGTTCGAGTTACACAATCCCAATGTCTAAGATCCAATTCATCTCCGGGTATAATCTGTCGACTTCGATGTCGTGTTTCCGAGACACAATACTTTTTCACCCAAGACTATCCTATTCTTGCTCATGTTATGACGTTGGAGACTTGACAAGATCACAATCCACTCGAGAGGCATACCAAACACAGGTAACCTCGATGGAATCCAAATTATTACACTAACTGACCCAGTCCTTGCAACTTACCGAACATTCGGTCCAGGTGGTGATGTCGAAGCTTCCTGGGCAGGCAATGTCGAATAAATGAGGCAAATTGGGTTCAGCTCTATCTCGTCGATTAACTTATACTCACTCCCAGCGAGCATCTTCAATCCTGGTTTGCAACGGACATGTCTTCCATTAAGGTAATGCTACCATTACTATGTCAATCTTAAGCATAAAGATGGCAAAGGATAGTATGATAAGCATTCACATAGATCCTGAGACAACATCCCATTGGGTAGTTCATCTTGTAGTAGGACCAACAACTACCTAATAGGAAATTGCCGAGGGTACTTGAGAGGAAATCGCTATTCGCATCATCAAATACATCAAAAGGTGCTTTGAAAATCCATAATGTTACCACTAAGAAGCGGATGTAGGCGTCCGCGAAACGGAATCACATGGCTCACTTCCGGTGGCAACATAGGACTTTGTCCACACATATTCATTATCGGCACTGACCCCTCATAGGAACACCGGCTATTGATATGCCAATAGGGATCATTTTGATCAAAAATTATTTAACTCTTACGTGTAGAAATCAAAATTCCTAGGTCCAAGGTATCCGAATCTTCTCATATAGAAGTCAAAGTTCTTAGGTCAAGAACTCCTTGACTCTTCAAAACCCACCAGATTCTTTATTCCATTAAGCAGTTCCGACAAGCAAAGCAAATCATATAGCAAGCATCTTCAGGTAGCATCTTCTTGCATACACTACATATTCTCAGATTAGGGATTCACCACTCTGGGTATACCAAAAGTACCTTGTTCCAACCATACACTTGTCAAGCCTTATCCGAAAGGGTTCCCGTATTGAGCCAACATGCATGTCCCAATGCATGACAGATTCAGGTATACTGACTACCTGATTCTCTTCTTCAGGTGCAAATCTGCTAGTACTACAAACATCCAATTCTGTGTGGAAACTTCATCTTATCAACAGGACACATTGGCTTCTTGTAGATGGACGGTTGACAATTGAGTAACACGAAGTAGATATCCAAGGATGTGGCATTGGTCAGATTATCTCAATAACGACCTTTATCTGATGAATTTTCTCCTTTGATTCCCATAAGACAAGAGTACTTTATAGGGCATTAAAAAGGTCTAACCCCTTAAAAGAATTCTAACTTCTGGATAAGGGGTTCCATGGGGTAGAAATTCATTCCGCTGATCGGCAAAACCTTATATTCATTTAAATTCATACCGACGGCTCCAACTACTCTGACACTTGAGTCGGCAAGAGTGATTCCACCATGAGCAAAGGGGACAACTAGATACAATCAAGAACGCAGCCAATAGTACTCGTACTTCGCTCTCATAAGCTCTCAGCATTGAACACGCGATTGTTCATCCCACAACACCTCTCAAACACGCATCAAAACACATCGCATACTCTACACGAACTATAGAGGAGCACACATTCTACAAGAGATAAGGTGACTCTAGGGAAAACACTTGGTAGTCCATTGGCCTACCATCTCCCATAGTCAAGACAAGGTTAATGTTAGTGACCTATCCTTCACAATCATCTTATGACACACCTCAGGGAAAGACTTCATAGCTTATAATGATCAATACATTTCAAAGATATTCAAGGTAGGGTCACGCAAAATTACATCGAGGTAATCCGTGTAATAGATCGAGGTTAACAACCACGCGGTTCGCGAGTACCAAATAGCTCAACCATGTGTCTGCAGCCACTGGGAGCTCTCGGTTGCATCGCAACTCCGTTGGTTAGTCCTCAAGACACCATCACAGCTAATACGCATCGAGATGCAACTTTGCAAGACAGAGAGGTTCCTACACGAGTAGGCATCTCGTGCATGACAAGAAGTGATCGACCGACAAGGATGGTCGTAGGGTTAGAGGATAACAAAGAATAACAAGGAATTGATACTTGGCACACCGTCTTCATGGTTACATCTCCTACTTGTCGAAATGGTCTCCCAATACAAGGCTTGTTGGAAAAACTAGGCGAGTTAGACAATCATCACGAAACCGGAAGTTAGTCGCCAATCCAAGGATTAGCAATCCAATAAGTCTCATGCCCAAGGATCAGCGAGGAAGCAACTAAACACTTTGGGCATGGAGTTAAGCTATCATTACAACTTTCTACTTGCACGAGCCATATCGAGAAGACTATTTTGTCAACAATCTACTATCGCGATCTAAGCACGTGCACAAGCATCTAAACAATCATTCGAGGAAAACGTGCGAGGCCACATTCTAACTTTGGATAAGATGGGAGGAAGGATCACCCCAATGATCATGACACTATCAGGCTTCTGACAATGCGACTATGTGTTGGTGGATTATTTTGGAAAGATACACCATACAACATTCAAAGAATGTTGTTGTACGAAGACATGGCAGAAATATTACATTGGTGTAGCTAAGGTAACATGCTACGATTGGTAATCACAATGCTGTCGCGTCCCCCTAGCAATCCAACTATGCACCGGCCGATCACATGGTGGTGCTAGGTTTCATTCACAGCACTGCGAACTTCAATCGAAACTACATCACCGAATCCACGACCAATGGTATGATTCGCCAGAGGATAGAACACATATACTACAGGACATCTTGTACCGACAGCTTTGGGCACAAGACAAGGTAAAAAGAATCATCATCGATTTAAAATTCGAGGATACCAAGGAGTATGTATGGAACAAACATGGCATAAACTACACACTAAGGTCATGTTGTTCCCCTAGGTATGATGGATAGCAAGATTCGCTTAAAACTGGTCTAGGTATGTGACAACAAGGATCCAACGTCGACATACCATCATGGACGGATAACGAGGGAAGCGAATTCACAAGGACGAGAGTTGAACATTTTTTTTTAAACCACAGCAACGTTCTAGTCCAAACCTATAAGTTTCCACATGATACTCGTTCATAGCGGCTAGTCGAGGACAAATCCGTCAGCCAACACATCACATCATACAATTCTACTGACCAACGTATCATGGCACCCACAACGCATGGATTCACGCCATAACATAAAGGTCCATAAAAAGGAAGCAAGCAACTCTATTAGCAAGCATCACTCGATTACTCCTCAGTTCTTGGTCCATGTTCTCCACATAACATGTATTTTCAATTTATTCATTCTCCATGTCCCAGCATTGCTTTGAGGTATTGCCACCAATTTCTCATTCCGAAATTCATTCCGATGTTGCACAACCGTACCAAGGCATGTTGTCGTGGACCAAGTAGGGCAAGCAAATCTGAACCGACTCCACGCCAAAAGCTTCATGCATGGCAACATTCTTTCGTTGCGTAGCCCGTTCCTTGGGAAGCGTTATTTGCGCAAGCAACATAGTCACCCTCTTTACTTTCTCGTCGTATCCCTCCATCACCGACTCGCTTAGTGGTGACATAATCGAGACTCATGATTAAGAGGTTTCCAATGCACTCTCAAAACAAGAGTAGCTCTTTATCATGGCCAACATTGCACTGCTAGCAATACCGTTGCTATTCTCAACCTCATCCGTATCACCAACAAGTGTAGTCTCACCAATCTGGCGTCACACAACATGGTATGGGTCACCCTTGGAAAACACACTCACAGTGGCACGAGCAACTCCATTGGGACATCTCTTAAGCAATTCCCTCAGGGATCCATAAACAACTATATTCGCACCTTCCTGAGGGTTCCTGCCTCGAGCGATAAAGCGGCGGCCACACCAAAGTGACTCATCCTCGCTCTTGGCGGGAATCACAACTTTGACACGGAGTAAACTTAGACGTTGACCTTCCATCTCTTGACTCCAATGGTAGCGAGGCTTCTTTACTCGTGGTATAACCCACAGAGTGTAGAACTCACCATAAAAGAGATGGCATTTCCAAATTCTATCAGAAACTTCTTGATTCCTTATGGCTCACAAGTGGCAAGCTGATGTTGTAGAGCTTCTGCTTTGGTTGACTTGGATTTGATGTGCTTTAATCGTGCCTCTTGTACAACCGAATCGCAACTCTCATGAGACGAAGGTTATATTGGTCAATTTTTATCGAAAGAGAAGCATTCATTTATAAGGAGAGAAATAGTGTTGTACCCATGAAATGATCATATGACATGATGCATGCACGCTCCGTACGTCCTCACAAACCTAGAAAATAATAGATTCTAGCGTTTTAAGCGGTGGCATATATACGACTCTCATATAGCGGAAACTAGTCGAACTATACGAACTTGCATGGTTAGTGTACTGCGAGAAGATTCCATTTCAGCCCATTCCCATATGAATGCAAGCGACGTAAAAACTCGGCACCTTAGGAATAAGGTCAAAGCTCCAAATACAAACAACTCCTATTCAACACCCTTCTCCACACAGGAATATCCCCGATATCCCTGTATGTAGGTGCACGCTAACCAATCATCATCAAAAGACGACATCCCACACATGGGACACTTTCATATAAACATGTGTGGAACATGTAAATAATCCGGTGTCATATAAGCACTCCCCTAGATCGGCAATGTATCCGATCATGCTCTCACAACTCACACTTACCTGGGCGTTGAACCGACTTACCAGAGCGTAGAGGAATATAAAACCAAACATAACCATTCAAGTGAATGGCCCCCATACATATCCGTCGTGTATGAGCACGACAAAAGAAAATATGATGCAATACCCTTGGTTAGCTTTGTTAGATAGCCACCTAGTAGTCCTTAACTTGGGCATATAGGACACGACCACCGGCACACTTTAGTATTGAACTCATAGTTTTTCAAACACCTATATATCTACAAGTTGGCAAATAGTTTTGTAAAACAAAATCCTTTTGTTTTTAAACACTCAAGTGAACAAGACGTCTTGAACCATGGAGCCGATGCCATCCGTAAATGTAACCGACCAACTAACATAATTACTATTCACTAATCGAGCCACCGTGGCGCTTTAAGTAGTAAACCGCAATCATATTAGCCCTAGTCCGCGAAATCTCGAAGGATCTTGAACTTTTACAACATAACACCCGAATCGTAAGTTTAGCGGTTCCCATTCACTTAAGTTACTTTTACAAACTTTATAAATACACCGATGGTTACAAATATAACACTTTACAACTTAGGGTTTTCAAATAAACGGGAAGAGAATAATCTTTGCAAATACACTCACACCTACATTTTAAAATACCGTGCCGGCTCGGGTCGACTCCTTCAAAAGCATGTAGATGAGATATAAGATTTGACTTGCCCGAAGTCTAATCCTCCCGTAACGGGATATAATTCCACCGTGTCACCACCGTGGTAGCCTCCAACCTACAACAAACAACATTGGGAATTGCACCGAGTACGTGGGTACTCGGCTAGACTTACCCGTCTTAAACCGAGAAAATAAGGACGCTTTGGGGGAAATGCATGGCCTTATAGTGGACTAGCCGACTCATTTGCGAAAAGCACCAGCTTATCAAATTATAGATATGTATAAGAATGAGTCTTTCATTTTATTTTGCATAGCTTATCCGTTAACACCGAATTTGGTCGAAATATGACAGGACCCGGCAGCGGCGGAGAGAGGAATTCGGCAAATGCATATGCGGTCGGCTAATTTCCATGTGTTCGGCAAATGGCCAAGCGGTCGAAACGCTTTATTTGAAGGCGGAGAAAGGAAAAAGGAAGCGATCGAAAAGGGAAGGAGTCGTGATGATCAAGGACTCCGATTATGGATAGAGTTAGCGTGTCTTTGTCTTTCCAATTTTGGTTAGATAGTTCGTAAGTGCTTAGGACTCATGTTTTGTCCAGGGTATAAATATAAACCCTCGACCATTGTAATAAGGGTTCACAACCAAATCAATACAACCGGCTACGCGCCACCCTTCGAGTCCTTTAGTCGTGTCGTCGAGTTCTTCGAGAGGGCCAATCGATCCGTCGACCTCCGTAAGTCCCGAACCTTGTTATCATGTCTAGTATCATGCGGTGGATTTAGATGTGATGCAAGTAGTCTTGTTTGTCTCGACGGGATGGCCGTGCGGGCGTCTCGCTTGACAACGGAAGTTTTTGCTCGTGCCTTGTATCGTGCGGCGGATTAAGACATGAGTAAAGATAGTTATCGGCTCTTTTAGATTTGGCATGATCTAATAGATTCATTAAGTTACCATGTGTTGCTTGCTTTATTTAATGTTTAATTATTTGCAACACTCTTTTGCTCAATCTAGATTGATACTCTTTCGGCTTGTTGATCGTTTTTTCATGTTTATTCGATATCAAGTAGATCAAGTTCATATAGCCGAATTAGATCGATCTAGATTGTCACGTGTTGTGGGTTCATTCACGTTATGTGTAGATAAGCCTTGACAGGACCGGGTACCGTGCGGCAGATGCAGGTCTTTGGGTTACTCTAGAGCTAGTCATCTGGTGGACTAGAGATCAGTTTAATCTGATAGTCTCCTTTACATGTTACTTGTTTGTTCCTTCTTCATGGACCCCGATTCGGCAATTTTGCTGATACGGTTATGCTTAAACATGTGACAAGTATTTATAGATCTGTTAGGTAATTGCATGCTTTTAGCTCTTTATTGTTAGATTGTATCATGCGGTGGATTGATCTAGCGGTAAGGAGTGGTGTAAATTCATAGTGAGTGGTATCATGCGGTGGATTAGCTTGCTTGGGTTTATGCTTGACGGGTTTATGAAGGCTAGACGTGCGGCCAGATTAGTTGGAATAGCCTATGCATGTGTTATTTAGTAGATTTATATTTATAAGTTACTTATTCTTAATTTTTAGTGCTTGATGATGCTTTAAACATGAGATGTAGTTTGATATGCTTTACGATTTAATCTTGTTCAAACATGTCTTCATTTACCGTATTCGGCTAGTTTGTTCGTTTACATCAGTTATGTTACTTTAGCCGAATGAATCGCATCCCGTTGGCGTATAGCTTCCATAGCTATGTGTCGTCGTAAGTGGCTTCCGTAAAGATGGAACTGTCTGGTCTCACCCGGACGTTCCGCTTATGATCTTACCGTTTTATCCCTTGTCGATTTTCGTGTCAAATCGATCGGCACGCCACCGGATTCGACGCCGGGCATCCAATTGAAGCTAGGCTTTCCGGCTTGCCGTGTGTGAGACGCGGGTGGTCACATTTTGCGTCAACACACTTTTTGGCACGCCGTGGGACGACTTCTCAATCTAAGATGGGATCGAAATTGACAACAATCACGTTCGAACGTGACCATGGACGAGCCGGCCGAAGCAACGTCGGATCGTGGAACAAGCAATGGAACAGTTTCGCGAAATGTCGATGTCTTTTTCCAAGAACAAGAGTGGCGAGTGATCGTCAAGCAATCACCGCCACGAGTTCTTCTCGCCGGTCGGGCCCGACATTACGACGAGGAGGAGATGCGAGAGGGTAGTTGCAGCCATATACAAAGCAGGGAGACACTATGTTGAATCACAACACGGCTTTTCTCGGGCACCTTCCGCAAAATCATGGCCGACACTTTTGGTCCAACAAGGTTGACAAGCGCTTTGAAGAAAGATTTGGAGAGCTTGCTTTGGACCAAGGTGTACTTCAACACTCGGCAATCTTCGGGAAAGTCAACTGGAGGAGAAGAGATAATCGGTACAAGCAAGGATGGAGCTATTCACGATGAAAAAGAAAAGCCTCCTTTCCGAGCAGAGCGGCAAACTTATGGTCAAGTAACTTTTGGTGCAACAACGGATATACCCGCATCCGCACAAGATTGCTCCAAAGTGGCAAATAGATTGCGAAGAGTCTCTATGGAGATGGGTACAATGAATTTACGATTACGGTGCTCCGAATGCTTTGCCGAATCCGAGTACAGGAGTGCATCGGAATGCCTTCTAGAAGACAGGAGCAAAAGATGCAAATGATGAGCTCCTAAAGCGTAATGGCCGACATGATGCGTAATCAATTCGGCCCGAAACCAAAGCATCGACATATGCATACAAATCTCCTTTCCCAGTGGTACAATAGGGTAGCTCTCCCACCAAGAGTTAAGCCACCTACGGATTTGACCAAATTCTCGTCGGTCGATGACACCAGTACCATTGAGCATGTCGGAGATATCTCGATGCAACTTGGAGAAGCCGCTCGATGAAGCTTGGAGAATCGAGATATTTTCCTATGTCTCGACGGGGCCGGCTTTCACATGGTTTGCATCGCAGCCGGCCAATTCCATTGGTACATGGGCGAATTGGAGCAAAAGTTCCATTCATACTTTTATACGAGAACCAATGAGAAGAAGATGGTTGATCTGTGGTCTATGAGGATGAAGACTACGAGACACCAATGGAGTATCTCCGCAGATTCGAGAGAAGCAAAGAACATGTGCTATTCTCGACTATTCCGATGATCGCCGCACAATTGGTCATTGCGGGCATGCCGCCACATATCGACAAGCTATTCGGCATGGAGTTTGAAGATCTTGGACAAGCTTGCACAAAAGCCGACAGCAATGAGCAATCAAGCCCAAGGGTTCGAAGAGATGCTCGTTTTCGGAAGAACAAGTCAACCGTTGATATGTATCGGATTTACGGAAGAAGCATCGAATATGAAGATGAAGATGAAGTAGTCGCTGGCTGAGAGTTGACCTGGACAAAAGAGCCTACTTTGGTCAGTCATCGATGGGTGAAGCGCGAAGGGATCTTATGATTTTGATGTCGAAAAGCGAGATAAGCTCTTTTTGTATCGGTCCAAGAAGGACGCGTTAAGCCGCGGAAGGACATCCTATGCTTTGCGCCGAAGGAGTAAAGGATAAGAAGTACCGTGGATTTCATGATACAAACTCTCATCATATCAATGATTGCCGAGTGTTCGAGTAAAGATTCGAAAGCTATTCAAGATGGACACTTAAGATTTGATGGCAAGATGAAAGTAGACAAGAACCCGTTCCCTCGTAACATGGTCTCTTTCTCCATAGGTATGGTTGATGCCGGTGAGTCCAAGGAAAAGGGAAAGATGAAGGTTCGACATCCGAAAGAGCCAAGGAGAGTGGTTCCGTTGACCCTAATCGGCAAGTTACCAAGGAGGAAGTGCAACAAGCGCGGTTCAAAAATAGCCGAACGAGAGAAGGGTCGGGCTTCGTATGCGCTAAGGGAAATTGCCGAATACACGGCGAGCCGAAGCGCGAGTTACAAAGACGACACTTGTTGAATAAGTGGCGGTGGGAAAAGAAGATGGAGTATGATGAGGAACAGCGAGTACATTGAAGAGGAGCGCAGTTCATGGCGAAACGTCGGAGATATGAAGCGAGGTGCGCCAAAGAGAACAAGAAGAGTACGGGAGAGAGCAAGAGCAATCTCATTGGAATTGTTCCTTCTTCGCATTCTTGTTGGAATGAAGGCTTGAAATTGCTCGCGAAACAATTGCCCCGAATGCGTGATCAATATTCGCAGTACGGGCAATCTCGAGTCAACCGTCCCGTTCATGATAGACTTGGGATGAAAGTTCCGGAGAACGATCGGCGCCTAAAAATAAAACAGTTTGATGGATATCGAGAGAAAAGATTTGCGAGACCAAACTTGGGCTCACGGTAGTGTCCATACTACGGAAGAGAGCTCCTACGGTGGCAAAAAGGTCAATGGTGCCCTCCGGTCTCGGAAAAGCCGAAGAGAAGAGTTCGCGTTTGAGAAATCAAGAGCCGAAGCGTGAAATAGCCGAAAAGAAGCCGGTATGGCGTCCTAAGAAAAAGGATGGTGGACGGGGCTCATCGGTGATACTAACATGGTGTTCTTCATTCCATTAGAGTTTAAAGCTCCCGAAGACCAAGAAGTGCAAGATGAGGTATATTCGATTTTGATGAGGCGAATGCCGAGACCCGATGGCTCAACTTGTGTTGACTCGGCAAGCAATCTTTGACAAGCCGGTTAAAAATCGTCATCGAAACCATTGTACTTGAAGGGATATGTCAATGGCAAGCCTTTAACCAAGATGCTTGTTGATGGAGGGGCTGCTATCAATATTATGCCCTATGCTACTTTCGAAACTTGGTATGACAAATGAAGATTTGTCAGCAGACCGACATGATCCTTAGAGATTTTGGCGGCAATGCTTCGATACTCGTGGAGCGGTACATGTGGAACCGATGATTGGATCCAAGACCTTGATCACTACCTTCTTTGTCATTGATGGCAAGGGGGCATATAGCATGCTTCGGGAAGGGATTGGATCCATGCTAATTGCTTTGTATACCCTCAACTATGCATCAAATCCTTATTCAAAGTGGGTAGGAGATGATGTGGAAGTTGTTCAGCCGATGATTCGGTGAGTGTTGCCACTTCCGAGCCCGCTTATTGGGAGTATGATGGACTAGATTGCCTTTCGGGTAAGGTATGGAAAGAAGGTCCTGTCAATGTGTTCGACAGGATCAACAACCGATCCAAGCGTCGGCTCTGACAGTAACTTTTAATGGGCAATCCAATCGACGGCAACAAAGGCAAACTGGGTCGTGGTTTCATGTCGGCCGACAAGTTAGAAGAAATCAATGTTGGTGATAGCACAAAGTCAAGGCCGATGTATATCAGTGCAAACTTAGACCCAGAATATAAATTGAAGTTAATAGAGTTGCTGAAGGAGTTCAAGGATTGCTTTGCTTGGGATTACACAGAGATGCCTGGATTGGATCGATCAATTGTTGAGCATAAACCGCCTATAAAACCTGGATTTCGTCCTTTTAAACAACCTCCACGTAAGATTTATAAGGAGGAGGTATTGGCCGATGTAAAGAAAGAAGTTGAAAGACTGATTGAAGCAAACTTTATTCGGCCATGCAGGTATGCAGAGTGGATTTCAAACATAGTACCTGTCTACAAAAAGAATGGAAAGATGAGGGTATGCATAGATTTCAGAGATCTCAACAAAGCTACTCCAATGGATGGATACCCAATGCCAGTTGCCGATTTATTAGTGGATGCGGCGGAGTTATGAAGTTATTAGTTTTATGGATGGCAATGCGGCTACAACCAAATTTTCATGGCGATTGAAGATATTGCAAAGACCGCATTCGATGTCCTGGTCACATTGGATTGTTTGAGTGGATAGTGATGACATTTGGATTGAAGAATCTTGGTGCAACTTATCGAGAGCCATGAATTATATCTTTCACGAGTTGATCGGCAAAATTGTAGAAATTTATATTGATGATGTAGTAGTCAAATCCGGAGACCATAAAGGACATTTAGCCGATTTGAAGAAGACTTCTGGAATGCACGAGGAGACATGGCTTAAAGATGAATCCAAATAAGTGTGCTTTTGGAGTCTCGTACCGTGAGTTCTTGGGGTTCTTGATCCACAAAGGAGGGATAGAAGTTGGGAAAAAGAGCATGGAAGCAATAGACAAAGTTGTGCCCCCAACTAACCTTACGAGTTGCAATCATTCTTGGGCAAGGTCAATTTCGTGAGAAGATTCATATCCAATTTATCGAAAGAGTGTTGCCTTTCTCTCCATTGTTGAAGCTCAAGAAAGATCGTAATTTATGCAGGGTGACATACGGAAAAGGCTTTTGATGAAATCAAGCAATATATGAAGGCACCACCAGGTGTTGGTACCTCCACAACTTGAGAAGCCTTTCAAGTCAGTATGTGGCGGCCGATAGCCTAACAATAGGATCGGCCCTTATGCAAGAGTTTGATGGAAAAGAGAGAGTAATAGCTTACCTTAGCCGAAAACCTTAGATCCTCAAACAAGGTATTCGGCTATAGAAAAGCTCGTTTGTGTGTTTATTACTCATGCACCAAATTTCGGCACTATTTGTTAAACGCCGAATGTGTGGTGATATCTAGTTTTGATGTAATTAAACACATGTTGTCAATGCCGATTTTAAGTGGGAGAATCGGCAAATGGGTATTAGCACCGTCGAGTTTAATTTAAAGTATGAGTCGGCAAAAGCGTGAAAGGACAGGGCAATTGCCGATTTTATTACTCAACATCGTGATTTATCTCGTTGATATGATTAACATTGCCCCATGGGCATTATTTTTTGATGGATCATCATGTGACAAAGGTGGTGGTCTTGGTATTCTTTTGATATCCCCACGTAGAAAGATATTTGAATTTGCTTTTTCAATTGAATATCCTGTCACTAACAATCAAGCGAGTATGAGGCTTTGCTTAGAGGGCTTCTACATTGGTAGAACCGAAGGTCGCTTCTTTGAGGTATTTGGTGATTCCGAATTGGTAATCAATCGGTTGACGGAAAATATGAATGCAAAAATGATGTCTTGCAAGGGTACCATGAACAATGTAGGGAACTTCAAAAGTTTTTCGCAGTTACTTTGCATCATATACCCGAGAGCGCAATGGAGAAGCAAATAAATTAGCTCAAGGCGCTGGATATCGGAAAAATCGTGAAATTTATGCGCGAGAAGAAGGTGCTTTTAATGGTGATCGATAAAAGATGATTGGAGAAGAGACATTATCAATTATCCGAAAGACCCATCTCAAAGAGTTTCCTGAGGCTCGTATAAAGCACTTAAATTTGTGCTTCTTGATGATCAGTTGTACCACAAGTCTATAGATGGAGTGTTGCTCAAATGCTTGAGCCAAGAAGAGGCTAAGAAGATTATGTTTGAAGTCCATGAAGGAGCTTGTGGTGCACATCAGTCGGCTTACCGAATGAAATGGATAATAAGGAGGACAGGGTACTTTTGGCCGACTATGTTGGAGGATTGCTTTGAATATTACAAAGGGTGTCGAGATTGTCAGATATTTGGTAATGTTCGGGAGAGCACACTGCATCTCGCTCCGAATCCAATAATTAAACCTTGGCCATTCGAGGGTGGGGTATAGATTTAATTGACAGATCAATCCTCCATCTAGCAAAGGACACAAATTTGTGTTGCGGCAACATTATTTCACCAAGTGGGTTGAAGCTATCCCTTTGAAAAAGGTCACATCGAGAATATGATCGGTTTTGTCAAGGAGCATATAATTCATAGGTTTGGGATTCCACGAGACCATTACAACGATCGTGGAACTCGGTTCACTTCTTCGAGTTTTGTGACTTTGCCGAAAGCATGGGGATAAGGTTATATAATTCTTCTCCTTATTATGCGCAAGCCAATGGCCAAGCGAGGCGTCAAATAAGATCATGATCAAGATTATTCGAAGAAAATCGATGAGAAGCCAAGGAGATGGCACTTGGTCCTTAATGAAGCATTGTGGGCTTACCGAATGGCTTGCCATGGATCCACACAAGCATCTCCATATGAGTTGGTTTATGGGCATAATGCTATAATGCCTTGGGAGTTGCAATCGGGATCAAGGAGAGTTGAGTTACAAAAGGACTGACGAAAAAAGATTATAAGGATCTCGATGATGGATGAGTTAGAAGATTTGCATTTGATTCGTCTTAAGGCCTTGGAGAACATTGAGAAGAATAAAATACGTGTTGCCAAGTACTATAACAAGAGAGTTAAAATTAAGCAATTTGCGAAAGGAGAATTGGTTTGGAAAACAATATTGCCAATTGGTACCAAAGACGAGAATATTCGGCAAGTGGTCTCCGAATTGGGAAGGACCTTTTCGGGTTGTCGGTTGTGCACACGGCAATGCGTATATATTAAAAACGTTGTTTGGAGAAGAACTTACTAGAGCCATCAATGGCGTACACCTTAAGAAGTTTTATCCAAGTATCGAAGTTGGATCTTAATTGTGATTATGACATAAGCGTGGTATAGCCGATTGAATAAAATCGCCTTGAGCAAAGGAAAGAAGTTGGAGAGAAATAGCCGATAATATTATCGCCTCTAGTGGAAAGATAGCCGATATCGTGTGTATCGTCTTGAACAAAAATAGCCGATACGGTTGTATCGCCTTTAGTCGATTTTTATAAGTGAACAGGTTTGATCTTATCTCTCACCGATAGGTTTATCGGGAGAAGATAAAGGGAATTGAAGTACTACGCTACAAACCGTCAAGTCATGGAACAGGACCGAGATCTAATCGGCTAAAATGATGTCATGCGATTCGGGAGTTTTCGTTCGGGAAGAGTGTTGCGATCGAGTTCTAGCTAAGGAAAAATTTGCAAAGAAGCAAATGCGACAGACGAATGTCGTCACAAACAAGCAAGAACAAGAAGAGGACCAACATTCTTCATTAAAATTTTATTTTACAACCCGCGCCAATCCTAATACAAGCTACTCCTCTTTTTCATTGAAGAGCTTGTTGAGGACAGACTCCGGGTTGGTGGCGTTGGCCATGGCGTCGGCGTGGGCGTCGTACCCGCCGGGAGGCCCTCGATGTCGTCGACCTCATGGGGAAGACCGCCGCGGAAGCCGGTCGGCATCGGAGCGTAGTCGTCCCCGGTCCGGACGACATCCCCCGCCGGCCGAGGAGGTGCCGAGGCGCACGCCATGGAGGGCAACCTGATCGACCTGACCAGGAATCGCCTCAAGGCGATCTGCCAGGGTCGCTCCCTGGGCGTTCACGTGGTTGGCCGCTGCCGTCGCCGCCACCTTCAGGCGTTCCAGCTCCGCGGAGAGGTCTGCAAAGAAAGAATAAGATGGATCAGTGAGCAGACGGATTGGGGAGAACGGGAGTCGAAAGCGATTGGCAAAGAGCAAATACTGGTGATGGCCTCGCTCATTTGCCGGCAGTTGTCCTCCAACTCCAGCTGAGCGATCCCGAACTTCTTGGTTTCCTCACCAAGAAGCTCCATCGCCTCATCCTCTCGCGGCGGTACGCGGCGGCATCGTAGCGGCCGTACGGCGGATCTCCTCGTCGTTCCTCTCCCATATGGGAACGTACGAAGGAGCCGACCCCGATGAGGCCGAGGCGGAGGCCGATGCGGAGCAGGAGCTTGGAGCCGGGCCGGAGCCGGAGCCGGCGCGGGCAGGAGCGTCGAACGCCGCGGCCGGCGCCAAGAAGCGCCATTGGCCCGTGCCGATCCTCGCCGTCCTACAAACAAGGTGCAATCAAGATCGGCTAGACAAGAAGAAACGCAAACAAGATAGGAAGGTTATCTCTTACGCAGACGGCGACCACCACGGCCGCTTCCCTCCGCCGCGTCCGCCGCAGAGCAGGAGCGGAAGCGAAGGAGCGGTGGGTGCCGGCCCGGCAACCCGCCTCGGAAGTTGGCGGCATACTCGCCGGCGACCCCGATAGCCCCGAAACGGATCGAGAAGATGAACAACCGCAAAGAGGGCGAAACTCGGATCGGGTAAAATTATCGATACCACAACTCAAGGGGTTAAAGATCTCACCGCCGGCGCGGTTCTTGCTTCCCTCCGCCTCGTCCCCGGGCGGGACGCTTGTTGCGATCTCCGCCGCTCGCCATTGGTGATGGTGGGGGTTTTTGGGCTTGAAAGCAAGGAGGAAGTGGAAGAGATTGAGGAAGATAGCAAGCTTGCGCTTGATGTGATGATGGTGGGAGCCGACCGATCTTATTTATGAACGTGGGAGCCGTGGCGAGATCATGGGAAAGCCAAGCGGCGGGATAGGGTTTCCACACTTGTGGGCCGATGTTGAGTTGGGCCGAGCCCATCACTCGCCGGCGATTCGGTTACCATACGCTCGGTCGGCTAAATAGCCGATGAGAACTATTCGGCTAAAAATGGCACTTGAGGCAAAGAACGATTACGTTCGGTGATATACACATCTATGAGTGCAGTCATAATTGGAAGAGCCGAATAGCAATAGAAGCAGAGAAGAAAGAGAAAAATGAAGATTATCTACTTTTCAAGAGAAAAGAAATTGTTTTCAAGTATGACAGGGTCAAGCCTAAGTGTCTACATCTTCAAATACAAGCCAAGCATCTATACATTTAGGAAAGAATTGATAACAAAGAAGAGCATCAATCTTGATTCGGTTGGCTTCATCAAGAGCTTTTTGTCCTCTTCTTCGAGTCTTGGATGTTGGACGGTTTGCTTTTGATTTGCCGCGTCTCCTTGATGACCGATTGTATTTTGGATTTAGCCGAATCAAGAGATGGCGGATTTGCGAGCTTAGTTTCATGAGATTGAATGTTGGCATTCGGTTGAGCTAATTGAGCTTCAAGTTTGGTTTTTCTTCTCTCATGACCTGCTGCTACGGTTCTAAGGTGCTCAAGAGGTGCTCGGTTGACTTGATATCGAGTAGAGCTCCTTGGCTCCGCTGTTCCTTGGCCACCTTTCTTTTTCCGATCAACTTTGGTGGACATATTCTTGTGTGCTCTCTTGATAGCAAAAATGATCATCAAGGTGTGATAAAGCATCTATGGCGGCCTTGAGATTAGAGGGAAGCTCTTGATCAATAAGCTCGCTATTTCCCTTATTTTGTCGAATCTTGGGCCAAAGCAACGATGTCCTTTTTCGTAAATGAGATTATATCCTTTAGCTTGGCTTGACTTTCGACGATAATTGCTTGGTTGGAAGAAACTTCATCATCTTTATCCCCAAGATACTCTTCGATAAGGGAAAACCGGCTTGAGGGTGAGCAAAAGTGTCCCGTTGGTGAACAAGGAAGGGTTTAGCCAAATGGTTCGGTCGAATAAAAATAGCCGAGTGGAATAAGAATAATACCTCTTCGGCAATTACTTGATCAATTGCCTCCCGAGTAACATCAATATGTTGAGTGGTTGATACCACACGGTCACTTCGGATTGACAATATCATGGCTTGGTACATCCCGAATTGTCGTGGTTGTTGAAACTTGAAGTTCTTGGAGAAGGAGTCCTCCTTGTTCATTTGATCGATGAAGGGGATGTTTGTTGCCGTTTCGTTTGTTCATCGGCTTGATGAGAGGAAAATTCTTCTGCGCTCCTTGTTCACTCCGCTTGGTCATCTACACCGGTGCATGCTACTTGGTAGGCTCATTAGCGTTTACTTGACCGCAGAGGCTCCGGAGAGTTTTCCAAGATCACTACCCCGTCGGGACTTTGAGGGTTGGCTGCACTGTTGAAAGAAAGTG
Source organism: Themeda triandra (assembly GCA_018135685.1). NCBI lineage: Eukaryota > Viridiplantae > Streptophyta > Magnoliopsida > Poales > Poaceae > Themeda > Themeda triandra. Next base: position 187,275 of record JAENPR010000031.1, on the reverse strand, counting down.
ATAAGTGCAAAATATATTTGCGGTGGAAGATAAAGGGTCAAAAACATTCATACCGAGGGAGTGGCTTAGCTTTCTTTGATCTTGTTTTCTTGGGAATTGCGGTGTCCTTGATAGGGGAGGAAGGAGTTTTTCTTTTGAGGTCCTTCAGAGCACCGTATCATCGCAGTGTCTTGTTGAATGCTTTCATATTTGGAGCATCATGCCCTGAGCAACAACGGGGCCGGGCGCGATTGAACCTCTAGAGGACTTGGAGGAGCAATGTCCTGTTCAAAAGAGATGTTTAGAAACGGAACAGAGACATAAGGTAAAAGGTAGCCATAAGCATGTACCTCATCATCAGAGGAGAATGAGGGCATTAAGACTTGGCATAAAGGGTGGACTTGTGCTCTGAATATGTGAGAATGCCATTCCTGCCACCAGAGGTTGAATGAAGGATGAGCGGCTTCAATTATCACCGAGAGGGTTGGGTTCATATATTGGAAGCTTGCATCCAAGATTGAAAACTTTATTGGCCTCGGTGATATTCAGCAAAGACTCCCGGGTCCGATGATGCTTGAAAAATATGGCCTTGGAGGCAATTGACCGAGTCCAAACGCCGGCAACCATGTTTGGATTATAAAATTCATAAGTTGAGCTTATCAACCGACCATGGTGAAATTCTGCGAGCACGGGGCTTAATGAACGAATTGAAAATGTCCCCCGGAATCATCATCTATGCAGCCCAACTCATAGCCGAATCATAGGGGGAGAGTTAAATTTTCATTCTCCCCGTAGGGAAACCGATCATGTGGTTGAATCCCTTGTAGAAGATCTTGAAAAGATGGCCCGTGTCTAAGTCAATAATGATTGAAGATGCAGCCTCTCCATATGTCCGACAAGATTTGTATCTCGGGGTCTTCACCTTCAAAGATAATTGATTGAAGGAAAGTTCGATTGTGGAGATCTACAGAGACAATCTGATGCATATATAGTTGCAACCACATCCGGAGGAGCCACCATGGTCCATTGACACGGGAGATTTCACCCCGATTCCTCATCGGGCAAGAATCTGGTGCATCATGTGGTAGAAAGCTCCCACAGATATTTGCCCAAAGGAATCGGCTTGCCCGTAGCCAATTCTTCACCATCACTATGTGATTCGAGTGGGCTTATTGGACTTGCCACGAAAAATGAATCGCATAACCACATGTTCATGAATGCCCTATACTCTTTATCGGACACGGGGCCGGTTGAAGCATAAGTCTGGACATACTTGGCCCACCTCCTCCCGATTTGACGCCTTCGTGAGCCGGTGCTTTTGTATTTGAATGGGTATGTTGGCTTGGTAATGTTTAAACCGTCATCATAAAGATGTCTCGAGAGAGTGATCGACATTGGGCCATGACCGAAGATGAACGCATTGATGGCGTCGGACCCGTGGGAAGCGGCTATCGGAGGGAGTCATTCCTAGGCATTTCGGCTAAAGAAAGCTCCAAACAATGCTGAATATCTTGAGATTCCCAAAAATCACTTTGCTCTGGATCGCATCCTACGGTACCAATCACGCCATCCCGTGATTGAAGGAAGGGGCCATGTTTTGAAAGTATTCGGCCATCTTGTTTGGGGGAGAAATCCTAGACTTAAAGGGGATCCTCATGGTTTCCTTTTCAATAAATTCCCTTGGATTGGGGTCTCCCGCGGACCAAGAAAAATGATCCAGACACGCAAGATTGGAGATCAAGATCTCATTCTTCATTTCCTTTAAAAAGAAATTGAAGCGAATGGATCAAAAGGTGCATCTCGGAAATTGATTCGAGAAAGAATTGCCGAATAGGTAAAGCAAGTAGGGTTACCTCTAGAAGCTCTTCTTGAGTTCCGGTTGCCATAATGGAGTTGGTTGAAGTCTCCGTCGCCATCGAAGACAACAACAAGCGCAGATCTCAAGTGGCGAGCTGCGGGTGTCGGCGGTCTTGACCTAGATGAAAGGCGCGATAGTCAATTTCGAAATAAAATCCTTTTATCTCGAAATTGAGGGGGCATGTGTTAACACCCGAATTTGGTCGGGAATATGACGAGGTGGACCCGCGGCGCGGAGAGAGGAATTCGGCAAATGCATATGCGGTCGGCTAATTTCCATGTGTTCGGCAAATGGCCAAGCGGTCGGCAACTGCTTTATTTGAAGGCGGAGAAAGGAAAAAGGAAGCGATCGAAAGGGAAGGAGTCGTGATGATCAAGGACTCCGATTATGGATAGAGTTAGCGTGTCTTTGTCTTTCCAATTTTGGTTAGATAGTTCGTAAGTGCTTAGGACTCATGTTTTGTCCAGGGTATAAATATAAACCCTCGACCATTATAATAAGGGTTCACAACCAAATCAATACAACCGGCTACGCGCCACCCTTCGAGTCCTTTAGTCGTGTCGTCGAGTTCTTCGAGAGGGCCAATCGATCCGTCGACCTCCGTAAGTCCCGGCAACCTTGTTATCATGTCTAGTATCATGCGGTGGATTTAGATGTGATGCAAGTAGTCTTGTTTGTCTCGACGGGATGGCCGTGCGGCAGGCGTCTGCTTGACAACAGGAAGTTTTTGCTCGTGCCTTGTATCGTGCGGCGGATTAAGACATGAGTAAAGATAGTTATCGGCTCTTTTAGATTTGGCATGATCTAATAGATTCATTAAGTTACCATGTGTTGCTTGCTTTATTTAATGTTTAATTATTTGCAACACTCTTTTGCTCAATCTAGATTGATACTCTTTCGGCTTGTTGATCGTTTTTTCATGTTTATTCGATATCAAGTAGATCAAGTTCATATAGCCGAATTAGATCGATCTAGATTGTCACGTGTTGTGGGTTCATTCACGTTATGTGTAGATAAGCCTTGACAGACCGGGTACCGTGCGGCGATGCGAGTCTTTGGGTTACTCTAGAGCTAGTCATCCGGTGGACTAGAGATCGGTTTAATCGATAGGCTCCTTTACATGTTACTTGTTTGTTCCTTCTTCATGGACCCCGATTCGGCAATTTTGCTTTGATACGGTTATGCTTAAACATGTGACAAGTATTTATAGATCTGTTAGGTAATTGCATGCTTTTAGCTCTTTATTGTTAGATTGTATCATGCGGTGGATTGATCTAGCAAAGTAAGGAGTGGTGTAAATTCATAGTGAGTGGTATCATGCGGTGGATTAGCTTGCTTGGGTTTATGCTTGACGGGTTTATGAAGGCTAGACGTGCGGCATTAGTTGGAATAGCCTATGCATGTGTTATTTAGTAGATTTATATTTATAAGTTACTTATTCTTAATTTTTAGTGCTTGATGATGCTTTAAACATGAGATGTAGTTTGATATGCTTTACCGATTTAATCTTGTTCAAACATGTCTTCATTTACGTATTCGGCTAGTTTGTTCTGTTTACATCGCTTATGTTACTTTAGCCGAATGAACGCATCCTTGTTGCGTATAGCTTCCATAGCTATGTGTCGTCGTAAGTGGCTTCGGGCCGTAAAGATGGAACCGCTGCGGTCTCACCAAAGACGTTCCAGCTTATGATCTTACCGTTTTATCCCTTGTCGATTTTCGGTCAAATCGATCGGCACGCCACCGGATTCGTACGCCCGGCATCCGATTGAAGCTAGGCTTTCCGGCTTCTTTGTGTGTGAGACGCAGGTGGTCACATTTTGCGTCAACATTATCATTATAACCTGTTTATGCTAGGTGAGCACCTATGCTAGTAGCAATCACTTGAGTTATTATAAGCAATCAATAGTAACCATGTCCATTTGGCATTATCCAACATCATCCACATAACCAAGATCTCTTGTTCCATAGTAGCATTACTACGAGGCCGAAGCTCGAGTCAAGTACTCACTGTCCAGGAGTGATGGCGATTAGAATCGATTCCTACTCAGCTGAGGGGTTATTCCCCACACAAACCCCACTCACTGGCCAAAGTGAGTGATAGGTCACCGTTGGTACTGTTCGGGTAAAGTCGCGGGACCGCTATGGACAAGTCTACACCCCGAGAGGTTATCCGGTGCCGGATGCATCATGACATGTACGCCGCCACGGAACGACGCCGGGTAGCTCGTAACATTCTTGCCCTTGGTCACTCGGGCCTCTACCACTTCCCCAAACTTCGGTGTTCTTGCCTACATTTCGGTCACCGGCCCAAACAGAGCTACTAGGCTTCGCGGTCGGAACGAGTTATCCTTCCAGCTAAATGTGGGGCATGCATTCAACATGACTCGAGGGCCGACAACGATCGGTCCTTAATCGACACAGACGGAGTTACTACATTCCAAAACCTTGCAAAACTCCGCCCGGTCTCAATTTTATCCAACACACTTGGTTATAACCAATTCTCCATCTTATGCCAATATATGTATATCTGGTAACCACCTATATCTCGCAGGCGGCAGGAAACCACCCGACTGCTACCGATCTAATTAAGCAAGGCTAAGCATTAATATCGGTCCTGCACCTAACAGGGTAAAGAATATATTAAAGTGGACAAGGAATAGTTGACATGCAGCAAGGGTTCCAGGCAACTCCTATAACTTAATGCATTAAACATATAAAAGGACGCAAGTGATATTTGCAAACATAGGAGAAATGCTCCGGGGCTTGCCTTAGTTAGAAGGTCGGTTGAAGCTCCGGTGCTCGACTACTCCACGTCGGATTCTGGTTCTTGATCACTTCGCGTGCGGATCTCCGTTCACGACTTATCCTTCTGGATCCTTGACTTCACGACGAATGTTCTACACGTGATTCTGGAATGATGTGTATGCATATGCATGAGTGCGTGTTCATCGATATATGCATTATCATGAATGATCAAGGATGATAGATGTTCATGGGCGAATAACCTATTTAGTCTGCTACACTTATCACTAGCAAACAAGCCAGTAAAGCCAAAGACATATACTTAGTCACAATCATCCTAACTCAAACATCAAGACACACTCAATAACAATCAATCATACATATCCTAATCACTACGAGTCATCATCATCGAGTTCTATGCACCACATCACACAATCGAGCTTCACTGCCAATTATAGACATATAATTGGCAGTTCAGTAATAAATTCATAACTAGAGTTCTATAAACCCAATGGAAATGATTGTAGACAATATGTAAAGCTTAATAAATTGTCCATCATTCATCTCAAGACACCAAGACATGATTCTCAACTTAACTAGTCCTAAAACAGATAACATCGGGCTGGTTCGACCAAACAGCAACTAAACAGCCCTTCTAACCAAGTTGCAAGAGCCATAACTCCTAAACTATTAATCCAATGATCACCAAATTTCACCAGTGGAACCATATACTAATTACAAACCAATCACATGAAGACAAGTTGCCCAGAAAACCAATGTATATTTGGGTTAGGCATGACATCATGCAAGACATCCCAAATTTGACCAACTATGGGTTGAACAGCAACCCATAGCTACATACATCCTTAAATCCTAAAAAAATTACAGTAGATAACACATGGCAAGGCCAGTGCACCATCCAAGTTTCACTCCAAGTGGATGAACCTACTGTCCTACACAAAAATGACATGGCAGCGCCAAACCAAGGACCTATAAATACTTTGCACTACCAACTTGCTTCTATCATGAATCTAAGCATATGCAGAGCTACATTAGGGCAGATAATAAGCCTACAAAAAGTATGAACCTCAGATTCAACCTACCCAATTGATTTATGAACTATCTCAAGAAATATGCAATTGGACCACTTGAACTACAACTCCATATTTCTACACAGCAAGCATGCATGATATTTTTATCATGGACAGGGCATGGCAATACAATACTAACACAACAAGAACCATATTTTTCAGAGCATCCTATGATTTACTAGGCATTTCTAAAGATTAAAGGCATTTCAAGAATTAAATCTAAACTCCATATAAAAGTATCACGAACAGAGCATTTCATAATTTTTATGCATAGGGTATCTCATAAGATAAATCTAGGATCTTGAATCGTCGGATTTGGACAAATATTCATGGAGATATGAATTTCCAAAGGTATAAATGAATTTCTGGAAATCTATTTCAATATTCCGAATAGGACAAACACTTTGCAGTTAGGCCCTGTACTTTTACCAAATTAACTAAGGCTGGATCTGTAACTCTTTAAGCCTGGCACATATGCCTGAAGGCCCTTCACCTTCGTTGAATTCTAAGGGGGAGGTCCCCGCGATGGCAAAGGCAGGGGAGGCGGTCGGCTTCGCCGCTCCCGGCCGGCAAGGGCCCGCCGGCGGCCACGCAGGGGCGGCGGAGCTCCGGGAGGGCACCGCGCACCCGGCGAACCCCGTGGCTCGGCGGATCGAGGCCCGTGGCCCTGCGGCCATGCGAGCCTGCGGCTCCCGGCGGCGGCACTGATGGCAGCCCGGCGCTCCCGGCGGCGCGAAGGGCGGCGAAGACGCGCACCGCGTGCAGTAGCGCGAGGCGGAGCGCTTGGTGGTGGTTGCGAGGGCTGAGGTGTCTTGGGAAAGAAGAAGCGCATGGCGGCGGCGAAGCTTGACGCGGCTCGCGGTGGTTGGCGAATCGGGCGGCGGCCGCGGCGGTTGACACGCGAGGCGCGGCGGCGCTGCGTTGCGGCGAGGCGTCAGGCGCTCCGCTGCTGCTGCGGGGTGGCGCTGGGTGGCGGCGAAGGCGGGACGAGCTCCGCGGCGGCGCAATGGCGCGCCGGCGTTCGGCGTCGCCTTGCGAAGGAAGGAGAGCGAGAGGGAGAGAGTGAGGGAGGAGATGAGAGTGAGACGGGGCTGCTGTCCCCTCTGGACGCGGTCGGGACGGCACAGGGCGGAGGTGGCAGCGCGGGTGCGGGCGCGTGGCGGTGGCGGTGGCGTTCGTGCAGAGCATCCACGTCGTCATTCTATCGAACATCTGGCGCGCGTCCGAGTGGGTTCGGTGGAGGACGTTTTTGGGCCCATTCTGCGCCGAATCTCAATATGGGCCCAAAAGGAAGATCGAAGCCCATGCGTCACTGGTCATTTTCTATTTAAACACTTTAGTCATTAGAGCTACGATTTAGCGGGTAATTGGTTGCCAACATGGCAATGTCAACATACTAATGACGGTTGACCTAGGCTCGGTTTTCTTGCGAATGGATGGCCAAACTCGATCGAATCGAGCCCAACTTTTGGCATGCTGTGCCCTAATGGGTTAGCTAAGTTTTTCCTAATAGGGCCAACTAAAGTTGTTTCACGAAATTTGGAGAACGCGCATGCCAATCGACCGATCGTTAAACCTAGCGACTTAAGTCACTCGTTTTGAGCACCTTCTATGCATTTCCATGAGAAGGTCAAAACATAAAGTTTTCTCGAAATATTCCCCTCTTCGAACTTTATTAAAGGTCCGACTCGAGATAAGCAACGCAGCTACTACTTCTAGTTCAAGCCAACAATCACACTTAGACAATAAGTCAACCAGAATGCAAACAAGCATCAGGCAATCATGTCAAGATGAAGATTATATGCTAATGATATGATTATGCTCATGATTTGCAGAGTTAATGCATGATTAACTTCCAGGAAGTTATAGCTTGGTTATCAAAGGCATGGTTCAAAAGAGGAACATTCCAATTCTGAGTATTTGGTAACCAAAGATCAGAAACAGTGGCAGGTAAGGGATTAGTAATGACAGGGTCCAAAAGGTGGCTATGGATGGTTTTCCAATTGGGGCACCAAGGTGTGGTCCAAATGGAGGAATCACCTCCATGGATCTGTACAGTGACATTGTCAACAAGATCATTTTTTACCTGTTGTCGCGAAGACCAGAATATGGACTTGGTTCCTGTATTCGTTGCTGTCCAAAAAGAGGAGTAGGGGTAGTATTTTGCTTTAAGCACATCTGAAACGAACTGGTTTTTAGAGTTAGCCATATTATAAGCAGTATGAATGAGAAGACTTTTGTTAACAGTATGCAAATCTCTAATTCCTAAACCCCCATTTTGTTTTGGATTGACAAATGTCATCCCAAGACCTGTGAGCAATAGGGGTTGGAAGGGTCATCATCTTGCACACCTGCCCACCAAAAACGTCTTAAAACAGAGTTAATCTTCTCAATGAAGGTGTTGGAGAAGAGTACAGTTGACATGTAGTATACAGGAATAGAGGAAAGCACAGATTGAATATAAGTCAGACGACCTGCATGGTTTAGCTTGTTGGCTTTGACAGTAGTGAGTTTGGCAAGAAATTTATTGTAAATGAACTGGTAAGCACGGTTCTTGTCTCTGTGGCTGAAAATAATTGGGTGGCCAAGGTGCATGGTATTAGGAGGCAAATTAGGAACTGGGAAAATGTTCCTAATATTATTCTTGGTGCCATCATCCACATTTGTGGCTGAAGTGGATATAGGATTTGAAAATATTAGGAACTTGGCCAGAATGATGACAGAAGTCATTAAGAATTTGGTTGATGGAATTGGCCTCTTGGACAGCAGCAAGGTGTTTCTGAATGTCGAAGTCTTGTTGGTGGGGTGGCTTAGCTTGATGTTGGAGAACAAGGCTTTCTATATCTCCTAATTGTTTGGAGAGGCTAGGTTTGGTTTTTCTCCATTTTTTGAGATCAGAAGCTAGGTAGTTGGTCTTCTGGTGAAAGGTACGGTTGGAGGATTTCATCCAGCTAGCTTTGGCAATGTCTGCATAATCCTGTTCCATGGTTCTCTTGCCATATTCACCAACTAACCTTAAAACCTTATATATGTACTGTATGCCGCAAGATCTCCAAAACTATGACATTCGAATCGATGAAAGAAGGCTCAGTCTCTATGCTCGATCCTGCTGGGCTCCTTGGCCCGGCCCTATTTCATCAATCCCCACGACAACGAGGACTTGTGCAGTTCCCGATCGACCCCGACGAGGCTACGATGACTTCGGCTGTCTGACGATGGCTCCACCGTGACGTGTTCTCCTCTTCGACGTTCGATCGTGCCACGTGCCACTGTGCATGTTCACTACGGGAAACGGCTTCTTTGCCGACTGCCGCGGAATTTGGCCGACTGCCAAGGCCAGGGCAGTCGGCAAAGAGGTGATTTACCGCCTCCCTCAGCCGCGGCAGTCGGCGAAGTTGGGCAGTCGGCAAAGGGTGCCCTTTGCCGACTGCCCCTGGATTGCAGCAGCTGGAAAAGTAAGGCAGTCGGCAAAGGTCACCCTTTGCCGACTGCCACTTGGTTTCAGCAGGCGGCAAATCCGGGCAGTCGGCAAAGGAGGTCTTTGCCGACTGCCAGGACAAGCAGGCGGCAAACCTAACAGATTAGGTTAACCGCCTGCCAGCGCCGTCTTCTTTGCCGACTGCCACGCCGTGAGTGAGTGCGCCGGCAAAGATTTTTTTTTTTTTTTTTTTTTGGGTTACAAGTGTGAGTGTTGTACATTTTACGTGGCCACTAGCTTCAAACTTCATCAAAATTTTTTCCTAGCCTCCACATGTGATTATGTGATACCTCGAGAAGTTTCGTGATTTTTTGAATAGTTTTTCTATATTCCGTTGATTTCTTTTGTTTCCTTGCATTTTCCGCCATAATTCAAATTTGAACTGCAGTGCATGAAATATCGTAAACGTAGCCATTTGAAAAATGATATTCATGTTGAAGAGTGTATTTTGAGGCCGTGTGCGGGAAACTCACCCAAAAGTTTGAAGTCCTTGTCCACGGAACAGGGACTTTCCCGACGTGTTAGAGGTGTTTTTTAATTATACAAAATCAAACGAAGTCGAAAAATCACGAAACTCGTCGAGGTGTCGTGTTATCGAATGTGGACGCTATGATAAAAATTTGAAAAAGTTTGGAGCAAGTTGCGACGTCGGATGTTCAAAACCCAGACCTCTCCACATGTGATCACATGTGATCACATGTGGAGAGGTCCGGGTTTTGAACATCCGACGCGCAACTTGCTCCAAACTTTTCCAAATTTTTATCATAGCCTCGCACATACGATAACACGACACCTCGACTTGATTTCGTGATTTTCCGACTTCGTTTGGATTTTGTATAATTAAAAACACCTCTAACACGCTCGGAAAGTCCCGTTCCGTGACAAAGACTTCAAACTTTTGGGTGAGCTTCACACAGCCTCAAAATACACTCTCCAACATTAATATCATTTTTCGAATGGCTACGTTCCGATATTTAATGCACTCGCAGCTTCAAACTTGAATTATGCCCTAAAATGCAAGGAAACAAAATAAATCAACGGAATATAGCAAAATATTGTAAAAAAACCCCAAATTATGATATGTGATTGAAAATTATTTATTTAGGCCAAAGAAAAAATTTGGAGCCAAAATTCTAAAGAATTATGAAAATTCTTTGCCGGACGATCTGGTACGCGGTCGGCAAAAAGGGTCCTTTGCCGACCGCCGAGGACAAGCGGTCGGCATAGGGGCCTTTGCCGACGCCGGGTCGGGCGTCGGCAAAGAGGCTCCGGTGGCGGCCCACGGTGGACCGCCTTGCTCGATCTTTTGCCGGGATCAAGCACGGCAATGTCGGCAAAGCGTCCCACATCATTTTTTTAGCCGGCGCACCGCCCATTCGCCCCAACCCTATCTCCTCGCTTTCTTCCTCCCAGCGCCCGACGCCGCCACCCGCCCGCCGAGCGCCGACGCCGCCACCACCGCCCGCGCAGCCGGCCGCGCTCCGCCTCTCCCCGCTCCGGCCCCGCCCCTCTCACCCGCCACCGTTCCGCCGGCCCCGCCCCGCCCCCGCCCCGCTCGCTCCGCCGCCTCGCCACGCGCCCCGCCCCGCCCCGTCCGCCCGATTCCGGCGCGCCGCCCGGTCCCGCCCGGCCCGCCCCGCTCCGCCCGCCCGGCCTCGATCCGCCGTCCGCGCGCCGGACCCGCCCCGGTCCCGCCCCGCTCCGCCCCGGCCCCGGTCCCTCGGCCCCTCCTTGGTCCACGCCTCGGCCGTCCGCACCCGCAGCGCCGCTCCTGTCCGCGCGAGTCGCGACCGGCTTCCAGTTCCTCCTCCTCTGTCTCTCCATGGCGGGCAGCGGCCGTAAGGGAGTGATGGCCTGACGCCGTGACTGGAAGCTGGCCGGCCGCCTCAAGACAGGCAGGAAGCGCCGCTCCGCTGCAGGACCGCTGCGGCATTGTGGCAGTGTACCAGTGCGGCACCGCCCCGTCCCCCGGCGCCCCCGGCTTGGTCTTGCACGAACTGCACAGCACGGGTAAGATTACGGCCCTGCTTGTTGGATTTCCATTGTTTCGATGAATGACAATGTCTGGGTCCTAATTATTTCCATGAATGCCAATGCTTTTTAAAAATACTAGTATAATGCCCGTGCTAACGCTACGGTTTATTTTGAAAATACATATGAAAACAATCAATGTTTTTTTTCTATGGTTCAACTTTTACACAAATTGTATTTAAGCATGTATATACAATCCGGGAAACACTTTCGCATAATGATACGGGACACGTTCAAGTTCAATTTTAATTAAGATTCACGTCTCATTCTCAAGGATGTTGCAGAATTGATCTTTTCCTACCAAAAAAATTTAGTAATAGAATTTTTGTGACAATGCACCAGCCATTGTACATCTATCCAAGGACTCAATACAGATGAAGCATTTGCATCAATGTCAGCAGGGTTTGCTGTAGAGACATTTAGAACAAAGCTTCAAATCAGTTTAACATATTTTGGCCACCAATCAGCTAGAATCGATTTGTGAACACCAACTCAATTTCCTCAAATTGACGGGAAGAATTGTTGAAACTCTTCTACTACCAAAACCATGCCTCAAGTTCCTCAAATTGATGCTTGGGGGCAGCTCCATTGGATATAATCAAAGGCCAGAAGCAGTGGGCATTTAGGAGATGTTGATGCCCGTACAGGAGAAGTTGATGCTCGTACAGTAGGGAGATGGCACTAACATTTGTCAAATCCTGTCGTCGCCTACTACATGATCGAATCACTATATGAGTCTCAACATAATTAAGTACATGATCGAATCACTATGACTCTCAACATAATTAAGAATTATTAAATGCAGAACCCAGGGCATGCTCGGATGTCAGTAGTTCTATTACTTCTTAAACCTTTTTAAGCAATTTCATGTTTGCACACTGAAGGACAAAATAAAATATAGATGTAAGATTTCTCTATTTCTAAAAAAATAGACAAAATCTTGAAAAAAGATACCTTTCATGTGTCCTCCCATATTTCAAAAAAATCATAAACATGAAAGTCCTCTAAAACATGGCCGGTTCAAAGTGGCCATTGCATATATTGTACCATGTAAACATTGCATTGTTGCTTACCAGCTAATTGTTACATTGGGTCTGAAATATATACCAAGGGAAAAAAAAAACATTCACAAAACTAATCGATCTATTGAAGGCTATAGTCCACCAATACAATAAACCATGTCAAAACAGTTGTCTAGCTGTATTCAAAACTTGATAGGCAAAATGAGACCACATGGCGCTCCTCCACAAGTAAGAATACCCTAACACCAGTCTGATAGAAAATTCCATCGCCTGTTCATGAATCTGCAACACAAAAATGAATAGTAGTATTGGCAACTACCAACCACATGCATGGATCTACCGCAGCATTCTATAGAAGCTGAGAAACAAGCAACCGAGTGATCAATACCTGCATGGAGAGCTCTCTACTGGCTGAAAGGATCAGCACAGAGAGGTAGGTGGTCCTCGTCCCCATGCCCCCACAGCGCCGAACTGGAAGAGTTGTTGATGGTGCCAAGCAGGTGAGGGATCTAGTCTAGTATATAAGGCAAACCATGAGAACTCATAGAAACTGTACTTTGATTGCTCAAATATGAGATGCATCCATATCACATTTTAGCTTTTGTTTTAATAGTTGTGATCCTTATTTTTAGAATAACAAATTTGGTGATTTTTGTCATTTTATATGCACAGCGCAATCAAACAACAGATTTATATATGTTCTGTGTACTGTATTGAACAAGCAAGCAGACAGGAAAAGCTAATGCTTTTTTTAACTAAACTGATATGTCAAGATGATCTACAGGTGTACTGACATGCTGCAGAGCACAAAGAAAAACTGATAACTAAGCTGACTGGTACGTACTATAAATGCTTTTTTTTTTTGTATATGACTGACTAAATAAACATATATATATATATTGTTCTTAAATTTATAGTTAATTATCACAGAATCTAGTCTTGCTAAAATGCAAGTGAAAGACGTCCTAAAATTTTTACCTGTTTGAAATGATAATTTTGATGCCTCAAATAAAGCCTTACTGTCCCTCCTGTTTTCCTAAAAAAACTCACAGATAACAATGATACATTTTTTGGTTTCCGTCACTTGATATGACAAAGATGAGAGCTCAGTCTCTACTAATCTTGACAAAGAAAGAGACTACTTAGGTGCCATCATGAACATTTATAGAGCAACTAAATTTCATTTGTACATTTCATGTAGTCGATTCTTGTGTAGGCAACCACAAAAACCAGGAAAGAAAATATATGATAAATTTTGTAAAGCTGTTTAAGGAACAGGATGCATTCATGGAAAATAATTTCTCTAACTCTCAGAAAACATTTTATCAAACACATGGCGTGCGGATTAGAATTGATCCATTTCGAATCATCTGTATGAACTTGTATGCACGTGATGGATCATTAACCAATCTAAAAAAACAAGATGAGGGAGGGAAGACCTAACCTTGTATATGTTCAGGAGGTGAATTGGTGTTTTGCCCTTGGTAGCTTTGATGGATACTCAGCCACCTGCAGGCAACCATGCAAAAATTGTGGCTTCATTAAACTATTCAATCATCCATATGCAGATTGACGGGAAGGATCAATAACTCATGGACACTCATGACTTAAGGGAGATGCATGCAACAGACAAGATAATGTCGACGGGAAGCCAGGCACGCTTAGGACAACCTCTGAAAACTCCATCTCATCAAGCGCCTTGAGGACATCATCAGCACTGATGGTCTGCCTCTTTGATTCCTTGCACATATCATTGGCACTGCAGACAAAAACACCATCGTATCATTATCCAGGATGCCGTAATAAGGAACAGCTGATTATACTAAGCTGGAAGACCATTTTCCACCTGAAAACAATCAAGAGCCTCCAAGTTAGAATACACAAGAACCCTTTCTTCAAAAAGTTAGATTTGACACGTTCCCCTTGCATACCCCTTTCTACTTAAAATGAGCAGAGATATATTGCTATCGGACAAGACCTTCACCAAAAAGTTAGACTTCACACATTCCCCTTTCCATACCCCTTTCTACTTAAAAATGAGCAGAGATTGTTATCGGACAAAGAGTAATCCGGCAGTGAAACAACTTGATTGTGACAGTCAAAGTATGAAACAACAACCTATAGTGTTCTAGAATTATGCTGCTTTCTGGGATCTAACTTTGCTTTCTCAAAATGACTGAAGCTAAGTGCTAATGGATCGTTTTATGATCAAATGCTTAGCAGTGGAGCTCTCAAGCAGGTTAGTTCTACTGCACTGAATTTGGAATTCTGATTCTCAGTTTATTTGCCCCTACCTGACATACAAAATTACAAACTCTATTCAGCGGAAAGAAAACCTGCTGAGATTTCTTTCTGATAGACGACAAAGAGCTAGTCCAAACCAACCTGGGAGAGAAGCGAGGACGGAAAGCAATGAATTGAACAAACAATTCTTCTTGATTTGAGTATATTTGTTTCCTGCAACCTGCACAGACATAAGAGCATTATAGAAACACCTTACAATAAAGTGATCGGTATTCAAGAGATCACTAAGCTAAATATACTCCAAGATGATTTTCCAGTAACATTTTTAAATACATTTTTTTAAAAGATCCGGAACATAGCCGGCATATATTAATAAGAAGAGTAGAGAATTACATGCGCAAGCAGCGCAAAGAACGGCTTCCTGTGTTTGGACAGACTGTCAAGTCATGCAGAGAGGGCTAAATGGACTACTCACATTTAAGGCTGGACGAAAAACTTCGAAACTCGCTAGCTCGCTCGACTCGCTCGTTAATGGCTCGGCTCGAGCTCGACTCGTTTTATAACAAGCCATTCGATTTAAAACGAGTCAGCTCAATTTATAACGAGCTAGCTCGAGCCAGCTCGCTTGCTGCTCGTTAGCTCGAACGAGCGGAAATTAACAAGCCAAACACCTAAATCTAGCTTGGGCTATCTTGCTATCTTGCTTTTGGTGTTTTATATATATTAACTACAAAGTCAAAACTTGATCGATCTATATAGACTACGACTCAGCTTATTTATTTTGCTTTGTTCTTGGATTATGTGTGGTCGTATGAATGATATGTAATCCGTATGGATTAATGGTCATGGTGGACTAATCGATGGATGGATTATCTATAAGTAATTTGTGTAATTGTGTTCTTACTTTGATAATTTTTCTGAAAATATGTTTCTGTGATCTAGCTCGCGAGCCAAACGAGCTGGCTCGAGTTTCTTAACGAGCCGAGCCGAGCTGCTCTTCTAGCTCGTTTGCTTAACGAGCCGAGTCGAGCCAGCTTGCTAACGAGCCGAGCTATAATGAGCCGAGCTCTAACGAGCCGAGCTGGCTCGTTAGCCAGGCCTACTCACATTCTAAGAGTACAACAAGAGGCCATAACAACTCAGCCTCTGAAACCAAACGATGTGCATCTTCTAGCTCCCCTAGTCTACTTTCAAATACTGTTTTGTTGACACCTAGGACACCAATGCCTACAACCTGCTTGCATCATCCAGATAACATTTTTAAATATATGATATGGATGGATTTTGCTTATAGAAACACCCTGCAATATCAAAATAAATGGTGTGCTAGACTGCCAGTGCAAACCCGAACGCATGAAAACTGAATGTATCCATTAGATCCAAACCAAACATGATCATAAAACACCTCAAAATATTCTGCTCAATAAATAGAAACGTGATCATAAAATCAGCCGGTGGCTGAGAGCTGACCAATTGGCAACAGTCACCCCAAAATCATGTAAAGTTGATAACACTCTCCCTAACCGAAACACTGAGCTGCTTGGCACGAATTAAAAGCACCAAGCACATCTAGGTCAGCACCCTTCTCACCCGTGTATCCCCTTGACCGGCCTGTCTGCCAATGCTTCCTATTCCTCGCCACTTGTGGCGACATGCGGTGACCTGAATCAACACAGACAAAAGGATACTACACTACCATCAATCCCAATTAGGTGCCCTAAATCGCAATCACTTAATTTCTTCACTAAACATCTTATATGCCCTTCTGAATTTTTTTCAACAACTTTGATCAGGATCTTGCAAAATATTGAGGTCTAGAACTATGCTGATTCAGTAGTCGATCAGCAGAACCTGCAATGCGTGATAACACTAATCTAGCAGGAGCTGTGCCCTCACCTCGCTAGCATGTAGGCCTCCAGAGCTGTGGTTGCCTCCAATGTAGACGGCCGTCAAAATGCTCGTGCGGGTCGTTGGACCTGCCCTCGCCATGCCCGTTCGGGTCGCCGCACACATGCATAACCTTGGAGGGGCACACGTACTCAGGACGCGCACGCCGTCGAGAAGGACTCATGGCGCCGGTGGAGTGCGGCAGGGCGGCACGGCGACCCGAGGCAGCAACGGCCGGCGGCGGCGGTGGCGGTGGGCGGCTCCCGTGCCGCCACGGCCGTCGGGGCGAACGCGATGGCGGCGGCTTCCGTGCTGCCGCGGCCGAAGATGACGGCAACTTCCCGGAGGCCGGCGGCTGCCCCGCGCCTAGGTCTGCGTGGATCGACATGTGGAGCCGCCGTGCCCTTTGCTCGAACCCTAGGCGTGGGCGTTGCGTGCGTGGAGCCGCCGCCGCCCTATCCCGACCTGCGACTTCGATCTCCGATCTTTGTTTTCTCGGGAGAAAAATAAAAATAAAAAAAAAGGACGTGGGGGATTCGAGCACCGCTCGCGGTGTGTTGCTGAGCCTTTCGCGTGCGTGGGACGGGTGAGAAGGAGGATGGGAAGCCAGGGGTGAGATTCAGGCTTCCCACTCTTTTTAAAAGAATCCAATTATAGTATAGATTATATAGAACTAAGGTGATGAATAACAAGGTGTGAAACTGTTAAGCAATATATATCATCTTTTCGTTATCGTATTCCTCTTTATTTGGTAAATTTTGTATCCACAATGTCATATATTGCTATAGCACATTGAATTGATATTGGCCTTCGTGCCGTATGTGTTGTTGACGGCCTTCGTGCCTAGATTGTGCGGGTGTGGCCTTCGTGCCCGTATGTGTTGTTTACGGCCTTCGTGCCGTATATGTGTTGTCGGCCATCGAGCCGTCTTTCTTTCTTGCGGGTTTTGTGAACCTCCCCGTGCGGGGAGGTTCTCGAAAATTTTGTGCCGATATTGTTTTTCTCTTTCTTTCTTTTGCGGTGTTCCCGGAGTAGCTTGGCGACGCCGATTGTCTTCGTCGGGGCCGTGTCGCCTCGCCACTGCCCTGCCTCGCCACTGCACCGCTAGCCTGTCTCCACCGCCACCCTAGGTATAAATATTCACCTCTTCCTTATAGTTGTTGGTCGTAGATGACGTAAACGAGTTAGGCGTCTCCCGTCCGAAAGGGATACGCGGTCGTTGGTATGCTGATCAGTGCATATCTGCGACGGTATCTCTTTCGGATTGTCCACGTTTCTTGGACAGCCCGCGGATCCGTAGATGGGTTAGCCTCCATGTTCCGCTCCCGTCCGAGCCGGAGTTTCGCGGCAAAGACCTCCCCGTTGTTCTCCGGATACACACTCTCCCCACACCGGGACGTGTATCGGGAGAACAGCGGGGAGGTGCTTGCCCGAAATTCCGTCTCGGGCGTGAGCGAGCATGGAAGCTAACCTCATCTACGCATCCGCGGGTGGGATTAGGACCTATCCTTCACCTATTAGATGGTAGGAACGCCTTGTACATGCAAATGTTGGTTTCATTACCCCCTCACTTTGGCGAATGACGAGAAGATGGGCGGCCGTGAGTGGATGTACAAGGGCTGGACCAAAAAGAGCGAGTCCTGAATGGGTTCATGGTACCAATGAATTCTGAGTAAAGCATTTGGCCCGACTCCTAAAGGGTCGATCGGCGCGGTGCCCATGCAATGACCGCAAGAACCAAAAAAGAAAAGTATTCAAGGATGTCTACAAAGATCTTCCCTCAAGCATGGATATGTGGCAAACTACGAGAGGTGGATCTTCCATGGTGAACCGAAAGCTACAATTAGAGAGGAGGAGGTTAGAGCATGCCTCGATGAGTTTGAGGGAGATGCCGGCGTGGCCGACATGGTGGTAGACTTTAACGAGGGCCGTGGCAATGAAGGTTTGGTGGAGGAGGATCCGGAGGAGACCGCAAAGGCGTTCTATGAAATGATGTCTTCGGCACAGAAGCCCCTTCATGAGAAGACAACAAAGTCCCAAAATTGGATGCCATTGGACATCTTCTAGGGTTGAAGTCGCAGCTTGAGCCCGAGCCGAGACGGATTCAATCTCCCGTTGGCGGTGGTGGGCTCCTTGCTTCCGGATGACCACACGCCGCCGAAGAGCACGTACGAGTCGGTGAAGCTCCTGCGTGCACTTAAGATGCCGTATGAGTCGATCCATGCTTGTCGTAATGGGTGCGTCCTATTTAGGGGAAAAGAACTAGAGGCGACAACGCCTTTGTACAAAGTGCAAAGCCTCTAGGTATGTGGAGGTGGACAAGGGTGATGGCAAGAAGGAACAGTCTAAGATCCCCGAGATGGTCGTACGGTACCTCCCACTCATTCCAAGGCTCCAAAGGATGTTCATGATAGAGGAGTTGGCGAAGCGATGATATGGCACAAGTTTGGCAAAAGATACGGTGACAAGATGGCACACCCGGCGGATGCCGAGGCATGGCAAGATTTCCCGATGTCCAAGTATCCCGATAAAGCTAAGGAAGCTCGGAATGTACGTGTAGCGATAGCAAAGATGGGTTCCAGCCGTATGGAACACATGCGGCCCCGTACACTTGTTGGCCCGTGTTCGTGATCCCCCTCAACCTCCCCCGGCGTCATGTTTGAACCCAAGAACGTGCTATTGTCGCCGATAATACCTGGACACCCGGGCAACAATATGGGTGTGTTCATGCGGCCACCGTGGGATGAATTGGAGCATGCTTGGGAAAAGGGGGTAAGGACGTACGACCGAGCTACAAAGAAGAACTTCACAATGCATGTGTGGTATCTCTATTCAATGCATGACTTCCGGCGTACGGCACATTCTCCGGGTGGTGTGTTCATGGGAAGTTCCCTTGCCCAAGATGCAAGGATTCCGTGTTGTTCACCCGGGCCGAAAAGGGTGGCAAGTACTCTTCGTTTGACAAACATCGCCAATTCCGCGAGAACCATGCATTGAGACTTGACACCCAACACTTCACGAAAGGCCTTGAAGTCACCAACCCTATTCCTCGATTATGAGCAAGGAACGGGTCCTCGCCGAGTTACGGGCTCTCAAAATGGACAAAGACAAAAAAGGCTTCATTGGATATGGTCGGCAACACATGTGGACCCATATTTCGGGCTTGACTAGGCTCCCTACTACAAGCACCTACTTCTTCCACACAATATCGATGTGATGCACACCGAAAAGAACATCGCCGAGGCACTTTGGGGAACACTCATGGACATAAAACAAGTCAAAGGACAATGTTAAGGCTAGGCGGACGTCGAGGCGCTGCGACGACCCAAGCTAGTGATGAAGCCCCCCGCTCCGTGCAAGACTTGGAGAAGGGGCCCGGCGGATTACATCCCGAAAGGCCCGACAGAAGGAAGTGATGCGGTGGATGGAGACGATATTGTTCCCCGATGGGTATGCGGCGAATCGAGCGGGGAGTGAACCCTAAGACCGGAAAAATTAGGGATGAAGAGTCATGACTTCCACATATGGATTGAGAGACTCCTTCCTGCGATGACACGTGGATACCTCCCCGAGCCGGTGTGGCGCGTTCGGCGGAGTTGAGCTATTTCTTCCGCCGGCTTTGTGCCGGGAGTTATCTCTTGAAGTGATTCGTGACATGGAGGACAAAGCACCTCTCGCGATCTCAAGTTGGAGATGATCTTTCCACCCGGCTTCTTCTTGCCGATGCAAAGCATCTGATCCCGCACCTACCACGTGAGGCACGGCCGGGGGTCCTGTACGAGCCCGTTGGTGCTATCCAATCGAGAGGTGTCTAAAGATTCTTCGGAAAAGTGTAGAAATAAAGCCGTGGAATTGAGGCTTCCGTGGCGGAGGCGGCAAGAGTGGAGGAGGTGTCGAACTTCACAAAGGCGTACTATACCGAGAACCTTCACTACATGCATCCACTCCTCGTTACAACGAGGACGAGAACTTATCGACCCCGAGCCTTTTCGGAGGGCAACTCGGAAGGGGCAGCGCAGTAACCCAAAGACGTTGCAATATTCGAGTGGCGTGCCATCATGCTCTACTTGTTCCCGAGCCTTGATGAAGTGGTTCCTTATCGAGTGTAAGTTCTCAAAGCACTTCTTACATACGTTGTCAATATCCTCCACCTATCGGTCCGACCCCTTCATGTCTTGTTTTTCGGGAGTTCATTCGCAAATTCTCGGAAAAGGAATACGCCTCCTACCTCGTTACAAGAGGAAGAAGCTTTCCTTAAAACCGCCGGAGCCCAATTTTATTGGGTGGATGCATACAAAGGTAACATCCAACTTACCTCGTTCCATCTTTGAGTTGCTCCTAGGAGCGATTAATGTAACTATCTAAGTGGCCTCACCTTGCGGTGCACGCACGGATGGGGAAATGCCTCGCTGAATTGAAACAGTTGCTAGTGGCTTCGGTACTAGGGTCACCGAATTCACAAGATTTGATGTTAATGGGTATCGCTTTCGCACAAGAAGCTACGAGGAGAAAAGGCCCGGCCGAAGACCACGTGCACGGGAGTCCGAACGAGCGGCAACGATAAGCTCGAGTACTATGGCATAGTCGAAGAAATATACCAGCTCGACTTCCCGGCCCCAAAGCTCAAGCCCGTGGCTTTGTTCAAATGCCACCGGTTCGATCCTCATGTGACGAAGAGCCGATGACATCGGAATAGTCGAAATTCGACAGATTCCGTCTATAAAGGAGATGATCTCTATATTGTGGCTCACCGGCAAAAACACAAGTTTATTATCTCCCATGGGCGTGCCAAAAAGACAAGAGGCTTGCGGGTTGGTATATTGCGCAATTGGTATCGCCACGCGGCAAAACGCCTGCCCCAAACGATGATGACTACGACTTCGACCCAAAGGCAGACAACGGAGAGTTCTATCAACCTGAGGGGCTAGATGGGCGTTTGGAGATAGACATTCTTTCGCTGATGGCCATGGACGAAGACAACGACATCGATGAGGACGACGACGAGGGAGAAGTGGTGCAAGATGCTAAAGACCTAATGATGCTTGAGAAATGGAGGGCTCTTCGCGAACAAGGTGTTGAGGACGATGGAGGTGGTGAGGAGACAACAGGGAGAGACGAGGACGGTTTTGACAATATTGATAGTGATGACGAAAGCAAGTGATGCCGACAATGGTGAAGACAATGGTGAAGACAATGGTGATGACAATGCCGATAGTGACGATGAGTACTTCGGTTTCTAGTTCATGTAATACAATATTATTCTTATTATTATTACTTTGCATTTATGTTTCGTTAATTTTGCATCTCTTCACAATTACTTATCGATTATTTGAGCTAATTGGTTTAATGTTTGTCATTGCAGGTGTAGGACAAAATGCCGGGCGGAGAAACCGGTCAAAGAGACCGGTGAGAAACGTCAAGTCGGTACGGGTCGAGGAGACGGGAGGACGTGCGCGGGAGGTCGACGAGCAGGAGGTCGACGAGCGGGAGGTCGACGAGCACGTGACGGTGGGCCGGACACGGGCGGGGGTAGACCTCCCGCTACCGGGCGCCCGTTGACGAGGAGGTTGGCGACCCGGGACTCGGCGGGGAGGACGAGGGCGGGGAGGACGGGGGCGGGGAGGACGGGGGCGGGGAGGGCAGCGAGCCGAGGAAGCCCTACAAGCGCGGATCACGCGCCTCCCGCGCGACAAGCCCACGTTAGCCTTCCGTCCTGCTTCGACCCGAGGGAGATAGGTAAGTAACCATTCATGTTTTCGGTTTCTTTTTCATATTACATGTTGAAAATTGAACTTCGGACTAACATTTCTTCTTGTTGGCTTGTGCAAAGCCGGAAGCGTGTGGATAAAGGCTTGCAAAGTCGTCATCCTAATAGCATGCGGGCCTCATCATTAAGAAGAACTTCCCCGGCCTTATCTCGGGTAGACGGTGTGCAAAAGGTGCCCCAAGATCGGCCGGACTACTCCAAGGTGGTTCGGAGCTTGATGGAGGAGTTATTCTTGTCACCCCGGCCGAGAAGATCAAGAGGGAGTTCGGGTGAGTCTTCATCCCTCCGCTTTGCCAATACTACGCATTCAACAAATGTCCTTCAAATAATGAACTGATACGTGATATCTTATTATTGCGGAATGGTTCACGTGCGAGCCGGGGCACGAGGCGGAGGCGTCGGTCCACCGGGACAAGGTCTCGCGCCCGTGCTTTGAAGAACATGTTCTACGAGGCGCACATCCAAAGTGCATGATCGACTACTATGCCGAAGTCCGCCATGAGAAGCTTGACAAGAAGGACGCCCGACAGATGATGCATCGCCCGAAACCGACATGCCCTATGAGCACTACCTGCTCGTAAGTAGGAAACAATAATTCGATTCCATTTTGATTCATCTTGTTACTTACCTAAATGCACGTTGTAATGCGCTTTCCTCCCGATTGGTGCAAATCGCACGTGATCGCCTGGGGAGGCGATTGTGGCCGGGTGGAGAACGCCGGCAGCGGCGTACGAGGAGCGCGGGAAGAAATCCGGATATGCCAAGTCGAAGGCGGGGCCGTCACACCACCGGGGAGCCGCGGCCTCGGAGGGTTCATGGACGCATGGGTACCATTCGCATTAATTTGTTTGTTTATTCATTTACCGAGTCATTCATTCTCATTACGTGTAATCGTCCTTGTGTTTTCCTCGCGAGCGATTCGCATGATGGCCGAGGTCATCAATGAGTTCACGGGCTTCCGGGCGGCTCACCGGGCGGGCGACGATCCGGAGAACGTCTACGACCCGCGGGGGACCGAGGCGATCACCAACTCGAACATCGCCGAAAACCTGGTCCAAGACACCCCGAGCACGGTTCGCGCGCACCATGGTGACACCTACGACCCTTCGACCGCGCCCCCGGATACGGACACGCTCATGAGGCGGGGAGGAGGGAAGCAAAGACGGCCGCTACCTCATTGCCCACGAGCGTCATCGACCCGGCCGGCGTCCCTCCCTTCGTGAGGTTCGTAAGGCCACCCCGCAGTTCCTCCTCCGCCGTCCCCATACAACCTCGACGGGCAAGCTCCACACGAGATGATGGCGTCGGTTCGGGTAACTATTCGTCGTTCATTGATTTCACATATGTTGCCGAAGCCTTATATGCATTGTCTAAGCATCGCTTGTGGATTGTTGCGAGCCCAAACTGGAAGAGATACGAGGGCAACGTGAGGCCGACGGGTGGCCGCAGAGGAGAGAGAGGCGGCCATGCGAGCGGCCCATCGCCAGCGGGCGGCGGAGCGCGGGAGGCCCATCGCAAGTGATTGCAACTTTGCGCAGCGAGCGGTCCCAAAGCAGCAATGGTCCGAGTTCACCAAGTCGTTTTCCAGCTACTTGCGAGCATGGACATCCCGAACTACGAGACCACCGCCGCCGCAAGTGAGCATCCCTCAACCGCCGCCGGTTGTTCTCCCCGCACTCCTCCACCGCACCGTACGGACCCCGGTGAGTTTCTAGCGGCCTCTCCATTGATTTCTCTTGTGCGGCCATCCCTTAGGTACTAATGAGATCGCTTCTTCGTGCGGTACCGCAATGGCGGGTTCGAACCCGACTCCGCGGATGGACATTCTCCACACCACCCAAGTCCGAGTCCGGGCGTTTCACCACGGCTCGATGCGTGGGGGTATGGCGCGACACAGCCGGACCGAGCGGGTGGGCTACGTGGCCGACAGGGAGCTCCTCACACCACCACGGCTCGGGTGGAGACGGCGGGTACCGAGGCGAGTGAGTGAGTGGCTCCGTGACTTCATGTTAGGTTGGCGGTTGGTGCATGGATGCCACTTTGCTATTTTGTGTGGATTCGTTTGAGTACTAGATGGATGATCGACGTGGTTATGGATTATGTGTGGATTTATGAGACATATATGTGGATTTCTGTGATATAAATGTGGATTTGTGCGATATCTATGTGTATTTCTGTTGTATATTCATATATGTGCTTTGGAGAGTGCGATACGTGAGGCAATGCGGCAAAAACCACAAAAAAGCAGCGGTTACCCGGCTTTGCCGACGCACGGGCGGTCGGCAAAGCCGGGTTTCATGCCGCAAATTTTCCCGGCTTTGCCGACCGGGGAGAGAGGGATCGGCAAAGGGCTTTGCCGACGACTTCTTTATGCCGGATATGGCCCGTCAAAATGGCAAAAAAAAAAAAAAAAATTCTTTGCCGATCGCCACTAGTCGGCAGCGTAAAGCCCTTTGCCGCCGCCAACTCTAGCGTCGGCAAAGGAAACGCCGACGTCGCTTGACGGTCGGCGCGTTTCCTTTGCCGCCGCTAAGTAGGCGGTCGGCAAAGGCCTTTGCCGCCCGCCGACACGTGGCAGTCGGCAAAGAAGGCCTTTGCCGCCTCAGCCTTTGCCGCCTGCTCTTTGCCGGTGCTGGGCAGCTCAATTATATGATTGAACTGTTGGTGTACGTACGTACTCCATAGTATACTAGTACATTTTAGGAGCCGGATTCACATGGTAGTGCTGGCTGGCACCGCGCGGTTGAATTCGAATGCAATCGGCCAATCCCCAAGACGAAACTGCACCTTCCGATGCCAATCCCCCAGACGAAACTGCACCTTCCGATTCCCACACAGGCACACACCGACGCCCCGTGCCAGCCATGGCTACACGTGCAGCGGTGCAGGGTACAGGCAGCAGTCCACCGATGACCACGCGTGCCAACCATGCACATGCATGCAGCGGTGCAGCACTGGGCCACTTGCAGCACTCCCGGAGTTGCCCACGCAGCAGCAGGACGCGTAATTTCCAGGGCACTGCGCCGGCAGCAATCACGCTTTGGCGGAGGAGTTTCCATGGAATTGCTTGGCCGCGCACCATGGCACGAAGCTGTTATAATTTAGGATCGTCTAGCAGTGAGATCTAGCGGGTACAACCTTTGGGGATTGGTAGGCAATGAGATAGAGGAAGAGAAGAAGAGTAGGAAAAGCTTTACCAGAGGGCTTGACTGGCGCAGTGGAGGAACCTCCGGTGGCGGCGCTGCTGCTGCCGTCGGCCATGTCGTCGAGGCAGAGGCTGGTGAAGCGACCGGCGATGTAGTCGTCGAAGGAGCAGTGCATGTGACGGCGGCGCGGAGGTGCTTCCCGTCACTGGCTGCGCCCCTATGGATCGGGTTAGGGTTTGTCGGTGGGTGTGGCGGCTCACGGTGAACCTCGTACTGAGAGCCGCCGGCGCTCACCTCTTTATATAGCGCGGGGTGACAGGGCCCTCCGGCCAATAGATGGGCCGGGCGCCCCGATCGGGCGCGAGGTTCACAGGGGCCCGAGTTGGGCCGTTGGGCCCAACTCGGGATTGAGATCATCCTAACATTCTCCCCTTGATCTCATCTTTAACTTTATCTTTAACTTTACTCTTTCACTTTAACCTTTTCATTTTACTTATTCCATCTCGCATTTGTGCATAGAACATGTTTCATCGTCACGGTCTATTGCCGTTGGATTTCACAAATTACAATACACATCTCTCGGTTTGAAATAAATAAATACTTTATCTTTGGGCCCTTATTATTATCCAGAATCATAGGCTTCGCCTTAAACCCATGCCGGCTACATGTTCAACGAACACTTTGGGTGGTAAGCCTTTTGTAAGCGGATCCGCGAGCATCTTTTCGGTGCTTATGTGCTCAAGATTTATAACACGATCCTGGATTTTCTCTTTCACAACATAGTACTTTATGTCAATGTGTTTGGCAGCACCACTTGACCTATTGTTGTGAGCATACTCTATAGCCGGATTATTATCACAAGATAGAGTCATTGGTCCATTGATGTCATCGACCACTTTTAAACCGGGTATGAATTTCTTTAGCCAATTCACCCGCCCGATGCCTCATAACATGCTACAAACTCGGCATACATAGTAGAGTTTGTAGTAACTGTTTGTTTTGAGCTTTTCCATGATATAGCTCATTTTGCAAGAGTGAACACATATCCAGATGTGGACTTTCTGTCATCTCCCGCATAATCGAATCTGAGTATCCTAAGATTTTTAGCGAGTCGATCTTCTCGTACGTTAGCATCGGTCTTTTGTTCCTTGTAAATATCGTAAAACTTTCTTTACCAATTTCCAAAGTGTTCAACACCTGGATTACTTTGGAATCTCGCTTGCAAGCGGCCCGGTTACATAAGCCAAGTCGGGCGTGTGCATACTTGAGCATACTTGTAAATGTCCAACCGTGAAGCATATGGCACACTTTTCATTTGGTTGAGCTCATACTCATTCTTGGGACACCGAAAATCCCCATACTTATCGCCCTTGACTATAGGTGCGGGTGATGGACTACATTTATGCATCTGGAATTTCTCCAAGACCCTTTCAATGTATGCCTTTTGAGACAGCCCTAATACCCCCTTTCTTCTATCACGGTGAATTTCTATGCCCAAAACATAGGAAGCTTCACCAAGATCTTTCATCTCAAACTTTGAGGATAAAAATCTTTTTGTTTCCTGTAGTAGACTCATATCGTTACTTGCAAGTAAAATATCGTCTACGTACGGGACTAGGAAAATGTATTTCCCATTCTTAAACTTTGTATAAACACAATTGTCCTCGACATTTGCTTTAAACCCAAAATTCTTTATAGTTTTATCAAACTTCAAGTTCCACCGCCTTGAAGCTTGCTTTAATCCATAAATCGATTTCTTTAGGCGACATCCCATCTTTTCTTTGCCTTCCACGACAAAACCTTTCGGTTGTGCCATGTATACATTTTCCTCCAAATCCCCATTTAGGAATGCCGTCTTCACATCCATCTCGATGCAACTCTAAATCATAGTGTGCCACCAATGCCATTATTATTCGAGAGAATCTTTACATGAGACTGGAGAAAAGGTCTCAGTGTAATCAATTCCCTCCCTATGTGTGAAACCTTTAGCCACAAGTCGCGCTTTAAATCTCTCTATGTTCCCTTGGGAGTCATATTTTATTTTGTAGACCCATTTACAGCCTACTGTTTTGGCTCCTTTGGGAATTTCTTCCAAGTCCCAAACATCGTTGGCACTCATCGATCTCATTTCAACTTCCATGGCTTCAAACCACTTGGATGAATGATCGCTTCTCATGGCTTGTTCAAATGAGGTGGGATCACCCTCCATTTGATACTCTTCGATATTATTTAACTCATATATATCACCGGAGATAGCTGGCCTTCTTTCTCTTTGAGACCTTCTAGGGGCCTCTACATTTGGCACATCTACTATTGGAGGCCGAGATTGCTCCCCCTCATTTGTGGCAACATTTTCAATGGGTTCCCGCTGAACAGGGTTCCTCATTCTCCTCTCGTTGTTACCACGGAGGAACAACAACGGGTTCTTGCTCCACGTTGTCTTGCACTATTGGTGCAGGAACAATAGGTGGCTCGAAAAATGGCTTCGAATCACATGATTGGGTGCACACACCCGCTTCTCTTCAAGATCAATTTTCCGAGTAGCCATACTCCCCTCATCATTTCATCCTCTAGAAAAATAGCGTGTCTCGTTTCCACAAACTTTGTGAGTCTATCGGGACAAGAGAAACGATAACCTTTTGACCTTTCGGGGTAGCCAATAAAATGGCAACTCACCTGCTTTGGGATCAAGTTTCCCAATATTTGGGTTAAACACTTTAGCCTCGCAGACACCCCCACACACGCAAGTGGTCTAGTGAAGGTACCCTTCCCCGTCCATAATTCATACGGTGTTTTGGGCACCGATTTACTTGGCACTCTATTGAGAATATGAATGGAGGTTTTAATGCCTCTATCCATAAACTCAATGGTAAATCGAGTAACTCATCATACCGCGCACCATATCCATCGTGGTACGATTACGCCTTTCGGCTACTCCATTTTGCCGAGGTTCACCCGGCATGGAATACTTGGGCAACTATACCATTTTCCCGTAGAAACCTTGCGAAAGGTCCAGGAACTTGACCATATGGGGTATGCCGACCATAGTACTCCCCCACGGTCGGACCGGACTAGCTTAATCTTTAAATTATGCTGATTTTCCACTTCGACCTTAAAAATTTTAAATTTATCCAATGCTTCATCTCTTCCTTTAATTGGATAAATATAGCCAAACCGGGAGTAATCGTCGTGAATGTAATGAACGAATCATAACCATCCACACTCTTTACAGGAAAAGGACCACATATGTCGGTGTGAATGATCTCTAATATTCCCGTGCTTCGTTTGGCATTCTTTTTAATTTGCTTTACATATTTTCCTTTTATGCAATCGATGCATTGCTCTAATTCAAACGAACTCCAAAGGAGGAAGAATTTCATTCTTTACTAGTCTTTCTATTCTCCCCTCGAAATATGGCCTAAACGACGGTGCCATAATTTCGCCGTTGCGTTTGTAGTTCGCTTTCTTTTTCTTTTCTCATTTGTAGACGAGGAAACGCTATCATTCACATTACATATGGAATTCACACTTTCACATAGTGATAACATATATAATTCGTCTTGTCGGAAGGCAAGACCAACACAAATATCATTAAACCAAATGACACATTTGCCATGTCCAAAATTACAGGTAAAACCTGAATCATCCAACTTTATTACACTTATCAAATTGCGCTGCCCGTGTAGGAACATAAAAAACATCTCTCAAAGTAAGACTATAGCCATTAGGTAAATCTAATGCTACATCTCCAATTGCCTCTATCGGCACATACGCCATTCGCAACGCTAATGGCCTCTTCTCTTTTTAGTGTAGTTCTCGTCGAAATGAATCCTCAGTAAAGAATTTGCAACATGAATAGTTGCACCGAGTCAATAAACCATGTTGACTTTGAAAACTTTGCATACAGAGATTCATTTACAAATGAAATAACATTCTCACCCTTTTTCCTCATGAGCTCTCTTAACCAATCGGGGCGATCGGTCTTCTTGTGCCCCTCCTTACCACAAGGTGCCGGCACGAGTTATCACCGCATGTGGCTTGCCCCGTTTGGCAAACCGTGGTTTCGTTGCATAGGACCTTTCTTTGCCGGGGAGCCGGATTGAAGGGCCTTTTGCCCTTCCCTTTGACCGAGTTCGCTTGGCCACCGGGTTGGCCATTGATCCCGAGCTCCTCATCAACACACCGAGCAATGAGCTTGTCTAAGTCCCATTTCTCGAGCCGCATGTTGTAGTTTATGACAAAATTCTCATACTCTCTAGGCAAGGAAGCTAAAACAAAATGGATAAGGAGCCGTGGTTGTATTTCCGATCCATTCCTTTTAGCTTATTTGCCAAGTGACTCATTTTCAAAATATGGTCACGTATGCTACCTCCTTTGAACTTTTCATTTGTCAATTGCTTGAACAAATGGGTAGCATACACTTTGGAGGAACCAAGTGAACTGGTTCTTGATCCTCTCAAAGTAAGCAACAAAGTGTCACACTTTTCAATTGACCCCGTAAGAGCCGGGTCAATTGTATTCTCAATGACAAACAACATTTTTTGTTGTCACGACCCATCGAGTATGCTTTATGTTATAAGCCATCTTTATAGGGCCAAAATCTTTCACCCTTTTGTCCCATGCTTCATCACTTTCATTGGTCTCCCGCACCGGTTCCACAGTATTGTGGGACACGGTTGTGAGCACCCGAATAACCTCGGCTATAGTGAAAGTGAAGTCAATCTTCCTCTTCCACTCAAGGTAGTTGTCTCCCTCGGTGGTGGAATCTCTCTCGGGGCGAGACATCGGGGAGGAACTATCTGAAATTACAATTCATATGAGGTGAGAACATAATATAAAATTTACTTTGCAATAATTCTAAATCACCGTTGGCGAAATAGAATTAATGTAGGTAACAACTATTAATCCACATCATAATATTGCTATTAATCAACGTTGGTCGAATAATAACAACATTATAATCACAAGTAATATTATCCATTTTCAAATATTAAACTCTCCCGTTGGTTCGAATTTAACAATGAAAACGATAATAACTTTAAATACGCAGCGGCAACTTTAACTTTTGTCATGATCAATTTTCCGAAACTTTAAGATACTTCACCGCTATCGATGCAAAAAAGTCGTTGGATCAAATTTTGCATGGAATTTGCAGCAAAAAACAATTCAATATGATCAAAATATCATCAAAACTTTCTCTGGAAAATTAAAAAGGAATTCTTTCATGTGTTAACCAATTTTGGCCCAAACGGCCCACCATGACCCACAAAAGCGCGCACCAAGACAAAGAATGCCGCGGCCCACGGCCGCTCAAGCGCACGCTACGGCCTGGGCCAGCCCAAATTTCGCTAAACTTTTTTTTTTTTTTGTTTCCTTTAGCAAGCGACCGGCCCACAGGCGCCGAAAACGGCTCGGCCCAACTCGTGATTTGATTAAAATTCACGAAAACATGACGGCGGCCCAAAACTGTCCGCATCTGGTCCGGCCCGCCAAGCGGCGCGCGCGCCGCCGCCCCATTTAACGGACCGACGATCTCGGCCGTTCACTTGAATCGGACAGCTGTCCATTCTTTTCGGCCGAATAAAAACCCCGGCCGCGCGCCGGCGCCGCCTAACCCTAACTCTCATTTCTATCCTCCTCCTCTCTCTCTTCCAGCCGCCGCAAAAGGAAGCAGCAGCCGGCCATGGCAGCAGGAGGAGGTGGCCGGCGCCGTCGCGCTGCCCTTCGCCGGCGCGCGCGTCCACCCGAGGGTGAGCGCGTCGCCGTCGAACGGTTGCGTTGCGGTGCCCTTGGTCCCGAGCCTGAGGCGTGGCCGCGCGTTGGCGAGACCTTCCCGCCCGGCGGCTCTGGCAAGCCGTCCCGCCAGCTGCCGGCGTCCAAAGGACAGTCGCGGCGGCGGCGACCGGCGGCGCCGTCAAAGGTAAGTCCGCCGGTCCTTTCTTTGCTAGGGTTTGGGTTAGGAGCTCTTTTCCCCTTCCTTTCTGTTCGGAAATGAGACCGCGCTCGGATCCTCAGAGCACCGGCGAGCCTATGGCTCTTCCGACCTTTCCGCACGACGTCAACGACGGCGGCGGTGGGGATAGCCGGAGAAGTTTCTCTTGTCTCCCGGTCCCCGATCCGTTCTTTTAGGGTTAGCAGTTTCTATTCCGATTCGAAATCGGTTGATCTTTCTTGATCCAATCGGATCAACGTATATGTTTTCTTTTCATTTTCTTTCCCTAATCCCAGATCCGCTTAGGGTTAGGGATTTCAGTCCGGATTAAATCCACTTCCCAATCTAGATCCACTAAACTAGATAGACTTTGATACCATTGTTATAATTTAGGATCGTCTAGCAGTGAGATCTAGCGGGTACAACCTTTGGGGATTGGTAGGCAATGAGATAGAGGAAGAGAAGAAGAGTAGGAAAAGCTTTACCGTAGGGCTTGATCGGCGCAGCGGAGGAAGCTCCGGCGGCGGCGCCGCTTCTGCCGTCGGCCATGCCATGTCGTCGAGGCGAGGCCGGTGAAGCGACCGGCGATGTAGTCGTCGAAGGAGCAGGTGCATGTGACGGCGGCGCGGAGGTGCTTCCCGTCACCGGCCGCGCCCCTATGGATCGGGTTAGGGTTTGTCGGTGGGTGTGGCGGCTCACGTGAACCTCGTGCGAGAGCCGCCGGCGCCCACCTCTTTATATAGCGCGCAGGGACAGACGGGCCCTCCAGCCAATGATAAATGGGCCGCCCCGATCAGGGCGCGAGGTTCACAAGGGGCCCGAGTTGGACCGTTGGGCCCAACTCGGGATTGAGATCATCCTAACAGAAGCATCACGCATCTCATTCTGGTCTTCCTCCGCCGGACGCGCAGCAAAACTTGGATTCTGACACCTCCGGCTTGCTGTCGCTAAGCCTCACTGGTGCCTCTGGTCAGTGGTAGTCAAGCACTGTCAGCTGCTGTGGTCTCGCGGCTTGCAGCGCTCATCAGGCATTGCATTGCTTGGTCACGTCGTACCGGGTAGTACCGTCCGTCCTTGCACCAGAGAGTGTTCAGAAAGGACGAAACTTCGATGAACCTGCGTTGCCAGCCAAACGATCGTCCGCACCAGCAGAGCTCCACTTCCGATCTGTAGTACCACCAACCCACCATGTGCTTCGCAATGGCGGACAGCCGCCGAACATGCTGTCGACTTTTTCGCGATAGGATACGGGCTAGTATAACGCTGCACTTGGCCTGGGATTATCATCGATCAGGGACCGGATCGGAGGTCTTCCCACCGGACGACTCGACTGGACACGACCTGGGAGTCGTGTGTTGACTTGACCGCCACCAAGTCTATGTCCCTTGTCTGTTCCCCAGCACGGAGGGCGTCGTCGTCCATAGTGGAGGGCGTCGTCGTCCATAGTTCCTGCACCATGACCATGCAGAGGGAATGAAGAGAAAACCACACGTAGTAACTTTCTGACGAGAACGAGAGCACAAGCAATATAATTGGCGCGCGATGTCAGGCGCCCCACGCGGACTAGTCAACGCCGAGGTCTCCGGTCCGGGCGTCCGGGGTCCGGCCGTCGTCCTACATGTCCGTCCACCCACACCCAGAACAACCCGGGAAAAGGCAGTGCAGTAACTCAAGAACGCAAGCAGCTACAGGCCTACAGCTATAACTCAATGCGCCATGGTCATTCATGGACGCGTGTCTGTGAGACGTGTCATCGGTGTACGTCACGTATGTACCTGAAGAACTGGTCTGGCCGGGTTGCGTGGACGGAAGGAAATTCACACACAGTGTTTTGTTGGTTTGCAAGTACTACTACAGGACATGAACGAGGACATGAGCGAGTAGGGTGCAGACAGTTGAACGAGTCGTGGAGACCAAACAGTGGTGTCGCCCCGTCACTGTGCTCGGCTGGGCGATGGGCACCACACCACCCTGCTCAAAAAAAATTTAACCATATGCTTTGTTTAGATACCCAAATTCACCCTCTAAATTTTAATATACAAAAATAAGATTCCCCATCACATCAAAATGTCGATATATAGATGGAGTATTAAATGTAGATGAAATCAAAAACTAATTATACAGTTTTATTGTAGTTTGCGAGATAAATTAATCAATATTTAGACAATTATTAAAAAAACAAAAGTGATACAGTACTGCACTGTGCGGAATCGGTACACCCTGATTCGGGGAACTAAACGAGGCCTAGCAAAAGAGCGGTAATGGAAGATAGTGACGCCAAGGCAGGCAGGCGCCATTTTTTTTTTCCATGCCAAACCGCAGAAAAAGTTAAGCAATCCAAGCCGGGGCCGGGCGACTGCTTTCCTGATGGATGATGACCCGGCCGATCGAGAAGAGAACGGTTCAACATAGATGCGGATGTGGTATGCCGGTTTGGTATTCTGCCTGCGTTTGGTCTCGTGAATTGATCACGACCACCAAGCACAAGCAATCTGTGTCTGCACGACCAACCAATCAATGTGCATTTGAGCTCAAAACGAAAAACGACAGGCACGGGCAGTTTCAATTCGGCCATGCTTCTTGTCTCAACCTGGCTGATGAGCTATGGCAGAATATGCTACAATGTCTTCGTTTTTGCTTCGGCCGCCCTGACTTGCTCGGTCATTCGCAGGTCGCTGTTTGCACCGTGTCTGAACTCTGAACATACATAAAAGAATGGTACTTCGTTCACACCAGCAGCGTTCACACACACTGTGTTCTGGCCGGGCATGGTTTTGGCGTCCGTCGATTCATGATGATATGGGTTTGGTGTCCGTCGATTCATGATGATATGGGTGGGGGGACATCCGGAGATTCTTCACTTCGCCAGAGCGGTCTCTCTCAGTACAAAGTCAGTCCGCGTTCAAAGTCGGTCAAGATGACCAAAATTCAGTATAAAAAAAAAAGATGACCAAAATTTCCGGGCGCAGCCACACCCACACTACTATAGACTCCTAGCATGTACGAACTAGTAGCAGCATGTGGTTTTTCAAGCAACCTAAGATATGACCCTTGACATTTGACAACGCTAACTAGTTCAGAGTTCTAGTACGTAAATGACTGTGTGCATTGCATGGTAATTAATGGTTTTCTTCAGATTTCTTCGGGCTGAGTCGTTCACTGCACTGCAAAGAAGGTTAGAGAGAACACTGGAGCAGGGATAGAATGTGAAAAATGAAAGGAGACTTTTACTTTCTGTTCTGACTTCACTGTAGAAAATTCAAGCACACTGAAACAACAGTGTGAAGGAGAGACTTTCTCACCCTGCTTATTATTATGAACCGGGGAACAGTATTACTCCGTAAAGTTTTCGCAAATTCCCTGCAGTTAAAGGGCACCCGCATTTAAAATAGACATCGATCGATCATTGGATATGTGGTAAGACTGTCCGGTCATAGGTAAACCACTAGAACCAGTCAGAGGTACTACACACCGCTCGTTACAGTTCAAATTCAAATTGCGTTACCTGATCAGCAGATAATCGATCTCTATGTGGTCGCTTTGGGTCGTCCTGGCGAATAGTATTCTAGACGTCAAAGCCGTATGTTAATATGGACTACAATACAACTGATAATATACATACTGAAATATCAATAAGACCGGCTGTGTGTAGGGTGTAGTGCAAATGTATATTTATCTATGATATTATGGTCATATATATGGTGAGACTGATACTAGTTTAATGGTAACTACCGCTGTCCTTCTCATACTCATGGTGGATTAAGCTCCAGCGAGGACCATACCTGATGAAGAAGAAGAGATAAAACAAGTCACGTAAAGTCACTCTTTGAGCCTAAAATAATAACATGGTTCAAGCTGTTTTTCTAGACGGCCGGCCGGGTGAATCACACCAGTAGTTCGAGAATTCCTCCAATGCCCACGTTTTAGCAACCAAATCATTAATTAAACCTAGCTAGCACACAAAATAAGTTGCATCTACCGCCGCCTAATATTGCAAGGACAGTAAAAGAATGTCTCGTATAGATTTGAAGCTCAAAAGAGAAAAATAATAAGAAGCATGCATCCACATGACACTTTCTTTTATTATATTCAAAAGTAGTACAGACACCTAGCGACTTGATATCGACAGCTTCCGAATTGAAAATAGTCGCCATCTCAATCCAACGAGCTACTAAGTCTAATATTCCGTTGATGTGGACTTCAGATAAAGTTCTAAAGTCCAGTCATACGTTTCGAGAGGCTAGCTGAACAATGTGGAATTCAATGGCTTAACCAGAAAACGTTGCATACATTCATATATGCTTACTGGAGAAGTTCCAAATAAAGCAATCACCGGGTGTTTTAGCTAGCTAGCAATCTAGCCAAACCTTCGATACATGCTTAATCCGTGACTCACGTCACTTTACAGTTTGATGAGCCGTCAAAGTGGCGGAGCTAGCCTTTGCCATCGGGGTCAAGCGACCCCAGTAAATTTGTACAAATCCTATAGAAAACTGTTGTTGATCACTGCTCACCACTATTGTTGACCCCATTGTGTAATACATAAGACCCCAGTAGCCAGAGTGGCTGGCTTCGCCTCTGGCCGTCATAATGGAGATTTTACCTGTCGAGCTACAGCTATAATTCTTCATGGGTAGTCCATCCATACAAGGCACTTGCATTGTGGTATTGAAATAGAATTGTTCATTTTCAAATGGCTATTTCGTCATCGAATTTTGTTTATTGGAAATAGCTATGCTACAGCTACAGTAATCTAGACAAGCTAAAAATGCTACCACAACCCCCAAAAACAGAATAATTTACCCACCACAAAACACCCTCTTACCACAAACTTCAGTGAAACAATCTTAGGGGGGGAATATATTTTAGCAAACTTCAACGGCACAATCTTAAAAATACTACTTAAAAGACACATATGATGGCACAATCAAAATTTGCATCTAAATTATCCACATTGCCATTCAATACATGCTATTCGCACACAAAAAAAAAACTTCAATACTACCAAAGTTCAGTAACACAATCTTAGGGAACATACATCTTAAAGATCAATGGCACAATCTAAGCAAACAGTCCGAAAACAAGCATCATTGCCGACACTATCACTATTAGTTCATGGCTTAATAGGTAGATTTTCACTATTGGTTATTGCCATCAACCAACAGTGATATATCAATGTTGGTTCATAGCTTTGACCAACAATGAAAATCCATTGGATTGGGACAAAAAACATCTTGACTGTTTCATACGAAATCCGATGAAGATAATAAACTTTATAACAATCCAAGAAGAACTCCATTTTCTTACTTGGATAAAGTAGTGCAATCTTGGCAAGCAAAGAGGGTAGAGGAGTTTGCTAACCTAGGGGAAGAAAATAAATCGATAAACACTACAAAATAAAATTATTTTACCCGCTAATGCTAATCAAAGGGTCTATTTGGAACACGGGAATTTTATAGCAAATAGGCAGAGGAATTTCACATGAAAAATATGCAAGAAAAAAAAATCCTATGTTCCGAACAGGTTCCAAGCCCGAAATCTTTTGTTTAAACAGCTAGCCATTAAAGGTTATAACTCCTACCCAATTGCTAGTGGGGAAATCATAAATTATACTCCCTCCTCTTTATAAGTCGTATTAGTTTTGTCCTAAGTCAATTGTATCTGCAACTATCGATTTCAAAAGGATTATATATGTCCATGATATAAGATGTATGTTTCAGACAGGCTACAAGAAATACTTTTATAATATATATTTTATATGTGTGCAACCATAAAAGATGTTTTAAATTAGATGGTGAAAGATATTAATTTTCTCTAGTCCCTTCTTGTTTTATTGCGGTTAGATCTGGCCACGATGAAGGACTAGAAAGAATAATTTTTGGATCATTCTTCCTTATTCTTCAACGAAGAAAAAAGGACACACAGAAAGAAGTTCATCAATTTCGCCTATAGGAATGTTGGTTGTCGTTCATTTGGTTTTTTTTTTTCCTCAAGCCATTTGCGGCCAACCACACCACAAAGCATCTAACGGGTTAGGTTTGAGGTTGTACTATTCAAAGCATTGGTACTATTTTGTAATTTGTAGTGCTTGTATAATGTGTTGATGTACTCATCTATCATATAATATATCTTTTCTTTAGCCAAAAAAATGTAAAAAAGAATAGAGGAGTATATAGCACATCCATCCGTTTGAGGTCTCCTCAATTAATGAATCCGATGGATCATGAAAAATTGAAAAATTAATTCATCCCAAAAGAGTAGTAGAACCTTCTAACACGATAACACCATTCGACCCATTGGGTGTTCGAAGTTGGGCAGTCACCGCCATTATTCAAACACAACCAGAAGAGAAGATGACCTTTTTTTCAATAAGGTGTAGAAAAGGGTCAAAATGTGTGACTCAACTAGTCTCCAGAAGTCCAAATACACACTCCAAGTGAAATAAAAAACTCTCTGCAAAATACTCCTAGACTGAAATTATTATTGTTGTTCAGCCGCCGGGCCGAGGGCCCACTCGTCTCGTCTTAGCGAGCAAGCAAGTGCCTGTCCTTTTCGGCGCTGTTATATACGAACTGTGCTGTGACCGCGAGTCGCCAGGAAACCGCGTGACTTCGAACCGAGCCGAAACGAGTCTATATAAGCGAACGAGCCCGCGAAACACCAGCATCTTCACCGATCGTGTTCCAGTGCAGCAAGCAAGCAGAGTAGCCGAGCTTCCGAGAAGAAGAGAAGACTCACGACAGCAGATCGTCGAACAAGCACCCATCGATGGCAGTGATGGCCGGAGCGGCGTCCATGGAGGTGGAGCAGGACCTCCCGGGCTTCCGGTTCCACCCCACCGAGGAGGAGCTCCTGAGCTTCTACCTCTCCCGCGTCGTCCACGGCAAGCACCTCCACTTCGACATCATCGGCACCCTCAACATCTACCGCCACGACCCCTGGGACCTTCCTGGTACGTCGTCGCCGTCGATACGTCCGCCATGGCGCCATCATCCAGCAAACAGCTTGTGTTCTTGTTTAGACGACGATCGAGCGGTTGCTGATCTGAGATGCACGCATGGTTTTGCAGCGATGGCGAAGATCGGGGAGCGGGAGTGGTACTTCTTCGTGCCGCGCGACCGCAAGGCCGGCAGCGGCGGGCGGCCCAACCGGACGACGGAGCGCGGGTTCTGGAAGGCCACGGGGTCGGACAGGGCCATCCGGAGCTCCGCCGACGCCAAGCGGGTGATCGGGCTCAAGAAGACGCTCGTCTTCTACCAGGGGCGCGCCCCGCGCGGCACCAAGACCGACTGGGTCATGAACGAGTACCGCCTCCCCGACCACGCCGCCGGCAGCCGCGCCGCGCCACCACCTCCCAAGGTAATCCAACGATGGTCCACTCTGTTGCAGTTCTTGCATAGGAGTTTCGCTGTTCTAGATCTCAGCTGACACCAAAATCATATCAAGCGCTAGCTAGTGTGAAATGTTTTTTTTTTTTTGAGAACTAGTGTGAAATGTTTTCTGATTATTATACCATTTAGTACGTATTTAACTGTATATTTTGCTGGTTTAGTATGAAATTGCCAAATCGGTGTGCGGGTTAATATATGTTGGTCAGTTTTGGCACCAATTAACGGTGATGTAGACATCCATGAACGCGACTCGACATGCGAATTGACGTGGGTTGACTTAGGAGTTGACTAGCTTTTTCCATCAAGTTGCATGGAAATTCTTGCATGCAGTCACGAATGCCTGACGCTTGTGTGCTTCTGCAGGAGGACATGGTGCTCTGCAAGATCTACAGGAAGGCCACCCCACTGAAGGAGCTGGAGCAAAGGGCCTCTGCCATGGAGGAGATGCAGAGGCGCAGCAGCGCGGCCAGAGCAGCATCCCTGGTCCAGGCCGCCGGCGACGACTACCTGTCGGTGCCGTCGGACGACGCCTACGACGGCAGCTTCCTGCAGTTCCCGCCGTCCTCGTCCTCGTCGGCGCCGTCGCGCGACAGCTACGGTGCGCCCGCGCCCGCGCCCAAGGAGGCCAAGACGGAGGCCGCGGACGCCACGACGGCGGTCACGGTGGCGTCGACGTCGTCGTCCCTGGTGCATGCCGCGACCGCGAGCATGGCCGCCGTGCAGCCCCCGACGGTGAGGCACGCTGACCTGCCCGCCCTGCAAGTGCCGACGAACTTCGGAGTCGCCGACTGGACGCAGATGCAGGATCCGTTCCAGCTGCGCAGCCCGTGGCAGGACCAGTTTTTCCTGTCTCCCTTGGCCAACCTGCTCTACTGAATGAAGTCTGAAGTGAGGAAGGGGAAAAACTTAGGTGAACCGTGTCCGTGCTAGTGTAGTCGTGTCATCAAAATGCTGGTCCAGCTTTGCAAATGGCCAGCCGCAATCCAAGAGCTCCCAATATCAACTTTGTATTCTATATTTCTTGGCAAAAACATAAAATTTCATCTCCAACAACTCCCAATATCCACTTGGTAAAATACCAACTTGGGAAAAAAACCCCTCCGCGCTCGTAAAGATCCGCGGAAGGAGAGAGGGGTGCCCGCCCCGCGCCCGGCCGCTCGCTCGCCCGCCCCGGCGCCCGTCGCTCCGCTCCGCCCGCGCCCCTCCGCGCCCGCCCGCGCGCTGCTCCACCCCGCGCCCGCCGCGCGCGCGCTGCTCCACCGCCGCGCCCCGGCCGCTGCTCCGCCCCGCGGCCCTCCGCTCGAGGCCGCCGGCGCTGCTCCGCCCGCCCGCCGCCGCGCCCGCCCTCCGCCGCGCCCCTCCGCTCGCGCCCGGCCGCTCGCCGGCGCGCCCTCCGCTCGAGGCCCGCCGGCGCTGCTCCACCCCGCGCCCGGCCGCTCGCGCGCGGCTGCTCCGCCGCCGCGCCTCGGCGCTCCCGCCCGCGCCCCTCCGCTCGAGGCCCGCCGGCGCTGCTCCGCCCCGCGCCGGCCGCTCGCGGCTGCTCCGCTCGCGCCCGGCAGCTCCGCCCGCGGCCGCGCCCCGCTGGCGATGCTCCGCCCCGCCGGGCTGCTCCGCCCTTGGCTCTGGCTTCGATTTCGCGTGAAGGAGAAGAAGAAATATGCATGACATGCGGG
Source organism: Themeda triandra (assembly GCA_018135685.1). Classification (NCBI taxonomy): domain Eukaryota; kingdom Viridiplantae; phylum Streptophyta; class Magnoliopsida; order Poales; family Poaceae; genus Themeda; species Themeda triandra. Next base: position 147,031 of record JAENPR010000031.1, on the reverse strand, counting down.
TCCCATCTGTAATCCTCTGTTTTTACCAAGTGGGGATACAAAGCTGTTGGAGAGAGGCTCTTTTTTCACTTGGGAAACAAAATACCAAGCTGCTATAACACAAGATTTCCCAAGTGAAGTTTAGAGAGCTCTTGGAGATGCTCTTAGACGATGTGAATTCGGTTGTAAATACTACTTTGGTTCTAAGTAGAAGAGTACTCGTAGATGCTCCTTTTTGTTTATGCACTTGTTAGGGGACCTTTGACTTGAAAGTCATTTCTCTAAATTAGTCGAATTTTATTTTCTAATCTCTAACACGAACGATTGTCCGATTTTAAACGCTAAGCTATGAAACCAAGTACAGATGATTCCTGAGTTGTCAAAAATGGATCCATTTATTTTTCTAATTAGTTTCAAAGGTGTTCTACTTTTTAACAAAATAAAAAATGATTTCGTCTCTAAAATCCATACTGATTTGCTTTAAATTATAAAAAAAATAAAACAAGTTCCAATTTTTTTATGTTACTGTTCTTGACCAAGAGGATGCTAGGCCGTTGGTTTAGCATTCTTGTTTGGCACCACGTGGCATGGGTTCGAGCCCCAGGTGTGGTACACCCGCACATTGTTTTTCGGGACTTTTCCCAAGCGAGAAAAAAAAACTCCCACATAGTTCGTGGCGAGTTCATCTCACAGAGGTGTGGTGACACTATGCATGAGTGGGGCAAGGGTATTTTCTCAATCTATGTGAGAGTGTCTTCTTCTTAAGCCGGAATACCGAGTGTTGTATATCCGCCGCAGACCAAGTTTTTTATTTAAATTTATTTTGATATTATTTGTTTTAAATGGATAATAAAGACTGTGAGCAATAAAGAAATAGAAATAAAAATAAATAAGTACTAAATAACTCTAAATAGATAACAGACATAATTTGGGAATGGAATCAATGGGGACGGCCAATTGGATCATGGTCAGGGGAGTCCACTAGTAGTAGGTGGTTTGGTAACACTCGTCAACCTGTAATCCAAACTCTACCTCCTTAATGAAATACGCGCATAAGCGTGTTCTCAAAAAAAAGGGGGAGTCCACTACTAGATTTGGCTCTCACCAGCACCGTTGGGTAAACGCAGTTTGAGGTTTTGAGTCTATGGGACCAAAACCGAATCACTCCAACATCGTACCTAAACCAAACGAGTACACTGCTCTTCTCGACTCATCAGCCTCAAGACCAGACTAGCGAATCCAAAAGTCTGGTTTTGCATCCTTTTCAATAAATTGTTTTGTTTGAAAAACACGCTTCACCACGCTTCATTTTATTGGTTCGAACATCCACAGCTCCTTGTGGCCTGACCATCTCGGCAACACAGGTTCCTAATACTTCAAAACAGAATGTTCATTGCCTGCCATCCCACTATATTCTCATTTCATTGCTTATCTCCACTATCTTGTTAGTGGCAGTCGCACCACGCCATGGCTAGCCATCTTGATACAATAAGTGACAACCACAACCTTCAAATTAGAAACCCTGTTACTTATCTCCCACTATCCTCACATATGAAAATTGTGGTTGGAGATCCAATTCCGCAAAACCTCTAGGCGATAGTGTGAAGCCCACATAAAAATGCATCAGAGACACCAGAAGCAACGAGTATTGGTCGTTCGCGAGGGGAGCCTCGGCATAGAATAGAAGGTGTATTGTTCGTCCACAGGTGCACTCCAACGTAAAAAAGCCGTGCAGGGCACCAATACGATAGGGAGTATAGTTGTCTGCATGCATGGATCTTCCTTTTTTTGCTAACCAATCTCACTTTTTTCAAATGTTTGAGTGTTTTTTTTTAACCTAAATTTTTGAGTGTTTTAACATCATAACAAAAAGATAATATCAGTGGTGGGTTTTAAAAAACCATTAATTTTGCTCTAACGGCATGTTTGGATGTAGTCATATTGACTTCAATTACATATGTTGGCGGGTAGAATTTAGACTAATTTCACCTCAATCCACTCAATTCACGTAGATTGGTTTTTCTTTAGAAACACATGTATAAGGTGAATGCAACAATATCCAAACAATGTCTAAAGGGATTTGCTGTGAAGCATGTTTTTATACATTTATTTAAATTCACCAAATTCGCCGACGAGCTTATAGATGGGTAAATCACCAATTGGTGGCACAGGCCGCATGTGCATCGGAAGTACTAGGAAACTCATAGATAGGCCCATGTTGTGTCACGGCCCAACGCGCATCTAGGGTTTTTGAGGCGTCGCAGATAAGAAATCCCCTCCCCCTGAGCGCCGCCACTTTCCGACGCCGAGCCCGACTGCCCGACCCCGATCCGGCGATCCCTCTCCTCCCCTTCCTTCGCTCCGCCGGACCCAATCACTCGCATCCGTGTCAACCATGGCGGCGGCAGCAGGCGGAGGCGCGGCGCGTGCGCTGTCCCAGAAGGAGCAGGACATACAGATGATGCTCGCCGCCGACGTCCACCTCGGCACCAAGAACTGCGATTTCCAGATGGAGCGCTATGTCTTTAAGCGCCGCACCGACGGTATGTGCCTTCACTCCCGCATCCGTGCCCTTTTCTTCCTCCGCATGCCAATCCTTGTAGATGTAGACAGCAAAGAAACCGATGGTGCTCCAGTGCTAAAGTTTCGGGCGTGAATATCCAGCGTAGTTGGGCTGTGAACTTGTGTCGTCGTATTTGTAGTTTACTATGAGCTTTTGATTTTTCACAGTAACAATCAGCGTTACGTTCCTAGTCATTCAACTTGTGGAAGGATAGTGCTATGGCGTCATGAAGTTTTTATGGGGATCTAGTAATTAGCTGTGATCTGTGGAGCACTATGGCAGCTGAATAGCCCTTTATCTTCAATATGAATTGTTGGGTGTGAATATGCATTCCAGTTATCAACTTGCGGAAGGCTAGTACTATGGCGGCATAAGGTTTTTATGGGGATCGAGTAATTAGCTGTGGCCCTGTAGCAGCTTAATAGCGCTTCATCTTCAAGTTGAATTGTTAGGTGTGTGATATGCATTCCTGCTACTGTTTCTATCAGGCATCTACATCATCAACCTTGGCAAGACATGGGAGAAGCTCCAGCTTGCAGCGAGGGTTATCGTTGCCATCGAAAACCCGCAGGACATTATTGTCCAGTCGGCCCGCCCCTATGGCCAGCGTGCTGTGCTCAAGTTCGCTCAGTATACTGGTGCCCATGCCATCGCTGGGAGGCACACCCCTGGTACCTTCACTAATCAGCTCCAGACCTCCTTCAGTGAGCCTCGCCTGCTCATCCTTACCGACCCAAGGACTGACCATCAGGTGAAGAGAATTTTCAGTTTCAAAGCTCTGAAGTATTTGATGAGTGGACCCTGCAATGTGATGGTGAACTAATCGTTATGCTGGTAATTGTTTGCAGCCAATCAAGGAGTCTGCTCTGGGGAACATCCCGACCATTGCCTTCTGTGACACTGACTCTCCCATGCGGTATGTCGATATCGGCATCCCAGCCAACAACAAGGGTAGGAACAGCATTGGATGCCTGTTCTGGCTTTTGGCCAGGATGGTACTGCAGATGAGGGGCACTATCCTCCCTGGGCACAAGTGGGAAGTCATGGTATGCTTAGCTAATGATGCTGTTCAAAATGATATTGGAGATGTAATAGGTCCAGATTTTTTTGGTAACCTTTGCATTCTTATACGTTAATGTTGTTTGCAGGTTGATCTGTTCTTCTACAGAGACCCAGAGGAGGCAAAGGAGCAGGAGGAGGAAGCTGCCGCTGCCCCTGACTTTGCTGCAATCACTGAGTACCAAGGAGCTGATCAGTGGGGTGGTGACCAGTGGACCTCTGATGTGGCTGCCCCGCCTGTTGCTCCTACCGGGGCTGAATGGGGTGCTGCTCCTGGTATGTACTGTTACCTGCTTATTTTAGAACTTCCTTATCTTTGGTATTAGACTAATTCAGTCATCCATGTTGTGATCATATGAAAACTATAACACTGACAGTTTAGCTCTTTCCTGAGTTACTAGTCTCCTAACATGACTATTCCCATTTTCTGTTGCAGCTCCGGTTCCTACCGGTGATGGCTGGGATCAAGCTGGGGCTCCCGTACCTGTGGACGGCACACCTCCAGTGGTTGCGCCTGCTGGTTGGGACCAAGCAGCGCAGCCGCCTGCCCAAGGCTGGGAGTAGGCATAGTCTACTCTGAGACTTGTCTTCTGTGTGTTAAGTTAGTATTTTTCTGAAGTATGAATGTCCAAAATCTGTTGGCAGCTTATAGCTATGCTTTGCTTTGAACACTATTGTTTTAGGGCTTTCTAGCTGAACCTGTTGTCCAAAATCAGTATTTTTGAAGTTGAATTGTTTCCTGCTTTCCTTTTGATTTTACTATGTATATGACATGTTTTTTTTGGTTAATCTTTAAACTGGAAAGAGCGTGCAAAATGATGCTTGTGATTCTTTGAGTTATTCCCTGAATTTGTATAGCTCCTGATCCCTGCTGCTGTATAGATCTTGATAGGAATGAATTGAGGTGCTTCCACTATTGTTTTGACAGTCTGCCCCAGTCTGCCCGCTGAGTTACGCCAGTGTGCAAATTCTGCATCTATTCAAGTTTCTGGCAAACCTCATTTTTGTTGAGATGTCTCAGTAAAGGAAAATAGCAAGTTTCATCCGGTCCAAATTTCTATGCTATTGGATCACAATTACAATTACTCTGACTCTTGCAATTCGATGTTTGGGCTTGGGAGTTCTTATCATAGTGTCCTGATCCTGCAATGATGTTATAGAATACTTGAAAGTAGGAATGGAAAGTAGGCTCGTAGCAGTAGGAATGGAAAGTAAACTATGGATGATTTGTAACTGATGTACTCTCTCCATTTCAAAATACTTGTCTTAGTGGGGGCTTTGATTCAGGAATGGCATTGAGATTGATGAACCAGCGAGACTGATTTGCCACTTGAAAAATGACCTTGTTATAATTTGGTTTGTTTAACAAATCCCAAATACTTATTCTCCATTTTAGAGAGCTTCATTCCAAAATACTTGTCTTAGTGGGGGCTTTGATTCAGGAATGGCATTGAGATTGATGAACCAGGGAGACTGATTTGCCACTTAAAAACTGACCTTGTTATAATTTGGTTTGTTTAACAAATCCCAAGTACTTATTCTCCATTTTAGAGAGCTAATAATGCGTGATAGTTTGAATATTATGGTATGACATTCTATAAACAAGAAATCAATATGGCAATAACAATGTAGTCTTAATTATCATAGAAAGGATCAAGTGATTATTAGCACACAGTATTGTGAGAAGTTATAGGAAAAAGGCTGTTTAGTCGCCAACATGTTCCCTTCTTCTAGAGCCTACAATGGATCAAATGTGGGAGCAACTGAATGAAATACCGGATCAAATGTGGGAGCAGCTGAAATAAAATACCTCTTCCACAACAATTAAAATAATGGATCAGCTGAAATAATAATTGTCCAGTAAATTAAGGTTCCTTAATCATATTTGATTTTCTGAACAAAAATACTTTCACAGCTTCAGTTAAGGGCATTTACAATCCATAGCAGGATGCTGTTTGTAAGTTCTTAAAAACCACGTACAGACAGCTAAAAAAAAAAAGGAAAGGCAGCACGAATTTACCATGATGATCTCCAATATTCCAAATCGGCCGCTTGGCGCCCCTATCCGACCGGTATACGAATCCAAACATATCGCATCGGACTCGGAACGAATCCAAGTCTACAAAAGGGCACCACCGATCGATCTCTTAGCCTCTTAGGTACGTACTACTGTGTTCAATTCCGGCGACCGCAGGGCAGGAGATTGACACCGTAAAATGGACTCCGGCACCGACGACAGCGCGCTCTGCGAGAGGAATCAGCAGCAGGCCGCCGGCGGTGGCTGCGTCAAGTGCGAGGGTGTGGTGTTCACGTTGACAGAGGACAACGAGGTGGCCAGGGTGACGAAGGGCGGCGCGACGCGCGCGCTGGGCAGCGAGAGCTACCTGGACGCGAGCACCGGCACGCGGCGCCACTTCGTGGACGTGCAGGGGAAGGCCGAGGCCATGCTCTTCCTGGTGTCCGTGCGCGAGGACCAGCGCCGCATCGTCGCCGTCCGGAGGTTTTCTTAGGGTTTAGCGATGACACGATCGTTCACTGGGGATGACGCCGTCCTCAACTCCTCAAGGCACGAGTGAACACGCTCAGACCGTGCTTTTATGTATTCGATCGGCTTAAGTAACGTGTTAATCTGTTGTTTCTTGATCCATCCTGTTCTCCATGTAATGATGATGGGTGCGGTGCAGCACTGCAGCTTACACAAATGAAACACGAAGTAAAGAGCCAATTGACACAGCTAGAGCTCAAAGCTAGACCTCAATCTAAAGTTTTACGTTAAAATCAAGAAACTTAGGGCTCATCTTTTATATTTTAGAAAAATGTATTACATCGTTTCGGAGGTACTTTGAATTCCTTCTCCCTCTAAAATAGCGGTTCAATATTAACTCTGTCTTCTTCCTCGTGAGTTAAGGCGTCGGGATATAAGTTGCAACTAATTTCTTGTTTTTGATTTTTTGGAGCAATATTGACGATCGGATTATTTTCCTTTCTAATATTTACTAGACCTTTTTCTTACTTTTTTCTGTAGTGTTTTTTTTTTTTTTTTTTTGACAAGATTCTGTAGTGTTGGAGATCGCACGCAACCGCCCCTCCCCCGCATGCGAAATGGCGCGGAAAGGTTTCCGATCGTGTCCTCCGCGCGCCCACGAATTCACCGATCTGCCCCCGTTTCTTTCTTTTTCCCCACTCCGAAGAGGCCAAAACCCCACACCAACTGACCAACACAAGCACACACACTTCATCGCCTCTATCTCTCGTCCCCTCCGCCGCGCCGCGCCTCCTCCTCCTCCGCCGCCGCCGCCCGCGGTGGAGAATGTTCTACTCGCATCAGCTCCTCGCGCGGAAGGAGCCGCTGGGCCAGATATGGTGCGTCTGCTCCCTTCGTTGCGCCTCCTACCCCCCCTCGTCGCGGCTCTAATCGCGCTCGTTTAATTTCCCTCCTGTTCCTCGCAATGCGTTTGGTTCTATGCCTTCTCCTGACAAATCGCGCTCAGTTTTGTTCGCTGCTCACGCTTGCGCCGATTCGGTGGCCACTAATCTGCGCTCGCCCGGCCCGTTCGCGTTGTGGTTTGCAGGATGGCGGCGACGCTCCACTCGAAGATCAACCGCAAGCGGCTCGACAAGCTCGACATCATCAAAATCTGGTGACGGAACTGGCCCGAGCGATTCGAGTTCCGCCCTGTTGTGAGGGTTTTTTTTTTCGTGCTGGTGTGTTTTTGCTGATTTTTGGTTGTGTGTTTCTCGTTTAGTGAGGAGATTTTGAACCCCTCGGTGCCCATGGCTCTGAGGCTCTCGGGAATCCTCATGGGTGAGTTCGATTTTGCTTGCGCCCCCGAAAATTTTCCTCCCATTTTTTCATTATTATGGGTTTTTTTTACTCTCCGTGACCGAAATTCGTGAACAGGTGGCGTGGTGATCGTGTACGAGAGGAAGGTGAAGCTTCTCTACGGTAAGTTTCTTCCTCGCTACTAGCTGATTTTGTTTGAATTCCTTGTGTTTTTTTTCATCTCAATTCTCAGATCGACCGTGTGTTCTCTTTCTCGCAGATGATGTGTCTAGGTTTCTGGTAAGAACTCGTTCAGGATTTGCCTGGCCTGGTCGGTCGATTTGATCATCCTTGCGAATTCAGTTCGAGATATACCTGTACTAACTTCTCGTGCAGACTGAGATCAACGAGGCATGGCGGATCAAACCGGCCGCAGACACCACCATCCTCCCCAAGGGTAAAGCCCAAGCCAAGTAAGTGTGCTACCGGTCTCCATCCCTGTCTTAGCATTTATAGATGCTACTACATGCTGGGGTTGAGGGGGTTTGGTTTTAGTAAGGTTGCGCTGTGCAATGCTGGTGATGCTGTTACCGAGGAGTGGTGTTTGCTTCTCAGGTTTCTGAAGAGTTTGTTGTGTTAGCTGTGGTGTGTCCATCTGGTTGTTTGGATTGGTGAATGTTGTAATCTGGCTAGGATGTTCATGGAAGTTCTTAGGAGATAGATATGTTGTCAGTTTGCTTGAGCTGAATTGGTATGTGGTGCAATGTGTGTACCATGGGAAATGAAAATGGGATTTACAGGCTATTGACATGGTAGCTTGCTGCTCCTTACTCACTGGGCGCTTGTGCTTGCTGAAGCACTCACATCCACTCCCAATGATCTTCTGTCAACTGGCCTAATCACTTGCTGTTTTGCTCAAATTTATTCAGTAGGGTTGAGATGTACGGTCCAACCTGCGTGGTTCTAGCTGTAGGTACAAGGGTCTCATGCAGGCATTATTGGCCTGTGGATTTATTCAAATTCACTGAAGATTCTCCATCTAAATCTGCTTGTAACCTTGTTTCACTTTATTTTTCCAATTTTGACTTTTGATGCATCAGAATAAGATGTGCATGGATTTGCATTTAGCATATTTTGGCTCAACAGTTACTTTCTCCTTTCAATATGTGAGCATCTTCGTGTCATTGGAGTATCTTTTGGCATATTCTTTACCTTGTCACTTTCACCATTTGCTAGCTATACAATACTGTACTTTGAGAAATAATGCTATCTTAAAAGGGCTTTCATCATGAGAACTGGAAATGACCATCTACGGTCATGATTAATTCTTTTGGCATTACCATTCCCTAACCAGTATGGCTGCAGTATAACCCTTGGAAGTTTATTTGAGACTTAATGTAATCTTTTCTTGATATAACACCTTTTCTTGTTGAACTTCTATAGATAAATTTGACCTCATTACTACATAGCCAAGCACCTTAGTCTCTCCCCTTCTGTAAATAGCATGGCTGCATGGAGTGGGTATGAACTGGTGATATAGGAAGTTTATCTGACGGTGCTAAGAGTAAGAAAGTAATGTGGCATGTTTATCTGACAGCAGAGAACTTCATGCAGGTATGAAGCAGTAACATTGCCAGAGAAAACTATCAATACCGTGGTGGAGCAGCCCATGTTTTTCTCAGAGACTGATGGTGCCAGGCTCCGAGCAATGGTAATCCTTGTCACCTGTGTATTTCAGAAAAACTTTATATGCATACAGTATGGTTCTTATTTAGAATAGCCATCACATGAACACATCTCTTTTTTTCTGATTTTGGCCTGATTGTATCCACTTTTCTGATTGAAATATATGATGCATGTTTAGCGATTTGAAGATCTGGATGAACAGTACTTTAATGTCAATCTTGATGATGATGACTTCTCTCATCAAGGTTTGTCTTCTCTTGTGGACTACTCTTTGTGTTTTTTTTGGGGAAAGGAATTCTCTTTGTGTTTGTATAAGGGAGAATATTCTCAAACTCTACTATGATATTTTCTCAGCTGAAGCAGTGAATATAACCCTGGTCGATAATTTTGAGTCTGGGCTTGCAGAAACTGATGTGTTCAATCGCTTTGAGAGGTAAATCAAAGCTGAATACTTATATAAATCTACCACTCTTTTATCATTGCTCCTGTATGTTTCTTTTTCTTATTTTGTGTATAGTACAAATATAATTTGCAATAGTGCCTTCTATACAGATTTGATATAGCAGATGATGAGACCACAGTCAATATCACTCCCGATGAGCACCCACAAGTTCCAAGTACGCTGGTTCCCTCACCACCTAGGCAGGAAGACCCTCCTCAGCAAGAAGAACAGTACTATGCTGCCCCCTCCCCTGTTCATGAAGAACCTCAACAAGGTGAAACCAAGCACATGATTTACTCTCTACCATATGGAAACAGGGCTGTAGTTTTTAAAAAATAGAATTTCCTTTTTTCCCCAAAGGACAATGATTCTTTTTTAACGCAAAAAGGACAATGATTCTCATGTCAATTGTGCATTGACATGTTATTTCGGTCAAGTGGAAGAAACTGCATCCAAAAGTTGTCCAGTTGATGGTTCTTACTGACAGCTAATGGCCATCTGCAGACTGTTAGAATATTCTTGAAACTACTCATGCTTTATCTCTCATTGCCTTTGTACATAGTCAGGTAGCTACAGTAGAACTCTGTTTCAGGATAAGAGACTAGGGAGTGCATTCTTGGTTGCAACTGTTATGTCTCCTAGCTGCTATATGGCATATCTCGTTCTTTCTCTTTCAGCAATGTGATCCATTGGCTTACCAATAATCACTAAGCACAACTATATTTCTGATTCTCAACTTATATCCTATTTCAACCTTTTTAACTTGACAAAAAGAACTTCCTACATTTCCCCTTTTTTTTTTTTTGGTTGGTTGACTAGTTACCTGATATGTTAGAAGTTGACTGCTGGATATAATTTAAGTACACGTGTTGTTGCATTTATACCACATTTGAAGCTGCAGCAATTACTGAAAGTTCTCTTGCAGGGGGGCCAGAGGAGAAAGAGGAACAGAAGATGAAGGTAAACGTGAATTATCAAGCCTTATTACATCTAGAAAGTAGTATGAAAAGGGATTACTTGTTTAGTTTGTTCTTGTTTACTTGAGCTAGCACTTTTACACAGCAGCAGCAACCACCTAAAGCATCAAAGCGGAAAGCACGTAGGGAACTCCCGCAAGTAATTATGGACAATAACCAGATGATGGTCCCGGGAAACATATATCAGACATGGCTGAAGGATGCATCAAGCCTTGTCTCAAAAAGGCGTAAAGTTAAAAGTGTATGCTTGGTTCGACTAACCTATTTTCCTGGAGATTTCTGTACTGATGCATTCTAATAAAGAACATTTATCTGATTCATGCTTGCAGAATTTCAATTTTATTCGATCAGTCAAGATAAGTGATCTCATGGACATCCCCCCGGTTGCTCTAATATCTACGGAAAACTCGTCCTCAGAATTATATTATCCTAGGCCACTTATGCAGCTCTGGAAGGAGTGCACTGCAGTCAAGTCCACAAAAGCTTCTTCAGGTTAGTAGGTTACTTCATAATTTGTAATATTGTGTCATCTTCTTTGACTTGAAGAAACCATATTATTTTAATATGAAGGCCAATTCAAAAACCTTTAACTGTTTCTTACTTTCTTAAAGGAGGGCAGCGATCATCATCACAAGAACAACAGCCGAAGAACTCACCACCTCATGAATTTCCACCTCAGGTTATTCTAGATTCTTTTATTTTCTAATGAAAAGAATAACACCCTTCCCTAGTGAGCTGATCATAATCATCATTAGATTTGTCCCTGATGACTGTTGAATTTTCAGGCTGGAGAGTATGAGATGGAAGCAAGTGGTCTGCCGATGGACTTCACAGATGGCATTGAAAAACTCAGAGCAAACATGAGTGCAGAGTATGACAGAGATTATGATACTCTGCACAGTGACCATAGTGTTACTCCTGGAAGTCCTGGTAAGTTGAAAAGTGAATAGTTAAATTTGTGTCTGTGCTTATATAGACAGTCAATGACGTAAATCTCTAGCAGGGTTAAGTCGAAGGTCTGGTTCAAGCTCTGGTGGCTCTGGACGGGCATTTATATCATTGGATCCAGAAGTACAATTGCAGCCAGGAAGTGGAAGGTGACTGTTGACTTATAGTAATAGCAGTGTGTCACCTATATTAGTATTCTGAACTATGACTATGTGACATTTTGGTACTGATGAAAGAATTTGCCCATCTAAATATGTTTTCATCATCACAACGGATCCTCCTATTGTATATGCTCATAAATGCAGAACTAAAGTGTGTAATCTCCTTTATGAAGTGTCAGGCAAATAAAAAAAAATGTCTAGCTCCCCACTGTCCTTCAGTGTCTTTGTTAGTTTCTTATAGTGACCATGTCATGGTTATTGAACACAGGTCCAAGAAGGGGCGGCATTCATCTGCAAGAAGCTTGGGGAATCTTGATACTGTCGTGGAAGATCTTCCGCTGGAGCAGGAAGTGATGGACTTCAAGAGGAGAAGGCTTTCAGATTGTGCGCCAACTCCTGGTTGGTTGCATTTTTGATGTGAAACTGCTTCTGGAACATTAACTGTTTGAACCAACATAAAATTTAACAGTTTTGCTCCAACTTCTTGTCTGTTCCGTTTCTGTCCTTATTCCCTCTGTTATATATAAACATGTGAAACTGTTTTCCGGAACATTCATTTCAGACCTACTGGAAGAAACTGAACCAACTCAAACCCCATTAGAGAGGCGCTCCAGTCCAATGGACAAGGTCACAGAAACAATCATGTCGTACGTATCCTGTACTTGTTTGCTCATAGTGCCTGGGTAGCTTAAGTTTGTTGAAATGTGGTACAATGGATGCACATACATTTTCTGATGCTAGAGTTATCTTCATGCAGGCACCTCAAACTTCATTTCGATAGCCCAGGTGCCCCGCAATCTGAATCCTTAAGTCATCTAGCTCATGGGATGACCAAAGCCAAGGCAGCCCGACTATTCTATCAAACAAACGGTATGTATTCCCTCCGTCCCAAATTATAGGTCTTTTTTGCTTTTCTAGGACATACTTTTGCTGTCCTATAATTTGAAGGTGAGGGAGTATTTCTCTACTGGAAAATAAACAGTACTGTTGCTAAAATAAAAAAAAAATAGTAGTGGTCACTGACATGATGTTAAACAGTTATGATAGCTTTCCTGGCTTAGTGACTATTCATGGTTTCTGTAATTAGGCTGGGTTACACTTAAACACCTGTCAAACCTGCTTTCCTTTATTGCTAGGAAATTTGGCACATTTTCCTCAAATTTGTAATTTTAGTGGTTGTGTAGACATTTTCTCAGTATGGTGTAGCATTTTTTTTTGGGTAAGATGGCTGTTGCTCTGGCTTTGCATTGTACAAGTTTGAAAAAACAGTCTGATTAGTCTGAGCATAAGACCAGACAAGGAAGAAAAATCAAAACCGAAACAAAAGAAAGAAGAGAAAAACACCAGCCCAATGAAGCCAAGAGTGGTTCTGACCGTAATCCTTCACAGAGGACATAGACACATAGTTTACAGGTCTTTGTTGTGCCCAGTTTTGTAGTTGGTGATGTTTGCTGGATGTGGTTGTCAGTTTGTGCCTTATTGTCGAAAACTGCTAGCACCACATAATATAACTGGTTGTCTGGTTCGCTTACCTGTGTGGTTAAATAACACAATCCATTACTAGGCTGCATAACTGGGAACACGGAGTTTGCTTAAAATATTTGACATATTAAGGAATAATGGTGAATCTGAAGTTTATGATAGCACTCGGTTTAATTGTAATTCTAGAATGGACCTTATTATTTAATGGGTAATGTTTGTTCTGCAGTTTTGGCAACTTGTGATTACATCAAGGTTACTCAGCTGGAACCGTACGGAGACATCTTGATCTCCAGAGGATCAAAGATGTGACTTGGCGATGTTGGAAACAGTTTTGCTGCGGTGGTCCTTGGTGCACATCACGTGTTTATATTACAGAATGCTTACATACTGCATAGGTCTTGTAGGTATAGGTAACACATAATCTATGGTGATTTGGTGGAGGAAGCGAGATATGATGCAGTAGTTAAGTAGCTTTGTGTTATGTCAAAGGAAGATTCTAAGCTGTTATTTTCGAGGTTTGATAGGTGGGGTATAGTTATAGCCGTATAGGACTAAGTTACATCACATATCTATATAGCCAGGGGATCATCGATATAATTATCTTCTTTTGGTTCTGTAGCTTTGGATGAAACTGTACGTCTGTACCCGACGTTATCCAGACCCTTGCAAAATGTTATTATTTATGTACACAGTCGGAGATGTAAAAAATGTGGAATCTGGAATCTGAATGCAACCCTTTTGTTTTCTTGGTTTGCCTTTGGATTTGGACACAACATTGCCTTTGGATGAGGAGTTTTCCAAATCAGTAATGCGACATTGAAAGGTACTACAGTAATAAGATATGGAGAAGGGCGTGGCCGCGGGACCAACCGCCCAAGGCTGCCACCGGGAAGGGGCCGGGCGCGGCCTCCGGCGCTTGCGCTTGGCAGGGTGCGGGCGCGGGCGAGGGGATGCCAGGCGAGACGATGCGCGCTCGGCGGTCGCCGGGGTGTGGCACTGTGGCAGGGCACAGCCGTCGGGGCGAGCATGGCCGCCGGGACAAGCGCGAGCTGCCGGGCCGAGCGTGAGTGCGGCTAATCTGGCGTGGGGAAGGAGGAAAAAAAAAGTGTATTTTGGTCATTTATTCTCTTGTTCCATCATTATGGGAAGCTATTTTGTCAAATGGGATGAAAAAACAGCCCAACTTCACCTAACGAACTGGTTATTGAAACTGATTTTGTAAAAAAAGACTTCACTAGTGAAACTAAGCTGTGAGACCATAGTAGTAATTTGCCAACCTGATAAGCAGTGTAGCTGCCGCCTTTTGTACGTCAACAGGGACGCGCGATTGCACTACAACAGCGTGGCGGGTGGAGACAGATCCGATGGATCGGTTGATTTTCGTCGTGGAAACTGGAAATGCATACTGACTTGTCGTGGAAACTGGAAATGCATACTGACTTTTTCTTGCCACTTTCTGGCCGGTGCGCTTTACCATCAGCTCAAGCACGCACCAGGATACCCTGACATTATTCTCCTGGAGCACAACGACTGGCGCGCGCGTTACATGCCCTGCATCTCCGCGAGAAGCCTTGCCGTGATGGAACCACCGAGCAGGAGTGCGCAGGTGCGTGATCGCTTTTTCCCTCCGAGATAAGTACGAGCAACGGTGGCGCACGGTGGATCGAGATCGATGGCCACCGATGCCATGATTTTGGTTCTAGCGCGGACGTGGCGCTCTGCACCACCAGCGGGCGCAGAGCCGACGACGCGACAAGGATCGCAATTGTGGCGTAGACTACGTCGTTGTCGTGCCGCACCCCAACAATAGCGTACGTTTTGGTCCAGCCCGTACAGGCCTGTCGTCTGATCCGATCCACCGTCGTCGTCCGTCGGTTGTGCCGGAACGGCGAGGATCGGCGCAGCGCAGGGGACAAGCTTGCTGCATCTTCTTGAGGCCGGCCCCCCAGCTAGTTCTTATAGGCATATATACGTATGGTTTTGTTGTAGTCTTGCACGCGGCACGCCAAAGGAGAATCTAGCGGCACAACAGAACGATCGAGTTGGCAGAGAAAACGGATTAGAGATCAGAAGCAAAACTACTCGACCTCTCGACGCAGAGAGAGATTGGAAGAACTTAGGAAGACGACAAAGCCCGAGGGTAATTTAGAATAGGGGTGCCACAAAGTCAAATGGGGCAGCTGCTAACACTTCGTTCTTCAATATTAGGTGTAGGTAGAGCAGAGCAAAGCAGAGCAGATAAATGGACACATTATTAATTAAGTAGAGGTAGAGATAGATAGAGATTGCTATAGTAGCCGTTTGTAGTAGCGGTGATTGACATAATACCAAGTGAAAACACAGGAAACTTAACTAAAGATGGCAGCGGATCGGTTTTGGTGTGGATATCCGTGGATTTTGATTCTCGCGGTTTTGGTTTTGGTGTTTGTTTTTCGCCTATGGTTTTGCGGTTTTGGATATCCGAAACACTGCGGTTTTGAGGCGGATCCTATTTTTTCACCCATGGTTGCTCCATTGGGGCCCTGAAAGTTGCAGCCCACTAAAAGCCCAACTAGGAACCCTTTGTATGTAAGCCTGACATTGTCGTAGACTTAATGTTTTATGTTTGTGTAATCTGGAATTCTGGACATCGCTATCGGCTACCTGTTATATACTGCTAATATATCATGTTATGTATTGCTATGCCTGCTGATTTGTTGGTTTTGGTTAATCCATTGGTTTTTGGTTAATCCGCGGTTTTGGTTTTTGGGATGAATTTTCACCCAAATCAGGGTTTGGTGCGGTTTTGGTTTTTAGTTTTAGGTGCCCTGAGACAACATCCGATCCGAACCCGCACCATTGCCATCTTTAAACTTAACTAGCCAAAGTCGAGAGAGCATGTGTGCTGAGCTAGACTCGAGAATGAATACCGGAACCTGACACACAATGTTTGTAACCATTGAGTGGCGCCATCGTTACTTATATCTTTATTATTATTATTAGTTCGTTACCCATGCATCCAGAGATGGGACAGTAAGAGCAGCTCCAACGTGATGGCTAAGGAGGTGCTAGCAGTTTTGCTATATATTGCAGACCCGGTGCTAAGCAAGCACCAAAATTTATTTTGAGCACCCGGTGCTAGGAGGAGAGAGGAGAGAGAAAAATAATTGGAAAGAGATGTGGAAGGTGGGAAAGAATAATAGTTTATTTACTATAGGTCTCAAACACACGTGAAGGGAGAAAAAAAAAGAAGCAAGCACCTCACTGACTTGCACCACAAGGTATACATCAACTGCCCAACGCTAAGATAGGTTGCCCCTGTTTGCTAGCTTGATTTATTCTTACTATTATATTAGAGAGCCAAACGATAGATCACTCTTCACTCCACTGTTGTCACTTGTCAGCCTCCGTAAGACTTCTGGTTCCTGCAGGAGATGTTGTCCCCGTACCCGACTCCGAGCATGTCGCAGTACCTCTGGTAGTAGCCAACCCGGTCCTTGGCGCCGTCGGTAGACTGGCCCTTGCCGCACTCGAGCCCGCCGTTGATGATGTTGGTGGTCACACCATACCCGGGGAGCCTCCCTGCGGCGCGGTCGGCGGCGGAGGGCGTCCAGGCGCCGGTCATCACGGCGTGGCACGACGGCTTCGCCCCCTGCGGCGTCATCCAGAACCAGATGGCCGTCTTGAAGGCCACCACGGGGTTGCTCGACACCAGGTCCGGGTTGCCCACCAGGTTCAGGTTCAGCGCTTGCCCAGCTTGCCTGTAGTTGTACTCACTGCAAATTCGAACCCGTGCCAGCAGGATCAGCAGGTTGTCAACATACACATGCATGTCGTCGTCACCAATGATAATGAACATGCCGAAACATATATAACAAAGTGCCTGTGCTGATCTTACTGAGTTAGCTGTATGGGTCCTCGTCCATAGTAGGGTGGGTCCGTGGGGTTCTGTTCCTTCACCCGGCAGTATCCCCAAGCAAACTGTCCACCCGGAGCAGTTGGCCATCCACCTGAATGCATGATTGACATGGCAGAGCTTAGACGATAGATAGAAGATCGAGTCTCCATCTCTAGAGTTTAGAACCGCAGAAAAAACACTAGCCAAGAGACATCCGTACCGGTGGTTTCATGGGACGTCTGGCCGAAGAAGGCGGCGAGCTCCCGCCTGCGGGTCTTGTCGTCGCCGGTGGTGCCGAAGCCGGGGAACTTGCTGGCGGCCTCGATGAACGCGTCGTAGGTGTAGAAGGCGCCCTGGCAGCCGCTGTCGCCGCGGTGGCTCAGCATGCTCTGGAACACGGGCCGCGTGATGATGTTCCACACGCCCTGCTGCGCGCTGGCGCCGCCGACGGCGGCGGCGAGCAGCGCGGCGCCTGCCAGGATCAGCACCGCCATAGCCCTCGCCATGGCTTAACAACTTGGAAACTTGATGCTCTCAACTCGATCACAACTATGCGCAACAACGGTGGAGTGTCACTGCCACTCTCGGGCGTGGCTTTTTATAAGGCGGGCGAGGCGCGGGTGATCGAGCTACGGTGAGGTCCGGTCCGATCAGTTCACTGTATGAAATCTGAATGCGTTGTGCGATGTGTTGACTCGAGACCACCACTCTGCCAGACGTCCATTGCACGCTGCCGACTTTGCATCCGTTCGGTCGTCAGTCGTCCATTGCATCCGTTCGGTCGTCCATTGCATCCGTTCGATCTTGCAAGGTGCTACAGAGTACAGAGCTTGGGCAGTGTGTACAGAGTACAGAGCCTGGGCAGGGCTAGTGTCTCTGTCAATGGATTGGCAGGATACCATGCATTGCTCCAGATGAATTTGAAGTTTCATTCGCCTATATTTGTGGAAAACAAAAACCGTTTCATATATATCAGCTTGATTTTTAATGGCTGGGTAATTATATATACACCAAGGAATGAGTACATATAGATATAGCCATTTTAGGCTGGGGTCTTTTCCCCTCCGATTTTCTCTTGGTGCTCGTTTTGTGCCTCTGAAACTGCTGTGGCACGTGATCCCAGAATTACTTGTGACATGCAAGTCTTTTGTACCTTTTTAAACTCTACTTCTGCTTAATAAAATACGTGCCTTAAGATACGATCGTGAAAAAAAAGAAGCTTGAGCATAGCTTATGAGATCACAAAAAGTTTATAAATACATCGGATGATTTCCGTGCGTAGTTGTAAAGTTTCTTAAATAAAAATGCATAGTTTTACTTGAGCTAGATTTTTTTTTTCTGAATAATCCTGGAGCTAGATTGAATAAAATAGACAAACAGTTGTACCCAAAGCATTTCCATGAGGCAAATTAGCCTTGGTCTGGTTTTGCCGTCTTATCCTGCGTTCGAGCATGCAGAAAAGTCGTTGCTTAGGTGCTAGCCGGCAGTCTTATCCTGCATTTTTTGTAGAAGATGCCGAACCGAAAAGACTCGGGTCTTCTTCTGAAGACTTGGTGTGTGACCTGTTGAGCTGCATGAGTTTTTTTTTTTTTTTCAGAAGAAGACCCCAAGTCACACACCCCAAGACATGGCTTTTAAGGGCTGGGTAATTTACACAAAGGAATGAGTACATGTAACCATTCGAGAGGGGCAGCTGGAGTATATCAGCTTTCTTATGAGATCGTAAACTCACATGGACAGTGATTTTTATAAGGCAAAATTTGCTCCAACACACAGAAAGTGGTGCGCTTTTGCTGAGACACACAGAAAGTGGACGTGTTTGCTAGAACACACGATAGTTTGATGTAAATTTGCGAGAACACACAATAGTTTGCCAGAACACACAACAATTTGATGTAAATTTGCCAGAACACATCAAACTATTGTGTGTTCTGGCAAACTTTTATGTGTTTTGGCAAAATTACATTAAACTATTGTGTGTTTTAGTAAACGTGACCACTTTTAGTGTGTCCCAGCAAAAGAGCACTACTTTCAGTGTGTTGTGGCAAATTTTCCCTAAAAAGTACATCGGATAAATTCCATACACGGTTCTAAGTTTCTTAAATCTTAAAGAAATACATAATCGTGTAGTTGAGTTAGATTTCTTTTCTGAATAATTCCTGAGCTAGATTGAAATTAGCAGGCAATACCACTTGGGTCTGGTATTGTCTACTGTATGGTCTTGCGTCTTCCATAATGCAATGTCACATGCCCATGTAAACACATGAGTTATCTCATCCACTCATTCCCTCACATGCAACCAAAACTCACTCACTCACATGACTTCTATAGTCTGCTAGCCGGCAGTTGAGAAGTGAAAGCTGGCTGCCTAGCTGCATTTGCGGAAGATGCCAAACCGAGAAGACTTGGGTCTTCTTTTTAAGAGCGATTTGGTGTGGCTGTGGTAGGTTTTTTTTTTCCCAGAAAACACATGAACATATCTTTCTTTTTTTTTCTTTTTTTTGCCCAAGAAGAAAACCCAAGTCACACAACCAAGTCTCACAAAAAAGGACGACCCAAGTATCGTCATCGTATCACGCAAACAAAACTAATTAAATAGGGTCATATATAGGATTTCATGTGGGCTTTTTAACAGTCCTTGCATGGTTAAGCTCTAGCTAGTTCTAAACGAATGCAAATACGCGACATCTCTTGTAGTCCTAGCTTGATCCTTAGCTTTTCCCACTCTCAAGGTTTTGAACTTGGCTTCCGTGGCTAACTCGCTAACGACGTATTAGTACTGGTCATTTTGATTAACAATTTTGTGCATGATAAAACTATCCACTTATTGCAGATTTGCAGCCTGCTAGAGTGTGTGCCCTCGATCCATAAGTCTGGTGGGCTGACTGACCTTGGAATGGACCAATTGAGCTCATGTGACCTTATATCTGGGCCACTCCAGATCTGGAGCCCAATAGCCCGCCGCCGTTGATGGCAGACTGTAGACACGTACGCTTCTCCCCGTCGGGCGGTCAAATTTGTCATGGAAACCGTGAAGGCGTGAAGCGTACAATTTCCCAGAGCAATTTCCCACAATTTCCCATAGAAATTTAATTACTTCCTTGCTCGGTAACTTAAAAATTAATAAATGACGACGACTCTTTGGGACTGTGCTTTGACGACGCTCCAAATTAACGAAATGTCTGTTCGTGTCACCAAACATATATACAGACGAATCGGCTCGTGCATGCGTAGTTCACACACACCAGTATAAAAATACGAGAGCTCAGTATACTAAAGCAGTAGAGAGCAAAGAGCTATTTCTTCCGTCTTAGTAGCAGCCACAATGTTTGGCGGTCGTTTTGTTATCCCAAGCAGCCGCCAAGCTTCTCGTTCCAATGACGCCACCACTCGTCTGACGGTGCACTTCGGCTCCGCCATGATCGACACCACCGTGACCCGCGAGGCCGCGGTCGCCGACGACTGGGTCCGCACCGTCCGCGCCGCCAACCCGCGTGGCGGCGCCCCGCTCATCGTCGGCCTCGACTGCGAGTGGAAGCCCAACTACCGCAGCTGGACGACCTCCAAAGTGGCCATCCTCCAGCTCTGCGCGGGCACCCGCTGCCTCGTCCTCCAGCTCTTCTACGTCGACCGCATCCCGGCGTCCATCAGGAGCTTCCTCGCCGATCCCGACGTGCTGTTCGTCGGCATCGGCGTCGGCGAGGACGTGGCGAAGCTGGACGCCGACTACGGGCTCACGTGCGCTGCGCACCTTGACTTGGAAGACCGCTGCAACGACTACCTGGGCCGCTACACTGGAGGGAGGAGGCTGGGCCTCAAGGGCTTTGCAGAGGAGGTGCTGGGGCTGGTCATGGAGAAGCCACGCGCTGTCACCATGAGCAACTGGGAGAAGCATGACCTCGACGAGGCCCAGATTCGGTATGCCTGCATCGATGCCTACGTGTCTTATAAGCTCGGAGAGAAGATCTTGGCCAACTGAATTGCATGCATGCATGGAACGTTGACGTACGGTGTTTTTATTTATCTTATCTATCTAAATTAGATTATTAAATCTATCGAACTCTAATGTAATCATTTGAATTTCGTCTGGTAGCAATTATATATTATTCTTGGTTCCACTGTCATCATCTTGCTAATCCTATGCACAACTGGTTGCTTACCGAGGGTTTTCCTAGTGCTGATTGTGTCAAATACTCCTACCTCATTACCATAGATCCTTTTGCTAGTACCATCCAGAGTACGGTGGTCAAAATTGATCGCCATGATGGTAATGTACAATGTTATAAAGAGTTATCGAGCATTTGGTTAGACCGCCGCCGCAAGGCTAGCCGACGATCTCACGGGCTTATGTGCGCGGCGCCCATGGAGCTAGCGAGCCTGCGAAGCGTACCTAGGCCGGTAAACCTGTCACGAACTCACGTGGCCTTCGACCATGATCCGGAACCGGAAGCCCAACGCCGACGACAGGGCCGGTGGCTTTGTGAGCCCACCCCGCACGGCAAACCGACGGTTCCATCCTATGCGTCCACGCCTGCCTGATGTCGCAGACGTACCACATTGTTGCCGTGTTTGCCGTGACAAAACCATTGGCCGGCGGCTCGCCCTCCCTCGGCGTCGCCAGAACCAGATGCCCGTCTTGAAGGCCACCACGGGTCGCTCGTGCTAGGGACCAAACAGGTTGCGAACATGATATACATAATACATGACACACATGCTGATGCTCCGCGTTCTGTAGGGCAACATTTTTTTTAGGCGATGTAGTGGGCGAATTTGATAAACCTAACTTATTACAGCATGTTCCATAAAAAAAAGAACTTATTACAACATGCTGAACTTCTCGATCGATAAGTCAGATGGGCTGACGAACCTTGGGATGGACCAATTCGGCTCATGTGAGTATGTGACCTTATATTTGGCCCACTCCAGATCTGGAGCCCAATAGCCCACCGCCGTTGATGGTGGTGTCGGTGCTGCCCGCGTCCGCTGCAGTTCGCCGGTCGTCGATCACGGCGTGCACTGCGCAGACGACGACTTCGGCGTCATCGTGCAGAAGGAACCCGTCTCCACAGCACTTGCCAGCATTGCTCACTAGGGATCTGTATGCAGTCAGTCAGAGATATGAGACAGACAAACACAGCAGGCTTCAAAGGATTCCCCATCACCGATAATTGCTGAAGGGATTCAGATGTACAGTACAGGCTGAAACCTTGACGCAAAAGGATGTGCTTCCCATTTCAGTACAAGCAGCACGCGGTCCGTTAGCCAGACAGAGACTCTTGAGCTCACTGAATAAACAAGCGCAGATTTTGACAACCACAAGTAAAATTCCCTTGCATTCTGCCTGTTTCGACATTTGTCAATGTAACATGTACACGGGCCCAAAAAATGCATCACAGAAATGCCAAACTAGGTAGTTACAATCACAGGACTCTACAGCACACCCCCTCAGTTACATTCCCAACCCCTGGACCAGGAGCAAACCACAATGTTTAGGAAGGACCGAGCAGCATGTCTCAACATAAACCTTTTTGAGCCGCAAAAGGAACCCGGGCTGAGAGGGTCTTTCAAGGTTTTGTGTTCTTCTGCCGCTTCTCTTCGAGTTGCGACGCCTCGTTCAACATGTCTGTAGCATCGCTCTGCATATTCAGCTTTGAGAGCGCAACAGCTTGCATGTAGAATGCAGTTGGCCAATCTGGGTACACGCATTGTGCTTGCATTGCGTCGCGGAGGGCGGCATCAGGTTGGTCGCACATGAGGTGGCACAAACTCCGCCTTGCGTACACTGTTGGTGATATCATTGTCCCCACATCAACAAACTGCAATATGAAGAGGTAGCAAAGTGAATTGGTTGCGTTCTAGCAGTTTCCTAGAATATAAGTGTGTTCCTGATATAACTAAGATGTGGCACCTGTGTGTAGCAATCTATGGCTGCCTTGAAATCTTTATCACGAAAAGCAAAGTCTCCACGTTTCCTAGCTTCCAACATGTCCCTCATCTGCTGTGTCCATTCCTGGAATGATAGCTGCAATAAAGGCACCATTTTCTTAGATAACACCCTGTAGAAAAGTCCGCAGACAGCAACAGAAATGCTCTGATCTTTACCTCATTACTCCCTTCATCATCCCTGTAATGTGTATTCACTAGAATCTGATGGATAGCTGTCAAATCCATCCTAGAACATGCTTCACCCATGGGAGAAAGAGGGTGTTGTGGTTGTGGAGGGGGAGGTGCTTCTTCCTCATACTTTGGAATGCCAAGCATTTCATAAGATGGTACCTATTTGTCATTAAAAGATGGCAATAGCAGACGTAAGTAAAAATAGAAAAATCACCCTGTTACCAAAAGATAATGGAAGCCATGAATCACACCGTGATAAACAATCGATGCCAGAGCACAAAAGGATTTTAATTAAGAACGATAAAAATGTAATTGTTACCTCTGATTTTATTTGCAAGGGCTCAAGTACGGACACCAGCTTTTTAGTGTTTGGCCGATCCCTAGGTTCGTACTGTAAGCACTGAGACGCAAGGTCAACCAATGTGGTTGCCTCATCTGTTGAGTAATTTCCCTCCAAATGTGAATCCATCAGTACTTGGATATTGTTGCCTTTTATCATGTCAAGAGCCTGAGCGAAATGAATCTAATTGTCAATGATCAAGAAGTTTCACTAAACAGTTTTGTTACCAAGTCACACTCGCAGGAAAAATATGTCCTCTGAAAGATGATCAGTACCGTATCACACATTTGGTGGCACTTGCACAAAGCAGATATGCACAGGACAGTATTAAATACAAAGGTATTTTGTGAAAGGGGACATGTACTTCTGTATCACAAGGGAACTAGGAAAGAAATAGTTACTAGTAAGAAAAACTTACACGGGAAGGAGGTATACGCTTTCCACTTAGGAGGTCCAGTAGTATGGTGCCAAAGCTGAATATGACACTTTCAGATGTTACTCTTCCTGGAGCAGCAAAGGTTGCCATGGAAGTCCCATCATTACAAAAATGTTAGCCATTCTATTTTCAGCAAATACACTAATTAAGCAATTCTAAGAAGATTATCTATATCATAGATAAATCATATGTTACCATTTCTCAAATATTCCGGAGGTGTATATGCAAGATTTGTGCTATAACTTTTCCCATCCCTGCTGTTTTTCATCAGGCCAAAGCATGAAAGACGAGGATCACCATTCTGAAAAAGAAATTATATTGGTTGTTCAGCCCACACAGGAATAGTAGAATTTGAGAAACATGCAAAGTGCTGTAACATGCAATTGACGTCATCACAAAGAGCATCCCTCATAAGGATACTGATCATTTTTCCAAAAATAACATGTTTGCTAATATGGCATTACTATCTAAAGACCTACCTTAAGGGCTGAATATACCATCTTTAGCGAAATCTTAATGAAAAAGAGCTGACATTTCTATTTTAATACATTTTTCCTTCCAGCCACTAGAGGTGGAAAACAGGTGGCAACAGACCCCTCCACTTCCAATTCCAGATGAGGCAGAGAAAACCAAATCAATAGCTTCTCTTGTCAGAGGAACGCAGAAATCTTGGCAGATGCACAAACAATATTTGCAACAAAACCAAATTTCCTCAGCTTTATGGTACTAGTTGGCAGTTCTCCATATAACTCCCATTACCAGTAAGGAAAAATGAAAATCAAGTAACAGTTAGTTACCTCATCAAAGAGGACCCTATATGCGTTGAGGTCATGATACAAAGGCCTTCCCTCGGTGCTACAATACTCCAGTGCTTCAGCGATGTAGTATGCAACTCTCAGGCGCATAGCCCATTCAATTGTCTGGTTTTCCCCTGAATAAGAGTAAAAGCAGTGTCATATGTGAACTGACCAGCATACACCACAGTTGCTTGCTTACTTTTACCAAATCATCTTTCCATAAAAGGTGGATCAATCTACATTAACAAAAGAAGTAATGACATGCCCTAATGTTTACAAAGAAATTAAGCACCACTTATTAATCGGTTATATCAACAACCCCAAACCGTGCCCATGCACCCTAGGGATAGGCTGTTCATCGAAAACAAATAATACATATCCAAACATATATATAGTTCATATAGACGAACTGCTTAATTCCCAATAGACATCCTAGAACACATATCAATCTCCTAAAGTTTGACCGTGAGAAGATTCGTCCACATTGAAACTCCTCCATCGAATTCTAGTCAGCCACCCGTCAAAAACAATGAACAGAACTCGTGAACACAGAACAGTGATGCAATTAAATTATACCCATGTGTTCAATGCAGCCGCCATAATCTGTTTCTACACAACGACCATGCCAACAAGAGCCAGATAAGGAATTTCCTACGACAAAGCCTAGCCCAATCACCAATCATTCGTTCGGTACACCAAATGCGGGAGGCGGCTAAGCGCCAGCAGTTGCTCAGACCACACGGATTCGTCTTTTTTTTGCCGACTTCCGCACTACTGTAATCAGGAGGGATCGAATCCGACAAGGATTGCAGGCTGTATTTACCGAAAATGGGCGGCGAGATATCCCGCAGGAAATCCAGAAAGCGACTACTTCATCAGAAACGGGACCAATGACTAGCAAAGGATGGGTAGAGCGAGCAGACGTACAGTGGAAGAGGTGCTTGGCGAGCGTGTCGTTGGGCATGAACTCGGCGACGAGCAGCCGCTCGTCCCCGTCGCAGCAGTAGCCGATCAGGTTGGCCAGGCGGCAGTGGCGCAGCTTCCCGACCCCCTTGGCCTCCTCCTGCGATGCGAGCAAAAGGAAAAGAAGCAAGCTTTCAGCGCAGCGAATTCCATCCCGAATCGGGGGCGGGGAGGCGACAGCCGAACCCCGAGGCGGGAGCGAGGTCGTCCTGCTATAGAGCGTAGTAAGTGGCGTGGCGTACCGCGAACTGCTTGGGATCGGGCCAGGCCATCTTGGTGAACTTCTTGACGGCGATCGCGCGGCGGGTGGCCTCGAGGCGGCCCTTGTAGACGAAATTGGGCGCCTTCTCGCCGCTCTCGGACACGATGTTCTCCGCCGCGAAGCCGCCCGTGGCGGAGCGCAGCTCCGCGAGCGAGAACTCCTTGAGCGCCGGCACCTGATGGCGCCCGCCGGCGCGAGCCGCCGTGGAGGAGTGCGCCGGTGCCGGCGCCTGGTGCTGGTTCAGCGAGTAGGAGGCGCGGCGCGTGGGGAGCGCCCCCGGCCCCGCCGCCCTCCCCGGCGGCTTCTTCTCCGGGTGCGTCCCCCGCCGCAGCGCGGAGCCGCAGCAGCCCATCGGATGGCCGGCCCTCCGCCGCGGCTGCGTGGGCGACCCTGTGCGTGCGGGGCTGGGCTGGGTTCTTCTTCCCCTCGCTTGCCGAGTAGCCGAGCAGGGGAGGAGAGGAGAGAGCAAGCGGAAGAAGAGGGTTGGTTGCTTTTGGCTGTGTGCGCCTGCCTCTGCGGCTCTCTCTTTGTATGAGAGGAGGGTGGGGGTTTCGTCCCGTTCTTGGCTGCCCTGCCCTGCCGCGGTCGTAAGCCGCCGTGCCCGTGCGTGCGTGCGCCGGGTGCGTCGCTATCTTGAGCCTAGCTTAGCTATGACGATCCTACTCTCATTAGAGAAAGAGAGGGCGCGTCAAGGTTTTCACCCCCAAACCATGGCTCAACTAACAACGATGTTCATACTTGGTATTATACTGTATATATACTTATACTAGAATAGAAGAATGAAAATTTATATTGCGTTGGCGGCGCAGCACTAGGTTTAATCAAAGTCACGTAGTATATGACAATTGACAAAGCATTACAATACTGATGGCTTGAGTTACCCGTAAATCTATATGATATCTAGGTTAACCGACACGTGGATCTGTAACAGTCAATGTATTGAACGAACAAAAGCTCTAACGATAACGAACAAAAGTACTAGCGACAACGACGAAAATATGTACGGTACGGTAGCCGTACAAGTGGCTTACGATATCATAATTACAAACCACGTGGCGAGCGTTATAATGCGATGACTTCTATGTGGGATAACTTGAAACTAAAGATGTTTTTTCACATATGATGCTCGAAATTTTTGCCTCTATCAAGATTCTCTCTTTCGCCCTAGTGCGTACGATTTCATGCATTATTCTTCCTCCTGTATTCATTGTCCAAATTAACAAACTAGTAAAATGTTAGAAATAATACATAGAGCTTTCATTGTGTGATTACACAAGGGATGAAAAAGTAATAACAACAAGAGAGAATATTTATACAGCACGATAGCCACAGAGTAACTTATAGTTTCCAACTTAGATCCAAGTCACATGACAATCGATGATACAACACCGATGTATGAACAATATGTTAATCTACAAATCAAGTGGACAATGTAGATAGCTCAATCCAAGGGGCTACTGAGTAGTTCACCTATCTATAAGCCGTGATTTGGCTTCAAATTTCGTTTCCATCGTTATGTGTAGCAAAAGGAAGCCTTTATTTCCACAGACGCCGCTCGAAATGCCTTTTTACCTTTCCACGCCCGAGCGCGCATTATTCTCCCTCCTGTGGCTGTCATTCTGTCCAAGGACCGTGTTAGCATCAACCTTGAGTCAACGGCTCGTCTCGTCCATGGGTTCGCGACGGGGAAAAGGAACAGGCCAGGCCGCCTGTACGCTGCGGAACTGAGCCGAGCCGTACGTCCGCCCGGGTCCCCCAGCGCCCTGGAATCTGGATGGCTGGCTGGATGGATGCCGTGCGCGGCGCGTTCAGGGATGGAGGCGGAACGGATGGGAACCGCCGCCGTCAGCAGGCAGGCAGAGCCCCGGGCATCCGGCGACCGTGTCGCCGCGGTGCCAGGTCTCCGCGCAACTTTTCGGCGACACGCGGGCGTCCCCCGCCTGAACGGTAGCGTGGACACGGCCGCCCCTGACCGGCATGAAACCGACGCCCGCTCGGCATCTAGCGGCGTGCGCCGCAGCGTTTCATTTTTGGCAACTGACACGCAAGACGAGAGACGAGGGCGCGTCCAATTCCCGTACTCTACTGCGCTTTTCTTCTTCCGTGTAAAATGAGCGGTTGCTGTCGGTTTTTTGCACCTGATGTGGCGCATAAAGAAGGACGTAGTAGCTTAAAAGCTGCTAAAAGCTTACTAACTTCCTGCAAATGGCTGCCGCAACTGAAGTCTGAACTCTGAAGAGCAATCACTTTTCTGTGGTATAATTACAGGAGTTAAATATAGCCAGTGTTCTTTTTTTTTCCTTTGATAGAAAATGAGGGAAAGGAGCCGTACAAAACAGCGAGAACTGGTCTCCGGGGAAAGGGTCTGAACCTTGAGTCTCAATTACCCTGACCCCAAGTTATGGAAACACCTGCACTTGAACTAGACTTCCGAACTCTCTCCCACGACTACCACACGCAAAAAGGACAGTTCGTTTTGTTTAATGTGCTTATAGTTATTCTAATTGAGAATTCACACTATCGCAGGAGTGATGGTGTTGGTCTGTTTGTTTAATGAGTCAATCAGCTGCGTGATGAGAACGCTTCAAGTCTCCCGGATGACCTGCTGACCAGGTCAGGTCAGTCGTCGTCGGTCCGCTGCTGCTGCTACGACGATGGTGTGGATCCACCACCGTCTTTTGGTCTCAACCTTTTTTTGTGTACCTGTACTAGACCAAAGCGAGTGATGACCGGGTTTGGGGTTTCAGTTTCCACACTTGCAGACTCTGGAGGGTAACTGTAGAGTGAATTCAGTAGACACAAAGAATGGCACCTTTTCTTTCAGCTAGGCCACTAGCTAGCTCGTGTAATTTTTTAAGTTTAAACAAATTTTATATGAAGAAACGTCCACTTAAGGCACTCACAAAGCAGACTTTATTAGGGCATTCACAATGCAAAACTCTATCACAAAGTCCAAGACTATTTATTACACCTTATTTATGGTATTTCGGTGATGTGGCACCATATTAATTGAAGAAAGAGGGAGAAAAAACAAGACTCTAAGTTTTATTTAGACTCTAAGTCCACAATGTTCGAGGTAATAGATAAGTTTAGACTCTAGGATAGAGTCTACATTGGGACTGCCCTTAGAGTCTAAACCTATTTATTACCTCGAACATTGTGCATTTGGAGTCTAAATAAAACTTGAAGTCTTGTTTTTTATCTTTTTTTTTAATAAATATACCGCCACATCAGCAAAATATCATAAATAAAGTGTAATAAATAGTGTTGGACTCTATGTTAGAGTTTTGTATTGTGAGTGCCCCGAACTCGATGTCAAATGAATATAGTTAGATTTGGCATGAAATATATTTTTTTATTATACTTGTTCATTGCTATCGTTACAAATATCGCTGCTCGCTTTTATAGACTTATTAGTCAAGATTTAAATAACATAACTAGCAACAAAACTAGAATCACATTATTTTCACAAAAGCAACTTGAAGCACACGAGAGACGACTACTAAAGTAGCAAATTGAGCTTAGCAAGTTCTTTGCAGTGGAACCTCCTCAAGTCGACTCTGGTGGTTGGATTTTTTTTATCTTAGAATTGAATGGTGTTATTCTTTGGAGGGAGACAATATGTCCAAAAAATATTGGATGGGGCCGTGTGTGCGTTTTAGAAACATGTGTAGTAGCTATAAGTATGAGGGTTTGTTGTGTGAGTCTAAGACTACTCCAGTAATGGCACTTAAAGTATAAGACTCAGGCCTTGTTTAGATTCCAAAGTTTGGAACCAAAGTTTGCATAGTAAGTGTCCTGTCACACTGTAGCAATTTTGTTTTTATTTTGTAATAATTGTCCAAACATTGATTAATTAGGCTTAAAATGTTCGTCTCGCAAAGTACAACAAAACTGTGTAATTAGTTTTTTATTTCATCTATATTTAGTACTCCATATATATGCCGACATTTTGATGTGACGGGGAATAGGAATTCTGCATAGTGAATTTAGTGGCCAAATTTTGGAATCTAAACAAGGCCTCATTCGACATTTGGATAACGCTACAGACAAAGAGTTCAAAACCCATTGTTTGCCTTCCCTAACAATAGGACCTAAAAGAGAACCCTTCTCCAAAATGTTTCTAAGAGAGAGGATGTTTATATTTGGGTTGTGCCACTTGCCCATTTCAGCTACTCAGGTTTAGGTGTCCTTATGGGTACATTATTGTAGATAGTCTAAAAAACACTAGTTTTTAACTTAGCCTTTGTTTGCATTCATCAGCTAAAACTTAGCCATGGTAGATCCAAATAGCCTGCAATAAAAGTCATCTAAGCTCTACCTTGAGGCCAAAATGTATACAATCCCATTAGCAGTTTGAACCAAGCTAAAACTAGCTAATTAATGGACCTCAACAACCAAACTACCCTCCTCCTCATCCCGTTACCCATTTTGCTCCACATATGGAGCTCCGTCGCACACATGTATGTCGGCCTCGGAGCCGAAAAACCTTCAATCAGGACTGCATCTTGTGGGATCTAGGGGAGAGAGCACCAACCGAGAAGTTTCAACCCCTCGTCGACCAGAGAACTAAGCCGCCACATGTGGAATCTCAGAAGGGAGAGAAGACCGAAAGGGTGAGGACACTCACCACGGCACCGCCCGATGTAGGTGAGGGCATGTCGCGGCCCATGTGCAAGCCGACTAGCCACTGTTGGCCGAGATCTGTTGCCTCCCGGGCCACACCCGCCCCATAAGTGGATGTTCTTCTAGCCTATCTTGTGTTGTTTCTCTTGTTGCTGCATTGGCAGTGCCGCCGTGCCGGCGCTTCGATGGATGCAGAGTGGTGCAACACTGACGATGGAACTTATGGATTCGTTGGGGGTCATCTGTGACACGTGCACTAGCGTCGTGATGCGGCTGTGGCTCTACGACACTAGGTTGGTGGTCTAGCCTACAACATTTATTACCCCGCGTTCTTCTCTGTCTCGCTCTTCAGCAACAATGGTGGTAGTGGGGGCGCTGCCACACCTCATAGGACCCACTGCTAGGGTCGAAGATGTAGTATGACTAGGGGTGCACATGCCCCCCACCCCGTGGAACGGAGGGAGGAAGAAACAGACAAAAGAGGTTCAATGTTGACACATTTCAAAGATTAAATAGTACTATTTTCGCTAAAATATTAGTATATGAGAAATTTTACTATGCTTGGAATAAATAAGAGCCATCCGTTTCATTAGATCTGATGGTTTAAAAATAAGAGGAACCACACCAGAGGAACTTAGTTGTGGGCCGGAACTTAAAAAACATGTGGACCCGGAACTAGTTTCTAAATATAGACGGAGGGTATAACAGTAAAACTACTTCTCATCGCACAGGAACAGGAGCTGCTTCTCAAATCCGCTGGTGCGAGCTTACTCTCTTTTATCGTCTCCCATGGAGCTCCTGGCGGGCGCAGGCCAGCAGCTCCAGCCTCCAGCTTGTGCGGCAGTCTGTGCGCATCCGAGATGAGCGGCGACCCAGTCTCTATAGAGGTGCGGCTAGCAGCGAGGCAGGCGACCCGGGAAACGGCGAGGCAGGCGGCGAGGCGCGTGGTGAGCCGGTCGTCGACCCGGGAGACGGCGAGGCAGGCGGCGAGGCGCGCGGTGACACGTCGACCCGGGACGCGGCGAGGGCGCGAGGCTGCCGGCGATGCAGTGTTCCATGAGCAGCTGCCCGGCGCCCATGCGCTGCATCTAGGACGACGACTTGCCAACACCGTCGGAGGAGAAGCCCCTCAGCACCGGCACGATCACCTTGCTTTTTAGAGCAGCACCCAGGTGAAGACGCATATGGCATCTCGTAAGAGCCCATGGACGCCGACTCCACGGGTACGGAGAGCATCAGATATGTTCATGGATGAACGTGGTGTTCATCTGCGTGTACCCCGGTACATGATGACGCTGGTCACCAAAGATGGGCGGCAGCCGCAGCAGGATCTTGAGGACGAGGCGGCGGGCTGGCGACCTGGGGCGGCGGCCTAGGAGCAGCGAGATCTCTCGCGTAGCAGCGTTTGTGGAAAAGTAGAAAAGTACAAAACTGTCCTTAATTATAATCAATTAATTTTCTTAATCAGTACCTTCGGTAAATAATTTTGAGGAAAAGAACCGGTGGTTTCTCCCAAGCACGGTAACAAAACTCTTAGTATATTGCTAAATTTTAGCATGTTACTCAGTAACACCGGGCAACTGAGCCCAATTTCCAAAGTTTGTGCAGCTGATTTGGCACGCACACG
This sequence comes from Themeda triandra, assembly GCA_018135685.1. Classification (NCBI taxonomy): domain Eukaryota; kingdom Viridiplantae; phylum Streptophyta; class Magnoliopsida; order Poales; family Poaceae; genus Themeda; species Themeda triandra. Next base: position 114,926 of record JAENPR010000031.1, on the reverse strand, counting down.
CACGACAACTTACGCCACCATGTCGCCGTGTCATGTACTCCGGCCTACTGTAGGCCGCACTCCACCAAGCCACTAGGGATACGGATGCGTTTATTTTAGCGAGAATTAGGCAGAGCAGAACCAGCTTTTGTTACTGCCAGCTGCGCGCGTGGTGTTGCTGCTGCTGCTATCGCTGTCCTGAGTAGGAGTACAGGAGTGTTAAGATTAGCACGCACGAGCTCCATTAACAAATTCATCATCGGCTGCGGCGCCAGCTAGTCTACTTGTCCGGACGTCCTGGCGATCTCCTGGTGCTGGTGTCCCTAGCCCCTAGACCTAGAGCCACCAAAAGGTTTCCTCGAGCAGATAGATGAATTCCACTTGTGCTCACGTGCACACTGACAGTCGCGGTTAAGATTAATTAACCTCAGGTTGAAGAAGATTAAGAGAAGACAATAGGGCTCTCAAGTGGTTCGTAGTTTAATAAATGGCCAACCGCTACGTACCATTAGTCCATCACAGTCATTCAGACCCTCAGAAACGTTCGTATATTAGACTAACGTGCATGTTGATGATGCTTATTCTAGTTAACGATTACTGTGTACGGATTGGGCTTCCTGCTTTTGGTAAGCTTTGTAATGTACGTGAAGGGCTATGATACCTATACCAAAGGTGACCAGCAAGTTGAATTTAATTTATTTTTTTTAATGAATCAGCGGGAGGAAGAGCAACCACTACAGTAGGAGGGGGAAAGCAAGAAAGAAGTTGTTACTACAAACACACTAGCTAAAGAGGACACTGCTTGCACAGAAAATCAAAAGGGAACGTGCGAAATACACCGGCCACGACATCACATATAAAATCTGATCAGAGATCCATCCCTCGGAGAATTTCCACACAGGTGGGCGGCTGCTACTAGCTTAGCTACTGACGTGTGTACGCGATCGGTGGCTGCTGGTGACGAGAGAAAGATTAACAGTTGACCAAAGTGCTTTCGACAGTAACAAGGCCCCACACTGCACCTAGGACGTAGGATTACGTACACATAACACATCACACACGTGACACGTCCTCCTGAGGCTTGGTACAGTACTACGTGCCAACATAAGTAGTACTCGATAGCAGTGTTTTTTTCGGTAAACCGCGGTTACCGGACTTACCGGTCCGGTCCGGTAGCGAAATCGGCCGATAAACCGGTATTAACCGACACAGGCTTAAGCGAAAAAACCAAAACCAGCCGGTTTTACCAGTAAACCGGTCCGTTTTTTTTGAAAAAACCGACCGGCGGTTCGCGGTAAAAAAAAACACTGCTCGATAGCAATTCCACGACGCATTCATAGTCACTGCAATTACCATGAGCTCGACATGGACGCTCAGTCGCTCACCGGTCTCGCGGCTGGATACGGAGCACGTAGCCGTCGCCATTGCCGTGGCCTCTCTGCCCGCCACTGGGTGGGCGTGCCGCGTGCGGGTGCGAGCTAGTGCAAGAGACGAGCTGAGATACCAGATGCTTTTCCTTTTCCTTTTTTTTTTTTCCTTTTCGAAAAGGCGCTTAGCTCTCTAACTAAAGCTACCATGCATTCCTCGCTGAATGATTATGATTATACTACTCACCACCGGAGAGACACACGCGGTGAGCACCTAATCCAGGTCAATGATTAAAGAGAAGAGAGAAGGGGAAATATCCTCAGATAAGAGGACAGCGACATGTACCCAACCATCAACCATACATTCCATCGCCAAACAAAAAGCGGTTGTGTATTCTTTCGTCGACTTGTATTTATTTATTTATTTTGTACTACTACTCACTAAAATCACTGATTTTTCTGAATGTTTTTGCATGATTTGAGTTTCCGTCGGTTTGCCAAAATGGGGAATTATACGCTGCTACTACGTACTACTGACTTCCCCCGTAATGACGTCATTCAGTTCAATGTCCGGCCCCACAAGCTGATCTTCGTGGTAAATTGATGGGAGTACGTGACAAGGGCCGAATTTTGAAAATACGGACTGCCATTGTACTGTCAAGGCAAAGGCACAGTCTTCATCTACCAGGTTACCACTTGTCGCTTGTGCCGTAGCTCCACGTGGCTGGCTGGCTGGCTTCACCGGCCCGCACGACGGGCAGGTTGCCAGGCCATTACATTCCGGAAAAGCGTTTGAGAAAAGGGTTAACGGCTCCAGGTGCTCGCCACCGTGCGCCAACGCGGGATTCCTTGACAAAGGCCGCCCACTTTGCGCTTTCCTTTCCTGCCTTTCGGCATTCCCGTTCCCGATCCCGACGACGATCACCGTCAGCTCGCGCGCGTGCGTGCTGCTCGCTGCTCGGTGCGCTCGGCTCGGCTGGACATGCACGTTTCCAGCTGCAGCTCCCGTGGTCCCGGTGGTGGAGGCGTCACGCACAACGCACGCACGCGCGCCATGCGTTTCCGTTCGCCGCGGCAGGAGCGCAGGAGGAGCCGAGGAGGGGACCTGCAGGCTCCACGCCCACGAAAACACCGCGCACTGCCGAGGCAAAGCGTGCGTGAGCAGAAGCGCTGAACGCGCCGGTCCGGTGCCGGGCGTACGGACGGACTAGGCGGACCGCAGCTGGGCAGCAGCAGGCACTGCAGCAGTCCTACTAGCGCTCGGATGTGACTTGTGACCGCAGCAGAAATTGGCGGTAGGAGTACGCCTGTTTTTCGGCGTTCTGCCGTGCTGTTCAAGCAGTAGTACTGTACTAGGGCGCTGTCCTCTCGCACTGTCGGGCGTCGCGTCTGGTGCCTCGTGCCACAGCTCGCTTTTCATTTTCTCCGTGAGCGAGCGTACCCTCTTGCTCGGCCCACTGTACCAGTAGCATGGTGCCGTGGTACCAGTACCAAGGCCCAAATAGTACAATGTACGAATATTTCCGCCTGTCGATTTTAAGAAAAGTTGCCCTAATCTACCAAGATGAACACAAATGCTCCTGTGTCTCCAGCAAATAGCTAATGTTGGTGGTGTGCGCCTTGTCCGGATCCTTAATGGGCACGGATGCAACTCTAGGAAAAGTGCTAGTACTGCCACAAGGCACAAGGACGACACGCAGGAAAGAACCGCCCCCAAAGTCAGTACTTGAGCCCTGATGCAATTATGCACCGACAACTGTACGTGTGGCCTGATCGAGAGCCGCGCCACCCGCCGTCGTGTTTGCGTCCCACGTCAAGTGGTCGCGTCCGTCAAGTAGTCGGCCAACGTGGAGAGTCACGTGTCATTTCGATCGGTGTGCTCTGGGTCCGTGGGCCGAAGGGCCCTTTGTTTTTCTTAGGTGGGCTTTAGGCCCAACTCACTTGGGCCTAAGAAAGTGTCTTTGGTGGGGCTTTACTCCCAACTCACTTGGGCCTAACAAAGTATCAACAGAAGGAACGAACGAGCCGCTACAAGAAGACTGCAGGAAATGTGATTCTCCTCCGTTCCTTTCTCGGCTACTTCTTCAGTCCACATTCGATTTGTTAACATGTCTGTTTGGACCCAATCACCAGTGTATTAACGTATAATGAAGATCTAATCATGAGATTGGTGGCCAGCATTTGCTATAGCTGACAATGTAGTGACACTAACCGACTTGTTTCAGGCTTTGCAGTACAAATAAAGCCGGCCGATGGGTATCATTTCAGAAATCATTTGCTGAATCTGCCCTCGATCGCAACCTCCCAGCTAGATCTATGATGAGCTGCTTTTGGATTGTGATCGCGACTTGGCGAGCATGCACAACTGACTTCTACACTGTACCGGTTCATTGTTGGAAAGGGAAGCTCCATCCTATCCTATCCTGTCTTACTAAATGTGCAGCGTTTCTTGCTTACCAATTAATCTTTTTCGAGAACTGGAGGATCCTCCTGATGATTGTAAGCAATGCGGCGATGGTCGCAGGTAATTTAGCAGCAGGACGAACACAGTGCCAGAACTTCTGAATCTCTACGGCGTTGCAAATTTACTGAACACTCATTCTGGCATTCTGATGATACTCATGATAAACTGCCAAACTATTCTCGAGTACAGAGATGATGGCATGCTCTGATCTTTATTTAAACACTCAATGCACACCAATATATTAATGCGCGTTGAAATATAATTAAACTTCTAATCCTAGTAAAGTACAAAGATGGTTTCAGTGAGAGCGAAGGCTGGATCCAAGACGCTAAACGTCAAGAAAGAGATTCCAAGTTTGTTGGCCTGGCTCCAGTGTGACACACTGACTCGATGATGGAAAATCCATGTGACGCCGGACCGCCCTAACGACCTACGCAATTTAACATAGATTCATTTCGCGATTGGAAAATAAGTGTCAACATAAACAACAAGAGGGGAGCACATGGTGAATAATGTAATGTAACGGCACTCTTCGTCTGTTCAGCCAGCGTGAACCCGGCACAGCGTTGCATCATTGAACGGCTAGAGCTGAAGCTAGAAATCTGAATCTGGATAACCTGTCTGTCATTCAGATCAAATACCGCTGCCTCCAACTGCCAGACTTTATGGGCACATTACATTATGATCTCTATTCTAATCTGGCCCATACCTTATTCATATGGTGTTTGTGAGAAAAATGCGCCGTCGTCGTCTAAAAAAAAAGATATTCATGGTTTTTCTTGTTCCCAAAGAAGGATGTTCATGGTTGTAGTATATGCTTGCAACGTCCACCGTGGCACAAGAGAGCAGAAGAGCCAGTGGACTCTGGAGATGTTTAAGTCATTGACATGCCATGAACTTCTTGAGGAATGCAAAGCAACTCGTCTGAAAAAGGGCGTTTTCAGTTCTGAATCTCAACAGAGTACCTTTTTCAAGAGAATGTGATTGCAATTAACAACAAGATTTTAGTGGGTACTTCACCTAATTACATTTTCCATTCCATTACGGAACGATTGCTATCCATCATGTACACCTTTGTATGTACACGATCTACCAAAGCTGAACTGCGAGCATCCATCACTCTACTGCACACTGAGACTTCCTATAGTACGCTGCTAATTTTGAATTTGAAGCCATTTTTCCCTCCAAAAAAGACGGGCGGATCAGAAGCAGGGCGTGAGCACGTTGAGCAGCGACACCCTGGCGTTCACGAGCACCCGGTACACCTGCTCGCAGCCGTTCTCCGCCGCCACGACGCAGTCCTCCAGGGTCCGCAGCCGTTCCATGGCCGCCAGCCTCTCCTCCTCCTCCTCGCTGCAGCACTCCGCCTCAAGAGGCACCTGCTCTTTGGCACCGGGCAATGAGGACTCGGTGGCAGCGGCGACCGCCACCGTGCGGCGCCGCCACCTGAGGAGATCGGCGACCCACCAGACCGGCGCGGCGGCCACCTTTGCGGGCGAGACCACCGACGCCAGCGGCGACGGCATCGCGCGGCAGGCCGATGACGTGGCGGAGGCAGACGCGAGCCCCGCAAAGATGGCGGCGGACGCGGCCGCCGCGGCGCACGTGGCTGCCGCGACGGCGTCTGCCACTGCGGCCTCGCCGCCGTGGTCCGCCACAGCGGCGGTGGAGGTGGTGGAGGACGAGGAGGAGCGGTGGGAGATGCAGCGCAGCGTGGAGGCGAGGCGGGAGAGGTCGCGATCAGCGCGTCGCCGCGCGCGCAGCGCCGCGGCGAGGCGCGCGGCGTCGCGGCGGCGCAGTGCGGTGTGCGCCTCTGCGAGGAGCTGGCGCCGCGCCAGGAGCGCCTCGCGGACGCACCCGTGCGCGTCGGCGAGGAGCAGGAGGTCGTCCAGCAGGCGGTCGGCCCACGCCGCCGCCGGCTTACTGCTGCTGTTGCTGTTGCTGTTGCCCCGGTGGCGGAGCAGCGGGTCCCGCGCCTGCGGGTGGTGGAGGAGTTCTTTCAGCGCGGACAGGACGCGGCCCAGACGCGCCGCGCCGTCGGCCACCCACGCCGGGCTGAATGCCTGCGCGGGCTCCTCGGTCCAGACGATCAGCGCGTTCGCCGACTCGTGCAGGCCCGCCACGGCCGGGTGGAACCGCCCCGGCAGGCTGTTGCAGCGGACGCGGGAGTAGGAGAGCTTCTTGTGCCGCGTGCGCCGGAGGAGCGACGACGCCTTTGGGACGCTGAGCGCTGTGAGCCGCCGGCGGAACCCCACTGCCATTTGGTGATCCGGCTTCTTGTTCACGGTGTAGTTTTGTTGGCTTGCCTGTCCGGCTTGGTGCGGAAGCTCCCGGCGTAGCTTCCCCTGGTGTTTGACTTGCTGCCTCGGTGGTGGTGGAGTATGGCAATGGCAGGCAATGTGTTTATATAGGGGGTGTCGCGCATGATTTGGTAGAGCCCGCACGGGTGGATATGGGGATCTTGCTCTGCCATACCATGACCATGAGGAGCCGAGTGGCTGGCTGACTGGCGGAGTGGGCACGTTGGATAATTTTTTAGCTTGGAGGATGGGAAGCTTGCCAATGGAAACGGGAGGAGGCTGCCAAGACAGCACTGCGTCCTGGGCCTAGGAATGGGAGAGAGAGGAGTGGCGCCCGCCATGTGTGGCGCGGACACGTGCACCCAGTCGGCGGTGCTTGGGGCCGCGCGCCCGCACCCTCCGCTCGGCGCGCCGGCGGCCGGCCCACCTCGCGCACAGCTCACGCCCGGCCCGGGGACATTCAATTCGATTGCCGCGCACGTCGGCGTCGCGGCACCCGCACCAAACGTCCAGAAGTCCAGAGCCACCCAACGCCCCGCGCCGGTCCTCCCGCCCCGCCATGGCGCCATCTGGGGACGCGCGGGGCGTGTCGCGGAAGTGGTGCACCGCGCTGCGTCGCATCGAGACGGGTAGCGAGGAAGGAGGGCTGCCAGTGCCAGGCTAGCGGGGAGGCCCGCCGGGGCTCGTGCGATCGCGACGGGACACGCCACCGAGCGAGCGGGGATGCATCCATCCATCGCCGCGATCTCGCGAGGTTAATGCTGCGCGTCGTCCACATCAATCTCGTCGTCTTTGTGGGGGTTGGGGGCCGTACGGTAGGATCGAGATCGGTTTCGCGCGAATCATTGCGGCCTTGCGGGGCTCGCCATTGCCATCGCCATCGCCATCGCCATGCCAGCCTGCTCTGCGCGCGACTCCATACCTTCGATGAATCATTGGCTGGCGTCATGGTGCCCATTTCTGAGCCGATCGTACTGTACTGCACTGTACCTCCGTGCTCTGTCAGGTCCCGGTTTCATCAGATTTCGGATCGCCATCAGACTGTTTGTTCCGGAATCCGGATCCTCAGCAAGCAGCAGGTCGCGAACTAGCTGACCGTGTGTGGGTACGTTGGGTTTTGTCCTCTGCTCCGACACTGCGATGCTTGTTACCCCATCACCGTCTTTGCCTGACTTTCAGATACGCCTTTCGTTTGCCTTTGCAATCATTCTTGACGTGCAGTCTACCGGCATGGAAAAGGAAAACATCACAAAACTGCACGAGAGCGCACAATGCTCTGCACGAGAGCCCAGAGCATCAGTGCTTCACATGTATGACGCACACACTGCTATTTGTATCTGCAGGCCATGTGAAATACTAGAGATAACTTAACCTTTCAACGGCCACCTGGTAATCTGTATTGATGATGCATAAAATAGGCTACATTTCACAATATAGTAGTACGTGCTACTCCTGATCCTCCAATAATCTTTGCTTGTTTCTTTATGGATTCCTATAAGATACTCTACTCCTCCGGATCATCCGATCTACATCAATGCGTGCGAGTAAAGAAAATCAGAACCCAGAGCCCCGTGGCCTACCAGGGACAGACAATCGAGGGCATTATACAGGGACGACGCACAGTCAGATCAGATTCAGTGCACTGGCCACAGTTTAATGAAGGACAACTGTACTCTGATTAAAGATAAGTACTACTATCCATAAACACATCTCATTATCGTCTTATCGATCTCGAGCTGTTTCCGTTCCGAATTCCTGCTGGTGTGGACCCCCGGCTCCTTCTGTGGCGTACACGTTACACGTACGAAGAAGCAGAGCAACGCCGGCTCTGTTTCTTCTAGCAGCAGCACCCGTCCTTGTCACTGCAACGGCGACAGGGTCGCATCCTTTGGCGTCACCGGAGGCACGCGCTGCTGTGGACTGTGGTCAATACGAGCGAGCGGGCGTAGCTTGACCACCATGTTTACGTGCGCTAACAGTCGTCAGCTAGTGGTCCTTAGGCGACTATGCTACGAATTCGTAGCCTGGACGACGATGAATGAAGGTCCAAACAGGCGTATGCATGGTTGCAGTTCAGTTACTGCAACGGAACGGAACGGTAGTGAATATTTTTGTGCCTGTCTGAACCTAGGAGTCTGGACTCTTGGAGGCGTAGGACATTTAACAACTCGAAGCACTGAAGCAGTCACCATGAAATCCAGTCGCATCGTATCATGCTCTTCGGTTGCGGTGACCCCAAATTGACCTGCTCGATCAGGTTTCGTGCATGAACATAGTCTGGAATCGGCTGCGATCGGACTCTATCGTACGTACACGTAAAGGCTTCAGAATGAATTGAAGGTTTTTATTTAGGAAGTACGTATACATCAAGGAACACGTCACTGTGACCGAATTCCGAGGCGGATCCATCCCTGGTGGTTTAACGAGGTCCAGCGAGCTTACTGGAAGACGAGCCTCTGGGATGTGATTCCATGTCATGTGGCCGTTCTTTTGTCTCGAATGCCACCGGCCGCCGATTTGGTCGGCTAACCGCTAGCTTGAGCATGGCGCCCGGAATCCATTTTCTACAAGTTGAGTATGCTGCGACCATGTTAAGCTCGTACAAAATCCAACATCTAACGATAATGAGTGTAAGCATCTGCGGCTGGACGGCTGCTACTAGCCTATACTAGGCCCTATTATACCTTTTCTAATAGTAGGGACGATGGCGATACGTACTTTGGCCTTGTTTAGTTCCAGAATTTCACCCCCCAAATTCACTATGCAGAATTCCTATTCCCCATCACATCAAAATGCCGGCAAATGCATGGAGTACTAAATATAGATGAAATCAAAAACTAATTGCACAGTTTTGTTGTACTTTGCGAGACGAACATTTAGAGTCTAATTAATCAATATTTGGACAATTTTTTGCACTAAAAAACAAAAAGTGCTACAGTGTTCCGACACTGTAGCCCCGAATTGGCATCCCGAATCGGGAAGTAAACAAGGCCTTTCTAGAAACGGATCTCTGCGCGAGAGAGAAAGAGAGGAGGAGGAGGAGGAAAAAATAGTCAGAAGAAGACAAACAAGAAAGGAGTTCAAAATTGGAATTAGCATGTTGGTTCTTTGAGGAGGGTGCTACGACCGTTGCAGCGTTTAATACGCCCGGAAGAAATGGTGATGTTATTGGGTTCATAGCCAAATGTTGCTATTTTTTTCCACATCTAAAGTTACACGATTCCGATCGAGTTAGGTTTTTGGTTGTAAATTCTAATGCAGGGGGGGGCATATGCCTTTAGGCTCATATCAGAATATATGCAACGAGGCATATGCTATTTTGACAACATCATTCCCTATCATTTTTATACAAATCTATGTTGCCATTCAAGAAATGGACTCGAAGTACTCATGCCTAATCCTAATGACAGTGCAGCCATCGCCCCATCCTTCCAGCACGTCGTTGCCACTACCCTTGCAGCCTCCTTCTCTGCTTGCTTGTGGCACCTCACGCACTCCTGGTTGGTCCTGCCATAGGCCACATGCTAGCACCTATACGTGGTGCCACCTCGCCCTCGCCCTACCTGATGTACCACTCAACCTCTCCTTGTCCATGTAGACGTAGTGAGGGCATCGAGCACATAGGGCAGCACCTTGTGCCTTGTGACAGACGTCCGCCTAAGCCCGATGGGGCCACACATGTCTAAGCGAAGAAGCAGGCCTCCAAGTTACCAGCGGTAACCAGGTTGTTGACGAGGGCGAGGTAGCCGGCTCTCGTCGACATCCTCCTTGCACCCGTAGCATGCATGAAGTGACAATTACAAGATGTGCATGGTACAAATACTACAAAATAAATTTATGGATATAGACATGTAAAAACTAACTAACAATTTATGAACATAGATATTTAAATACATTCATTGGCTCTAAGAGTATATGTCTCTATGCCTATTACTTGACACTCACATATCCATCAATATACTCATTGCTATGATCAACATTTATATCTATCGATCGGGTGAGGGAGGGCATGTGCCCCAAGGCCTCGGCCTCAATGAAGTCAACAATGGCCTAGATCGTGGCCACGGGTAGCCTAGACTGCGACCGCAGCAGCCTCGGTCCCTGCCTTGTCCGTCACGCGACGTTGCTATTGTAATTGTGATCAGCTGTGCGCCGGACCTGGTTGCTGAGCGATGCCTCCACCACTTGAGAACCACTATTTGTTGAGCTTGTATAGGATCTAGATGGCCAAAAGTGGGTGAATAACTGAATTTTTCTCCTACAAGTCACTATAGCAAAGTGGTTAGAAGGTGGTTCCTTTCGAACTTCGTTTATGCTGGGTTGCATTATGGAGTTTTACATTTATTGATGGTTGTGGAGGGATAGAAATTGCCGGTAACCTAGCATTATACCTTTAAGATTTTCAGTAGTTTGAAAATAAATGAAGCTAGGCTATAAGAATTTGGCCTAAATAAACGCCGGACTTTAAACTCTATTCTAATAAAGCCGCAAAATCTTTTTTCTAAGGCTATGTTTGGTTTATAGGAATTGAAGTAATCTAAGAATCAAATAGAAATAGAGATCTTTTTCTACCTATTGGTTTCAATCCATAGGATCCAAACAGACCTTACACAAGATATCGGGAAAAAAATCCTCTCTAAAGAAAACTACTAGAAATAGTGGTACTACCCACCTCCGTCCATGATTTAAGGACGCATGGAGCATGAACTATATGGACAAGACAATAGTACAACACTGATAACCGTGTGGAGCTTATGGAATCCTTTGGTTGTGGACCTCAATCGGATGGCATGGCATCCTCAACCTCAGTTTTCGAATCACCACCATTGTTGTGATACTCCCTAAGCCGACCGTACCAATATTCGTTAATGGCTTCCTGAAACTCTTCAGCGCTAACCTCATCCTTGGGAACCATGACGCGGCCATGCTTGTCCAACTCGTCGCGTGCCCAAGCCTGGAACTTGAAGAAGTCGTCCTGCTCGGCCTGCAGCCACTCGATCTCTTCCTGCAGGCGCTTCAGCTTCACGGGGTCGCGGGTGCTGTAGTCGTCGAGGCTGGGGACGGGGTCGGTCTCCCTCGTCTGTGCCAGGAGCCAGCGGAGGTAGTCCTCCGGCATCTCGACCATCTCCTCCGACTCCGATGGCTCCACCCAGCCGACGTTGCCGGCAGCGGCAACAGCGTCGGAAGCAGCCTCATTGTCCGCCGGCGTGCCCGCGCGGGAATCCTCCGTCGGGTCCTGCTTGCCCGTCATCTCTGGGTGATTGATTGCGAGCTCGAGATGGAAATCGAATTGGGTGACGCGGCGCCGTGTGGTCGATCGCAAGGCGCCGGCAGTCTCGGTCTGGCCCACGTTTTATGAACCGTCTTAAACCGGGCCGAGGTCACCTAGTGCAACCTTTTTGGAAAAAGTCTACTTTACATCCCTCAACTATTGCAAATGTCTAATTTTCCTCCCTCAATTGTAAAACCGGATATCCAACATCCCTCAACTATACAAACGGTTTAATTTACCTCCCTCAGCTGTTTTCCTCTTCTCGCAAGTGGTTTTTAGTGATGTGGCAGTGTGGACCCCACACAGAAGCAAAGAAAGAGAGGGCCCGTAGGCGAGGTCGCTTGTTGATGCCGTCAGGAGCTGGAACGCGCCGTCGTGGGCGTGCCAAGGCTGCCACAGCCACGCCACCGCGAGCTAGGCGTGGGAGCTCGCCCCCGCCGCTGCCACCGCGAGCTAGGCCGGCTGTGCCGCCACCGCGTGAGCTATTAGCCGCGCCGCCGCTGCCCGCAGGCACGGCCGGAACACCACCGGCGGCTGAGCGAGGTGTCTCGCCGCCGTCGCCACGAGCTGGGCTGTGTGCCACCACGGGCTGGTGCGCCGAGCCTTCACCGTTTCGACGAGGGTCACCTGTGCGCGCCGCCGTGTCCTGCCGAGCGCCGGAGTACACCCTGCTTGTGTACTGGGACTGTCGTACCGAGCGTATATGTATATACACAGAGAAGAAGCTAACATGCTGAAAAGCTCTCATATGCACATATAGGCACCTCCAACATGCTGCAGTGCCATGCATGCCTCGACGAATCAAAGAAGCTAAACAAGTATGTATGCGCCTCCAACATGACGCTGCAGTGCCCGGACCGGATGTGCGAGCTGCTCGCCGCCGCGCTCTGCTTTGGCCTGGACCACGGCGATGGAGCGCACCTTTGCGCGGAGGGACGCCCTTCGGCCGGCGGGAGCACCGTGGCCACCGCCAACAGCACCTGCCGCTGTGAGTCTGCGACATCGGCCACAGGGACGGCGGCGACCCAGCCATGCCCGCGGTCCAGCTTCGAAGCGGCAGCGCGGCATCGGCAGTAATTAAGCCCCGGCGTCCACCGGTGCTCTCCATGCCCGTGGCCCAGCTTGCAGCGACAGTAAGCCCTGGCGCCCACCTGTGCTCTCCATGCCCGCGGCCCAGCTCAGAGCAGCAGCAAGCGCTCCCACCTTGCTCCTCTGTGGGGTCCATGCCACATCACGGATCCACATTGCCATGTCACGAAACCATTCACAAAACAGATGAAGGAGGTAAATCAAATGGTTTGCATAGTTGGGGGATGTTGGATACCCGGTTTTGTAATTGAGGGAGCAAAATCAGACTTTTGCAATAGTTCAAGGATGGAAAGTAGACTATTTCCAACCTTTTTTTAGGGGAAACTGTGCGAGACGGAACGGAACGAGACTCCAGAACCCACATACAGTCGGATTGGGCCCGTTTCCGCAAGCGTGCCTCTGGTAAAGAACCCAACTTGGCCCATCCATTTCTCAGAGGCCGAGTGGAGGCCCAGATAGTCAGGTACTGGCTGCCGATGTGCTACTGCACCACGGCCGCTCTCAATCACCTAAAAAAAAAAACTCGGCCGCTCTCAAAGCAGCAGCCAGCAGCAGCAACAGCGGGAAAACAACCGGGCATCTCACTTGCGTGCCGATGGATGGCACCAAGTCTTTCTTGCTTGCCTGCATCTGCATGAAGATGACACGTGTGACCATGATGCGTCTATAGTATTATCATCATCATCGCCCACAGCCCACCTAACATTTGTATGATTTTTTTGTACGTACTAATAAAAAGATACGGCATTCAGGGGACTGACGGCATTTGACTAGAGGGTTGTCTGACATTCTGACAGTGATGAACTTTGCACCAGATCACATGTGTCGACTCCAGGAACAAGGGTTTTACCTTGAAAATCGTCTGAACGGTCTGAAACTTGTCCTTCTCCCAACGTGCTCACCGTCATTCATTCAGTCATTCAGTCGCCGACCATTACCTAGACCGCCACATGGCCCAGGCATATGCAGCGACGCTTATTTGCTTTTGCTTCGTAGTTCCTTCTAGTAGTAGGAATTGTATGAAACTGCCAAGTTGTGACTAGTCATTATTTCGACACATGGTCTTCTCGCAGGCAGCAGAATCTGCCAATGCAGTAACCACCAAACTTTTTCAGCAGGCATAAAAGAACAGTGACTCAAGCGTGACGCCCGATCCTTCTGAAAGTAACACCAGCCATTTCCCTGCAGCAGCGTCCTAGCAATTAACTATAAAACATAACGTCGCGTTCAGTGTGGTGTCAGGACTCATGAACAATATTAGCAGTCCACTTCATCATCAGATAAAAATAACTCTGCCGAAAAAGTTCAGAAAGTGACTGTCTGAACTTCTGTTACTGCCGACCCTTGTAGTTGTGGGAGTAGTTATATCTCATTGCCAGTTAAGGATGACCTAATAACAAACAGAGTGACCTAATAACTGTTCTTTTGAATATAAAGGCAATCATCAATCACCTAATAACTGTCAGAAAGGTAGTGCAGTGCAAATATGAGAATTTCGCAACGGCGAGACCGTTACGGTTGGTGACCAATCTGCACACACAAGATTCAAGCAAGCCATGTCCCTGTCCCCCAACCCAACCCAAGCAGATGAACGCATGAATCCGACCCTGTACTTGCTCCCCGCTGTTTAATATCCACGTCGCAACCTGCTCTAGGTTAAGGATAAGAACCAAGCAGACGAGAGATATGCATTGTGTTACATCAGTAGTACTGACTGTGACCTTATTAGCTGCTGATTGTGAGGATCAGAATAGTAATCAGATGCTAGTTCTGGTACACTGAACCTAACACGGAGACGATCAGTCCCTGTGCTAGTTCTGACACGAACAGATGATCGCATCATAGGACCAAAATTTCCAGAACAGACAGATAGAAAGCTAAAAGACCTGCCCTTGGTTTTCCACCGCTACCATTTGGATAACCTAACCATAACTGCACATCAGATCAGCAGGTAGCTGAGGGCTGATGACGATGTGCTCGTGTAGGAACAAAGAGAAGACACAAGGTAGTGGTACAACAAGTGATTTTAAAAAACATCCAAAGTAGACTTTGGAACAGAGCAGAAGTTGATATTAAATTTGAAAATTGTTCGTTTTGGATGGCTCCCAAGCCCAACTAGATTCGAGTCTCGTTTTCGTACGGGTCAACCCGTGTGATTTATGATTACGCGCGCGGCAGCAAAAGACCAAGTGTACGCTTGCTGCCGCCCGGTTTCCTAATGCAGGCAGAGAGACGGACAGCGAATTGTGCCGCGGGGCCGGCCGGGCGCCTTTTCCGTCTCACTCACCGGCACCGCTTGTTCTGTCCGGCTGCGATCAGAAGCCATCCAGAATTCAGAAGAATACTGCAGTATTATACTAGTATAAGAAATCGTTCATTACATGGTGATAACGTAGCCACAAGTATTCTTTTATTGAAAGATCACGCTGATACAAGTGCTGGGCCCTTGGTAATCAGGATGCTGGTCATGGATTGATTGATGCTGCACGCCTGATGTACGGCAGGGTACCTAACCATTCGATCTCTGGAAGGTAGAAGATGCTCAGATATGTATCTGATGATTGATCTTGTCCTTCAGCAAAACGCATTAAACATTTGATCCCTTGGCGCTGCACCCTGGTGTTCATGTCCTGTTTCTGACTTTCTTGGAATGAAAGGCGCGAGTGACTGACTGTGCATTTGTGTTGTGCCCCCGAGACAGAGAACCAGGCAGGCACGGTGTAGTAGTTAGGGAATCCGGCACCTACCGACCAGAGGATTGCCATTTGTATTGGCCAGTGCGCGAGCTCTAGCGGTCGGGTCACCGGCGTCACAGGCATGTTTTGGACTTTGGTTCGATCGCTTGCATTGCATGTCGTGTCCTCGTGAACTCTTCGTCTTCCGATTCTGATTTCTGACTGACCACCGATCTATATATGACACATCAGCAACATTAGTACTCTTATGCAACTATTTGGTTATAAAAGGTTTTTTATGGACGTTGCTAGCGCTCGGACATCCAATGGAGATGGATTTCATTCGACACTCGGGATCGAACACCTGCCCCACGCAAAAATAACGTAGATCACAACCGCTCCAGAACCGCCCCTTACTCCGCTTCCCTACGCACAGACCCAACTTCATCTGCGCCCCGTTTACGCAACAGATTCGAATAAAACGGGTTTCCCATCCGACCGTAACCTCGCCCTTGGTGAAACATCAGAACAACACTACAACATCAAAACAAGATCGAGCGGTTGAAACAAAACAACAAAGGTAGAGGCAACATTAGAAAAAAAAAATTATGCAAATGCAACAAATTAAATTGCTTGTTACAACAGGAACCCAAAAGCCAGTGTAACAACAGAAACAAAAGCACAATGCGACATGCAAAACATTAGAGAAAAAAATAATATAACAAAGAAAAGTTGCTTGTCACAACAGCAAAAACAAACTTGTTGCAACAACAGAAAAGGAAAAAAAAGTCTAATACAATAAAGAAATATTGCTTCTTGAAATAGCAAAATGATGCTCTACAATGTTTGTCAGAACCCTAGCCATTGTCTTGTTCCTTAGATCTAAATCCAAATCTAGAAGAGTGGGAGGACCTACCTTGCACGCTCATTCTGCATTGGCTCCGCGGGAAACAAACCAAGAGCAGGGCGAGCGCACAGGAGCAGCGGCAGGTGAGCGCCACCACCACCGGCCCCTCGGCGTGGCAGGAAGGAGTAGGCACATGGCACGACGGGAAGGAGTAGGCGGTGCGCGGCTGTGGAGGGAGCGGGCCGTGTTCGCGCGACGAGCACCACCACCACCAGCGCTGAGGGAGCAGGCAGCAGGCGCACGACGAGCACCATAAACACTGGCGCCGGGAGGAGAAAGGTGGCGTGCGTGACGAGCCCACCACCACCAGCCCCCTCGGCGCGACGAGAAGGAGTAGCCTGCGCACGGTCATGCGAGTGAGTGAACGACATGTCCTTGGCAACGAGCGAGCAACAACACCAAGAAGAAAGGAATGGTAACGAATAAGGATGGGCTAGGGAACAAATAAGGTGTGTGCGCGAGCGTGTGGCGCATGGGTATTCATCTGATTTTTTTTATTGACAGTAGAACGCTCCAGCAGTAGCATTACCCTTTTTTTTTATCCTGGTGACACTTGGATAAGTCAGCACCTAGCCACACCGTTCTTCTCTCCCTCCCTGTATTCTCCTTTATCTTGCGATGAACCCTAGCAGTGTGATTAGAGGCAGAGGTGGAAGAGACTGGAGGTGGTGCCGATGATTAGAGGCAGTGGCGTTGGTAGGAAATGATGGAGGTGCCCGTTCTTCCCCTTCTTCTCCGGCACAGCATTGCCACCGTCGGCCACATTTTCCACAAAGCATATCTTACGACTGATACCTTGGTAGCCAATTTGAGGTTGCTTAGCGTCTAAACCCTAAACTCTAAACCCTAAACCCTAAACCCTAAGCCACCTAGGGCCATGTGAGGTTGCTTGGCGTCTCACAAGGTTCATCGAGGAGGTGGATTGCAAGAGAAAGTCTCCATTGATCACCAACCTCCAAGGAAGAAGGCGGTAACAGAGTGCCCCCTGCCAATCAGGAGCAAGCAGATTGTCGCTCAACCGTTGTCGCACCTTCAAGTGGGGTGAGGTACTATTCATTAATAGGATGGGCATGCAAGCGGCACCAGTTTCTTCAGCGTCCAATGGAGCATACGACGCGGTTTTCACATGGAACTTGACATCAAGCCAAGTTGAAGCACTGGACGAGTTATTCTTGCGACAAACACCAAGGCTGGTAGAACCTTCTCGGACACCAACCGTGTGTTTGGTTGTGGGTTCACTGGGTTGGAACGGCTCCAACCCTCGTTTTGGGGACGGCTCCAACCCTTCCTATGTTTGGTTGCGAGAGTGGGTTCACTCCGTTGTCTGCTTTGGTTGGAGGATTCGGATGGGGTTGGATCCATCCCATTTTCTGTTTGGTTGGATGGATTCGAACCAAAACTAAATATGACCACCTCGGTGAGGTTACCCTCTTCAATTTATAAACACTAGCATAACATATAATTTCAGCAGCACAATATAAATAGCTCAAACATTTGAACACCATAGCACATATGCACCATTTCAACACAAAATAATATAACAGCCACATATAAAAGTCATGGCCATATTACAAATAGAAGTCTTAGGCCATATCCATAGGCACATTACACACTAATAATATAAAGTCTGATGCTTGCACAATGCATCAAGTTCAAGCCTTACACAATATATAGCAAGTTCAAAGCTTCCACATAGCAAGGTACAAGCTTACTTAGACCACAAATTTAAAGTTCTATGTGGTACTAACAAAAGAACCATCCCATAATTGCAACTTACCCTTACTCATCATCACCAGGAAAGTTGTCGGGAGGAGCAAGGGGGTAGTTGTCGCAATGTGCTTTGCAACCCAATTGAGTTTATGTTGAAAAGGCAAGGAGTTGAAAGATCTAGCTATGTGAGGATGTTGGACCAAGTAGGAATGATAGAAGGATAAGTGAGTTTCATTGAAACTACCACTCATAGCCATCAAGTTGTCAAACAAATCAGCCGGCACATCATTGTCAGGTTTCCCCGCTTCCTTTATCGCCTTGGCTAACTTGGTACTTCCCCATTTAATTGCAGCCACCAATGGATCTTGGTCAGTCCTGGCCCTCTTCTTGCCCTTGTCCCTCTTGTTGAAAATGGTTGCCTTGGTAGCTGATGAAGTTGCGGCACTGTCCCCTTGAGTTGCACCCCTATCACTCGTACCTCCATCCTCTCGCACCTCGCTGTCCCGGTCATCCCGTGCTTTCTTCATGTGTACCTAGAGGCACACCCGAGTCCTTAGCAAACAAGCCTCGTAGCCATGGTACTTCCAAATATTGTATGCATCTGCTCAAAGTGTTCAATAGGCTTGTTTAGAAATTCAGCATCACCCTTGTGATCCTGCAATATATGTACAATTTCAGCAACTAATAATTGAGCAACTAAAAATTCAGCAACTAATAATTCAACAACTAATAATTCAACAACTAAAATTCAGCAACTACTATTATGTGACAACTATAATTCAGCAACTAAAAATTCAGTAAGGACCTTAATATGATTGTTGTAGTGCTCAGCATCAAGAGTTATAGTGAAGGTATCTTCATACCAACCAGCAGCACTCAAACCACGAAGTTCACATATTTTACGAAACTTCTTTTGCTTTGTCTTAAGGTGATTCTTAACCTGTTCACCAGTGCGCACAATGCCAAATTTCTCTTTGAGACCCTTTGCACACCCATTGTAGTGCATCATCTTGAAGGTGGACGAAGTCTTGGTGCCATTTACCACTAAGTCAGCAAGGTATTGGAGCATGTAGCCTGACCAAGTTGAATTCCAATGAGCATGTCCACCAGTCCCTGCACTACCCTCTGGTTCCATTCCCCTAAAAATAAACAATACAATATATGCCTTCAAATGACAATTCAAATAGATGTAGAAATATGTCCTCAAGTACAATTTCAGCCATCAAATGCAATTATTACATGGTCCAATCAAATAAAGTACAACACAAATTACATGACCAGTACTAGTTTCCATGGCCAACACATAGGTGAACTTTTGTTCAAAATCTACGGCTGCCAATACATTTTGAGTACAATGCTTGTATCTACCACGAAAAGCATGTTGCATTTCCTTTGGAATAGTGGCTCTGATATGTGTGCCATCAAGTGCTCCTAGACAATCCTACGTGATGTTCAAAGAAATCAAGATTAGGTCAATTAGGTTTGACAAAAAATAAATTTAGAATATGACATAAGGTTGGTGTTCACACCTTAAAGTATGGATAGTACGTTGGGTCTCCTTCAATTTTAGCTTGAGTGTCCAATGAAGGGGCCCTAATATAATCATCTCGTAGCTCACCAATAGCATGAAGTACTTTGTTAAAATAGCGGCTGACTGTTTCTCCGGATCTATCAAAATTGGTTGCAATTACTCTATTCCTAACATTGTGCCCCACAGTATGCAGAAACATTGCCACTTGCTCCTCAACACACATATGAACGGTATCTTCAAGTAAACCACGATCTCTAAACAACTTACAAAACCTAAAGAAACGTGCTTTGTTCATTCTCAGCATGTTTACACACGTTGTGTCATTCCTCCAAATTTTATCATTCAGGTATTCCATTCTCTTCCTATCCCTTTCATATATTGGGGCATAAGTAATCCCTTCCCTTCTTGCAACTCGTTTTCTTTTCCTAGACCGAGCAACAATTGTCATGGCACACAGCAACCAATGTGCAAAGCAGCAGCAAAAATGAATGCCTTGAGCCCGTTATTCATCTACATATGAAGCACACTCAAGGCTCAGAAAAAAGTATGAAGTAAATGAGAAGATGAACAAGCACGTACACAACTATTCGTTAGATGCAAGGCAGCAAGCAAACATTCTCGTTAGATGCAAGGCAGCAAGCAAACAGATCGAGAGGCAAGACTTATTGCAAGGCAGCAAGCAAACAGATCGAGCGGCGCGTACCAATTCTTACCTTGCCTGTACTGGGCGGACGACGGACGGCGGACGAATTCGTGCGTACTGGGCGGACGGACCCTGCGGACGGCTCGTCGGGTGCGGCCGGCGGTGATCTGGTGGCCGAGCGACCTGGCTCCTCGGGTGCGGGCGGGTCGCCTCCTCGGGGCCGTACCGAGCGGGCGCCTACCGAGCGGAGCACCGAGCGGGGCCGGCGCTGGACAAGTCCCGCGAGGGCTCGAAGGCGCGACCGCTAGCGACGGCGTGCGGCGCGACGGCGTGCAGGCGGCGTTCGGCAGCGGTCGCCGAACCCGAGCGGAGGTTGGTGAAACGAGGAGTGAAGGGATAAGGTTGGTGACTGCAGCGCCCGTGACTTCCCCCAACCCGAGCAGAGCGGCTCCGTCTGCCGGATTCTGAGGCACCAACTCAACCCGCATCTTCGAAGAATATTCCTATGGGAGCCAACCCACCCCACCCCAAACCCCCATCCAAACAGCCAAAAACTGGGTCGAACCCGCTCCGGCTCGCTCCGCTCTCCAACCAAACACACGGCAAGGCTGGTAGGATCGCGCAACCATCAAAAGAGGCGCCCAGCTTCGTAGGGTGCGTTGCTCTTAGCTCGGTTGAAAACATCTTTACGTAATATCGGAGCTAGGAATTGTTTGCTAGGACGGTCCAGCCGTAAGTTGTAAGACTTCAAAGACGCTTGTTGTATGTTTAAACTTTTCTTCTTAATTACAATAATGTGCAAATGTTTAGTGTATTGGAAAAAAAAATGTACGAAGTACTCGCCTGGCCCTCCGCTTGGCGACGAGCACACGCTACGTTTCTCTGCCCCTTGCCTTCCAGCTGTGCAAGCCGAGCACCCAAACCGTTAGTGTTTACATGTAACTTCGATTTTATTGCAAAACACCCATGTCCTTTACTGTCCGGCCCTGCAAGTTCATGGAGGAGCAAAATCCCATCCATTTCGTCGACGTCCTCTACGCATGTTTTCGTTCGATTGTTTGCATGTGGTGTTGCCGTGCACAGTTGACGACTGACACCGTCCACGGTCCACCAATTCTGACTAACAACCGTGGCACCAACCCATCTAATTTACAAGGACCTAAGCCAGCCAAGTAATGGAATGGAAAGCACGGTACTTCGTAATAAGCAAAGCAAGCGGAGACAACTGGTGTGTCCCAACTGTATTGTGATATTGTCCACGGAATCGTTCTGTTCTGTACATTGGACAGCTCAAACGAGGCAGGAGGCAGACAGACAGGCGAGAACCATTGCGATCCGGTTGAAAATCGGCCATGGCCGGCGGCGAAGTTGCTTGTTGCTTCACGCTCGCGCAAGGCAGCCGTTCTTTCGTTTCATTATTGTTTCCAGCACCCGCCGGGACTCTACTACTGCTACTGCTTATCCGACACATCAGCAGCTCATGTACAGGGGAGGGAGAAGGGATTCGGACTCTCCTCTCGTTCGTCACTCTGTCAGCGACTGTTAGCAGTCATCTCTCATCTCTCTCTAGTCCTCCGGTGACCAAAGCCCAGCCAAAAAGGCAGTGAAAAAGGCAGTGGCGCACCGAGGAGCTAGAGCAATTCTACAGTTGAGTTCAGGGCCAGCCAGGCCCAATTCCGTTCCAGCTTCTGCTTCAGCTGTCGTCACTCCCACTCGTGCGTGTCGCAGGGGAAGCATCCCTCCTGGGCGATGTCAGTGATCTGGACGCCCGTGTCGTAGACCTCGCCGGCGCGCCACCGCGCAGGCAGCACCTCGCGGTCGGCCCACACCCACTTGCCGTCGTAGCCGCCCGTCACCACCACCCTGAGCTGCAGCGGCCCCGGCGGCGCCTGGCTCGTGCTCCACGCTGGCCCGTTGTCCCGCGTCATGAACTTCCAGTTGGACGAACCCACCTGCACGGCCAAAAGTTTTCAGTTTTTTCCCCCGAGCTCCGTTATTTCAGTCCGTTCCAAACCCCGAATTTCCTTTCCGAACACGTCATCCATCCAGAGAACGGCCGTACCTGCGCGACGTCGACGGCGACGATGTCGGTCTGGCCGCCCTGGTAGAGGAACCTGATGGCGAGGTCGCCCGGGGCGCGGCTCCTGTCCTCCACCCGCACCGACAGGTTCCGGTGCTTGTAGTCGCACGGCACCCTGCACATGCGCGGCGATGACAAAAACTCAGCCATCATCAATTCATCATCGTCCGGTCGCGGTTTGGTGTTTGATGTGTTTCCATTCGCTCGCAATTCATTCATTCAAGGGAGGAGAGTTTATGGCGGCAACCAACCGCCCCCAACTGTTCTTCCTCCTGTCCTATTCTACGCTACTATTGCTACTAGCATGCCGTAGGGAGAATACGAATGGAAGGCATGGCAGGGTTGGTGAAAAAACAGGGAAAAAATTGGTGTGGTTCAGTGGTTGTGGTTGGATTAATCGCTTGGTGTTTTTGTGTACCTCTTGTATTCGACGTCGACGGTGCGGAGGTCGGCGAGGCGGTTGGCCATGCCGGGGCGCGCCATGGCGGCGAACGCGGTGCTGCTGAGCACGAGGTCGGTGCGGTTGGTCCTCGCGCGGTCGGTGACCACCACCCTGGCGCCCGCCGCGGCGCACAGCTCCTTGTCCTTGCACCGCACCTGCAAGCAGTGGGGGCACGACGAGCCGAGGCCAATCAGGGGACGCGCACAGCAACACAGGTAATAAATATAGACGACTTGCTGGGAATCGAGAGCGCGATCGGCGCCGGCCTGGGCCGGCACGGTGGCGATTGATTGGTCAAGATAGCAGAGGCAGGTACAGTACCTGGAAGCAGGCGCCGCAGCCGACGCCGGCGCGGTACAGGGCGGGGCTGGCGGCGGCGAGGAAGCCGCCGGCGATGAAGGAGGCGGCCTCGGTGCCGTACCCGCAGGAGCCACCTGCATCATGTCATGCCAAATTGCCAACACAGCAATCCGAAGCGATAAGAATCCATGGTGAATTGCTAGAGAAGAAGGAAGCAGAGGAAGCGATGGAGCCGTCGGCGTACGTACCGGCGAGGGTGAGGGAGGAGGTGTAGTAGGCGGCCTTGGAGTCGCGCACGCAGCGGTCGCAGGCGGACGCGAGGAGGGGGAGCCAACAGACGAGGAGCGCGGTGGAGGCGGCGAGGCGAGCAAGAACGGCCATCGTCTCTGCTGATGAGTGATGACTCAGGCGAGATAGAGAGAGGGGGGAGCTTGTGTTTCACGACTGCTTTTATACACCACCACGACCCAAACGTCCAAACCTCGCCTAGTGCGGCCACAGTCACTGGAACAGCGAAGTCCTTCCCCCACGCTCCACTTTGCTCACCTCAGCTACCCACGCTCCTCGCCGCCGTAACCGTAACTAGCCACTAGGTATGGGTACCCGAACGTCCCACAGCCCGTATAACTGATTGCCAGTTGCCGCCACACTAGTAGATGAGAGGGACAGGGACGGGAGGGGATACTAGGTGACGTGTGTGTATCAATCGCACGTCGTCGACGGGGCGAGTAGGAGCGAGGTGTACATCATGCCATTCGCGTGCGAACAAGGGCCCGGACACGGGGGCTCGCCGACTCTGCTCGGCTGGTTTTTTTTTTTTTTTTTTTTTTTTGAACTCGAGCATTGGCTCGTTACTCATTAAGGGAAAATAGAATGTTTTTCTCAGCGTCTCTGTCGCGCAATCGGTTCAGTAGTCAGTACAACCCCCGAAGCACCGCCGTAGAGCCGGCGCCTTGTGTAAGTGTGTACTTTGCTGGTTCCGTGTACTCTGCTCGGCTGGTTCCGTGTACTCTGCTCGGAGCCGAGACAAAACGGAAGGGGAGGGATGGCCACCGACTCCACCTCCACGGCCAGGCCGGCCGCCCGTGCAACAGCGCGGCACGGGCGGTGCAAAGAAAGGCGAGGCGGAGGCGTCAGCGGAGCGGACCACTGCGCCGGACGGGGGACCCTTTGGCCGCTTGCACGCCCATCAAAACGTGCGTGGCTGAACTTTCGTCCTTCTCTGCTTCTTTTTCCCATCTCCGGTGGCAACGGGCAAGTACAGACACTAATTCTGAACCGTGAGGGCCAAAGGCCACAGCTTTTGCTGATCCTGCAGAGACTTCCGTTTGGGACCAAGATTTGGAGATAGATATGCTTTGCTGCGCTGCACTTGTTTGCTACTCCGTACTCGCCTACTCCAGCCCCAGCATGTTCTGGCGCGCTCTCCGTCTTGCTCTTTTCGCCGGGACGACACACGGACACATTTCGGGGGCCAATTGGGGTGCGTGGTCACGGCACGGGTCTTGCAAAGTTAAATCAAATGCTTGCCTTTTTTTTTTTCTGGGGCTTTATTCGATGGCGATGGTGATTTGTAGGACGTGTCCTCGTTCCGTATCTTGTCCCGCTTTGATGGCACCGATCAGTACGACTACGAGTAGTCTACAACTTCTCTACGAGTTCGAGAGATGACTACTCGATTCATCAATCGCCCTCCCGCACGGCTAGAATCTTAATTACATACAAGAAAATAAACATTGTGTGTTACTATTTAATAACACCAATTAAAAATATATATAATATAATTATATTTCTTTATGTATTTTCACTTATGCAAAAAAACTTGATCATAGGCGAAGACTCTGCTATGACTTTGATAAGAAGGTACCAGGCTTTGAACCCATGTATTTTCACTTATTTTTTCTAACTGAATACACATATTATTAGGAGACAAAAACATTATGTGTTTCATAAATAGAACCAACTAAATTAAATTAAATTTGCTATATGATTCTATTTAGCTTTTTTTTCATTTCTAACATATATGTTGTATATCATCTATATAGGGCACTAAATGTTGAAACAAATATTGTTCGTCAAAATATCGGATTGTACAAGTAAAAACCGTCACTTAATCTGAAAAAAATACGTTACATGGGAGCAAAAGGATATGAAAGCCTTGTGATGGATTGTTGTAGGCGAATCTCAAAATAATATGAGGACGAAACCAATGGTATCGTAGTTTCTAAAATAGTTGTACCAGTGTATCAGAATAACATCAAACCCTGAATAATTAAATCATACAGATATACGTCGTAGTAATCCAAAAAATAGCACTATTTGGTAACAAGAGAAAAGTTGGCACGCAATATAATGGATTGCCAGTGATCAATGATCATCATCAGCAGGTGGGTCGCCAAGCTTATGCTGGCTGGTGAGCTTCCCCTTGTTGCTGAGCGTTGGATTCATTCCACTTCTGGTCCACTCCATTATTCTACATCATTTGTCCCTTTCATCATTAACTAAACGATCACTGATAAATCGGAGCAATCAAGAACCAGCTTCTCAAAAAAAAAAAAGGATCAAGATGAGGAGGCAGCAGTGCCGTATGGTGTTGGTGTTCATGCACAATCGCCACATTTTGAATTCAAATCATAAAAAAAAAAAACCCGGCGGTATTGGGGGTTGGTGAAGCCGGATCAGACGGTCTCCATCGCTCGGTTAACTTTCTCGAAGAGAAACTATTTTCATGCCCCGGCCGGTGCTCGTCGGAGCCGCCGCTGCTTTACTTTTCCCCAACCCAACTCCGACCAGCTTAATTAGTGGACTAGGCATGACTCACGCATCCAGGCTCCGGCCGGCGACTTCTCACTCGGGGTGCAGCACGGCACGGTGTCGGAAACAGGTACCGGAGACGCTTGAGGCACACGGTTTTTACCGGGTAGCGATCACCGTGCATCAGCGGTTGGAGTTTTGACGCAGATTTGACAGGTTTCGTTGCATCTACTGACGGGCCGACTGGACGTTCACATGGGCAGTGACGGTTTACCGACGACCGATTAGTCGATTACTGCTGGAGCCTTCGCTCGACCGCATGCTGGAGAATCTTTTTGCGCAGACTAGCAACAACAAACAAGCATGAGAATTCAAAGTGGCTTAGCTTCTGTGACATGCCACGTCGATATATATAAACATCATCAGTTGAGTCACATGCACGTTTGCACACATGCATGTACCACCAACCATCACAGTAAAATTATTGCAGTTTAGTTTCTTTTTTTCCTTAACAAAAAGAAACATATTTCAGTGTATATATATTATACTTCCAGATACGCATGAAGGCACCAAGCAAGGAAGCATGCCCAACCTAGTGCCAATTTTGTATGCATACATACCGTATTGGTGGCTTTTTTTTTTTTTTGAAATAAAGGCAGGAGCTCTGCCCGTATTGGTGGCTTTCAGTATGATAGGTATATATGCCACTAAAGTTGTGGTCATACATACATATGCTCCTGCAGTCTTCGCTAGTATTCATAATCTAGAGGAAAAGCAGCAAGCACTAGGCCGGAAATGGGGCGTGCAGAAGGAGGGAGCACAGACGAGTTGAATGGAACGGCGGATGGTGGATGGGTCGTCTGCAGGTACACAGAGAAGCTTAGTGGGGGTGTGGGGATAAGACTGAAATGGAGGCGCAGCAAAAACGGAAGTGGCCGCCTTTGCATGATGTGGAGAGAAAGCAAGGGCAGCCCGGAGAGGAAGAGGAATTGAGGATATGATATGATTAGGCTTATCATGTACGGCATGCTTCTCACACGCATGGGATGGGACTCTGCAGAGGCAAAAGAAGAAGACCCTTTGGTGGCCTGTGCTGGCACGCCACACG
Organism: Themeda triandra; assembly: GCA_018135685.1. NCBI lineage: Eukaryota > Viridiplantae > Streptophyta > Magnoliopsida > Poales > Poaceae > Themeda > Themeda triandra. Next base: position 88,305 of record JAENPR010000031.1, on the reverse strand, counting down.
ACCACAAACACAAAACAAAAGAAAATTCGTTTCATCTGATATGAATATGAATTATATGATATGGGTGCATCCATCATGTATTGTGTCCCTCCAATAAGGGGGCATTAATTTTGGATAATGGCCGTTCGACCAAAAAAAACAGTACTGATAAAAGAGGATAATGTCATGACATGCATGCAATGCATCACGTAGCGTATTTTATTGCGGCGTAGTAGGTCACATAATCGAAAGAGCGCAGAAAAAGGATGCAACATTTGTTTAGCGATGATGCGACAGCATCACGTACTAATCATTTGTATTTGCTGAAGGCTTAGGCTGGTTCTCTTTATTGATCTTCTTTGCATTGTGTTTATTAAATGTATGTAGTAGCAGCCTGTTCTATCAGTTTGGGACACACTGTGACGGTGCATGGATTTGGATGGAAGTGAAATTTCTGAAACTCTAATATTTCGAGAAACAAAATCTGTAACTCTTGAAAGTTTTCCCCAAGTCTATCGAGCAATTCTCTAAGTCTTTGTTTGGGTGCAAGTTACTCGGTTTCTTTCTAGTATCCGGTGGCCATGAGCGCCATGGTGGAATGAATGAGGGATGATACTGAAACGGCCATGGTGGGAAACTTTTCAGTTGCAGTTGACAAAAACCTAACCGCTCCATTGACCCTTCAATGATGAGCGTGTTGCGTCCGTTGTGTGCATGCTTTAGTTGGTTTTTATTATATATCATCAAGTTTTATTATTAAAAATATATAATAAATGAGAGATTATTTATATTATGATTTATATATCCTTGAATACAGATGCCCGTGTATTGTAATGCACGTATCGCAATATGCCAGGATCACATCAGGGGTCGGTCCATTGATTCGTAGTGTAATTTTTTTAATAATAAGAAAAATCGATGAGAAGTCTCCGCACACAAGGCTGGTAGGCTATTTTCTGGGAAATAAGTTTCCACATTTTCGTATGTGTGCGCAACGTACAACTGCTCTCTTTAACCACACGTGAATCTTATCAGGGCCTCGGCCCACTGTTTTTTTTTTAGTTTTTCTATTTTTTCACATTTATTTTCTCTTTTAAGAAAACGGCGCAGCATAGCGCGTCTATTGTCATACGAAATATTTGAATTGAGCGATGAGCGCATGAGTAGATATGTGATAGCAGTGCTATGAGGTGCTTCACATTTTCACAACACTAAAGCGTTTTTTTACAACATAACACTATAAGCGTTGTGACACGGAGTAGTTGTACTACAGTACGCAGCTAGCCCGCCCAGGGTTTTTTTTTCGCAAACCGCGGTCGGTTTTTTGAAAAAACCGGACCGTTTACTGATAAAACCACCCAGTCTACTGGTAAGACCGATTTTTCGCTTAAGCCTGTGCTGTTAGGGACCGGTTACCGGCCGATTTTGTAACTGGGCCGGACCGGTAAGTCCGGTAACCGGGCAAACCGGCCCGTAAAAAAAACCCTGAGCCCGCCGCCCTAATTGACAAATGATTGCGGTATCGATGCCTGCCGACGGGTGCCACTGTTTCCTCAGATACCAGGATGTCGTACGCATTGTCTTGAGTTGAGACAGCATCGTCATCGTGCACGTCTCTCTCTTACCACGCACTATTGCATTGCCACGTATACTGTACTATTCTGCGACACGCGTGATGATATCATAAAAATAATTAACCATACCGCCACAACAGTACAAACACCTAGCTCAGCCAAGCATTGCATGCGACGCATGCAGGACGGACACGGACGGTCACCGAAAATGCTGAACTGTGACGGCATGGCCAGCGAACTGCCAATGGACGGTGTCCCTCCCGTCTCTGTACAGACAGCGCGCGCGCACGGACGCGCAGCGCTGGCATGCGCGCGGGCGTGCGGGGCGGCGGCCGCCGGGTCCGCTCGACCGCCGAGCCCGAGCGGCTAGGCTGTCAATTCGTGACAGCACGCGCTGGTCTCCCGACTCCCCGCCCGTGACGCTACGGGACAAAACAAACAAGGGCCGCCCCCCGCCAGCGCGGTGACCAGGTCGGCCGACGGCGACTCCAGCCGACCAGCCCCAGCGGCGGCGCGCTTAATTTCGCGCCGGGCACTCAAGGCGGCTCTGTCTACTCAACTCAAGCGGGCCGTGCATGGCCTTGGTGCTCTCGCGTTGTCCCGTTCTGTTCACGCCGTGCCGTCCTGGCGGGGCGGCATCAGCCTATTCAGGACCACGGATCGCGCAGTGCCGCATTGACTCCCGCGACGCGGCCACCATGATCTGGACGTCTGGGGTCGCCGGCCGGCCGGCCCGCCGAGAAACGTTTCGTCGCCTTTGCTTGCGCGAACGTGCCGTCCCCGGCCTAGCTCACCAGTCACCACGAGGATTCTTCTCCAGCCTCCTCTCCGTTCCAGCCACGTAGCTGCACTGCACGTGCTAGCGGCCGAATGCCGATGCTGGTGGACCGTGGTTTCACCTCCGGAGCCGTGGTCCGGCGGCACACGCCGGCACGTTGTGCTTCCTCGGGACGGGAAGCCAAGCCGGGGTTGCTTACCTTGCAGCTTGCAGTGTCTCTGGTGCCACGGCCAGTGCCGACGTGCCGTCTGTGGCTTGATCTCGTTCCTTCGTTCGGGCAGCAGCTCGGTGGTAGCTGTCCTCTGGAGTCTGGACTCGCAGACGCGGACAATGTGACAAAGCCAAAGCCCCCGCATCTCTATTATTTATACTCAGATAATAAGATGAGAAGTACGGAGTATGACTGACGTGGCATTGCTTGCGAAGCCGAATTTCGCTTGTCTCGTCTCGTGTCTCAAATTCTCCTTCGAATCCGTCTGGCTTCCCGGTCCTTCCTCCGCTTTTGCGCAAATCCTTCTCATTTTCCTTGCTCCCGATCCTTTTTCTCCAAAGAAAATCAATTCGCGGCCGTCGACGTCGTGGAGCGATCTATCTATGGGACATTCCGCCTTATATCGGTCGGTTTCTCCTTTATTCTGTCGGAGATCGGATCGGAGAAAAGCTACAAAAGCCGCAGCCGCCCAAGCGTGCGTGCCATCCTGCGCGGCGCCGAGCGCGAGACCGTCTCGGCGGGTGGCGGCGTCCAGGATACTTGAGCCGCGCGGTGGTACTGGTACTTGCGTGATTGCGTCGACGCAGCAAAGAATCGGGACCGCGCGCGACTCGCGAGTGCCCGCTAACTATTTCCTTCCACAAACGCCGCGCGGGCGGCTAGGAGCGGCCATGCTTAGGTCACGGTGCGAGACTTTCACTTGATTTGTGGATGCCGGATGCTTGCCTTCCAGTCTGCCACGATCACCTCGCATGCTTTTCCAAGGGCGGATGTCACTGGTGGACTGACCGAACGGCTGCTAACCCGATGAGGCGATGATACAGTTGAAGTTGTTCTTTTTTTTTTTTTTTTTGCGATTCCACAGTTGAAGTTGTTCGTGTGACACGAATCATGTCGTGGCAGGGTCATCGCAAAGACGGATCGCACGAACCCTTACCACGCATCACCGTGTTGACGGTGACAGAGATGTTGCTATAAGTAAAAGTACTGTACTGTATGTCTGTATTTACCATTTTATCCCCAAAAGAACGATGCTGCTCGTAGGATTCCTATGTTCAATTTTCACGTTTGTGCTTGACTGAAAAGTGAAAAGCAGCAGTACATGTCATACACGTTTCGGAGATGGGTACTATGTGGGCCGCGGCCCACTAGACAGCAGACTCCTTTTTTTTTGGAACACTAGACGGCAAAGTCTTTTTTTTCTCGCACAAAGTTAATACAGGTATACATTATAAAAAAAAAAGAGAGAGTAGACGGCGAAGTCCATCAAGCAAAAAGATGCTCATTTCAAAAAAAAAAAAAAAGCAGCAGCAAAAATATGCTCAACACTGACTCAACACACAGAGGCAGCGTGTCAGAGGGTGACGTAAAAGGATCAGAGCAGGAGCTAGGGCAACGACTAATGATCCATACATGAAAATAAAAATTCTTGTGATCGAACACTCAAAATTGTCGGAAATTATTTCCTATGCTGATTATTCAAGTCTAGGTCCAGACGCACTAGTAAACTTTACAGCTTTCTTAACAGCAGAGGAAACCCCTTTCTTAAAAAAAAAGGTACAGACGCTCTATTTTCCCCTCCAAATCTTGTATGGGATCAGTGTATACAGGCACACAGCCGATGGAGTTTTCAATTACAAACATTCATACTATACTGAGAAGCGTAGAGAATGGCTCGCTGCTCGTGGATGACAAGTGTATTCCAGTACTGTAATCTCGGACATTTTCATAGTTTGGATGTGGCGAGCTTGATGAGATCCTTCCTAAGTATCTTGCCGGACGCGTTCTTGGGAATTTCTGTCACAAACGCCACCTTTCTAACCTTCTTATAAGGCGCTACCTGTGAACGTTACAAGCACCGCAGCAGGTCAGAGAAACTGCAGAAATTCAGTCGGATGAATGCATGTATGTATATTCAGTGAACGTGATGTTTCTTCTTTTTGTTTTTCCTGGATCATCTCATCATTCATCAGTCATCATGAGAGCGCACCTGTTTCTCCACAAACTCCATCACCTCACGCTCTGACAAATTGCTCCCCTTCTTCCTCACTACATAGGCCATTGGGAACTGGCCGACCTCCCGATCAGGAAACCTGCCGAAAGCACCAGCACATTTACTCATTTATTAGAGCTGGTACAGTTAAGATGCCATAAGGAGTATTACTGACACTCACGGTATAACGGCGACATCTTGGATTTCTGGGTGTGTTAGCAAAAGAGCTTCCAACTCTGCCGGAGGCACCTGTCCATATACAAGTTATATTTCAGATGCCAAGGAGCACTTAATGGTTCAGTTCAGACTACTATTCTCCAAAAAATAATGGTACAGACTACAGAAGAAGCATTTTTTATCTTTTTTTTTCTCTTTGAATTATAGGAATGGAACCGCTCGTGCTATAGGATTGCAGCAGGCCCAAGTGTTCAGAGTTTTAGTGTTTACAGCAGAGGTTCAGCCAGGCCTTGCCCAACAAGGCGATAACTATTAGAAGGCATTTCAAGGCAAGATATCAGAATGTCATCAGCGATGTTTACCTGATACCCTTTGTATTTGATCAACTCCTTCAGACGATCCACCACAAAGAGATACCCATCTTCGTCTATGTAGCAAAGATCCCCAGTCTTGAGCCATCCATCAGGTGTCAATGTTGACTGTGTTGCCTCCGTGTTCTTGAAATACCCTGGGAAGATCAAAGTTGCATGTTCATAAGGTACTGACCAACTGTTCTAAAAGTAGTAACATGAAATCTGCCAACTTGTACTACAGAATTCATGTTACCAGTGTTAGAATAGATACTCAAGTGTATGGTAGAATAGGCTAGGAGCCTAGAGGTATGGATCACCATAGAATAGGTCATGGATCTAGAATGGTGGATCACCTGTAATTGTAACTATTCTTGTAAGCCACACAGGGGGTTGTTCCCTGTCAATATAACACGCAGCCCAGAACCCAGGAAGGGCAATCTGGTTCCCCTAACTTCTATATGGTATCGAGCTTCTTTTGACCTCACGGTCTAGATCCAAACCATGGGCCAACCTTCCCACGTCGCAGCCATGGCATCCCTCACCTTCGGCTTCCTTCCACCAGTATCAGATAAACTCGGCCGCGGCAACTTCTCCATGTGGCATGCCCAAGTCACCACCACCCTCACCGGAGCCCAACTCGGTGCACACATCGATGCCGCCGCTGTTCCTCCGTCTCCCTTCATTGAAGGCGAGGCTGATCCTACCACCGGGAAGAAGGCACTTGTGTCTAACCCGGAGTACACCAAGTGGGTGACTCAGGACGCGCAAGTCCTGAGCTACCTCTACACATCGCTCTCCAGGGAGGTCTTCTCGGCCGTCTCCGACAACAAGACCGCGATGTCGCTCTGGAAGGCGATCCTGGAGCACCATGCTTCACAATTCCGCGCCCGCATGATCTCCACGCGGATGGCGCTGGCTACGGCGTCTAAGGGGACGTCCTCCGGCGCCACGTACTTCGTCAAGATGAAGGCCCTCGCCGACGACATGGCCGCGGCGGGAAAGAAGATAGACGACGACGATCTCGTCACATGCATCCTCACCGGCCTTGGCGATGAGTTCGACTCCATCGTCACCTCCATCACCACAAGGGTGGAACCAATCTCCATCCCAGAACTCTACGCCCAGCTAGTCGCCTACGAGCAACGCAAGGGCTTCAACACCGACGGCGGCTCCTCCAACCACTCCGCCAACATCGCTGCCAAGAGCGGCCGTTCCGGTGGCCACCCCAACAACTCCCGCGGATCTGGATCCGGCAGTCGGGGCGGGTTCGGCCGTGGTGGTGGTGGAAACCGCGGCAAGAATGGAGGCGGTGGACGTGGCAAGAACTTCGAGCCCGGTGTCTTCTGCCAGATCTGTGGCAAGGAAGGTCACCCGGGCTATCGCTGCTACAAGAGGTTTGATGCTTCTTTCTCTGGTCCTCCGCAGAAGAGCGCCTCATCTGCCATGACCAGTTCGTATGGAGTCGACACGAACTGGTACATGGACTCCGGCGCTACGGACCACATCACCGGAGAGCTGGAGCGCCTGTCGTTCCGCAACAAGTACCACGGTGGCGATCGGGTCCAAGCCGCGGATGGTGCAGGTATGGAGATTGCTAATATTGGTCATAGCACTTTTCATTCTCAAAATAGAAATTTCCATCTCAAAAATATTCTTCATGTCCCACAAGCCACAAAAAATCTTTGTTCCGTCAATCGTCTAGCTAGAGACAACAATGTGTTTCTAGAATTTCATCCCGACCATTTTTGCATTAAGGAACAGGTGACGAGGAAAACAATTCACAGCGGGAGATGTGAAAACGGGCTCTACCCTCTGCGTGCGTCCACATCTTCCTCAAATAAACAAGCTCTCGGTGTCACCAAGCCATCCTCCACCGTGTGGCACCGTCGCCTAGGCCATGCTTCACATCGCGTTGTTCAACAAGTCTTACATCACCATAGTCTTCCTGTTGCACATGAGTCAAATAATGATAGGATATGTGATCCCTGTCAATAGGGCAAGAGTCATCAACTTCCATATCCCAAGTCCACTAGTGTGTCTGCTGGTCCCATGGACCTTATTTTTTCAGATGTATGGGGCCCTGCCCCCTCTTCCATTGGTCGCTACTCTTATTATGTTAGTTTTATTGATGATCACACTAAGTTCACTTGGATCTATATGTTGCGCCACAAATCTGAAGTGTTTCATATTTTTCATGAATTTCAAACGCTTGTTGAACGCCAATTTGACCGCAAAATTATGACTGTCCAAACTGATCAAAAAGGGGCGAGTATCAAGCCTTACATTCCTTTTTTAAACGCCTCGGCATTGTCCATCACGTATCTTGTCCTCATGCCCATCAACAAAACGGCTCTGCAGAACGTAAGCACCGTCACATTGTTGAGATGGGACTTACGCTTCTTGCAGGCGCCTCCATGCCTCTCAAATTCTGGGACGAAGCATTCTCCACTGCAGTTTATTTGATTAATAGGCTACCCTCTAGAGTTATCAACAATACGACCCCCTTTGAACGTCTTTATGGACACAAACCAGACTACACTTTTCTTCGTGTTTTCGGCTGTGCTGTGTGGCCCAACCTCCGACCCTACAACTCTAGAAAATTAGAGTTTCGCTCCAAACAATGTGTGTTCCTCGGGTACAGTTCCCTTCACAAAGGCTACAAGTGCCTTGATCCCAAAGATGGGCGTGTCTACATATCTCGCGATGTCGTGTTTGATGAACATGTTTTTCCCTTCCCATCCCTTCATCCTAATGCCGGTGCTCGTCTTCGAAAAGAAATCGAGCTCCTTCCTGATATCCTTCAACATTCCAATTCTAGTTCTGGGGATGAAAATTTGCATGATCACTTTATGCAGTCTCCTACCCTGACTAACAAAAGTTCCAAGTGTGGAGACAATTTTTGATGAACCAGGAACGGATTCGGGCGGCTCAAGCTCTTCAGGGCGCGGACATTTCATGTGCCTCCCAAATGGAGACAGCACAATTCCCGAGCCCGACCTGGCGCCTGCTGCGGCTGATTCACGCGGAGAATCGCCCTCGGGATCGGAGTCTGACCCACGCGGCGAATCAGCCTCGGGCGGCGCAGGCGAATCGGCCTCGGGCGGCGCGGGCGAATCAGCTTCGCGCGTCCCCTCCGCCCCGGGATCTTCTACGTCGCCACAGCCATCGGCTCCGCCTTCGCGCGTCCCCTCCGCCCCGAGATCTTCTACGTCGCCACAGCCATCGGCTCCGCCTTCGCCACGGCAGCCCGCTCCACAACCGGATCCCGCAGCCGCACCGGCAACCGGGGAGCAGCAACTGCCGCCGGGGTCCACTGAGATCCTCCCCACTGGATCTCCTGCGAGCAGCAACCCTGTGGCCTCTTCTTCACCGGTCCCGCCACCACGTCCAAGTACTCGGCTCAGCAAAGGTATTCGACAACCCAAGCGCTATACTGATGGCACCGTATGATGGGCAATGCATGCTGCAATTCCTTCTAGTGAGCCTACATCATTAAATCAAGCTCTTGCAAATAAAGATTGGGTTGCGGGCATGGACATTGAACATGATGCACTTCTCAACAATAGAACGTGGCATCTTGTTCCTAGGCCCAAAGGGAAAAATATTGTTGGTTGCAAATGGGTTTACAAAGTGAAGCGTAAGGCTGATGGCACTGTCGATCGGTACAAGGCGCGCCTGGTAGCTAAAGGTTTCAAACAACAATATGGAATTGATTATGAAGAGACCTTTAGTCCGGTTGTTAAAGCGGCCACTATTCGGATAATTCTATCCATTGCAGTATCACAAGGATGGTCTCTCCGCCAGTTGGATGTCCTGAATGCATTCCTCCATGGTATTCTTGAAGAAGAGGTCTATATGCAACAACCACCAGGATATGTTGATAAGACTCACCCTACTTATGTCTGTAAGTTAGACAAAGCACTCTACGGGTTGAAGCAGGCTCCACGGGCTTGGTATGCCATATTGTGCAAGCGTCTTGAAGATCTGGGTTTTGTTGCATCGAAGGCAGACACCTCCCTTTTTTACTATAGTCGTGGAGTCTATACAATTTTCGTCCTTGTTTATGTTGATGATATCATTGTGGCCAGCTCATCTTCTCAGACAACCAAAGCACTCTACAACGGGATTTTGCTCTCAAAGATCTTGGCAATCTTCACTATTTCTTGGGAATAGAGGTGAAACATTCACATGACGGTTTGCTACTCTCACAAGAAAGGTATGCAACCGACATTTTGTCAAGGTCCGGGATGGCTAAGGCGCACCCCGTGGACACTCCATTGTCCACATCAGAAAAGCTCAGCTTGAGAGATGGTGCCAAACTAGGTACCGCAGTGTAGTAGGTGCACTACAGTATCTTACCCTAACACGACCGGACATTGCCTTTGCGGTCAACAAGGTATGTCAGTTTCTTCATGCTCCAACAACGGTTCACTGGAGTGCTGTGAAGCGAATCCTTCGTTATATTCGAGGTACACTAGCAGTTGGTCACAAGATTCGGCGTTCTAAGTCCACCCTGGTGAGTGCTTTTTCTGATGCCGATTGGGCCGGTTGCGTCGATGATCGTCGATCTACAGGAGGCTTCGCTGTTTTCCTAGGCAGCAATCTGATTTCCTGGACAGCCCGCAAGCAGCCAACTGTCTCAAGATCGAGCACCGAAGCAGAATACAAGGCACTTGCAAACGCTACGGCGGAAATGATGTGGGTCCAGAAAGTTCTCAAAGAACTCAAAATTCCCCACTCACCAGCAGCCCGGTTGTGGTGTGACAACCTTGGTGCCAAATATCTTTCTACTAATCCTGTTTTTCATGCCAGGACTAAGCATATTGAGATCGATTTTCATTTCGTTCGAGAACGAGTTGCCGCGAAACTTCTCGACATCCGGTTTATCAACACCGGTGACCAAGTTGCTGATGGTTTCACCAAGCCGTGTCAGCATTGAAGTTGAAACAATTTCGACACAATCTTAACCTTTTGAGTGGCTAAGATTGAGGGGGAGTGTTAGAATAGATACTCAAGTGTATGGTAGAATAGGCTAGGAGCCTAGAGGTATGGATCACCATAGAATAGGTCATGGATCTAGAATGGTGGATCACCTGTAATTGTAACTATTCTTGTAAGCCACACAGGGGGCTGTTCCCTGTCAATATAACACGCAGCCCAGAACCCAGGAAGGGCAATCTGGTTCCCCTAACTTCTATAACCAGAGGCCACTAATCTGTAAGTGTTTGTGATACCCAGGCCACACTTCCCGTTATTAAGGTTCAAAAATGAAAATGAAACTATGTTCTGATTACTGAATCAACAGAAAGGAACATCAAGTGTTGACAACCAGAATTTCTGAACATTCTAATACATGTTCGGGACAGAACAGACGCTGCTTCCTCTGCAGCCCTGTATAGGGTGACAGTCAATCCAGAGTGTATGAACATTTCAGTTAATACAGTTGTTTTGTACGTGCCTTGTTGCCCGCTTCTGCTACTGCTTTTTCACAAAGCCAAACCCTCAGACTAGTTCAGTATCGAAACTTATTAACCAGCAAAGTTTCTTTAAACTATGTCATTACTTTTCCAAACGAAATTAACCAGCAAAGTTGTCATCTGTGATTAAATATAATCAATAACATATAAAATGATGCTCTTTTCAACATTGTGGTGGCACTAGATGCTACTAGTAGTACATTTCAGGGGCAAATTACCTGAAAACTCATCTTAACTGTACAAACTGGTTGTCTATTTGTGAGATGAGTTCATGTGAGTACAGCAAATATTTAGCCGTGTGGAACAAAATGAGCATACCGTAAGATTGATGCAAAATACATAGGAGCTATGTTGTCTAAGCACTAGAAGCAGCGATTCTGGTACCTCCGAGTTGAGCATGTTGTGTCCTACTCTATAAAATGGTTGGAATCAGTTCCTGAACTACGCTTAAAGGGTGGGACTGCTAAAGGCTTCCAGGGGACACAAATTGTGAGTTACTCGATCACAGTTGAGCACAACTAAATCCATCTTACTGACATATTGGAGAATGGAGAACATCAAACTGCAATTAGATTGCTGATATGAATAACTGAAGCGGCAGTAGAAGCAAATCTCATACTTGCTCAATCTAATGCATGCCGGGACAGAACAGAGTCAACACTTGAAATCTTACAAGTTACAAGTAGTGTGGGTGACAGTCAATGCCCAGTGTATAAAGATTTCATTTAAGCTCTGTTGTCTGCTTATGCTTTATACTTCTACATTTTCAGAAGTGTAGATCCTGGTGAGTACTCGTTCAAGAATAATTGAAGTCTGCGATTAAGCAGAATAAATAACATCGAAAATGAGGCACGCGCTTTTCCCGAGCATTGCTAGGCTTGATAAGTGGCATTAGATGCTATGGGTACATTCTCTGAAATTCATTCTAACAACTGTATTGTGAGATGAGTACCACCTGAGTACATATTGAGCGGTCTGGAAAAAAAATGAACCTCTGACGGATAAAATAGACTGACTATACAGCGCGCGATCCAGCTTACTAAATGTACTGTATCATGTCCGGCCGCTACAACTACAATAAGCTGATGGTAACATGTAAACAGTGAGAGTATACGATCAAGATGATTAGGTGTCGCTATAACTGATGCAGTCGATCCTCTGAATATGACGAGTGAAATGCTTGCTGTCGAGGTCGCCGTCGGCGGGGAGGCCGTACTCGCGGAGCAGGCAGTCGACGCCCCACTCCGGCATGGTCTCATAGCAGCACAAAAATAGCCTTGTTGGGCCTGATATCAGTAACTTGGACATTTGGCCCAGCAACGGATAACCCTAGATAGACTTGGCTGCCACTCCTATCGAATCCACAGGCGCCTCCACTCCGCTCCAGCGCCGCCCCAGCCCCAAACCCTCCTCCGCTTCGCTCCAGCGCGGCGGCGACCATGGAAATGGAAGAGCAGCAGTTTCTCGCGAGCGTGGGCTACAGCGTGAGCAGCGCGCAGCGCAACCTGCCGGTCGAACTGCGGCGCCAGGGCAGGGACGTTCCCGACGACGTGCTGATGCAGGGCGCGGCCATGTTTCTCATGTACGCGTACCGAGCCATCCCCGACCCACCCGTGTCTCCCGACGCGCCCCTCGCCTCCGCCGTCGCCGCGCGGGCCCCCGCCGACGGCGTCGACCGCATCAGCCTCCTCCCCGACGCGCTGCTCCGGAACGTCGTGTCGCGCCTCCCCGTCAAGGACGCCGCGCGCACCGCCGCGCTCGCCACGCGCTGGCGTGGCCTCTGGCGCTCCGTGCCCCTCGCCCTCGTCGACGCCCACATCCTCCCGGCCGGCGTCCCGGCCGACCACGTCATGCCCGGAGGCGAGGACATCCTGTCCTGCTTCGTCGCCAACGTGGCGTCCCGCGTCCTGGACGCGCACCCGGGCCCCTTCCGCTGCGTCCACCTCTCCCGCTGCCACATGCCGTCGCACCAGGCCGACGTCGAGCGCTGGCTGGAGCTCCTCGCCGCCAAGGGCGTCCAAGACCTCGTCTTTCTCAACCGCCCGTGGCCGATGGACCACCCTCTCCCACGCGCGCTCTACGGCTGCACCTCCGTCACCCGCCTGCACCTCGGTTTCTGCAAGGTCCCCAGCACTGCCGGGCTCCCGCGCACCACACGCTTCCCCCACCTCCGGGAGCTTGTCCTCGACAATTTCCTCATCCAGGAACAAGACCTCCACTTCCTCATCGCCCGGAGCCCCGCCCTGGAGGTCCTCACCGTCACCACAAACCAGAGCGGGGCTCGAGTCCGGCTGATCAGCCGCAGCTTGCGGTGTGTGCAGCTGACCATGTCTGGCAAAGTGGACATCACTGTGGTGGATGCTCCTCGTCTGGTGAGGCTGATCATGTGGATGATATCTCGTGCCAAGGGCGAGATATGCTCAAGGATCAAGTTTGGCCATGCACCCAACCTGTGCATGCTTGGACATTGCCGGCCGGGATTAGAACTCGAGATTGGCAACACCATCCTCAAGGTCCTAGTTTCAGCATTAGCCTGTGTATTTGTGTCAACAGAGTGTGCCAATATTTGTTGTTATCTATTTTTCTGATCTGGTGTGTTTTATTTGCACATTTTGTGTTGCAGGTGGGTACTAAAATGAGCCCAAGCACCATGGTCCCAAGCGTCAAGATCTTGGCTTTGGAGGTGGGATTTGAAGTCCGCAATGAAGTCAAAACGATGTCTTGCTTTCTCAAATGTTTTCCCAACATTGAGACGCTCCATGTCTTTGTAAGACTTATCACCCCCATCTCATTTATCTGGCATCTAGGATGAACAGCACCAATTCCAGCTTGCTAGCTTGTTTTGATAGGTTTTAGTTGTGTGACTATTGACTCAGAACAATAGCTAACTGAACTATGTATGCTTTGATTTGGTCTGATTGCAGTCACTGAATGGTGACCCCAGTGGCAAGGTTGATCCCAAGTTCTGGAAGGGAAAGGAGGCTGGCTGTATTGATTGTGTCCAGAGACATGTGAAGAAATTTGTCTTCCAACAGTTTCAGGGTAACAGAAGTGAGATAGCGTTCCTCAAGTTCATTGCTGAGAGAGCGCAGGTCCTGGAGAAGATGGTGGTCATGGTGGCCCCTAAATGTTTCTCTTCAGCAGATGCTGTCAATGCCAAGCTAAAGCCTCTGACTTCTGCAATATGGGCCAGTAAAGACTGTGAAGTGATTGTCTTCAAGAGTCCATTCCCTGAAGGGTATGGGGCATCCCCTGCTTGGGATTCCAAAATAGCATCTGATTTTTCACGTAGCGACCCTTTTGATTTTGTGACCGCTAATGCTGAACTCTATAGTGGTGCCTTTGTGCTTCAACATTCCAGCACTCTCTGAGTTGGCAGCCAACATCCCTTGCAAGCCAATTGTCATCAGAGTTATCTATACATGTACCTTTTTCATGGTTCATTCTACTGTGAATCCCATGATATTTCACAACAGTCAACTCTATATCGATTGTTTTTCTATGATCATGCTGTGATCTTGTGATACAGATGCTAAGTGTTTTATTCTTCTACTTTCAACTTTCATGAGATTTGTTGGCCTGCTCAACCAGTTGCCGAGCCTTTTTATTTTGCAGTTTTGCTTTGCATTAATGTTTAACCTCAAGTCAAACATTTTGCTTTGCTGTAGTGCAAAGTGCTGTGTTGTACATAAACCTTTTTTAGATGAGATGTGCTTTCTGACCTGAGCATATTATGTGCTACTATACTGAAATTGTTGGAGCCAATCCCTGAGCTAGGATTAAAAAGTGAGACTGTTTAAAAGCCTTCACCAAAACTGACATTGGCGAGCTAGTATTGGTGAACATCAAATTGCAATTTTCTTTTGACAACAACATCAAATTGCAATTGGATTGCTGATATATTGTAGTGTCTTAAAAATGGGGCTAATCTCATACATGTTCAACAGACATCAGGCATGCCGGCTACTTGTTATTAAATTCAGGAAGTTGGACCCCAGCATCGAGATCTACAAAGATACGTCTTGGTAACACTGATTTTTTTCTTGCAAGCTAGGTACTATGCAAGTATTTCCAGCACATGGTTATCTCTTCCTTTTGCAATTTAGAACACGTTTAGTACGCCTATTTTATGATCTTAATCCCACACCCTGGTCAAAGACATTCCTAGCTGAAGGCATGTGCCTAGTCATCTGACTGAGCTGAAATAAAATGTAAACAACGCACATAGGTGATTCCGGGGATTTGTTACCTTTCATGACGTATGGCCCCCGGATCCAGAGCTCGCCGGTGCGGTTCACCGGCAGCGCCTCGCCGGTCTCCGGGTCGACGATCTTAGCCTCTGTGTTGGGCGACAGCAGCCCAGCCGTGCCGTACCGACGGCTCTCCTCGGCAGAGTCCGTGGACGCGCCGATAGCCGTGCTCTCCGTGAGCCCGTACCCCTGCAGGATCTCCACCTGCGGGTACCTCTCCTTGAACCCCTCGATGAGCTCCTTGCTGAGCGGCGCTCCGCCGGAGAGCACCTTGCGCAGGTTCCCGAGCGGCAGCGTCTTGGGGTGCGCCAGCATGGCGACGAGGATGGGCGGCACGAGCGGGAGGTAGGTGACCCCGTACTCGGTGATGCAGCGCAGCATCTCGGGGAGCTCGTACTTGGAGAGCACGACGATGGTGGCGCCGCAGCCGAGCAGCCCCGTGGCGAAGGCGACGAGGCCGTAGACGTGGAACATGGGCACGGTGCAGAGGAAGGTCTCGGTCCGGTCGGCGCCCTCGAGGCGGAAGCGCGTCATGATGATCTGCACCATGGCGATGAGGCTCCGGTGCGTGGCGACGACGCCCTTGCTGGGCCCCGTGGTGCCCGACGAGTACAGCAGCGTGGCCGGGTCGTCCTGCGTGACGCGGGGGCGGTCCCCGCGGGGGTCGGGCGGCGTGGCGGAGATCTCCCCGATGGTGGCGACGACGGAGCCCGGGTCGGAGGGAAGACGGCTGCCGTGCTCGAGGAGCACGACGCGGATGCCGGCGCTGTGAGGGAGCTTGGGGAGGAGGTCGCGGGTGGTGAAGGCGACGACGGGGCGCGCGTCGGCGACCTGCTTGGCGATCTCGGCGGGCGTGTTGAGCGGGTTGGCGGTGGTGAGCACGGCGCCGAGCGACATGGCGGCGAGCGCGGCGACGGGGAAGTGGACCGAGTTCGGGGAGAGGATGAGCGCCACCTGGCCCTTGCGGAGCGCCAGCGGCGCCGCGGCGAGCGCGGCGGCGGCCCCCTCCACGGCGCGCCAGAGGTCCCCGAACGTGACCCGGCGGCCCGTGGCGGCGTCCACGAGCGCCACGACCCCCGCGTGCCGCCGCGACGCGAGGAACCGGACCACGTCCAGGTCCGCGTCCGCCGGGAGAGGCACGGCCGCGCGCTTGCTCCGGAAGGTGCGCGTCGCCGCGCAGTAGCCGCTGCGCGCGTCCGGCTGGGCCGCCGCCATCGCGATCGGCGGGATCGATCGGATCGCGCGGGCTGTTGCCCTGGGTGGCTGGGTCCGAGGGAGGGAGAGAGGATCGCTTGGCTCGCCGCCGCCTTTCGTGCGTGCGAGTGTGTGCTGGCTGCTGCGGAAACCCGTCAGCTGGTGCTCTGCTCCTGCCCTGAGGAATGGGCTGACCAGTACGGGTGGCAGGTCGCAGTAGCCTTCCTGCGCTGCGGTCGCTTTCGTCCAAATCAAGGTCGCGTGGGGCATGTGAGCAAAAGGGAAATCGCTCGCGCAAAGTAGTTGGTCATGCCGCCGGAGCCGTTCTGTGACGAGCGAGCGGGGCCACCCGTCCGCGGGAACCACCTGTCGGTGACGCCGTGCCTCGACTTGCCTGCGATGCTGAGTACGAGTACGAGTTGCTTTGCTGCTTGCCGTCGGCCGTCACGTTCGCTAGTGGATGCTGGTGGTCGGGCCGTGGAAGTGCGTTGCGTACTTGGCGTGCTCCGCTGCCAACCGCCGTGCCCGTGCGGGAGAACGAGCTCACAACGTGTCCTCCTCCTCCTTCCTCGGTGACTGTAGAGTGGAGCTGCAGGGGGGCAGAGCCGCAGAAAACACAACAGCACCTCGCCGCGCGTCGGCCGACTCGGACGGCAATCTCGCATGCCGCAGCTCTTCATCCGGACCTCACCGACGACCCCCTTCTCTCCGTCCCCGCTGGCTGAGCAGGCGGGCGGGCCGGATTACGGAGTGTGGACAATTGCACCGACTTGCAACATAGGAGTATGACTAGACGGGCTGGCTGTCCACGGCAGGTGGTTGCTTTGTCTCTCTCGTCGTGCTTCGGGGAGCAAAGAAGCAAAATGCTCTCTTTCACCCTAAATAAACTTAAATACAGAAATACTCTCTCTTTTAAACTGAAAAAACAAGTCTGTTGCCCAGAAGCCCAAGTCTATCCCTGTTTTAACAAGAAAAAATGCTCCTACAGCTGTTGGCCAACTTCGTCACTTCTTATGTCAGATGGACATATCCTACACTTGTTCGCAGGAGTGGCAGTATAGGATACAGCGCATCCACCGTGACAAATAAAGGAACGCTCCGCTTCACATTTTTCGCTGGACCTGGCCTCCTGGCTTTTCTGCTGTTGCGGTGTTTGCTGCCCGAAAAGGTTCATGCAGAATCGCTCAGCTCCGAAAGCAGCTGGAAGAGAGAACATGGCAGCGGTTGGAACATAAGAGAACCACATCCATGTAACACGTCATCTTAATTTTTCCTTGATTCAAACTTCGAGAATTACTATATAAGTTGCTTCTTAGTTTCTGACTTTCTGTATTAGTTAATTATTGTAATTTAATATATATTTTTTTTGACAAGAAACACTTATATTATATTAAAACAACAGCCAAATTACATAAAGGTCCTCAAAAGAGGGCCAGATTACAACAAGGTCCTTTATCTTTATCTGGATCGGGAAGCAGCATCGTCGCCGAAGTCGGAGAGGACATGGCCGCCGGCGGAGGGTCGCAGGGGCGTCGGAGACGCATACACCCGGGCGGACGGACCGCGCAAAGCGTCGGTTGAAGTTGGGACGGTTGAGCCAACAGAGTCGGCGTACCCCGGCGTCCGAAGGATGAAATTGGTGCCTTCGCCGGAGGTTGAAGATGAAGCTCGAACCAGGGTCCCAGGTGGTGGCGGCGTAGTCAAACCAACACCAGAGAAGGAGCTGCATATCTGAAGAAAGCACAAGGACCAGAGGCTGCTGTTTGGAGGAGATCATAGTGTGCAGAGCATGCATGATTAGGCATCCAAAATAAAAAGTGGAGAATGAGAGGACGTGTCTATCCTTCCAGCCGCAAGACACGTAGAGGGAGAGGAGGACAGCGCATGCACCTGCATGCGAACCATGTTGCCGGGTCGGTGACCACAGCGCAGGACGCGGGTCCCACAGCGCAGGACGTGGGTCCCAAGATGAAGAACAGGAGCAGCGACGCGGACGAAAAAAATCCGGGTGAAGCGCACCCAGATCGGCGAAACGGCCTCCGTCGCCCCCAATCTCAGGCCTGATGTTGTCCTTTCTTCCTCTTTCTCTCGATTCGACTTCGACTCCCGAATCTCCTGCTCTGACTGCGCCGGAGCTCCATGCGCGGTGTCGTCGTACGCCCGCCGTTGCGCCGCCGTTGTGGCGGAACCTCCTAAGTAATGTGGCCCACATGCACTAATCCTTGTCTTAACAGACCTCGGATGACAACGCATGTGTTCCACATGACTTAATTAGCTGTCGGGTTAAACCCGAAATCTCCACGATTCTCCGAGCAAGGATCAATCATTACAAGAGACATTGCAAGTGTACAACGGTTTACAATAAAATAATATACATCGAGTATAAGAGCGGAAGTCTTACAAACATAAGTTTACAAGCCTATAAGTTTTAACCTTACAAACCATAAGTTAAGTTATTACAAACCATAAAGTAGTAGATAGCATTAGGATAACTTTATACAACACTTCGTACGTGGTGCTTGCCCAAGGCCAAACACACTACTCGTCGTCACTCTCCGAACAACCGTCATGCAACAGGGTTCGAAGCACACCCGAGCATGAGACTCACCCGCAACAAGGGTTTAACAAACCCCGAGTACAAAAGTACTCAACAAGACTAACCCGACGAAAAGGTGGTGAAGACTCGGGAATGCGAGCGATAGGAATCAAGGTAAGGTCCAAAGCAAGAATCAATTCTTTTGCGAAAAGCCACTAAGAGTGAGTCCTTAACCTCAAGTTTTACTTTCAAGTTAACCTGTGGGGTTATTTATGCTAAACTAACTCCTAGGTAAACCAAATGAGATCAAGATAATTCATACAACTCTCTTTTATTCCTATCGAAAGTAGCCACCAGTTTTTTATCTACGATGAATGGTCGGAGGATCAAGTCTCCATAACCGAGGAGCACGACGATTCGAATCGATTTACTCAAATGAGGATCCCTAAACACACGATATAAGTGGGACTCTAACCCACAATTATATCAACAATACCGTCGGACATTCTAGAACTAGACTCGGCTTCCGTGCCATCCGAGAATACTTGTACACCTCCATTCCGGGTTACGTCCCACGAGGTAACTAGCATTCCCGCCATCTCGCCACTCCCAATGCACGGGCTCACCGTACTAGTCCTTAGATTATCCTAGGGTAAAGCTTTTCCGTAGATATGTGAGTAGTTGCAAAGTCTTGTCCAGCTGGCCAAACAACGGCCGGTCCTTAACGACAAGTCGGAAACACTACATCAACCATATGATGCAAGTTACCCGACCGATCTTGCTAATCATTAGCTACCAACATTAAGATGCCACATGTGAAACCAATTTCCATCATTTCAAGTAACTCGGTTGAAAACCTATTTATTAAAGCAAGACTAAGCATACTAAGCATTTTCGAAATAAACCGGTATCAAGGATGATATACAAGTAACAAGGTAGGTAATGCATCAATTAGGGCTTCACGCGACTCCTATTACTTAATGCATCAAAGCAAAAGCACAAATGATAAAAGCTTTATAATACAAGGTAGGGTTTGAATGTAACCGGGCTTGCCTTGATCGAGAGCGTAGACGAAACCCGACTCGTCAACACCGGAAACACCGAAACCCGACTCGGAACCGGTTCCTCCTTCGACCGGGGTCAACGGGATTCTCCGCGTTCACGTAATCTACACGATATTGATATGCTTCAACATGATGGAATATAAATATGATGCTTGACAGATGCATAATAAAGATTAAAGACAAGCGCAAACAATTAATTAAAGTGCCGAAGGTCATTAGGGTTGATGACCTAGGGTCTTCACTCAAATCAAAGTCAAACAATTAATTAATTAACTAAGGAAATTAAATCCTAAAACAAAAGTTGTCAAATTGATTTCAAAAATTAATTTTAAGTAGCTTATATCAAAAACAATGCACCCATAAATTTTCATGATTTTTGGATAAATAAATAAATTACTAAAAATCGGGGAAGACTCATTTTTCAAGTAAAAGAACTAATTTTTGAACATAACAAAAGTACTCAAATTTGGCATTTTGAAGTTTTCCTAGATAGAGCACATCATAAGGAACACACACAAAAATTTTCAGAATTTTTGGAGCCACACAAGAATTACTATGAATTTTGAAAGAAAATAAGCATTTCAGCCTAAATAGAAATGGAAAAAGGATTTATAAAAGAAAAAGACTAACCGGGCCGAACCGCGGCTCGGCTCGGCCCGGCACGTGGATAGCTCGGCCCATTAGCAAACAAAGCCGGCCCAACAAGCTCGGCCGAGCCGGGCCGACGGGCGGCGGCGAGCTCGCCGGCGATATCTCGCCGGCGGCGAGGTCCTAAGCGACGAAGCTTGGCCCTACGCGACCCTCGAGACACGGCGCGTCACCCGAGCTACCTAACGGGCGGCGGAGAACAAGCGGTCGCGAGCTCGCCGGCGGCAATGGCGGAACGGCGGAGGCTGCGGTGCGGGGGGAAGCTCACCGGAGCTTCTCCGGCGACGTTAACGCGCGGGATGGATGCTATGCGGCGCTGCGGGCGTGATGCGCGTGCCAATTTGCCCGGCGCGTGGCCCTACCGGCCTCGGCCTTGGACGCGGCGGCGGCGAGGCGGCCGGCGGCGCGCACGGCGGCCGAGTGCTACGGTGCCCTAGAGGCTCAAGTAAGGGCATGGATAGGACGAGAGCTCACCGCGGGGACGGTACGCTCGAAGATGAAGCCTTGACGACGACGAGACGGTGGGGACGTCGGTGGCGGAAATGGCGGCGGTGAACTCCGGCGGCACGAGCGGCGTCACGGCGGCCGCCCACCAAATCGGAAAAAGGAGAGGAGCACCGTGAGCGCGTGTCAAGGCGAGCTTGACTACCCAAGGAATCGAGAAAATGAACAACGACGACGACGAACGGCGGTGGCGATTCTCGGCGGCTCGGCTCACCGTCCGCGAAGAAGATGATGGGCGTGCGGAGAAATTAGCGGGAGCAAGGCGCCATGAACATGCTCTATGGATTCGCGAGGTCGAGGCGGGTGCAGCGGGAGTTTTTCTTTGGATGGAAGCGGCGCAACGGCGACGGCGTGGGGTGGCGGAGCTCGAGCGCGGCAATGGCGTTGGCGGCGGCCGAGGAGAAAGGATAAGGAGGGGGGAGGAAAGTGGTTGGCCGGCCGGGAGTTAAGGCGCTAGGACGGCGGAGGGAAGGCGACACGGGCGGAGAAGCTTCCCGTTCGGCCGTGCGCTGCCCACCGGCGGCGGCCGGGCGGCATGGCCGCCATGGCCACGGCGACGATGGCGCCGGTGAGGGGAAAAAGGTGATGATGACGTCGGCAAGAATGGTACCAGCAGAGAAATTTTGCAAATTACTCCAAAAATTTGAACTGTGCTCAAAATTTTTCAAAAAGCAACCCTAGCTAAAATTTCATGCTCTACAACTTTCTCAACTGGGCCATTTTCAAATTTTGAAAGGAAAATTGAATTTGAATCAAATTTTGAAAAGGGGACAAAAACCCTAGAATGAAATATTTGAAATTACTTTGGATTTTTCTAAAGAACTTGAAAAACTCCAAAACTATGGAATGCTCAACTTTTCAAACTACACATTTTCTCCAAAAAGAGTTTTTCTAAAATATGCATAGTTTTTGAATTATGATTTGAAATTCAAAGGGGAACAATTGCTTTTAAAATCTGTATTTTCAAATTTGTTTGAAATTCTTTTTGAAAACTTGAAAGACTTTGTTCACTAACATTGTAGGTCTCATCAAGCCCTACAATCTTGCTTTTGGACCAACCCCAAATTCTTTGTAGATTTTGAATTAGAGAAAAAGGGGTAAGACGGAGTTTGTCGGAAATCGGGATTTTGAAACGAAATCAAGTCTAATCTAATCGACACACCTCTAGGCTGTTGAAAGCAATAACAAGCATCATCTCAAGAGCACAATCAACCTAGAATATAAATTTATTTTAGTTGATGCACATTAGGGTTTTTCCTAACATGAATGCTTTGCATCTAATCATGATGACATGTCGTTTTAGGTAATATAACATCGAGATGTTACAGGCCGTCGCCTCCCGATGGACCGGGACGCGGAGGAGGGAGCTCGTCGTGCAGACTCCTTGACGAGCCCGACGCTCATCAATCTATGGTCGGCCACCGAAGTCGATGAAGTCGATGTAGATGTTTTTGGTGCCACCGGAGTTGGAGATGCGACCATGCTAGATCCTTGGCTCGAGACGGAGTGGAGCGGCACCATGCAACCCCCAAATCCAAAGAGCAAGCAAGGAAGAAGCATGGAGGTAGAAGATGACTTATTTAGGGGCTTGCCCGGACGCAACGGAGGAGCTCACACCGGCCACCATGGCCGCCATGAGCGTGCCCACCCTCCAACAGGCAAAGGTAAGGAGCAAGGTAAAAGGAACTTTACGGGTGAAGGGGAAATCCGGCCCACCTCCTTCGGCTACCGGCGAGGCGCCGGAAACACAGAGGAAGGGGGCCGGTGAAGGTGCGTGGGAGAGAAGATCGAGGAAGAAGAACGGCGGATGGAAGAACTAGAGGAGGAGACAAGGGGAAGAGGATGAAGTTACTACGGTGAGCCGTGTACTACCGAGCTTTCTCGGAGCGACGAGGATGAGCATATGCCCGATTTAATATATTTTATCATTCCAATAAAGATGTCCTTAAATCTTGTTGCGAGAGAACACAATGCTCCAAACTGGTTTGAAGGGGACGCCGCTTTGACCCCCTAATTGACAAACCTTTTGCTTTTGTAGGTTGCCACAGGATACACAAGGAAAATTGTAATATGCAAACTTGCTACGCACTTTCAAATAAATTGTCATTTAAAACAATCTTGAAACAATTCAATATGGGTCTTGTTTTGTACATCTTGTCGCAAGTAACATAATGGTGCAAACGGATGCTTGATGAGATCAATTTCGCGTGCCAACACCTTTATGATCAATTAAATTGTTGTTTGGGAAAGCGACCGGTGCAAGTACTAAACTCTCAAACAAACATCTAAGTTCCTGTTTGGATGATGCGGTTTTTGGAAGTCTGTAGCATCACAAAACTATTTGTTTTATAAGCCAAAGAGATATAAAATCATGGTTTAAAAATAATTACGAGTGGAATTCTCGAAACTCTAAAAAAACCTACACCATTAACAAAGCCATAGTTTCGAGACTACAAGATATGTTGCATCTAAAAATACTTTGGATCCAAACAGAAAATTTTATCCTTTTGTGATTAAGATGAAAAAATGAATAAACGTAATAGAGTCCGGCATGCATCACACACCCGCGCCCGTGTATCTTGCTAGATGACTAGATCAAGAAACAATTCGGCCGCTCACCCGATTGGGAAAAGCGAACGGTCACGATCGTTAATAGCATGTCACCATTGCGTGTTATCGGTGCCATTCTTAGTATTGACTATCACACGACCTATATAATATTCCCCGTGTGTTGTTCAAAGGGAATTCGGGAGTAATTTGAATTGAGTTAAGAGCAATAGAATATAAGGAATCATGATGGTGTAAAAGTAAATATAAGTATATATACGATATAGATAGAGAATAAATTTATAATCTTTTGACAAAGTGGTGTAACTAAAGACAAAAACTATATGAACTTAAACTGAATGTCGGACTATTGGGCATATGTTTGTATCATGACCACTAACTAATTTAAATATGCTTACGTGAAAAAAAAATATAAGATTTGCATAAGTAGTCCACCATGAATGAACTAAACAAAAGGCACCACTCTAATCTTCAATCTTTAACTTCATCAAAGAAAACATGATCACTGACCTAAAAAAGTATCAATACGTAGTTAGAATAGCCGGGGTATGAGAAAAGACTACGACGATACATGATTCCCGTTGACGCAAAATGTGACCACCCCCGCGTCTCACACACAAAAAGCCGGAAAGCCTAGCTTCAATCGGGTGCCCGGCGTCGAATCCGGTGGCGTGCCGATTTGACCTGAAAATCGACAAGGGATAAAACGGTAAGATCATAAGCTGGAACGTCTTTGGTGAGACCGCATGGTTCCATCTTTACGGCCCCGAAGCCACTTACGACGACACATAGCTATGGAAGCTATCTCGCAACAGATGCGCTTCATTCGGCTAAAGTAACATAACCGATGTAAACGGAACAAACTAGCCGAATACGCAAATGAAGACATGTTTGAACAAGATTAAATCATTGAAGCATATCAAACTACATCTCATGTTTAAAGCATCTTTAAGCACTAAAAATTAAGAATAAGTAACTTATAAATATAAATCTACTAGACAACACATGCATAGGCTACTCCAACTAGTCTGCCGCACGTCTAGCCTTCATAAACCCGTCGAGCATAAACCCAAGCAAGCTAATCCACCGCATGATACCACTCACTATGAATTTACACCACTCCTTGCTACTAGATCAATCCACCGCATGATACAATCTAGCAATAAAGAGCTAAAAGCATGTAACTATCTAACAGATCTATAGATACTTGCTACATGTATAAGCATAACCGTATCGGCAAGATTGCCGAATCGGGGTCCATGAAGAAGGAACAAACAAGCAACATGTAAAAGGAGCCTATCGATTAAACCGATCTCTAGTCCACCGGATGACTAGCTCTAGAGTAACCCAAAGACTCGCATCGCCGCACGGTACCGGTCCCTGTCAAGGCTTATCTACATATAACGTGAATGAACCCGCAACATGTAACAATCTAGATCGATCTAATTCGGCTATATGAGCTTGATCTACTCGGTATTGAATAAGCATGAAAGGAACGATCAACAAGCCGAAAGAGTATCAATCTAGATTGGGCAAAAGAGTGTTGCAAATAATTAAACATTAAATAAAGCATGCAACACGTGATAACTTAATGAATCTATTAGATCTTGCCAAATCTAAAAGAGCCGATAACTATCTTTACTCATGTCTTAATCCGCCGCACGATACAAGGCACAAGCAAAAACTTCCCATCATTAAGCTTAAATCCGCCGCACGATACTAAGCAAAACGGATGAGACTACTTGCATCACATCTAAATCCGCCGCACGATACTAGACATGATAACAAGGTTGCCGGACTTACGGAGGTCGACGGATCGATTGGCCCTCTCGAAGAACTCGACGACACGACTAAAGGACTCGAAGGGTGGCGCGTAGCCGGTTGTATTGATTTGGTTGTGAACCCCTATTACAATGGTCGAGGGTTTATATTTATACCCCGGACAAAACATGAGTCCTAAGCACTTACGAACTATCTAACCAAAATTGGAAAGACAAAGACATGCTAACTCTATCCATAATCGGAGTCCTTGATCATCACGACTCCTTCCCTTTTCGATCGCCTTCCTTCCTTTTTCCTTTCTCCGCCTTCAAATAAAGCAAATTGCCGACCGCTTGGCCATTTGCCGAACACATGGAAATTAGCCGACCGCATATGCACTTGCCGAATTCCTCTCTCTGCCGGCCTCAGGGTCCACCCGTCATATTCGACCAAATTCCGTGTTAACACATGCCCCCTCAATTTCGAGATAAAAGGATTTTATTTCGAAATTGACTCACCGCCTTTCATCTAGGTCAAGACCGCCAACACCCGCAGCCGCCATTTGAGATCTGCGCTCGTTGTTGACTTCAATGGCGACAGAGACTTCAACCAGCTCCATCATGGCGACGGAACTCAAGAGGAGTTTCTAGAGGTAACCCTACTTGCTTTACCCATTCGGCAATTCTTTCGAATCAATTTCCGAGATGCACCTTTTGATCCATTTGCTTCAATTTCTTCTTAAAGGAAATGAAGAATGAGATCTTGATCTCCAATCTTGCGTGTCCTGGATCATTTTTTCTTGGTCCGCGGGAGACCCCAATCCAAGGGAATTTATTGAAAAGGAAACCCTGAGGATCCCCTTTAAGTCTAGGATTTCTCCCCCAAACAGATGGCCGAATACTTTCAAAACATGGCCCCTTCCTTCAATCACAGGATGGCGTGATTGGTACCGTAGGATGCAGTCCAGGAGCAGTGATTTTTGGGAATCCCAAGATATTCAGCATTGTCTGGAGCTTTCTTTAGCCGAAATGCCTAGGAACGACTCCCTCCTGATAGCTGCTTCCCACTTCTGGTCTGACGCCATCAATGCGTTCATCTTCGGTCATGGCCCAATGTCGATCACTCTCTCAGACATTTTTATGATGACTGGTTTAAACATTACCAAGCCAACATACCCATTCAAATACAAAAGCACCAGCTCACAGAAGGCAGTCAAATCAGGAGGAGGCTGGGCCAAGTATGTCCAGGCTTATGCTTCAACCGGCCCTGTGTCTGATAAAGAGTATAGGGCATTCATGAACATGTGGTTATGCGATTCATTTTCGTGGCAAGTCCAATGAGCCCACTCGAATCACATAGTGATGGCCGAAGAATTGGCTACAGCAAGCCGATTCCTTTAGGCAAATATCTGGCTGGGAGCTTTCTACCACATGATGCACCAGATTCTCTGTCCCGATGAGGAATCAGGGCGAAATCTCTGTGTCAATGGACCATGGTGGCTTCTCCATGTGGTTGCAACTATACATGCATCAGATTGTCTCTGTAGATCTCCACAATCTGAACTTTCCTTCAATCAATTATGCTGAAGGTGAAGACCCCAGATACAAATCTTGTCAGACATATGGAGAGGCTGCATCTTCAATCATTATTGACTTAGACCTGGGTCATCTTTTCAAGATCTTCTACAAGGGATTCAACCACATGATCTGGTTTCCCTACAGGGAAAATGAAAATTTAACTCTCCCTTGCAGATTCAGCTATGAGTTGGGCTGCATAGATGATGATTCCAGGGACATTTTCAATGCTTTCATCAAGCCCTGTGCTCTGCCAGCAGAAATTTCACCATGGTCGGTTGATAAGCTCAACTTATGAATTTTATAATCCAAACATGGTTGCCGACAGTTTGGACTTGGTCACCGCCCCCAAGGCCATATTTCTCGAGCATCATCGAGACCCGGGAGACACTGCTGAATATAACCGAGGCCAACAAAGTCTTCAATCTTGGATGCAAGCTTCCAACATATGAGCCCAATCCTCTGGTGATAATTGAAGCTACTCATTCTTCCTTCAACCTCTGGTGGCAAGAATGGCATTCTCATATCTTCAGAGCACAAGTTCACCCTTTATGCCAAGTCTTGATGCCTTCATTTTCTTCGATGATGAGGTACACACTCACGACCACCTTTTACTTCATATCTCTCGTTCGTTTCTAAAACATCTCCTTTGAACAGACATTGCTCCTCCAAGTCCTCCGAGAGGTTCAATATTGGCAACCCGGCCCCGTTGCTTTGGGGCATGATGCTCCAAGTCCGACGGTGTTCAACAAGATACCCGCGACGATACAAAGTGCTCTGAAAGATCTCAAAAGAAAAACTTCTTCCTCCCCTATCAAGGACACCGCAATTCCCAAGAAAACAAGATCTAAGAAAGCTAAACCACTCCCTCGGGTATGAATGTTTTTTATCCTTTATTTTCCATCTGCAAGTGTGTTTTGCACTTATCACTTTCTTTCAACATGTGCGCCAACCCTCAAAGTCCCGATAGGGTAGTGATCTTGGACAACTCTCCTGGAGCCTCCATTGGTCAAGCAAACAATGAGCTCACCAATGATCTTGATATGCATCGGGCGAGACGATCAAGTAGGTGAACAAGGAGATATAGCGAGAAGAAATTCCCTCTCATCGGGTTGATGAACAAACAGGTGATCGGGGAGAAGTAGCGAGAGAAAAATCTCTCTCACCAGGATTACAGGTTTAACTCCTTCGGCAATCCAAGATGCATCAACAAGCCATGACACTCGCTATCTCCGAAGCGGCAAGAATCGCACTAGTCACTCGAGTCTTGATGCTACCCAGGATGCCATTGATCAGGCTTTTGCCGAGGAGGTATTATTTTACTCCACTTGATTATTTTTACTTCCAACTGAGTCATTCGGTTAAATTACCTTCCTTGTTCATCAACGGGACACTTTGCTCACCCTCAAGCCGCTTTTCCCTTATCGCCGAAGAGTATGCTGGGGACAAAGACGATGAAGTTTCTTCCAACCAAGAAATTGTCATCGAGAGAGTCAAGCCAAGCTAAAGGATATAATCTCATTTCGAAAAAGGATATTGTTGCTTTGGCCCAAGACTCGGACAAAATAAGGGAAATAGCGAGCTTATTGATCAAGAGCTTCCTTCCAATCTCAAGGTCGCCATAGACGCTTTATCACACCTTGATGATCATTTTGCTTTGCTATCAAGAGAGCACACAAGAATATGTCCACCAAAGTTGATCTGGAGAAAAGAAAAATGGCCAAGGAACAAGGCCAAGGAGCTCTATTCTAGCATCAAGTCAACGAGCATCTCTTGAGCACCTTAGAACCGAGCCGAGTCATGAGAGAAGAAAAAGCCAAACTTGAAGCTCAATTGGCTCAACCGAATGCCAATATTCAGTCTCATGAAACTAAGCTCGCAAATGTCATCTCTTGATTCGGCTAAATCCAAAATACAATCGAGTCATTAAGGAGACGCGGCAAATCAAAAGCAAACTGTCCAATATCCAAGATTCGAAGAAGAGGACCAAAAAGCTCTTGATGAGGCCAACCGAATCAAGATTGATGCTCTTGCCGTTATCAATTCTTTCTTAAATGTATAGATGCTTGGCTTGTACTTGAAGATGTAGACTCTTAGGCTTGGCCTTGTCATACTTGAAAACAATTTCTTTTCTCTTGAAAAGTAGATAATCTTTATCTTTTTTCTCTCTCATACCATTCGGCTCTTCCAATTACAACCGTACTCATAGACGCGTATATCGGCCGAACGTAACTATTGCCGCTTCAAGCGTTCACTTTAGCCGAATAACTTTCATCGGCTATTTAGCCGACCGAGCGTATGGTAACCGAATCGCCGGTAGTAATGGGCTCGGCCCAACTCAACATCGGCCCATAAACGTGGAAACCCTACTCGTCGCTTGGCTTTCCCACGGTCTCCACGGCTCCCACGTTCATAAATAGGACCCGGTCGGCTCCCACCATCACCACATCAAACACAAGCGGTTGCTATCTTCTTCAATCTCTTCCACTTCCTCCTTGCCTTCAAGCCCAAAAACCCCCACCATCACCAATGGCGAGCGGCGGAGATCGTAATAAGCGTCCCGCCCGGACGAGGCGGAGGGTAGTAGCAACCGGCGCCGGCGGTGAGATCTCTAATCCCTTGAGTTGTGCTATTCGATAGTCTTTACCCGATCGAACCTCGCCCCCTTTGCGGTTGCTTATCTTCTTGATCCGTTTCGGGGTTACTCGGGAACACCGGCGACTACATCGCCAATGTCCGGAGGCGGGTCGCCGGCCGGCACCCACGCTCCCTCTTCCGCTTCCGCTCCTCGCTCCCGTGGTGGACGCGGCGGAGGGAAGCGGCCGTGGTGGTCGCCGTCTGGTAAGAAGAAACGATCTCCCCATCTTGTCTCGTGTTTTTTTCTAAATTAGCCGATCTTGACGGTACCTCGTTTGTAGGACGGCGAGGATCAAGCACCGGCCAATGGCGCTTCCCGGCGCCGGCTGCGGCGTTCGACGCCTCGCCCCGCGCGGCTCCCGCTCCAGCCCGGCTCCCGCTCCTTCTCCAAGACTGGCTTCGCCGGCTTCATCGGGGTCGGCCGTACGTTCCTATATGGGAGAGGAACGACGAGGAGATCCCGCCGTACATGCCGTTACGACGCCGCCGCAGTATCGCCGTGAGCGGGATGAGGCGATGGAGCTTCTTGGTGAAGAAACCAAGAAGTTCGGGATCGCTCACTGGAGTTGGAGGACAACCTGCCGCGATGAGCGAGGCCATCACCGTATTCACTTTTCGCCAATTGCCTTCAACCCATGTTCCTTCCGATTCATCTCGCTCATTGATTAATCTTATTTTTTCTTTGCGAGACCTCACCGCGGAGCCGGACCGCTTGAAGGTGGCGGCGATGGCGGCGGCCAACCACGTGAACGCCCAAGGGCGACGCCGGTGGAGCGCCTCGAGCGGTGCCTCGGTCGGCCGACTGTTGCCCTTCATGGCGTGCGCCTCGGCACCTCCTCGGCTGGCGGGGATGTCGTCTGGGACCGGGGACGACTACGCTCCGATGCCGACCGGCTTCCGCGGCGGGCTCCCTCACGAAGTCGACGACATCGAGGGCCTCCGGGGGTTACGACGCCCACGCCGACGCCATGGCCAACGCCACCAACCCCGAGTCTGTCCTCAACAAGCTCTTCAACGAAGAAGAGGAGTAGCTTGTACTAGGATTGGCGCGGGTTGTAAATAAAATTTTAATGAAGAATGTTGGTCCTCTTCTTGTTCTTGCTTGTCTCGTGATGACATTCGTCTCGTTGTATTTGCTTCTTTGCAAATTTTCCCTTAGCTAGAACTCGATCGCAACGCTCTTCCCAAACGAAAACTCCCGAATCGCATGACATCATTTTAGCCGATTAGATCTCGTTCCGCTTATGATCTTACCATTTTATCCCTTGTCGATTTTCAGGTCAAATCGATCGGCACGCCACCGGATTCGGGCGCCCGGCACCCGATTGAAGCTAGGCTTTCCGGCTTGCCGTGTGTGTGAGACGCGGGGTGGTCACATTTTGCGTCAACACACTTTTTGAATGTTGGTTCTCTTCTTGTTCTTGCTTGTCTCGTGATGACATTCGTCTGTTGTATTTGCTTCTTTGCAAATTTTCCCTTAGCTAGAACTCGACGCAACGCTCTTCCCAAACGAAAACTCCCGAATCGCATGACATCATTTTAGCCGATTAGATCTCGGTCTGTTCCATGACTTGACGGTTTGTAGCGTAGTACTTCAATTCCCTTTATCTTCTCCCGATAAACCTATCACCGAGAGATAAGATCAAACTGTTCACTTATACTTTTAAAAATCGACTAAAGGCGATACAACCGTATCGGCTATTTTTGTTCTCAAGATGATACACACGATATCGGCTATCTTTCCACTAGAGGCGATAATATTATCGGTTACTTCTTTCCAACTTCTTTCCTTTGCTCAAGGCGATTTTATTCAATCGGCTATACCACGCTTATGTCATAATCACAATTAAGATCCAACTTCGATACTTGGATAAAACTTCTTAAGGTATCTGCCATTGATGGCTCTAGTAAGTTCTTCTCCAAACGGCGTTTTTAATATATACGCATTGCCAGTGCACAACTGACAACCCGAAAAGGTCCTTCCCAATTCGGAGACCACTTGCCGAATATTCTCGTCTTTGGTACCAATTGGCAATATTGTTTTCCAAACCAATTCTCCTTCGCAAATTGCTTAATTTTAACTCTCTTGTTGTAGTACTTGGCAACACGTATTTTATTCTTCTCAATATTCTCCAAGGCCTTAAGACGAATCAAATGCAAATCTTCTAACTCATCCATCATCGATCCTTATAATCTTTTTCTGTCGAGGCCCTTTTGTAACTCAACTCTCCTTGATCCCGATTGCAACTCCCAAGGCATCACGGCATTATGTCCATAAACCAACTCATATGGAGATGCTTGTGTGGACCCATGGCAAGCCATTCGGTAAGCCCACAATGCTTCATTAAGGACCAAGTGCCATCTCCTTGGCTTCTCATCGATTTTCTTGAATAATCTTGATCATGATCTTATTTGACGCCTCTCGCTTGGCCATTGGCTTGTGCATAATAAGGAGAAGAATTATACTGACCTTATCCCCATGTTTTCGGCAAAATCACAAAACTCGAAGAAGTGAACGAGTCCCCGATCGGTTGTAATGGTCTCTGTGGAATCCCAAACCTATGAATTATATGTTCCTTGACAAAAACGATCATATTTTCTCGATGTGACCTTTTTCAAAGGGATAGCTTCAACCCACTTGGTGAAATAATCTGTTGCTAGCAACACAAACTTGTGTCCTTTGCTAGATGGAGGATTGATCTGTCCAATTAAATCTATACCCCATCCTCGAACGGCCAAGGTTTAATTATCGGATTCGAGCAGTGCGGTGCTCTCCGAACATTACCAAATATCGACAATCTCGACACCCTTTGTAATATTCAAAGCAATCCTCCAACATAGTCGGCCAAAAGTACCCCTGTCCTCCTTATTATCCATTTCATTCGGTAAGCCGACGATGTGCACCACAAGCTCCTTCATGGACTTCAAACATAATCTTCTTAGCTTCTTCTTGGCTCAAGCATTTGAGCAACACTCCATCTATAGACTTGTGGTACAACCGATCATCAAGAAGCACAAATTTAAATGCCTTATACCCGAGCCTCCGGGAAACTCTTTGAGATGGATCTTTCGGATAGTTGATAATGTCACTTCTCCAGTCATTACTTATCGATCGAATTGAAAACATCTTCTTCTCGTCGTATAGACTTCATGATTTTCCCGATATCCGAAAGCGACTTGAGCTAATTTATTTGCTTCTCCATTGTGCTCTCTGGGTATATGATGCAAAGTAACTACTGAAAAACTTTTCGAAAGTTCCCTACATTGTTCATGGTACCCTTGCGGTACATCATTTTTGCATTCATATTGTCCTGTCAAACCGATTGATTACCAATTCGAATCACCAAATACCTCAACAACAACCCTTCGGTTCTACCAACGTAAAGCCCTCTAAGCAAAGCCTCATACTCGCTTGGTTGTTAGTGACGGGATATTCAATTGAAAAAGCAAACTCAAATATCTTTCCACGTGGGGATATCAAAAGAATACCAAAGCACCACCACCTTTGTCACATGATGATCCATCAAAAAATAATGCCCATGGGGCAATGTTAATCATATCAACGAGATAAATCACGATGTTGAGTAATAAAATCGGCAATTGCCTGTCCTTTCACCGCTTTTGCCGACTCATACTTTAAATTAAACTCGACAGTGCTAATACCCATTTGCCGATTCTCCCACTTAAAATCGGCATTGACAACATGTGTTTAATTACATCAAAACTAGATATAACCACACATTCGGCATTTAACAAATAGTGCCGAAATTTGGTGCATGAGTAATAAACACACAAACGAGCTTTTCTATAGCCGAATACCTTGTTTCGGATCTAACGGTTTTCGGCTAAGGTAAGCTATTACTCTCTCTTTTCCATCAAACTCTTGCATAAGGGCCGATCCTATTGTTAGGCTATCGGCCGCCACATACAACTTGAAAGGCTTCTCAAGTTGTGGAGGTACCAACACGGCGGTGCCTTCATATATTGCTTGATTTCATCAAAAGCCTTTTGCTTGTATGTCACCCCGCATAAATTTCGATCTTTCTTGAGCTTCAACAATGGAGAGAAAGGCAACACTCTTTCGATAAATTGGATATGAATCTTCTCACGAAATTGACCTTGCCCAATGATTGCAATTACAGTAAGGTTAGTTGGGGGCACAACTTTGTCTATTGCTTCCATGCTCTTTTTTCCAACTTCTATCCCTCCTTTGTGGATCAAGAACCCTAAAAACTCACCGGCCCGAGACTCCAAAAGCACACTTGTTTGGATTCATCTTTAAGCCATGTCTCCTTGTGCACTCCAAAGTCTTTCTTAAATCGGCTAAATGTCCTTCATGGTCTCTCGGATTTGACTACTACATCATCAATATAAATTTCTACAATCTTGCCGATTAACTCATGAAAGATATAGTTCATGGCTCTCGATAAGTTGCACCAAAGATTCTTCAATCCAAATGTCATCACTATCCACTCAAACAATCCAATGTGACCAGGACATCGAATGCGTCTTTGCAATATCTTCAACCGCCATGAAAATCTGATTGTAGCCGCATTGCCATCCATAAAACCGATAACTTCATAACTGGGCATCCACTAATAAATCGGCAACTCGGCATTGGGTATCCATCCATTGGAGTAGCTTTGTTGAGATCTCGAAATCTATGCATACCCTCATCTTTCCATTCTTCTTGTAGACAAAGGTACTATATTTGAAATCCATTCGCATACCGCATGGCCGAATAAAGTTTGCTTCAATTAATCTTTCAATCTCTTTCTTTACATCGGCCAATACCTCCTCTTTATAGATTTTCCGTGGAGGTTGTTTGAAAGGACGAAATCCAGGTTTTATAGGCGCTTATGCTCAACAATTGATCGATCCAACCCAGGCATCTCTGTGTAATCCCAAGCAAAACAATCTTTGAACTCATTCAGCAACTCTATTAACTTCAATTTATATTCGGGTCTAAATTTGCACTTTGATATACATCGGCCTTGACTTTGTGCTATCACCAACATTGATTTCTTCTAATTTGTCGGCCGACATGAAACCACGACCCGGTTTGCCTTTGTTGCCATCGATTGGATTGCCCATTAAAAGTTATTGTCGAGCCGATTTGCTTGGATCGGGCTGTTGATCCTGTCGAACACATTGACGGGACCTTCTTTCCATACCTTACCCGAAAGGCAATCTAGTCCATCATACTCCCAATAAGCGAGGCTCGAAGTGGCAACACTCACCGAATCATCAGCTGAACAACTTCTACATCATCTCCTACCCACCGAATAAGGATTTGATGCATAGTTGAGGGTATACTGACAATTAGCATGGATCCAATCCCTTCCCGAAAGCATGCTATATGCCCCCTTGCCATCAATGACAAAGAAGGTAGTGATCAAGGTCTTGGATCCAATCATCGGCTCCACATGTACTTGCTCCACGAGTATCGAAGCATTGCCGACAAAATCTCTAAGGATCATGTCGATCTGCGAAATCTTCATTTGTCATACCAAGTTTCACGAAAGTAGCATAGGGCATAATATTGATAGCGGCCCCTCCATCAACAAGCATCTTAGTTAAAGGCTTGCCATTGACATATCCCTTCAAGTACAATGGCTTCGATGACGATTTTTAACCGGCTTATCAAAGATTGCTTGCCGAGTCAACACAAGTTGAGCCATCGGGTCTCGGCATTCAGTCTCATCAAAATCAATATACCTCATCTTGCACTTCTTGGTCTTTAGGAGCTTTAAACTCTAATGGAATGAAGAACACCATGTTAGTATTAGCCGATGGGCCCCGTCTACCATCCTTTTTCTTAGGACGCCATCTTGGCTTCTTTTCGGCTATTTCCTGCTTCATCTCTTGATTTCTCAAACGCCGAACTCTTCTCTTCGGCTTTTCCGCGGACCGGGAGGGCACCATTGACCTTTTTGCCACCAGTAGGAGCTCTCTTCCGTAGTATAGACACTACTTGTGAGCCCAAGTTTGGTCTCGCAAATCTTTTCCTCGATATCCATCAAACTTTTTATTTTTAGGCGCCGATCGTTCTCGGAACTTTCATCCCAAGTCTATCATGAACGGGACGGTTGACTCGAGATTGCTGTACTGCGAATATTGATCACGCATTCGGGGCAATTGTTTACGCGAGCAATTTCAAGCCTTCATTCCAACAAGTCGAAGAAGGAACAATTCCAATGAGATTGCTCTTGCTCTCTCCCGTATTCTTCTTGTTCCCTTTGGCGCACTTCGCTTCATATCTCCGACGTTACGCCATGAACTCTGCGCTCCTCCTCAATGTACTTCTTGTTCTCATCATACTCCATCTTCTTTTCCCATTGCCACTTATTCAATAAGTGTCGTCTTTGTAACCCCGCGCTTCGGATCGGCGTCGAAGTTTGACCCTTCTCTGTTCGGCTATTCTTGAACTGCGCTTGTTGCACTTCCTCCTTGGTAACTTGCCGATTAGGGTCAACGAGAACCAATCTCTTTGGCTCTTTCGGATGTCGAACCTTCATCTTTCCCTTTTCCTTGGACTCACCGGCATCAACCATGCCTATGGAGAAAGAGACCATGTTCGAGGGAATGGGTTCTTGTCTACTTTCATCTTGCCATCAAATCTTAAGTGTCCATCTTGAATAGCCTTCGAATTTTTACTCTGAACACTCGGCAATCATTGATATGATGAGAGTTTGTATCATGAAATCCACGGTACTTCTTATCCTTTACTCCTTCGGGCGCAAAGATAGGATGTCCTTCCTCGGCTGCTTAACGCGTCCTTCTTGGACCGAGATACAAAAAGAGCTTATCTCTTTCATCGACATCAAAATCATAAGATCCCTTCTCGCTGCTTCACCCATCGATGACCGACCAAAGTAGGCTCTTTTGTCCAGGTCAACTCTGCGGCCCAGCTACTTCATCTTCATCTTCATATTCGCATGCTTCCTCCGAAATCACGATACATATCAACGGTTGCTTGTTCTTCCGAAAACGAGCATCTCTTCGAACCCTTGGGCTTGATTGCTCATTGCTTTGTCGGCTTTTGTGCAAGCTGTCCAAGATCTTCAAACTCCATGCCGAATAGCTTGTCTCTAATATGTGGCGGCATGCACCGCAATGACCAATTGTGCAAGGCGATCATCGGAATAGTCGAGAATAGCACATGTTCTTTGCTTCTCGAATCTGCGGAGATACTCCATTGGTGTCTCGCAGTTTTCATCCTCATAGACCACGAGATCAACCATCTTCTTCTCATTGGTTCCCGTATAAAAGTATGAATGGAACTTTTGCTCCAATTCGCCCATGTACCAATGGAATTGGCCGAGCGCGATGCAAACCATGTGAAAGCCGGCCCTGTCGAGACATAGGAAAATATCGATCCTCCAAGCTTCATCGGCAACGGCTTCTCCAAGTTGCATCGATATCTACGACATGCTCAATGGTACTTGGTATCATCCCGACCGAGAGAATTTGGTCAAATCCGTTGGTGGTTTAACTCTTGGTGGAAGAGCTACCCTATTGTACCATTCTCGGAAAGGAGATTTGTATGCATATGTCGATGCTTTGGTTTCGGCCGAATTGATTCGCATCATATCGCCATTCTCGCTTAGGAGCTCATCATTTGCATCTTTTGCTCCTTGTCTCCTAGAAGGCACTCCCGATGCACTCCCGTATCCTGGATTCGGCAAAGCATCCGAGCACCGTGTCGTGAATTCACTATACCCATCTCCATAGACACTCTTCTCGCAACTGTTTTGCTACTTGGAGAAATCTTATAAGCGAGATGCGGTATATACGTTGTCGCACCAAAAGCTACCCGACCATGAGTTTGCCGCTCGGTCACGGGAGGCTTCTCTTTTCCATCATGAATAGCTCCATCTTTGCTTGTACCGATTATCTCTTCTCCTCCAGTTGACTTCCCCGAAGATTGCTTGAGTGTTGAAGTACACTTGGCCCAAAGCTCTCCAAATCTTGCTTCAAATCGTTTGTCAACCGCCGGACCAAAAGTTTCAGCCATGATTTTGCGGAAGGTGCCCGAGAAAAGCCGTGTTGTGATTCAACATAGTGTCTCCTACGCTTTGTAGATGGCTCCAACTACCCTCTCGCATCTCCTCCTCGTCGGTAACATCGGCCCGACCGGCGAGAAGAACTCGTGGCGTGCTTGCTTGATCATCACTCTGCCACTCTTGTTCTTGGAAAAGGACATCGACATTTCGCTGAAATTGTTCCATTGCTTGCTCCACCATCCGGCGTTGCTGGCGGCGGCTCGTCCATGGTCACGTTCGGAACGTGGATCGTTGTCAATTTCCGATCCCATCTTATATTGAGAAGTTGTCCCACCGGCGTGCCAAAAAGTGTGTTGACGCAAAATGTGACCACCCGTCTCACACACAAAGAAGAAGCCGGAAAGCCTAGCTTCAATCGGGTGCCCGGGCGTCGAATCCGTGGCGTGCCCGATCGATTTGACCTGAAAATCGACAAGGGATAAAACGGTAAGATCATAACTGGAACGTGCTGGGTGAGACCGACGCTTCCATCTTTACGGCCCCGAAGCCACTTACGACGACACATAGCTATGGAAGCTATCTCGCCAACGGATGCGATTCATTCGGCTAAAGTAACATAACCGATGTAAACAAACAAACTAGCCGAATACAAGAAATGAAGACATGTTTGAACAAGATTAAATCATTGAAGCATATCAAACTACATCTCATGTTTAAAGCATCTTTAAGCACTAAAAATTAAGAATAAGTAACTTATAAATATAAATCTACTAGACAACACATGCATAGGCTACTCCAACTAGTACGCCGCACGTCTAGCCTTCATAAACCCGTCGAGCATAAACCCAAGCAAGCTAATCCACCGCATGATACCACTCACTATGAATTTACACCACTCCTTGCTACTAGATCAATCCACCGCATGATACAATCTAGCAATAAAGAGCTAAAAGCATGTAACTATCTAACAGATCTATAGATACTTGCTACATGTATAAGCATAACCGTATCGGCAAGATTGCCGAATCGGGGTCCATGAAGAAGGAACAAACAAGCAACATGTAAAAGGAGCCTATCAGATTAAACCGATCTCTAGTCCACCGGATGACTAGCTCTAGAGTAACCCAAAGACCTGCATCTGCCGCACGGTACCCGGTCCTGTCAAGGCTTATCTACATATAACGTGAATGAACCCGCAACATGTAACAATCTAGATCGATCTAATTCGGCTATATGAGCTTGATCTACTCGGTATTGAATAAGCATGAAAGGAACGATCAACAAGCCGAAAGAGTATCAATCTAGATTGGGCAAAAGAGTGTTGCAAATAATTAAACATTAAATAAAGCATGCAACACGTGATAACTTAATGAATCTATTAGATCTTGCCAAATCTAAAAGAGCCGATAACTATCTTTACTCATGTCTTAATCCGCCGCACGATACAAGGCACAAGCAAAAACTTCCCATCATTAAGCTTAAATCCGCCGCACGATACTAAGCAAAACGGATGAGACTACTTGCATCACATCTAAATCCGCCGCACGATACTAGACATGATAACAAGGTTGCCGGGACTTACGGAGGTCGACGGATCGATTGGCCCTCTCGAAGAACTCGACGACACGACTAAAGGACTCGAAGGGTGGCGCGTAGCCGGTTGTATTGATTTGGTTGTGAACCCCTATTACAATGGTCGAGGGTTTATATTTATACCCTGGACAAAACATGAGTCCTAAGTACTTACGAACTATCTAACCAAAATTGGAAAGACAAAGACATGCTAACTCTATCCATAATCGGAGTCCTTGATCATCACGACTCCTTCCCTTTTCGATCGCTTTCTTTTCCTTTCTCCGCCTTCAAATAAAGCGATTGCCGACCGCTTGGCCATTTGCCGAACACATGGAAATTAGCCGACCGCATATGCACTTGCCGAATTCCTCTCTCTGCCGTCTGCGGGTCCACCTGTCATATTCCTGACCAAATTCTGGTGTTAACAATTCCTTAAGTGATGTCCTTGTAGCCAGATTAGATTTGTGGAATATAGGAAATCTAGAAGAGTAATCCCTCCTTCCAAATAACATGCAAGGAAATCTAGAAGAGTAATCCCTGCATCTGAATAACATGCAATTCTAGAATTGGATGTGCATCCATCAAAGATACCCACTGACATGAATCCACCACCGGCTCAGTTATCAAGCATCCTAATTCCTAGAAAACATTGTCCTCACGCAAGGATACAGGCGAGAAGGGCAGCACGCAAGGATACAGGCGAGAAGGGCAGCCGTGGTGGCCTGCAGGACTGCAGGAGTGTTGCACGCATCAGCCGAACGGCACGGAAGATTATATTATAGACAGACACTGAGTGGAGTAGCAATCACATCTATGTGTTGGAGCCTTGGAGGGTTGCTCCTCCATGGCCACACGGTGGTGAATTCTCGACGACCTCAACCGAAGCTATGAAAATCTGAAACGAATTGGGAGGAATTGGAGAGCACTTGTCGGAGAGCACTTGTCCTGTATACCTGGGTTATTTATACATATACGGTCACTTGATAGTGGAGCATTGATATGACAGGGAAAGATGTACGGGTGCGTGCAACGTTCGGTGCAATGCCTTCTCATGGCTGTGGGCTGTTGGCTTCCTCCATACTGATCGGCAATGCCTAAGTGCATGTCAATGCTTCAGTTATGCATGGCTTAAGGAACTGAAAGGGGCTGAATGGAGGTGGGATTCGATTGGTAACGAAAATTGCTGACATGGAGTAAGGAGGAGACAGATAAATAGTTTAGTAGGGTTTGTTTATATAAGAGCAAGCCACCCGAGCAAGACTTACATGGTGGCGTCACTCTAGCTCCGATCATTTTTTTTGACCGAAGTCGATAAGGAAAACCCCGGGCTATTTTTTTTTTTTTTAAATAATATAGACCTGTATAATTCGCTTCCACGGGGAGTCGAACCCAGGTCTACTGGGTGCTACTCAGTGCTCTAACCACTAGGAGAGAGACCTTTTCACCCTAGCTTCAATCAGTGTCACTTCCCTCTCGTCTTCTTTTACATCCTTCACAGCGTTGGCATGCCTCCTCCATAGCAAGAGGAGAGTGACATATTTAAGGGTGGCTGCCACGAGAAACAGTAGACCGATGCCACCCACACACTAACACGGCTGATATGGTGCCCAAGGGCACATGCCCCTCCCCCAAGTAGGACTAGGATGGAACACTGTCAAATATATTCAATGCTTCTGTAATCTATATACATCGTGCACACTTTTATCATATATAAGCAAATACTACTATAGTCTTAGCTATATACAATATACATAAACACACTGACGGGCTAACCTAGGGGCGTGGTGGGGCGACAGCCCTAGCTACCGGTGTCGTAGCCTTAGACGCCCAACCCCTTCTTTTGCCCTACCTTCGGCCAGCGAGCGACCGGCTGCCATTGACGCAAGGCAGAGCGCCATGGCGATGACGAAGCAACGAGTGGTCAACGGTCCAAGGTTGTTGCTCCCAGCTGGACCTTTTCTTTGTCAGATCATTTTAGGCCAATAAGGCAGTATGGGCACAAATTAATTTGGTCCCCAATTCCCCCAATCC
This sequence comes from Themeda triandra, assembly GCA_018135685.1. Lineage (NCBI taxonomy): Eukaryota > Viridiplantae > Streptophyta > Magnoliopsida > Poales > Poaceae > Themeda > Themeda triandra. Next base: position 47,415 of record JAENPR010000031.1, on the reverse strand, counting down.
AATTGATGGAGCAATTGGAGCGCATCATTATATGGCTGCATTGAGTGCGGATGAGATAATTGCTAGTATTATATGACTCTTGTGGCTTCGCTATTATATGATTTCTAAGAGCATCTCTAAGAGTTTGCCAAATTAACTTGCTATTCATAAAATTTTGGCAAAACATGAAAAAACATCCTCCAACAGTTTGACATCCAACTTGCAAAATTTTAGCAAGTTGCTAAATTCCACCCCTCCACGCGTATATATGCGGGCGTGGAGAGGGTTGCCATCGCGTTGTCATCGCGGCCCCGGCCCTCGCCGGTCTTCCCGGTGCGCGCATGCAACCACTTGTTCTTCTTACGCAACCACTAATTGCTAGTTGATCGGTTGCAAGTGGGCCTTCTATTTTGATTGTTGCCAAGCCCAAATGGCAAACTATTAGAGATGCTATAATATTTCACTTGTCATATATTTTAGACACTTGTCAAATCACAAGATGCTACAAGATTTAACAAGTGAGTTTTAGCAAACTCTTGGAGATGTTCTAAGGCTAAAATATGACTCCAGAAGTGTGGTCCATCCCTTGGTTGTTAGTTCCTCGGTCTTCCAATAGATAATTTTACAACAGGTGCACCAACTAAAAATGGAAGGTCGATTTGTAGCCATTGTGTTTTCCAGAAAATGATAAAACACTTTTGTAAATGTCAGACGGATGTTTGGAAAGGTTTTCTCTAATTTCTACTGTCATCTTATTCATGGTTTTCAAAATCCCCCATAAGTCAGTGTAAATGTAAAGAAACCCATCTGACAAATACATCTACGTAAACCCTCTCTCTAAAATATTCAGAAGGACTGAGGGATCTTGAGTAAAGACAGCGTAGAAATGTTGTTTCCAGCTGACGCCTGTTAGTTGTGCTCGGTTCCCAATTCGAAACAAGAAGCAAATCTGTTTGGGCGAAATGTCCAATTCGAAAACTCTGTGCTGTATTAGGCCCGGTATGATAAATAACGGCCCACGGATCGAAATACGCGTCTAGCCATCGCCACCGTCCAAATCCAAATCGGACGGCCCGTGACGCCCCAGTATCCAGAACCCCATCGCCTTATCCACTAGTACCTCCCCACATCAATGCAACACATCAGCGTGTTCGTGTTCGCTCCACACGCGCCACCACCACAGACCTCCCCGCCGGTTACAGCAATGGAGGCCGTCCTACGGCATCCATCGCTCTCGCGCCTCAAGCCTCCGAACGCAAACCCTGCCAGAACGCCATCGCCATCCCTTGCTCCCCCATCTATCCTCCGCCTCCGCGCGCGCCGGCTCATCGCCGCCGCGGTGTTCCAGGACCAGAAGCCGAATGAGCCAGCGGCAAGCAAGGGAGGCGATGACGAGGAGGCGTACGGCGAGGTGGACCGCATCGTGTCCAGCCGCACCGTCAGCAGCCCGGTGTTCGCGGAGGACGGCTCGGCCAGCGCCGCCGTGGCCACGGAGTACCTGGTGGAGTGGAAGGACGGGCACGAGCCGTCGTGGGTGCCCGCGGAGGCCATAGCCGCGGACGTGGTGGCGGAGTACGAGACGCCGTGGTGGAACGCGGCCAAGAAGGCGGACGCGGAGGCGCTGGCGGCGCTGCTCGCGGACGAGCAGGCGCTGCGGCGGGACCCCGACGCGGAGGACGCGCAGGGCCGCACCGCGGCGCACTTCGCCGCGGGGCTGGGCTCCGAGGAGTGCCTGCGCGCGCTGGCGGCGGCCGGGGCGGACCTGGGCCACCGGGAGCGCGCGGGCGGCGGGCTCACGCCGCTGCACATCGCGGTCGGGTACGGCCGCGCGGGCGCCGTGCGCGTGCTTCTGGAGCTGGGCGCCGACCCGGAGGCTCCCGACGGGCAGGGACGCACGCCGCTGGAGCTGGTCCAGGAGGTGCTCGCCAGGACGCCCAAGGGCAACCCGGCGGCGTTCCAGCTGCGGCAGGGGCTGGAGGCGGCGCGGATGGAGCTGGAGAAGGCCGTCTACGAGTGGGCCGAGGTGGAGAAGGTGATCGACGGCCGCGGCGAGGGCAAGTGGCGGGAGTACCTGGTAGAGTGGCGCGACGGCGGAGAGAGGGAGTGGGTGAAGGCCGCGTGGGTGGCGGAGGACCTGGTCAGCGACTTCGAGGCCGGGCTCGAGTACGCCGTGGCCGAGGCCGTGGTCGACAAGAGGCAAGCGGCGGCGGAAGGGGAGGACCGGTGGGAGTACCTTGTGAAATGGGTGGACATTGAGGAGGCCACGTGGGAGCCCGCCGAGAACGTGGACGCCGAGCTCGTGCAGGAGTTCGAGCAGTGGCAGTCGGCTGATGGCGGCAGCACTGCGCCACCGCCGTCGGAGGCGATTGCTTGATGAAGTTGGTTGCGTTTTATTCCTCCGGGTGTTCCTTCTTCTGATGTTTGAAATAGACTAGTAAGTTGCGCGCGCCATTGCGCGCGGCGGCAGGCAGGCAGGCAAAAAAAAAAAAAAAAAAAGTTTATATATACGGTTACTGTTCGTACGTACGGTTACTGTTCATATATACGGGTACTGTATATATATGTGGTACTGTTTATACATACAATCACTGTTCATACATACGATACTGTTTATACATACGAGTACTGTTTTATACGGGCGACGTGGCCTGGCCGGTTGGCCAGGAACCCTCGCCGGATGAATGAGAGTAGATTCAGAGAGTATTCAAAGCACAAGAAGTGCCCGGGTAGTATGTTAGGATGAAACCTTTTTGTGAGTATCATATTTCGACCGGAATTTCCAGTTTCAGCATATTTCAGCCACCTCCCACTTGGAAATTCTCTGAAGCCTGTTTGTTTGGCAAGGCTAAATTGGAGCCGATTACAATACCCCCGCGGTAGAAGCCCAAATTGGAAGAAGTCATGCCAAAGGAGCGCTCATAGCATCTCCAAGAGACTTTGAAAAACATATCTCTAAAACCATGATTTAGATTATCTCAACAATAAATAACTCCACCAGTTCGACTGATGTTTCTGCAGCTGATAGGCTGATTGATGCTGTTTTGTTATGAGAGAACTGAACACGACACAACGACTTTGTTTAAGCTTAGATAAGTGTGGCAAGCCAAAAAAATTGTGGTTAGGAAGTTTGGAACCACAGTACCACACCTTGCCATGCCTAAGAGATTTTTATCATACTTTTTTACTCTATGACATGTGGAGTCTAAAATAATCTTGCCTAAGTTTAGTTGCCAACCAAATATTTGTGATAGCAACCCGGATCGGAGATGGGGAATTTGGGGTAGAAAGCATAGCAAAGGGGATCGGATCGAGACGACGGGAATTGGGGTAGGTAGCATTGTATCTTAAGGAAGAAGGCGGTTCTAGCTGCTTGTTTGGTTTAATTCTTGTTACCCTCTTGCTCACGGCTCTTTGGCATTTATACATGGCTCGGGGCCGGCGTGACTCCGCGAGCGCAGTGCGTCGACGCACACGAGTCACGCCCATTCGGGTCCAGCCGATCGAGGCGCTTTTCTTGCGCTCACGTTGGCCACGGCGCGGTTCGGACTGGTTCCCCATCCGCGTGGTGACCGCGCCGTGTCGACGTCGTTCACGCCCGCCTGGTCCTTGTCCCGCGTCGCGTTGTTGAGGTTGCTGACATTCCCCCGTTCTTGAGAGCCTGCTTGTCCCCAAGCAGGAGCGTGCGGAAAACGGCGTCGAAGGTCGTCGATGTCCTCCCAAGTGGCCAGCGAACGTGGCGGCTTGGACCATTGAATGAGTCCTTCAGCGACGATGGTGTTGTCGACGGTGCGAAGGCGGCGCTGGAGTATCTTCATCGGCACTTGGAGTCCGTCAAGATCATGAGGGAGCGACGCGACGGCTTGATCTTGTGGAAGCACTTGCTTGAGCTGGGAGACATGGAACACCGGATGGATGGTGGTCGACTCCGGCAGCAACAACTTATATGCCACTGCGCCCACCCGTGCTTGAACCTGAAATGGCCCGAAAAACTTGAAAGATAGTTTTTGGTTAGCTCGAGGTGCCAGCGACGTCTGCATATAGGGCTGGAGTTTGAGGTAAACCCAGTCACCCACTGCAAAAGTCCGTTCAGAACGGGACTTGTCTGCCTGTTGTTTCATGCTTTTCTGAGCTCGCAGGAGTTGCTGCTGAACCAACCCTGTCATGGTGTGCTTTTCCTGAAGCCAAGTGTCCAGAGATTGAGGGAGAACTGCATCATTCTCAGTGATCCCAAAGTGCCTTGGGTGGTGGCCATATAACACAAAGAATGGAGAGTGGCCCAAGGAAGAATGAGTCGAGGTATTATACCAAAACTCCGCGAGGTAGATCCACTCAATCCATTTGGCAGGAGCTGCACTAGCAAAGCAACGCAAGAACTGCTCCATACACTGGTTCACACATTCGGTCTGTCCATCCGACCGCGGATGATAAGCCGAGGACATGCGTAATGGAACCTTGGTCGTCCCGAAAAGCTCTTGCCACAAGGTCTTTGGTGAAAATGCGGTCACGATCAGATATGATCGAAGCTGGTAGTCCATGCAAACGATAGGTGTGCTGAACAAACGCCTTTGCAACAGCCAGTGCGTTGAATGGGTGAGAGAGCGGCACAAAATGGCTGTACTTGGAAAAGCGATCAACCACGACCATGATGCAATTGAATCCCCTAGAAGACGGCAATCCCTCCACAAAATCCAACGAAATGCTCTCCCATGCAGCAGTAGGAACATCGAGGGGCTGGAGCAAACCTGGATAGCGACTGCGATCAGCCTTCGCTTGTTGACAGATGTGGCATGCACGCACAAACTTGTGAACTGCAGATTTCATGCCCGCCCAGGCAAACACTTTCTTCAGATGATGGTAGGTGACTGGTATACCAGAATGACCACCCACGGTGAATCGTGAAAAGCCTCCATAATCTTGATCTGTAACATTTGATCAGGACCAACCCAAATACGTCCCTTGTATCGTAGTATTCCTTGATGCAGAGAAAACTGGGAATCTTCAGAGGGCCCAATGGAAAGCTTGGTCAACAATTCCTTGGATTTGGGATCAGACAAGTAACTGGCTCGGATGTCGTCCAACCACACAGGTACAGGTGCTGACAGAGCCTGAACATGTTCATCGTGCCCACGGCGAGATAATGCATCGGCCACCCTATTTTCAGATCTTGCCTTGTATACCACCCGGTACTGCATGCCCAATAACTTGGTGAACATTTTCTGCTGCCATGGTGTATGAAGGCGTTGATCTGGTAGGTGGACTAAGCTCTTCTGGTAAGTGAAGATGAAGAATTCGCTCAACTGCAAGTAAGAGCGCCATTGCTCCACTGCCATCAAAATGGCCATGTACTCCTTTTCATACGCAGAGAGACCCCTGTTCCTTGGCCCAAGAGCACGACTCAAGAATGCCAGAGGGGACCATCCTGCAGTAACACGGCACCCACTCCATATCCCGAAGCATCAGTCTCAATTGAGAATGGACGAGCAAAGTTTGGAAGGGCCAACACTGGTGCTGAACAAAGCTGTTGTTTCAGAGTTTCAAACGCTGTGTCATGTTCAGATGTCCATACGAACAGTGTTCTTCTTGAGCAGGCTGTGAAGAGGACGTGCAATAATGGCATAATGACGCACAAAACGTCTGTAGAATCCAGTGAAGCCCAGAAAACTGCGAAGTTCCTTGACTGAAGATGGTTTTGGCCATGACACCACAGCTTCAATCTTGGATGGATCGGTGGACACACCAATTTCTTTGAAATCACATGGCCCAAATAAGCTATTTCGATCAAGCAAATTTGCATTTGGACACTTTGATGTGCCAGGTGATCCCGTACCAACAACCGAGTACGGCTCTCGGATGCTCCCGAGATGTGCCTCATAGGATCGATCAGTATATCGGAATATCGTCAATGAAGACAATAGCACAATGGCGCAGAAGAGTTTTCAATGTTTGGTTCATGGCTCCTTGAAATGTTGCTGGGGCACCAGTTAAGCCAAAGGCCACCACACGAAATTCATAGTGACCCACATGTGTTGAGAAGGCTGTTTTGTATTCTTCCCCTTCCTTCAGATGAATCTGATGGTAACCTGACAGCAGATCTAGAGTAGAAAAATACTTGGCTCCTAACAATTCATCCATCAGCTGCTCAAATACTGGAATTGGAAAGGAATATTTAACTGTCATTGCATTCAAATACCGATAATCGACACAGAAACGCCATGATCCATCTTTCTTGCGCACCAATAGTACTGGAGAATTGAATGGAGAAGAGCTTGGCTGTATAATTCCCTGTTGCAGCATTGCTTCAACTTAAGTTTCAATTTCAGTCTTCAGTGCTGGAGGATACCGGTATGGTCGGATAGTAACTGGCCGAGCACCATCCACGAGTGGAATCACATGATCACAATCACGCTGTGGTGGAAGCCCTTCAGGTGGAGTGATAGTGGAAGGAAATTCAGCTAACAGAGCCTGAATATCTGGTGGTAAGGCATCCACTCCTGGGGAGTTGGCAGCAGTCATGCCAAACAACTGGACATACAGATCATTCTGCAAACAACAGTCATCAGAATCGGGCACCCCATGCAAACGAATTGTGGTGCCTTGATAAGCCACAGCCAACCATCTTGCCTTCCAATCTACTCTCATCGGACTGAATTGGCTCAACCAATCCATACCCAGTATCATGTCATGCACAGGCAGAGGTAATATCTTCAGATCATGTGCAAAGGTGTACTGATGGATGGACCATGAAGCTGCAGGTAAAAATTCAGAACACTGCATCCGATTCCCATCAGCAACCTATACCTCAAACGGCCGACACTTTGCGACGAAACACCACCGATCGCACTAGCTTGTTGCGACAAAAGAAGATGTCTTTGAATCTAGCGGTATGACAATGTCTCGACCACGGAATGTACCTTGGAATCGAAGTGTCGAACACACGAAGCAACCTCAAGAGCGGTGGACGGATGACAAAGACTCCTCTTGAGCTGGTTCGAGACTCTTCCTCATCCATTGTTGGATCTTCTACGATGATTTCAGTGGAACAATGCATAAACTTCTTCCGGTGCCTTGATGCCCACTTGCGCACGGTGGCCTCGGTGATACTTCTCACCACGAAATCACATAGCCCTTGCGCCCTTCTGTAAGCCTTGAGATCGGACAGTTGAAAGTCCCTAGTTTGGTTTTGGCTAATTGATGAAACCTAGGACTAACCTTGTTTATCTAAGTGGTTGATTTAGAGAAAGGTTGTCCATATGATGAGCTTAATGCATATGAAGCATGACACGTGTCATGTGATCAAAGATGAAGATCGAGATGATGCTTGGCTCCATGGACCGGTGTTGAAGGTGAAGGGCTAGTCGAGGCTTCGGAGTGAAGGACCATGCGATGGTGAAGCTCGGGCAAGACTAGGCGCCGATGGACCGATGCACGGTGAAGGGCAAGTGAAGTCGAGGTCGATGGATCGAGACGGTCACATGATGGTGTGAAGTGTTCATATCATTTGGAGGAACAAAATGGGCTCAAGGCAAAGGTATAACCGATAGGGCCATTTTGTTTTGCACTCAAGACACCATAGAGGGTGTGAGTGGTTTAGGATCGATAGCCGCACTATTAAGAGGGAAGTCTTATCGGCTATTCGACGCACGGGTGCCACTAGGTGAATTCATGAAGTGCATTGCATGTAGAACCTAGTGAGCTAAGCTATTACCTTGTATCTTGAGAGATAAACCAACCCTTGTGCTCATAGAGTGATCGACAAGTGAAGGTTGGGACTTGAAGGTAAGTGGCGTGACTTGGATCGACGACACGGCAACGAAATGACGAAGCCAGCACCTGCAAGAGGCGCCGGACGCGTCCGGCGCATTGTGGCTTGGCATGTGCTGATGGCTGACATGGTCGGAGCGGCGGACGCGCGGCGGACGCGCGGCGGACGCAGGCGGCGGACTCGGCGTGATCACTGTACAGGGTCTGGCGCTTGATGGACGATGGCGTGGTGCTGCAGGACGGGCAGAAGGCGGCGGACGCGCAGGTGTCGCGTCCGGCGCGCGCCGGACGCCGAACGAAAGTTCCGTGGCGCGGCTCGGGAACCGGACGCGCGATTGCGCGCCGGACGCACACGTGGCGGGACGAGATTAAACGCAGAGCCAACGGTCGACTTGGCTCGCGCGGAAGAAGGGCGCCGGACGCGTCCGGCGGTTTGCGCGACGCGTCCGGCGCGTGCTTTGCTCGGCCTCCCGAGGGGGTAACGGTCACATTTGTTTGAGGGGTTATAAATAGAAGGTGGCCGGCCCTTGGGGAGGTCTCTTGGCCATTTCTCATCCCTTGTGCATTCTTTGAGCTAAGAGACTCTCTCCCACTCTTCTCCCTTGCTTGGTTGTTCATCCTAAGAGAGATTGAGTGAATCACCTAGTGCATTGCATTACTTGAGGGCATCTAGTGGCACTTGTGGGTGGTTTCGCCGGTGGATTTCTTGTTACTCTTGGAGAGTACCGCTCCTAGCCGGCTTGGAGATTGTTGGAGGCGTTGGCAAGAGAAGGTGATTGTTCTTGGCCACCTCCGGTTGCTTGTGAGAGGTTTGAGCTCACCTCGTGGGGATCACGAAGAGCATCCTAGTGGATTGCGCGTGTCGTTGAGTACCTCGCTTGAGAGTGGGTCTTGCGGTGCCTTGCGGGGCGAGCCTTGAGGGGCTAGTGACTTGAGGGTCACACCGAAGAACCATCTAGGTGTTGGTCGACACAACCGGTGACGTAGCTTGGCGGTGCCCAAGTGAACACCGGGTGAACAAAAACAATTGTGTTCATCTTTGTTCCCGGTGATTGGTCTTCGATTGTGTGTTGCCATTGTGATTGATTGTTCATCTCCTTGGTGATTGGCAACCTCGACTCAACACGTCGGTATAACAAGCTTCTACCCTCTCTTGCATTTCTTTGATTACATTCTTGCAAAGTAGAATTGCTTGCGTGGTCGGTCGGGAACCACATCTTGTGTAGACTAAATCCCGTGGGTAGAATTGCTTGTGTGGTCGGTCGGGAACCACTCTTTGTGTAGATTAAATCCCGTGGGTAGAACTCTTGATCACTAGCGGTAGCTATTGTGTGTGCTAGTGATCACCTACTAGAATTGTTTGGATAGGAGGCTTGCAACATCTAGTAGGCTAAGCAAAACTTGCTTTCCGCCGTTTGTGTATCTAATGAAGTTTGCTTAGTGAGTTTGTAGAAATTGTTATAGGCTATTCACCCCCCCTCTAGCCATCTAGGACCTCACAAGTGGTATCGAAGCCGAGGTCACCGTTTTTGTGCAAGGCTTAACATCCTACGGTGTTAAGATGGCTCAAATTGTGTTCAACCATGTTGGGGGCAAACCGCCTATGTTTGATGGAGTTAGTTCCTTTGATCATTGGAAGAGAAAGATGATCATGTATCTTGGTTCAATACAAGAGAGAGTCTTGCAAGTCACATTGCACGACTATGCTATTCTTGATAATGATCATCTCACCGATGAAGATAAAGCCAACATCACATGCAATAGAATGGCTCTCAACACCCTATATAATGGCATTGATACAAAGGTGTTTGAGGGGATCAAGGATTTGGAACTTGCTAGTGAAGTATGGACAAGGTTGGGTGAGACATATGAAGGCACCAAGGTTGTGAAGAGTGCCAAGCTATATGGACTCAAGAGTGAGTTCGAGAACTTCAAGAAGAAGGAGGATGAAACTATCATTGAAATGTTTCATCGTCTACAAGTGATTGTGAATGATCTCAAGAGTTTGGGGCACAAGACAAAAGATGAAGACTTTTGTCACAAGTTCTTGATTTGCTTGCCGAAGAGCTTCAAGATGTTGAAGCTAATGCTACAAAGAGATGGGCTTGAAAATAAGAAGCCAAATGATTTGCTTGGTGAAGTCTTGACATATGACAAATTTGATCAAGATGATGAGAAGGTGGAAGAGGAGAAGAAGAAGAAGACCGTGGCATTCCAAGCCACATCCTCCAAGGGCAAAGCACCAATCTTTGAAGAAGAAGAAACCAATGAGGAAGATGGTGACTTTGAGATTGATGATGAGGCACTTGCTCTTGTGGTGAAGAAGATGGGCCACATGTTCATCAAGAGAAGAGGCTTCAAGAGGAACAACTTCAAGAAGCAAGAGCAACCAAGAAAGTGCTTCAATTGTGATAGCACCGAGCATCTACAAGCCGAATGCCCATATGAGAAGAAGAAGAACTACAACAAGGGCAAGTTTGAGAAGAAGAAGCATGAGGCCAAGATGACACTCAAGAAGGGCAAGAATGGTGCATTTGTGGTCACTTGGAAAAGTGACAATGATGATGAAGATGAAGATTCAAGCAACAAGGCTATGGCTTCCATCGCCATCAACAAGAAGTCTTCATTATTCTCTACATCACCATCATGCTTCATGGCCAAGGAAACAAAGGTACAATATGATGATAGTGATGATGATAGTGAGATGGAATATGCTCACGATATTGATAATGTTGATGATGATGATGAACCGACTAAGGATCAATTATATGACTTGATGCAAGAAACTAGAGATATAGCTATTGCCAAGGAAAAGGAGTGCAAGAAGCTTTCAATGAAAGTAGAAATACTTGAGAAAGCCCTAGGTGAGCTTATGACCACTCATGAGAGTCTAGTGGTAGACCATGAGAAGCTTGGTGATGCTCATTCTAAGCTTAAAGAATCTCACTCACTTCTACTTGAGCAACAAGCAAAGAAAGTGGTGATTGCATCATGTGATATAGGTCTTACTTGTGACATCATTGATGAGTCATTTTATCAACCTATCATCATGACAAATGCTAACCCTTCTTGTAGCACATCATCCACCATCACCACCGACTCTATCTCCACTACTAGTGATGGCTTCACTTGTGATGCTACACTAATGGTAGAGAATGAGACCCTCAAGAAGGAGTGGATGAGCTCACTCATGCCTTAGGCAAAGCCTATGGTGGTGAGGCCCGCTTGCTAAAGTGCTTGGGTAGCGAAAGGTTCTCTCTTAACAAAGAGGGATTGGGCTATACCCCCAAGAAGGGCAAGTCGGCCTTTGCAACTCCAAAGCCTAGCTTTGTGAAGAGCAATGGTCGGTTTTGCTATAGATGCAAGCAAGTTGGGCACCTAGAGCAAAATTGCAACAAGAAGCAACAAAACAAGAAACTTAACAATGCTATACCTTTTGATTCTTGTTATGTGCTTACCAAGGGTGTGAAAGGTGTGCAAGCTAAGTTTGTTGGTACACCCATTATTGGCCCAAAGAAGAAGGCTATTTGGGTACCAAAGAGCTTAGTCACTAACCTACAAGGACCCAAGCAAAAATGGATACCTAAGCTTCATTAATTTGCTTGTAGGTGAATTATAAAGCCGGAGGAAGGCATTGGATTATTGATAGTGGGTGTTCTCAACACATGACCGGCACATCAAGAATGTTTGATTCAATTGAGAAGAATGATAGTGGCATTGAGTCAATTACTTTTGGCAATAGCAAGAAAGGCAAGGTTGTTGGCTTGGGCAAGATTGCAATATCAAATGACATGAGTATCTCCAATGTGATGCTAGTTGAAAGCTTGGATTTCAATCTTATCTCCGTGGCACAAATTTGTGATCGAGGCTACAAGTGTATTTTTGGGGCAAATGATGTTGAGGTAGTTTCTCTTGATGGCTCCAACTTGGTGTTCAAAGGATTTAGATATGAGAATCTCTATCTTGTTGATTTCAACACTAGTGAAGCTTCCTTGACAACATGTTTGATATCAAAATCAAGTTTGGGTTGGCTTTGGCATAGAAGGCTTGGGTATGTTGGCATGAAACAATTGAAGAAGCTCACACAACACAATCTTGTTGAAGGCTTGAAAGATGTTATATTTGAGAAGGACAAGTTGTGTAGTGCATGTCAAGCCGGGAAGCAAGTTGGTAGCTCACATCCAAAGAAGAGTATAATGAGCACATGCAAGGCATTTGAGTTGTTGTACATGGATCTATTTGGCCCAACTACATATACTGGCAACAAGTATGGGTTTGTCATAGTGGATGACTTCACAAGATTCACATGGGTATTCTTTCTTAGTGACAAGAGTGAAGTGTATGACACCTTCAAGACCTTTCTCGCAGAGTTCACAATGAGTTTGACATGAGAATCAAGAAAGTGAGAAGTGACAATGGGAGTGAGTTCAAGAATACAAGAATGAAAGAATTGTGTGATCACTATGGCATTGGTCATCAATTCTCGGCCAAGTACACTCCACAATCAAATGGCCTAGTTGAGAGGAAGAATAGAACATTTCTTGATATGGCTAGATCAATGCTTCATGAGTACAATGTTAGTCAATCATTTTGGGATGAAGCAATCAACACGGCATGCTACTATATCAATAGGCTCTATTGTCATACTTTGCTAGAGAAGACCCCATATGAGTTACTTCATGGAAGAAAGCCCAACATTGGCTATTTTAGAGTATTTGGTTGCAAATGCTACATCTTGAGAAAGGGCACTAGATTGGGAAAGTTTGAAAAGAGATGTGATGAAGGGTTCCTACTCGGTTATTCAACTACAAGCAAGGCTTATAGAGTTTGGAACAACTCAAGTGGCATTAGAGAGGAAGTCCATGATGTGCAATTTGATGAAACCAATGGGTCACAAGATGAAGATGAGAATCTAGAAGATGTTGGTGGAACTCAATTGGTTGAAGCTATGAAGAACATGGACATAGGGGACATTAGAGCAAAGCAAGTGGTTGAGGTGCAAGATGATAAAGATGAAGTGCTCAATTCTCCATTGAGGCAAGCTAGCAATGCTCGAGCGCAAGATTATGGTGCTAGTTCATCAAATGAAGACAAGTCAAGTGATCAACCAAGCTCAAGCAATCAAGTGCAAGTGCCACAACCACAACATGTTGCAAGAGATCACCCAATTGATAGTGTTATTGGTGATATTAGAAGTGGTGTGCAAACAAGATCAAGAGTGGCAATGATATGTGAATATGCATCATTTGTGTCAACCAAAGAGCCAAAGAAAGTTGAGGAAACCTTGGATGATGCCGATTGGATCATGGCAATGCAAGAAGAGCTCAACAACTTCATAAGAAATGATGTATGGGAGTTAGTTGAGAGGCCGGAGGATCACAATGTCATTGGAACCAAATGGGTTTTCAAGAACAAGCAAGATCAAGATGGTGTTGTGATTAGAAACAAAGCAAGACTAGTTGCACAAGGCTATACTCAAGTTGAAGGTCTTGACTATGATGAAACATATGCTCCCGTGGCAAGATTGGAAGCAATAAGGATTCTATTGGCTTATGCATGTGCCCACAATATCAAGTTATATCAAATGGATGTCAAGAGTGCATTTCTCAATGGGATCATCGGTGAGCTAGTATATGTTGAGCAACCTCCCGGTTTTGAAGATGAGAAGAAGCCCAACCATGTGTACAAGTTGAAGAAAGCCTTGTATGGCTTGAAGCAAGCACCTAGAGCATGGTATGAGAGATTGAAGACCTTTTCTTCACTCCAAGGGGTTTATTATGGGCAAGGTTGATACTACTCTATTCACCAAGAAGATTGGTAATGATCTCTTCATTGTACAAATCTATGTTGATGATATCATCTTTGGATCAATCAATCAAGCATATTGTGAAGAATTTGGTGAAATGATGGCAAAAGAATTTGAGATGTCCATGATTGGTGAACTTAGCTATTTCCTTGGTCTTCAAGTCAAGCAATTGAAGAATGGGACATTTGTGAGTCAAGGGAAATACATAAGGGACATGTTGAAGAAGTTTGGGATGCAAGATGCAAAGCCAATCTCAACTCCAATGGGCACCAATGGGAATCTTGATAGTGATTATGATGGCAATATGGTAAATCAAAAGGATTATCGGTCATTGATTGGAAGCCTACTCTATGTCACCGCATCAAGGCCGGATGTCACGTTTAGTGTTTGCATGTGTGCTAGATATCAAGCCTCACCTAGAGAGAGTCATCTCACGGCCGCAAAGAGAATATTGAGGTACTTGAAGCAAACAAGAGATGTTGGACTATGGTATCCCAAGGGGTCAAAGTTTGAATTGATTGGATATTCGGACTCCGACTATGGTGGTTGCAAGATCAATAGAAAGAGCACAAGTGGTACATGTCAACTTCTTGGAAGATCACTTGTGTCATGGTCCTCAAAGAAACAAAATAGTGTGGCAATCTCTACCGCCGAAGCCGAATATGTTAGTGCGGGGAGTTGTTGTGCACAATTGCTTTGGATGAAGTCAACTTTGAAGGATTATGGCATCAACTTCAAGAATGTGCCATTGTTTTGTGATAATGAAAGTGCAATCAAGATGACACAAAACCCGGTCCAACATGGAAGAACAAAGCACATTGACATAAGGCATCACTTCATAAGAGATCATCAACAAAAGGGTGACATTTCCATTGAAAGTGTGGGCACCGATGATCAACTTGCCGACATTCTCACCAAGCCACTTGATGAAAGAAGGTTTTGCAAGCTAAGGAATGAGTTGAACATTCTTGACTTCTCAAACATGTGTTGAATGCACCCCACCACTACTTGACATGCCTCTCCTTCGACAAAGCAAGGTACCATTGGTTGACATGTCATTCATTCTTAGGATTATACTTGTGGTAGCACATGTAGACATACAAGGTGCATTTGGAGCATTCATGATAAATCAAATGTGTTTGATGTATATATGTTTACCACTATTGCTTCTATGCTTTGCTTGATCTAGTGGTGACATATGACATGTTTGTGGGCTTGCAATCCTAGTGTTGAATCTAGAATATTTGCTACAAGTGTTTAATTCAACATAGATAAGATAACCCTTGTCATGAGGTGTGAAGAAGCTTGTCTTTGGTTCAAACCGAATTAAATATCTTTGGCAAGTGATCTAGATTGAACCAAATTTGACTAAAGTTTTGTTTACTCCATCAAAGTCCTTTTCTCTCCACAATTTGATCCCATTTTTGGGCAATTGTTGACAAAGGGGAGAGAAAAAGATGATTGAACATGATAAAGGGGTAAATAAAATTTTTGATGCACACAAGAAGGGGGAGCAAGCTCATGAACAAAGTTGTTGCATTTGTTTGTGCATTCTCATATGACTTGCTCATGGCACCTAGTTCAAAGTTTTATACAAGTGGTGTCTCCTTGCTTGTGTGGTGCAATGCTAGCATAGAACTTGATTGATGAAATGATCTACTAGCATGCATAGGTTGTAACTAGACTGCTCCTTTGCTTTTACAAGTGGTTCAAGAACTTTGCCTATAATGTTGATCTCACGGGGTTCTTGAGTTTTTGATGGATGTCTAGTTACTTCATGGTGCTAAGGATGGTGTAAATTGCAACTCCGATTGGTATCACGCTTCAAAGGTCCATTTCTTACACCTTAGCATCATTTTGGTAGAATTACTCTCCCCACACTTCCATCCATGCATACGTGCAAAGCTTCAAATCCAAACTCTATGCACATATGTAGGGGGAGCAATGCTACCAAAACCGAACTTGCTATAGTTGTCCAAATTCCACTTGTGAGCTTAATGATTGGACAAGTATAACAAGTTCAAAAATCTTTATTATAAAATCATCTTTGTTGAGGTTGTCATCAATTACCAAAAAGGGGGAGATTGAAAGTCCCTAGTTTGGTTTTGGCTAATTGATGAAATCTAGGACTAACCTTGTTTATCTAAGTGGTTGATTTAGAGAAAGGTTGTCCACATGATGAGCTTAATGCATATGAAGCATGACACGTGTCATGTGATCAAAGATGAAGATCGAGACGATGCTTGGCTCCATGGACCGGTGTTGAAGGTGAAGGGCTAGTCGAGGCTTCGGAGTGAAGGACCATGCGATGGTGAAGCTCGGGCAAGACTAGGCGCCGATGGACCGATGCACGGTGAAGGGCAAGTGAAGTCGAGGTCGATGGATCGAGACGGTCACATGATGGTGTGAAGTGTTCATATCATTTGGAGGAACAAAATGGGCTCAAGGCAAAGGTATAACCGATAGGGCCATTTTGTTTTGCACTCAAGACACCATAGAGGGTGTGAGTGGTTTAGGATCGATAGCCGCACTATTAAGAGGGGAAGTCTTATCGGCTATTCGACGCACGGGTGCCACTAGGTGAATTCATGAAGTGCATTGCATGTAGAACCTAGTGAGCTAAGCTATTACCTTGTATCTTGAGAGATAAACCAACCCTTGTGCTCATAGAGTGATCGACAAGTGAAGGTTGGGACTTGAAGGTAAGTGGCGTGACTTGGATCGACGACACGGCAACGAAATGACGAAGCCAGCACCTGCAAGAGGCGCCGGACGCGTCCGGCGCATTGTGGCTTGGCATGTGCTGATGGCTGACATGGTCGGAGCGGCGGACGCGCGGCGGACGCAGGCGGCGGACTCGGCGTGATCACTGTACAGGGTCCGGCGCTTGATGGACGATGGCGTGGTGCTGCAGGACGGGCAGAAGGCGGCGGACGCGCAGGTGTCGCGTCCGGCGCGCGCCGGACGCCGAACAAAAAGTTCCAGGGCGCGGCTCTGGAACCGGACGCGCGATTGCGAGCGCCGGACGCACACGTGGCGGGACGAGATTAAACGCAGAGCCAACGGTCGACTTGGCTCGCGCGTGAGGAAGAAGCGCCGGACGCGTCCGGCGGTTTGCGGCAGACGCGTCCGGCGCGTGCTGCTCGGCCTCCCGAGGGGGTAACGGTCACATTTGTTTGAGGGGTTATAAATAGAAGGTGGCCGGCCCTTGGGGAGGTCTCTTGGCCATTTCTCATCCCTTGTGCATTCTTTGAGCTAAGAGACTCTCTCCCACTCTTCTCCCTTGCTTGGTTGTTCATCCTAAGAGAGATTGAGTGAATCACCTAGTGCATTGCATTGCTTGAGGGCATCTAGTGGCACTTGTGGGTGGTTTCGCCGGTGGATTTCTTGTTACTCTTGGAGAGTACCGCTCCTAGCCGGCTTGGAGATTGTTGGAGGCGTTGGCAAGAGAAGGTGATTGTTCTTGGCCACCTCCGGTTGCTTGTGAGAGGTTTGAGCTCACCTCGTGGGGATCACGAAGAGCATCCTAGTGGATTGCGCGTGTCGTTGAGTACCTCGCTTGAGAGTGGGTCTTGCGGTGCCTTGCGGGCGAGCCTTGAGGGGCTAGTGACTTGAGGGTCACACCGAAGAACCATCTAGGTGTTGGTCGACACAACCGGTGACGTAGCTTGGCGGTGCCCAAGTGAACACCGGGTGAACAAAAACAATTGTGTTCATCTTTGTTCCGGTGATTGGTCTTCGATTGTGTGTTGCCATTGTGATTGATTGTTCATCTCCTTGGTGATTGGCAACCTCGACTCAACACGTCGGTATAACAAGCTTCTACCCTCTCTTGCATTTCTTTGATTACATTCTTGCAAAGTAGAATTGCTTGCGTGGTCGGTCGGGAACCACATCTTGTGTAGACTAAATCCCGTGGGTAGAATTGCTTGTGTGGTCGATCGGGAACCACTCTTTGTGTAGATTAAATCCCGTGGGTAGAACTCTTGATCACTAGCGGTAGCTATTGTGTGTGCTAGTGATCACCTACTAGAATTGTTTGGATAGGAGGCTTGCAACATCTAGTAGGCTAAGCAAAACTTGCTTTCCGCCGTTTGTGTATCTAACGAAGTTTGCTTAGTGAGTTTGTAGAAATTGTTATAGGCTATTCAACCCCCTCTAGCCATCTAGGACCTCACAATCATTCGCTTGTCCATTGGCTTGACCCGGTGGTGTGTCTTTATCGGCAAGAGGCGCGGTTTCTCCCATGGCTTCGTTGAGGCCTTTGATTCCAAGGCTTGGACTTGCGCCTTCGCCTAGATCTCCGGCTTCTTCCCCGCAACATTGCGAGAGAATACGCGGCATCGAGGTCTCGGGTTTTTGAACCATTAAAACGGCACGGATTTCATGATGCGGGCCGTCCATGAAACGGGTGATATGCACAATGCTGTGAAGTGGATGGATCATAAGCATTGAGCTGATCTACCAACTCGGCAAAACGATTGACATAATCGGTGGCCGAGCTATTTTGGTGGATGCGATTCATTTGGCGTAAGAGGAACTGGTGCCGATCACGATCGAAACGCACCCTCAAGGCCGAAGTGTCCCGGGACATGGATTTGAGCCGAGTGGTGAACGATTGGACCCGGCGTTTATTTGGACCAAGGAATTGCATGCGAGAACATTGAATCCAAACGAAGGATGCACATCGTACATGACAAAGTAATCCTCGCACTAGTGATCCAATCTTTGGAGATCGGTTCCATCAAAGCTAGGGAAATTCAGTTTGGGTAGTTTGCCGGTTGGGTTATAGGAAGGATCGGGAGGCCTATTATGAACATGCATCAAATCCTCGAGTGTGCCATGCAATTTTGGGGGAGGGTAGGATGGATCGAGCGTACCCTTGACCGGGGAATGCTGCGGAGTGTGAGTGTACACGGCCCCATAAACACTCTCCCGGTGGCGTGGTTCGTCGCGGTGCCGCCGGGCCGAGCGGCCTCATAGCTCGCGAGAGTACGTCGCGGTGTCTTTGCTCCCATCCGTCCGAAGCGGAGTTGCTCGGACTTCACCGGCGGTGTCGAAGATTGGCGGTTCCGTGGCCATCACGGACACTCCACCGAATCGACGACGACGCGGTTCATGAAGCGATCAAGCTTGGCGAGGCGCAGACACGGTCGTTGACGGTGTTGTCGTGCTCGCCGCGCCCACTCTCGAAGGCGCCTTCCGCGAACCGGAGGCGGCCATCTGGCGGAGCTCGGCGTCGATGATGCGGCGCACGACGGCGTGCTCCGCATCGATGAAGCGCTGGTCGACGTTCTCCTCGAATTCTGGAAGTGGCGATCGAGGTTGGTGCTAACCTCCCGATCGCCTGCGTTGCTTTGATTTGCGTGGTGGTGCTTCGAGCGACGGCTTACGGATCTCCGCGGGAACCCGCTCGGCTCGGAACTCATGGCGGCGGCGCGATCCTTTCAAGTATAGGTGAAGCGGATCGGCGGTGCAGGGTGGAAATTGGGGCGGTGGAGGTGGTGGTGGTGGTGGTGGTGATCGACGATCCGGTGCGCGAATCCGACGAACACCCGCGTGATCTGGAATTACGGGACTCAAGCGGCGATCGGCGGCTCACCGCTCGCCGCCGAGAAGAACTAACCAAGGATCGTTGCGGGCCGGATCGAAGAATTCGACCGAATTACGAAGGCGAGTACCAATTGATAGCAACCCGGATCGGAGATGGGGAATTTGGGGTAGAAAGCATAGCAAAGGGGATCGGATCGGACGACGGGAATTGGGGTAGGTAGCATTGTATCTTAAGGAAGAAGGCGGTTCTAGCCGCTTGTTTGGTTTAATTCTTGTTACCCTCTTGCTCACGGCTCTTTGGCATTTATACATGGCTCGGGGCGGCGTGACTCCACGAGCGCACTGCGTCGACGCACACGAGTCACGCCCGTTCGGGTCAGCGATCGAGGCCCTTTTCTTGCGCTCACGTTGGCCACGGCGCGGTTCGAACTCCGGTTCGCCATCGCGTGGTGACCGCGCCGTGTCGACGTCGTTCACGCCCGCTGTCCTTGTCCCGCGTCGCGTTGTTGAGGTTGCTTGACAATTTGGTAACTTGATCAAATTTGTAAAGTGTGGCAACCAACCAAAATTTTCTAGTTGAACAATTTGTGTCCCTTTACAATGCGATTGGATGAGACCAGGATCATATATGCTGGAACTAGACAACATGTTAGGAATTGCAGTGACTAACACAATTAATTCAAAACAAGTATTTTGACGTTAAGAGGCTATAAAATGTATTCAAGCTAGTGATGTTGTGAGCTAAAACTTCATATAAACGGGCAAGGGACCCACCGAGCTTTTGTATATCACTAAATAGGAATACATTGTATACAGTCAAATGAACAAATGCGTTCTCGTAGGATTACACATTTATGTTAGACTAATGTAATTAGGCTTATCCTAGTCTTTAGCTAATCCTAGTCGTTAGGATAGCGGCTAGGATTGTATGGATGCTACGGCTCCTAACACCTGTATATATATCAACACATTGAATGAATACAATACAAGTTCAATCTCTTTCATGGTATCACGAGACGGTTCGCTCCTGGCGACCGCGCTTAGTAAACCTTGGCCGCCGCGCCCGTCGCCGGCCATCTACCCGCCGTCGGCCGAACTCCTCACCGGGCCTCCACCGCCGATCCCCACGATCGGTTGGTTCAAGCCGTCGGCCGGGCAACCTCCGCTCGCCGGCCTCCTTCCTCCGCACGTGTGCGATCGCGCCGTGCCATCCTACCACTCCACCGCGGCCCGCTGAACCTTCGCCGGCTCGCGATCCTGTGCGCGCACGACCGCGCCGTACGTCTCTCACCGATCTGCGGCCGCCGCGAAACTCTCGCCGGCTCCCGATCGCGAGGCACCTCTACATCATCCGATCCGCGACACCGCAACGCCCGATCGCGCGAAGGAGTGTTCGGCCCCGACACCCCGCGTCGTGGTCTGCGCGCCTCGCGACATCTCGTGGCGGCGCCGCTGCACCGCGAAGTCCGGACGTCGCGATCCCTCCGCGCCGGGAGCTCCGGACCGGCGGTGGCGCGGATCGCGCGTCCTCAACTCCCGGCCCGCGAGCGCCGGTGTAGCCCCGAGACCGTCCGCGCGGTCTCGGGATCGCGCCGCCGCGATCCCCGGCCGCTGCTCGGTCCACGACCGCGGCTACGTCACGATACGGCTCGCCGCGTCCCACGCGCTAACGCCACGCAAGTAGTGGACGGAGGAGCCGCACGGCCGTGGCGGGCAACGCCACGACCGCGGGACTCATACCTTTGCGTGTGTCCGTGAAGACTCGTCCGCGGGTGTGAGCCGCTAGTCCGTGCGATTGAGATCTATCCTCATCCGTGCGGCAAAGGAAAAAAACAAAAGGAGATAAAAAAAAGAAAAAAAAAAGAAAAAAAAAAGAAAGATGTCTCGCCGGAGACGACGTCCTACGGCGCTCCACATGTTGGCTACGGTGTGCAGGTTCGCGCACAACCCACTCTCCGCGGTGCGAGGGACTTTTTAGGCGCGTACGTCCGGCATCCTCCTTCATGGTCACTTCGCCCCCACGTGCGACGGTACTCGGCGCTCTACGCGCCGTACGGCGCGAGGCATATCCCCTGCATTTGGCGTGCCTCCTCAAGGGTTCGTGCGGCGGCGGCCGCCATGGACTCCGTCCCTCGTCAACGGCTTCGACACCATGTCGCCGAACTCACCACCTTCAACCGAGTGGTACGCGATTCCGGCGCCGGCTCTCACATGGTCAACAACGCTTGGTATACTATCCTCTTCTCATCCTCCTTCATCATCAAGTCCTTCATCTATCATTGTTGGTAATGGAGCCTTGCTTCCTGTTACTTGTTGGGTCACACACTTTTTCCACAATAGATCGTCCTCTTTCTCTTTCTAATGTTCTAGTCTCACCTAGCATTATTAAGAATTTGATTTCGGTCCATCGTTTCACCACGAGATAATAATTGTTCCATCGAGTTTGACCCATTTGGCCTTTACGTCAAGGACTTGCAAACACGGAGAGTTATCGCCGGGTGCAATAGCACGGGTGACCTCTACCCGTTCTTTCCACCGGCACCAACCGGCACCACCGCCCTCACTTGCGATCTCATCCTCTACCACCCTCGGCATCGTCGCCTTGGTCACATCGGTCATGAGGCATTGTCCAAGCTCATTAGTTCCAATGCTATTTCTGTAGTAAGCGTCACCCCGATCATATTTGTCATGCATGCCAATTAGGTCATCATGTGCGTCTTCCTTTTAGCATGTCAAATTCTCGAGCGCTTCACCCCTTTGATTTAATACATTGCGATCTTTGGACATCGCCGGTTGTTAGTGTGTACGGCTATAAATATTATGTTGTCATTCTTGATGATTGCACCCACTATACCCGGACATTTCCTTTACGCCTCAAGTATGATACCTTCGGCACTTTGTCTAACTTTTTCTCATTTGTACGCACGCGGTTGGGTGTCCCATTAAGCGGTTCGGTGCGACAATGGCCGTGAGTTCGACAACTCCTCGGCCCGCACGTTCTTCCTCACCCATGGCGTAGTCCTCCGTTTGTCGTGTCCATACACCTCACAACAAAACGGACGTCTTTGACGTACTCTTCGCACGTTAACAACATTGTGCGCTCCCTTCTTTTTCGAGCCGATCTTCCTCGGCTTATTGGGGCGACACTCTTCACACCGCTACCTACGATAAATCGTCACCCAACCAAAACCCTAGATGGCCGCACTCCTTTCTTCGCCCTTTACGGCACACGGCCTTCCTATACCCATCTTCGGGTTTTCGGTTGTGCTGTTATCCCAACCTCTCGTCCACGGCTCCACATAAATTATCACCTCGCTCCTCCTGTGTGTTTTCCTCGGGTACTCCTCGATCACAAAGGATACCGATGTCTCGACCTTCATTCCAACCGGATCATTGTCTCTCGTCACGTGGTGTTCGACGAGACTTTGTTTCCGTTCTCGAGATGTCTACCACCCCTCGGGATCCTAACACACTTGCGTTTTTGGACGATGCGATGATTCCGCTTCGCCTATATGGCCAAGGGGCATGTGATCGGGTACTCGCCTCCCAGCGGCACTGGGCTAGGGACGCTCAGTCCCTCGCTCGGACCCTTCGCCACGACGACCGGCACTTGCTGCCCCTGTGCACCACACGGGGGCCGCGCTGCGGTGCCCCGTCGCCACGCCGACCGCGTCACCGGGTCTTGCTGCCCCCGTGCATCCTACACGGATCGTTGCCGGCGGCCTTTGCGGCCACCGGTCGCACGTCCACCGCCACCTCACCGGTGTATCGCCGGGTGCTGCTGCCCTGTGCATCCGGCACGGGCCGTTGCCGCGGCACCTCGGCCCCGGTACCACCTCGCCGTCGAAACGCCGGTGCTACTATCCCGTGCAACCCGCACGGGTAGGCGCCCGCGGCACCATGGCCACCGGTCGCACGGTGGACACTCGGACGGTCTCCATCGCCCCGTCGACAATGCACATCCCATGCGCACGCGCGGCAAGGCCGGCATCACACATCCGTGGATCGCCTCAACCTCCACGCCGTGCCCATGTCGCCTCTACCCCGCTCGTTCGTGGTGCTCTGTCGGATCCAAATTGGCGCGCCACTATGCAAGCCGAGTATGACGCCTTACTCGCCAATAACACTTGGAGCCTTGTCCTCGACCTCCCGGTGTTAATATGGTCAGCGGCAAGTGGATTTTTCGTCATAAATTCCACGCAGATGGTTCTCTCGATCGCTACAAGGCCCGCCGGGTCCTCGGGGTTTCACACGGCGGCCGGTATTGATTATGATGAGACATTCGATCCGTGGTCAAACCAGCGATAGTCCGAGTGGTTCTCTCTTTGGCTCTTTCTCGGGATTGGCCCATACACCGGTTGGATGTGAAAAATGCATTCCTACATGGCACCCTCCTTTGAGACGGTGTGCGTGCATTACGCCCACGGGTTTGTGGATTCTTCTCGCCCGATTTTGTCGTCGGCTCAACAAGTCTCTATATGGTTTGAAGCGAGCTCCGCACGGTTGGCATCATCGATTTGCCTCTCATCTTATTTTACTTGGATTTGTTGAAGCAAAGTCGAGATACCTCACTTTTCATATATCGCCTCGGGCCAGACACGGCCCTGTTGTTGCTTTATGTCGATGACATTGTTCTTCTTGCTTCCACCACCCCGACCTTCGACGGTTATTGGGGCTCTCCAGCGTGAGTTTTCTATAACAGATATGGGTCCTCTTCACCATTTTCTGGGCATCTCAGTGACACGCTCTGCTAGTGGATTATTTCTTTCTCAGCGCCAGTACTCTCAGGACATTTTGAAGCGAGCCGGGATGAGTGAGTGCAAGCCTTGCAGCACCCCTGTTGATATACACTCCAAATTATCTGCAGATGGACCTCCCGTCGGCGATTCCACACGATCCGTAGTCTTCTTGGCGCCCTTCGATACTTGACCTTCACCCGTCCGGATATTGCCTTTGCCGTTCGGCAAGTGTGCCTCTACATGCATGATCCTAGGGAGCCCCACCTCGCAGCTCTCAAACGGATTCTTCGGTACTTGCGAGGCACTCTTTCACTTGGTCTGACTATGCGCCGGTCATCACCTACAGAGCTCGTTGTCTATACGGATGCTGACTGGGCTGGATGCCCCGATACTCGTCGCTCCACCTCTGGCTATGCAGTGTTCCTGGGTGATAATCTGGTGTCGTGGTCATCCAAACGTCAGCACATAGTCTCCGATCCGGCTGCGAGGCCGAGTACCGTCTTTGTGGCGAATGGCGTTCTTGAAGCCACCGTCTGCGGACATTCTTGTTCGAGCTTCACCTCCCTCCTCGCCGAGCCACTTTAGTCTATTGTGATAACGTCAGTGCAGTATATCTCTCCAGCAACCCAGTGCAGCATCAGCGAACGAAACATGTTGAGATCGATCTCCACTTTGTTCGAGAAAAAGTCGCACTTGGTCATGTCCGGGTCCTCCATGTTCCCACGACATCGCAGTATGCCGACGTCTTCACCAAATGTCTTCCTACCTCGCTTTTTCAGGAGTTTCGGTCCAGTCTGACCATTGGCAATGCCCCGATTAGGCTAGGGGGAGTGTTAGACTAATGTAATTAGGCTTATCTTAGTCTTTAGCTAATCCTAGTCTTTAGGATAGCGGTTAGGATTGTATGGATGCTACGGCTCCTGACACTGTATATATATCAACACATTGAATGAATACAATACAAGTTCAATCTCTTTCAATTTACAGTACAAACTAGACCTACAAATTGTACAACACGCTGCCTTGGGGTGTGCGATCTCTTCTCGTAGAGCAAGTAGAGTTGCTACAAATTACAGTGGTTAGTTGTAAGTAGAGTAAGCAACCTTCGGATGCAAGTGTGCTACTGAAGATTTTGGGGTGTTGCTATCTAAAGACTGCATCCAGATTATTGGTTCAGGAACCTCCCAACTTCAGTTCAGAATGCTGAAATATCAATTCTGAGATACTTTCGTGGATTGTTCTGTGCCATCAGCAACGAAGCCTGATTCTTCTGCCAGAACTTCAAGCTCCTGGTCACCGCTCAGAACCTGAATAGGTACATAATCATCTTGTAAACAAACTGGAAGAATCAAATGTGAAGGCAGAGTGAATGCCAGTAGGTGTGTCTCAACTATAAGGCAACCCTGGCAGTGACCAAAGTTTGTCCTATACAAAAACTGATGTAGACGCATTGCAGGCAAGAAAATAAGTTCCAACATAAGAGTATCTACAGAAGGAACACATCATGTCTTCGTGAGAACATCAAAACTGCATGGTACTACCTTTCCGTTGATGAACCATGTTGGAAAACCTTCAAGACCAGCAGCGGCACATTCTGCAGTCATCTTCTTTCCCTTACCAGCTCCATTTGGGAAACATTCAACATAGTCCAGAATCTTTGTAGCTTCACGACCAAACATCTGCATGAACATTTGGTTAGATTGAAAAAAGATTCTTTGGTCGCATTTTGGAATTTTGGTCAGTGCAGCATCAACAAATTAGTTCATACTGTATTCAAATTATATTACAAGAATAGAGTTTTTCAAGCAAGTTCAGTATCTACAATCCCTCGCAACAGAAAATGTTCTAAAGCTGTGAAATCATTTGGTATTCGGTTAGGATAAGGTGAAAGGCCGTGTACCTGTTTTTGTTCATTGCAATGAGAACACCAGAATGCTCCATACATCTTAGCACCTATAGAGTGCAAATGTTTAGCCAGTGCAATAGCAAATGGGGATGATTCGGTTGTTATCTCTGTTTCATATGGTTCTAATACGAAGTCATCTGTGCTGCATAAAATGAACAGGAGAATCTTAAAGTCATTTCCAATGGTATCAAAGAAAAGGAAACATATAGTAAGTTCACATAGTTTACTAAGACAACAAAATAGAGCAAAGAAACAAAGCAATTTAGGGAGCAGAATATTTGAGAAACTAATAAGGAAACCTCACCCTTTCAATTGAGTAGTAGCAGAACTGTATGAGTTTGTCAAAGCAAGAGCTACAATGACAACTACAGCTAACTGAAGGCCAGCGAACTTCTGGATACGTTCAAAACCGATGTCCTGGAAGTTCAATAGTGATCATGGTTACTTAACTGGACTACATGGATACAGGTTCAAATGAAGAACACACTGTTTTATTAGTGGCCACATACCTTTACTCTGATGAAGAGTAGAGTGAACGAGAGGAATGCTGACAACAAGCAGTACGAACAAGATACCCCAACAAATTTAGTGCTTAGAATATAAAGAAAATAAGCACTCGCAGTCGCCATAGAAGTAGCCGCCAGAAGCAATATTAATCTAATATCCAGGTCATCCGATACCGGGAGCATGTCCTTTCCATTTTCTTGCAGAGAAAGTGCAGTAACTAAACCATATGTCACCAGACCAACTAAGGGAAGAGGTATTCCTGTAAAATTGAAGAGATATCAATCGTTAAGTACTTAAATGACACGGGATAGCACTGTGCATTTGTGACTACATATTTTGTCAAATCAGGCTTCTGTAGGTTAGTAAAATCAATCATATAGTTGATCTGCAAAAGGAGTTACCATAATCAACCACTACTTGGAACTACTCCTAGTTCACAAAAACATTTGGAACTACAATGCAGATGCAGCAATACCATAATGAACCACATGGAACTGGCTCACACACAAAAAAAAGGAACTAAAATGGGGCTAACTTTGTATACACAGACCTACATAGTGAGCAGCAAAGCACAACGAGATCATTTATACAAATCGGTCTAGATTTCATGAGACTAATACCACGGTTTAGTGCACATTTACCAATAAGCTGTCAGCAAACAAGACCAAGAGATTACCAAAGACGACGGAGTAGTCGCTGTCGAGGACGTCGCCGCAGCCTGCGCCAGAGATGGGGCAGAACGCCTCGGAGCCCGTGAGCTTGAGGAAAGTGAGGTAACCAGTCTCCAAGAACCCCAGCCCTGCAACACCCGCAGTCCAGGTGCTCGTCGAAATGCCCAGCAGCGACGACGGGGGCGATCTTGTGGGTTTCTCCGACGGCGGGGAGGAAGGGGCCGCGGAGGTCTCCTGCTCCTGGGAAGAAGACTCCGCGCAGCACCTGAAGCGTTCCGCTCTCTGCGCGAAGATGGAAAATGGATAACGCCACGGAATTGCCGAACCAAACAGGAGGTGGGAAGAGGGGTGGAGCTCGGAGGGCGGAGGGGCGGGGGCGCCATGGGCCTGTACCTTGATGCGCGAGGAGGCAGAGGGCGTAGTGGCGAGGGCGAAGCGAGTTGGGGACGGGGAGAAGGAGATGGCGAGGGCTGCGGAGATGGTCGCCATGGGCGGAGGTGAGTGGTGGTGACCGGTGAGAGGCGAGGCGAGGCGAGCTGACTCCACGCCTCCACCTCAGACTCGGAGCAACGCTCCGAGAGCCGTCTAGACTCTAGGCCACATGGATTGGCAATGGGTGGGCCTTCCTACATTTTACTGCTATCGTTTGATCCATAAACAGCGTGGCCCACAATTTCAGTTCCTCCTTGTAAAGCCATGCTTCTCCTCAAAAAAGAAAAAAAAAGAAAAAAGAAAGAAAGAAAGAAGAGTAAACAGCACCTAATGGACAGATGCATGTTCTCACAGGGCCGTTAGTTATGTGATTAAAAAAAGGGCCGTTAGTTATATTTCCATACATAAATAATCAATATTTTTTTATATTTTATATAAAAATGCTAAATGAAATAGTGTTCACAGTACGTCAGTACCCACTATAGTAGTTTTTTTTAGCTCCTGGAGAAATGTCGCCGCAGCGCCGCTAGATGTTTTAACCCATTATTTAAAAAACCTTGCAAAGCAGCCTTCAAATCAAATTCAGATAAGTCTAAAAAAATTCCAGAGAACCTTAACTCCCCCTCGAGGGAAAAAAGGAAAATCACAATACAAAGAAGTGAATGTCTATATATTTGATACAAATACAGCCACAAATTGCGTCTTATTCTGTATATACAGCCCAGGATGTTAGAAAGCTGGACACGAATTGACCAATAGGTGACCAAGAATATATTCAGGCAAAATGATGGTACAACAAGCCTTCGATGGCAAACAGTGAATTGCAATACCATCCAGCTGCCGGTTCAGAAATGAAGGTCGATTGACGAATGGTTCGCAATTCACACTGCTAACTTTTTATGGGCGTCCATGTACAACCATGTTATATCCTGCAGTTGGCCGCTACAGGATGATGCACAAAGACACAAAATATCATTTTATATATGCATAAGGAATATTTTCGTCTGAAAGACCCAGGAAATACGAACTCACTGCAGTACACGAATTGGTTAAAATCCAAAGTCACTCTTCCTTGCTTGCTTGTATCGAACGAATTGAACAGGTTACTACAAAAATGTAGCAGATTATTTAACTACAAAACTTTACCACAGAATACATGGAAAATAGTGCTTTAGGAATGCAAATCACGGACAGAATCCAAGAAAATACTCATCATAGAGGTTAATATAAATCAGGAATGCTAGCAACTTACAAGTAAAAAACTTATAAAAAAGTTAAGACTGCAGATATAAATGGTAGAGCTATAGTTTTCATAAAAAAAAATATATTATAGCTAGAAAGCACAAGGATTCTAGGTGGCATGGAGAACATACCGAGCTGACTGCACAAAAATGCAGAGTGATATAAACTCATCCAATTGAATCATCCCCTTCTTGCTCTTGTCAAAGCTCTGAGAGCACCAAAGTATGGTATTGAAAACATAATGGTGCTCAAAATCAGCTACACAGGAATGAAGTTTTCGAAGGACAAAAAAATATATAAAAAAACATTGCCTCACTACTAGGCTTAAGATCTGTTCAAGAAAATTAATGTGCTAGGGCAATACACAAAGAAAAAACAGCGTGCTAGAGTACTACCAGTATTCTTCTTCTGGAAGAAAGTGAATAAGATGGTAAACTACCCAGATTGACATAACACCCTTGGGTTAGTCAACTAAATCGTATGACCTATTTCAACCTCCCATAGAATGGAGGTCGGGGTAGCCCTGAGATCATTGCATATTTTTCGGCAAGCCTTTTGCGTGATTGAGGAAAAAAAACCTCCCATAGAATGTTGATGGTACAACTCAACTAGGAGGCACTGGTTTAAACCAAAATGCTCCAGATTGCAAGAAAAGACAGCTTAGGACAAATAACTTCTTTGCGTTAAGCTTTAAGTTTAAACAGGCTTTGGATGAACTCCCTTAAGCAAGACAGGGTTAACCATCGGCCAAATTTACAGTAGAAGGCAGCTGAATCCTTTTAGTTACCTCACAAACTGTGTAGAAGGCTGGCGAATCCAATGAGAAACCAAGTTTGATTAATGCCTGTAATAAACATGGAGGTAAGAGAAGGGGTGTTTTAACCACAAGAATCTAAGGCTCCATTCAGATCATCAGCTAAAATTTTTATCATAAGCTGCACCACCGCGTTCTCCATCTCTTGCCTCCGGCGCTCCGGCGTGGGGGCCCGCGAGCGCGAGGACGACGACTCGGGCTATGCTCGCGCTCGACAGGGATATTGCACGTGGGCGCCAGTAGAGGACTACGAGTAGAGGGCAGAAGAGCAGAAATGAAGATCACATGGTCACTCAAACCACAAAGGCTAAGGGCACACCCAAATCTCACTTGCATCTGTTTATAAACAGAACCATGTTTGTGTCACTATCAATTGTGATTTGGATATTTGCAATTGAGTAATATTTCGACTCGTGCCACGATGGTGTCAAACTTGTTCTGTTTATACCACTGCCGTGGCATGACTCAAACAAGTTTAAACTTTGCCAATAAAATTGGTTAGGCGGCGGCAATGAACATTACAAGTTTTACAAAGTGATGCCATCTCTACACCTAAAACATTTCAAAAACTTCCGTCCACAGGCGACTCCAACACCCGTACGACCACGAGCTCGCCCGGCGAATATTAGTTTGTTTCCTCCGCTGCCTGTCCAGCCCGGCCTAATCTCCTCCCTTAATCCTCATCACTTGCCGCATAAAACAAAATCGTTAACCCGGCGATTAACCTCGCCTCTCCCGTAACACCGCCCGACTTCACCTCGCCCCCGCATGTGAAACTCCCCAAGCGCTCCCTTGCCTCATGATCCAAAACGAAACCGGCAGTCCCTACTCTCCCGCACGATCCAAATAAACCGATGCTCCTTCTCTTGGCGCTCGTTCCCCCGTCGCAGCAACACGCACGTCGTGCAGCCGCCGCCGGCCGTCGTTGAGGACCACGGGAACCCCATCAACGATCTCAGCACATGCATGCAAGGGCGCTCGCTCCTTTGGTTTGAAGCCAATTGAGCCTTGTGTTGTCAAAGAGACATGCAATCTTAAGAAGAGATTCCTAGACTGCACACACATATGTAGCAAAAGCAACTGCAGAAATATTGTTTTAGCCACCTCTGTTAACTGAATGTTTGTTCCTGCTCCTACTCTTGCTCCTAGAGTGGGAATGAGCCATGTTTCTATCTCAAATTCTCGATGAATGCTAGCGATGCTTCCTATTTTTGTTCTGCATCCTATTTTTTTATTCCAACTATTCCTACTCACTTTCAGTATTTGTGCTGCTTCTATATATATGTTTCAGACTAATGGAAGAACTCTAATTTGACCACGCTTCGATCTGTTATTCCTAGGTACGTAGATATTTGTATTTCTCTGCCAGTGCCCATTGGTTCATGCTTGCTTACCATGAATGTCATCCATTGCTCGAGGGCTGGTCTCTTAGAACGTCTTGACAGGCTGTGTCAATTTTGTTTGATATTAAAGAGAAGGTTAATAAATATGGACGAACCAAACATAGCCAATTTTGTAGCAAAGATTATTGAAGTGATAGAATTATACTTGTATAGCCTATAAATGATTCTTCCCTTGTTTATCCGTTCTTCTTCTACAAGTTACATTCTTTATTTCTTTTGCATGTTTAGCTGATAGTAGTCTGTGCTTGTTATGTTATATTCTAAGGCAATAATAGTACTTGATTTAGTATCTCTTACAATTACATGATAATAAGTTTTTGAAAAAAAACAATCACATGATAATGTAAAGGACTCTAATAATTTATTTGAAGGTTTTTTAAAAATTCCCTATGAACCATTCCTTAGTTGTAGAGAAGTGAAAATCACGTCTTGAATTTCCAAAATTGAGGGTTCAGACTATGAATATTCCAAAACAGTGGGAATCAGGCCTCAAAATTAGTTTAGTTTTCTTCACTTCAGTGCTAATTGTTGTTTATATAACTGTTGGCTATTTCTGTCATAGATTCATATAATAGAAACTAATTCTCGTGCACCATTGCAATTTATATTAACTGTGGCCTATTTCTTTTATAGATTCATACAATGGA
Organism: Themeda triandra; assembly: GCA_018135685.1. Taxonomy (NCBI): domain Eukaryota; kingdom Viridiplantae; phylum Streptophyta; class Magnoliopsida; order Poales; family Poaceae; genus Themeda; species Themeda triandra. Next base: position 15,955 of record JAENPR010000031.1, on the reverse strand, counting down.
AAATAATACTCATGTACCATTGGAAGACAAGACTAACACTGCCAAACTATTGACATACTACGACAATTCAAGAAAAGTGTTAATCCCTAAAGAAGTGCAAACTTGTCTTTCGCATATCGTAAACATGAAATGGTATTATAGGTTCTACATTATGAACAATATGACATTGAAGTTTCAGTTTCGCAAAGAAATTTAGAGTTGTTTTAACTATCTACCTTTCTTGAAGATTTTTTGTATACTGAATGGAACATCAATATTATAAAACACGCTCATATATATGTTATCGTGGTATTATGTTTACCCGTTGCAACGCACGAGCATTTACCTAGTGAGTCTAAATATTGCAAAAGCAATGGTAACAATAGAAACCAGAATCGACATGGGGACACAGGCCTATTTTTTTTCCATAAGTGCACACCCCATGTTCAACAAAGGCCTATTTTTTCCATAAGTGCACACCCCATGTTCAACAAAGGGATTCATGGAAGTTTAGCTACAACTGCACATATGAGTTCCTCAATAAAAATTCTGAAATACGTCTACAGACTGCTGTCGTTGTGGTCATCTTGCAACACAAGGAAACAAAAAATCTGAACAAGTCGATCGCTTTGCTTTGCAGCACTGACTAAAACCAGAAAGGTCTGCCTAGATTGTTTTGAGTGACAACCTCTGCTTCACTATGATTAAAACAGCGTGGACAGTGGAGGTAGGCTTCTATCAGCAAGATCTGCAGGTGGCTCTACTGCTGCAGCAGTGTCCTCATCCTCAGTAGATTCTGCTGCAGCAGTGTCCTCATCCTCAGTAGATTCACATGGTACTGGTTGCTTCTCATACATGGTGTCCATGATAACTTTACCCAGAACAAATCGAACCTCGGCAGGATCCCCTTGTTTCAACGACCAGTAATCAATCCCACGAAACCTCCTCCTTTCATTATACGAAGGTAGGTCAGAAGCAAGGCCCTCGAATATGACCGACAGCTTTTTCCTATCGTTGTTAGATGTGAGTACCTGGAAAGAAACACCAGTACATATGATCTACCATACAAAATCACAAATAACAGAGATGATGTGGTGAAATTAAACTAGCACAGATCATGGGTGGCATATATACAAAGCGATACTTACTACTCCTGAAACTTGCGGAGGTTCGGAGAATCTGGCTAGCGATTGCTCCAGACCATCTAGACATGTCAATGTATCTACTGAAGAATGGACTAGTGATGCAAGATGTGATGTTTGTTCCATTAGATCATCCAGTTTGGTCCGAGAAGGCTCCATTGTCTCTGGGGCAAATGGAACTTCAGCTCCAACTTCTTCCTCCAAAAATTTGACTGTGGCTTCCCATGTTCCGAAATACAACATTGCAGCAAAAGCTCTTATTACCAGGGTGTCTTGTGGAGATATAACCAATGTACTGTGAAATACCAACAACGCCAGCCTGCAGAATAATACGAAATTTCATGGGTGTGGCAACAAAAACGCTCATACTGTTTGCGATGTTACTCGGTTACCAAATAAATTGAATGAATGAAACAGTTAGCCTGTTTGATCAAAAGAGGAACCTCAGATTGAAAGTGGTATGGAATAGGACTCTAGGAGCATGTCAGTTTAGAAATATGAATAAATAAACTGTGTGCACCCTGGCAACCATTGAATAAATAAACTTCAGAGTACACAAGCATTCTCCACAAAAACATAAGGTAAAGTCTGATACAGCTGCAAAACCATGCATATGTTTTAAAAGTAGTCTAGAAATCAAGGAGATATTCGTTGTATGAGCATGAGCTGATGATACAAATCAGAATAACCACTGGACTACATAATACACATCCAAATCTACTGGAACAGTCCGTAAAAAATAGCTTCAACCAGTGTAGTAGCTGTCTAGAGCAAGATTATTACTCTGTAATTTCACTGCTTTTTGATAATGAAATTCGGTTTTACCATGGTGGAAAAAAAAATATCAAGAGCAAGATTACAGAAATAAAGGAACCAATATATGAGCCAGTTCAATGGAACCAAATAAGCTAAATTGCCGGTTTAGAAAGTTAGCATACATAGTGCTCATGATTTCCTGGGAAATATGCACTTAAAACTAAGTATAACAATAAAAATGTTATGCACGGAGTAGGTATTTCAGGTTTCTTACCACAGAGAGCTATGGCATGGCCGGTCTGCAGAGAGTAACCTATCAAGATTAGCCAATAGTTTCTGCAGGTTTGAAGTAAACAGCATAAGACAACACAATAAGCCTTGTCTAAAAGTTTATTATCACATTAAACTAACCTGAAAGATAACCAGAAAATCTCTACTTATACATGGCACTATGGCAATAAAAAATCTAAAAGGAAATTAACAGGAAGTAAACTCCGAAGTAACATAGGGCCTGCTTGGTTCCCAGATGAGCTGGCCTCGCCTCGCTGGCTCAGGCAAGGCAAACCTTGCCAAACAAGGCGAGCCGTGTTGGCTCACTTGCGGTGACAAGGAAAATGACTGACAAAGCTACCCAACACAGGCTCCAAGGTGACCGAGCAAGCCAACCAAACACATCGCCAGTTCTAGAGGCTAACCTTGCTGGAGAAACCAAGCATGCCCATAAATATCATATTGTTCATAAAGTGTACAGAAACTATAATAACCATAATAAAAGTTTATAATCACAAAAATCTTTGAACAGTAGATCAAGAAAAAGATAACAAGCCCTTCAGTTCAGACTTTAGACTGCAATATTTGGACACCCTATGCTTACCAAAAAAAAGGAACACTTTACCCACTGTACATCACAAAGAATGCAGTATTTCCATAATTTCTTTTTAAAGAAGCACCAAAGAAAAAAAAAGGGACAGTAACCATCAGATCTCTAAAGCAAGGTGAAACATTTTCAGAGTTACTCACCATAAGCATCAAATTACTGTCATTTGAACCACCCTTCATCAGATCAGACAAATATGCTGCCTAAAACACAAATTGGCATTCAATGTTGATGAGTGGGATGAAATATTGGTGGGGCTACAACAAAGAATGTACTTTTTTTTACCAATAGGCATTGTTAAAATTACCTGGAAAGGCAGTAAAATATCAAGAAGTCCATATTTTCTAAGCAACCTAACAGAAGGTGCTGCTGCCCCATAAGACATTATATAATTCATTTCCATCATCAACCTTGCCTAGACAGTAAATGAGACAAAAAGCAGAACTAAGAAGAAAATACATATGAGAACATGCCTACAATTGTTAGTTTATTTTCAGAGGTACCAAGAAAGTAAACCTTGTCGATATTAATTATAGACGAAGAAAGATCACGTATTGCATTAGAAGTTTCACTGGAAAACTGGAAACCAAGGCGACCAGCAATTCTGAAGCCACGTAAAATCCTTGCTGAAATATATTACTGATATAAATTTTACTCAGCGAGATAAAGCAATTTCAATAAAAACCATTCCTCAAAAACCTACCGGGGTCCTCCATGAAAGAAATGTGAGCAGGAATGACTGTACACACCTGATTTCCATTAAGAAGTTAGCAAATGGGAAAGAAAGAGGAAGAGAAAACCAGGACACTGATGAACCTATGCTTAAATAAAGATGGAGCTCAGTGGCTATTACTTTGTTTTTTCTCATATCCCTTACTCCATTCACGTAATCATAAATTCTGAAGCTCATCGGGTTAAAGAAAAGACTGCCAAACAAGTATTACAACATTGTTATGAAATATCTCCTGAGATACATAAAAAAAAGAGTATTTATTGATGATTTGAAGCACTAGAATTACTGTGGAGTTTCAAAGATTACCCATTTATTGTGAAGTCTCTTCGCATAGAATCCTTCCAGCGAAGAATATCCCTAACATCAGAGCCTTTCAACTCTTCCACATAATCTACCGCTTCACTTCTATCCCCATACTTAGCAACTGTTCGAAAGCTCGAAATCTGTTAGAATAAATAAAAAGTAGTGAGTGCATTGCTAGAAAACTCATGTGGTCACAACTGTCTGAAAGCTCGAAATCTGTTAGAACAAATTAAAAGTAGTGAGTGCATTGCTAGAAAACTCATGTGGTCATGATGATATGGAGAACAAACCTCAATTACAGAGTCACGCATTTTAAGAAGACATATTGGAAAGCGTTTGCCTATAATCATAGATCGCCTGAATATATTTTCTTAAGCTGTAACGGACAGAAATATGTCAATTGAATAAGGACATCAAAACTTTCAGGAAAAGAAAAAATAATCATGATGTTTGAATGGACCAAAACCTGTTCGAGACTTGCAGTGGTAATCACATCAAAATCTTTAGGTACCCTTTTGAGTAGCAAATCTCTCACGCACCCCCCAACAAGGTAAGCTTGAAAACCTGTAATAAACTTTTGCCTTGAATACTGCATACATTCTTATCCCCATTCAACTAGTAAAAACAATATTTTATGAGTTAAATAAGAAAAGTAACACCCTCACAAGAAAAAAAAAACTCGAGTAGCCAGAAGAACTCAACCTTGCTGGCCAAGATAATCCTCAGGCCCTGGCTTTGTCGATGAGGGGATTTTTTTTATAATGAGCTTAAATTCACCTCCATAAGGAGTTGAACTTAGGATTTGGAGGTGCTACTAAAGCACGGTAACCACTATGCTACAGGCTCGGAGTCCAGCAAAAAACAAGAAGGTCGAGACCGAATTTCAAAACATCTTATGGAAATTTTGAAACACTCTGCATTCATCTCAACAATACATTTCAAATCAATGGATAAATGCATGGTAATGAGTAATGATGTTTGAACTGTGATGAAACAAGATGTAATATGCATTGTAGGGACATGTAATACAGGGTTGCCTTCTTTTATTTTCCCTTTCGATGTTGGAGTTGTTCTTATGTACTTTAAAAACAGAAAACAGAACTAAATAAAAAACAAGCATGTTACCAGATTTCATCAATTCATAATCTATGCAATATAGTACACCCTCTGTACACTAATAAATTGAACTTTCTTGCTACAAGTTTCTCTTGAAATACTCCCTCTGATTCCAGTCGAGCTGGACTTCTGCATGGGAATAAGGTAGATTGTACTGGTACCCATGAATGATTAGCATAACTGTGGCTGCTAGTACTTGGCATGCGTGAAACATTTATATGGTTGTACTAAAAAAAAGCACAAAATAGGGAAATGAATGGTAAAATTCGTAGATGGATTTATATTTGTTGAATTGGAAGTATTGATGGATGGACCTATATAATGAACTAAAGAACGTAAATTGTTACTATCTGCAAAATTCTAACCATAGGAGCGTATCTCAGATATGTATCTAGTTGTACCATTTCCGTATCATGGCCTTGTATTTGATCCATGCAGGATTTGGAGTTTATAAAAAAATAAAGTTATTTAGATATATGTGTTTGATCCACATAATAATAAATTGTTAGACCAAATATCTTCAATGTGCCCACAGCTCCAGCACCAAGATTTTCTGGAGCTAGAGCTGTGCAAACAGGCTAACTCATATATAATGAGCATAGATGTTGTTCAAAAGTACCAAGATTGAATTCTGAAAGGTGTGTTCACCTTACATTCATGGATAAAGGAAGTATTAAGAAGAAAATGCATGGTCAAGAGAATAGTTATGACATGTTGAAATACTCGCTCACAAATGGAAATAGTCAATATAATAGTTATGTACCTTGTCGTTTGAGCTTTCTTAAAACCGTCCATGCATCAGCATGTATAGCATCCGGTTTAATGCCAACTTTCCTTGAGTCAAACTGCCTCCAAGATGAAGGATCCACGAATCCTGCAAAGATTGAAACCTTTCAGCTTCACCAACCAAGTCAGCTTAGCAACATTGTAGAACTACCTTTTGATCAGTGATCACAGAACTTTAATACACCCAACACCCATCGAAATTGAATGTTACCAATAGCACTGTATCCACTACATAGGACGACAAATCACAAGTGACAGATATGGTTTACACAGGGAAGCAGAAGAATATGCCCCCTGTAGCCAGTGCAGTGCCCATGAAGAGGGATGAAAGTATCACCTGGCCTGAGGTGCGTTGGCGCGGAGGAGCCACCACCTTTCGGCTTCGGAGGACCGGTGCCGTCGCCTCCCTTCTTCGTGCTGTACTGCCGCGCCTGAGAGAAACGCGACGGCGTCAGCGGAAAGAAGAGTAGTGCTTCGATCAAGCGCCAGGCCGGCGTGGTGCTCGACGAAATGCTTGAGAGACGGTGCGTGGTAGAGAGGTGGCACGGCGACTGACCAGGAAACTGGAGGCCGCCGAGCGGAGGCGGGAGAGGAGGGGAGGCGGGGAAGAGGGCGAGGGCGACGGGTCAGCGCACCGTCGCGGCGGCGTCATGACATGGGTGCGGCGCGCGGCCGGCGACGGGGGCGGGGCGGCGCGGAACCAGATAGCCTGACGCCGGGCTCCTCGACTCGACTGTTGTCGGCAGTCACTTTACTCTCGATCTGCGCCGTTCCTCAGCATCCAAGCGCCCAGCAGCGAGTTTTGATCGCATCAGGTAATCGAAATACCAGCCCAGCAGCCCAACTAAGCCCACGAGGCCAGTAGCCCACCCAGTACACCTCGCAAGGTTCCTGAAAAAAAAAAAAAAAAAAAAGTACACCTCGCAAGAGCACGCGCCGCCGCCGTCGCCCGTCGCTGCCGCGGCCGGTTCCTCTCGAGCAATGCGATCGAGGACTACACGACAAGGTTACTAAAGGGGCGTTTTGACCGTCATTGCTTGGCTAGTGGAAGAAGAGAAAGGGGTGAGCAAAGCTTCCACTCCTATGATTGGACATTTTCCTGCTGGTTTCCTCGCAAACTCTGTATAGGTTGTAGCGAGACGCATCCCGGTTAATGGTGTGTGTGTAAGTGCAACTGAGCCTAGCTCGATCACGATCAGGGCATCCGCATCCATCCACCCGCTGAAGCCACGGCCGAGTGTAGATCGGACGGGGGGCAGTGTCCGCTGCTCCCAGGCCTTCCTGATGATCTCGCCATTGCTTGTCTGTTGCCTCTTCAGATGCCCGGAGCTAATCACAGAAAGCTATAATTAAGGCTGGCTATCCGAAAGTGGTCATGTTGGGACGTGCTCGGCTCGTCGCGCAGAGCGTGACGCTCGAGTACGAGGAAGCGACGGGTCCAGCTGTGCCGCGCTCGGCACCTGTATCTCACCATTGCAGAGTTGCAAAAAGATGACGCGATTATCACAGACGGGTGTTTAACAACTGTCAAAACAACATGAATAGAGACGGTTTAATATCATAACCGTCTTCGATATTGTAATCTACATGATACCCGTCTGTGATTGCTGAATACCACAGACGGATGTAATTTAGAAACGTCTCTGACATACCAATCGTGCGATGTTCAACCCCATCTATGTTAAAAACCGAAATCATAAACGGATTTTTATTACCCGTCTTGAATAACAAATATCAGAGGCAGGTAAAATATCAGTCACAGTGGTTATATCACCCATCTCTTTTACTAAAGTATTGCGAGTTGCGACGGTGCTTTATGTCACCCGTCACTACCATACCAAAGACCTCTGTCGTGCGCGGTGCAAAGCGATTGATCGATGCCGCATTTAGATATCTCGAGATGCATTTTTAGATGTGCACGCAACTATATATATATCTGCTAATTATGAATTAATGCTACCTTTATCTTGATGGAATCTAAACCAAGATTAAATCAAATCTTCTACAAGATGATAACGTATCCAGAACGAGAGGATGCAATTTGAGGAGGATGGAATCTAATCCAAAATTAAATCAATTCTTCTATAGCACCTAGGGGCAACCGGTGGCATCGCATGCCGTATATGCTATGTCGGTGGCAATGCTTCGACGAGACAAGTGTGTGATCATATCGATGGGCAACCGTGGCGCTGAGTTCAACTTCAACCCGACCAAGAATCGGTGTTCCTTTGTGGCTAAGATGGTCGCACCAAGGTCGACAAATTTTAATAGGAATATGGAGGTTCATTTACGAATCACGAAATCGGGACAAAAGGTTCACAAAATTGCTGCCCAAACACAAACTGTTCAATGTATTCATCGCGGCTAGCAAACACTCATCTTCTATCAACATGCGGAGCCCATATGCATATGGGCCGACTTTTCCTAGAAAAAGCCTAATGGGGGCTAGAGTAGTCACTTATCATTTCTATCCCCGCTAGGGGGTCTCTTGTAAATTATCGTTTGCCTATATAAATACCAAGAGAACGAGGTCAAGGGGGCTCTCTCCTTCCAACAACCCTTGTTCCTTAAACTCTAACTTCCCTCTCATGTTCGTGAACCGCTTCCCAACAATCACCCCTCTAAACTCATTCACATTCTTCAATCTTTTGGGCAACTTTACTTCTCTCGGCTTTTGCTTGGTCACCTTCCCGTTACCACCCTTTGCCTTGGACGCTTTCTTACCACCCACCTTGGACGAATGTAGCTTCTTTTCCCATCTTCTTTCTTCTTGGTTGTGGCCCTCCTCGCGTCCCTGGCCTCCTTCTCCACCTACTTCTTGTTTTCATGTTCCTTGCATATACGCTCTAGCTCCCTGACCTTCTCATCTTCTTTATTGTGTTGCACATCATGCATCTTCTTGAACTCTCATCAAACGCACGAGCAATGGGACAACTCAAACGAGAAAAAGGTTGACCTCGATCGCGATGTTGTTGTGTACGCAAGCATATAACGGGGTTTCAAACTTCAACAAGTATCTATCAAATTTCACAATAGGATAAAAGTAAAACAATAAAAGGAACCACATATGTTAATAAGGCGATAACGATTATGTTGTCTTGGGAGAATTCTAAACTAATTGGTGCTAGCTATTCTTACTCAAAATCATATGCGGTTAATTGAATAGCATAATATCGAAGGACTTTAATTATTGCCCCATGACGCAACGTTGGGAGAGAAGATGTGTGGCGTTGTGGGAATGGAAGAAGCCAAATGGGTACTTATAGTGGGTAGTTTCCGTACCTTTGGTGTGGGTGATGATGTGCGAAAGGTGTGCGTCCACTTTAGGACGTGCGATGAGTATGTGGACCGTTGGACGGTAGCAAACGCTTAGCGTAATCGAGGAGAAGGTGGTGGTCGATCGATTGAAGCGGGCGTGAGAGGGGCACACGAGTGAAGGTAGAAGAGAGTGCGGTGAAAGAGAGCGGTGAAAACAGAGAGCACGGTAAAGCGAAGAAGGGATCGGGCGGAACAATAGAGGGCGTGCGAGAACACGGTTGACCCGGTTGTTAGTGGAGACCATAGTTGTATCAATGCGGTCATGCATGTCGGTGTAACCTCGACTTTGTTGCTCGAAAGGAGGTAGGCTTTTCGTCGGCATATGACTCGCGTTTAATTGTTCCACACATGTTTTTCTCTTATCGTAACAAAGTACTCAAATATGTCAAGCATCCTTTTCTTATCGGTGTTGTATGTGAGTACTTGGAAATAAACACCACTATGTATGATCTACTATGCAAATTCACAATTAATAAAGAAGACACGGTGAAAAAAAAAACAACGGCAACCATTGTGGCTTTAAGATTTTCAAGCACTCAAATACTAGCTTCTTCCTATTTATAAGTTACTCCCTCCGTCCACAAAAGAATGCAATTCTTATATCTCAAGGAGTCAAACATTGTAAACTTTGACTAAAATTATATGAAAAAGTACAAACACTTAGGCTAGTCGAGTGAAGGTTTCATGGAGTTTCTTGCACATTAAATAAAGTGTCATATCATCAAAATGTAGCTTTTGCATGTATCAAAGAAGAGAAGAAGGAAATGTTTCATCGAGGTGTTTTCAAAACGTTAGAAACTAGGTAAAACCCTCACTTGAGAGCCATAGTTTGTTTCATGTGCGACTTTTGTTCTTCATCCCGCCGGGTGTGCATGTGAGGAGGAAAAGATCGGCGAGAGAAGAGAGGGAAGAGACGCATAAATGGAATCCATGGAAAGCTATAAATATCCCTATGTAAATGTACAATAAAACTATTCATTGAGAAAGACCTATTTCATGTTAAGTCTCACTTCTTGGAATTCGGTGAAATCTTGCATTGAGGGCGGCTTTATGAGACAAAATAAGTACCATTAGATTAGTTATCAAATATATTTTTATAATAAATTTATTAAGTAACATAAATGCTAATAATATTTACTATAATTGATCAAAGTTGTACTAGTTTGATCGGCACGCTTCTCATACATTTTTTTTGGACAAAGAGAGTATAAGTTGTTTTAGCTTGTATAGATATATAGGTTTTGCTATACTTTTAGATCTCTAGATACATAGCAAAACTTCATATATAGAAATGTCGGAGAATGATTTTTTATTTGGAATGGAGGGAGTAGTAAGAAAAAACTCCTGAGATGGGGTATAGATGCCAATACAAAATGGTGGAACTAATAGTTTTTATTATGTTTTAATAGCCTATGTTGCTCTTTATTTTTCAAAAATTAAAAGGATAGCCTATGGCCAAGAACTATAGCCATGGGTGGCTATGTGTGACTCATCTAGCGGACTGGTAGAACTATTCTTTAGTAAAAAAATGATTGTAAATACAATTTTTAAATATCAAATTATATTGTTTTACGTGCTTCAACTTTACGCTAGTATATCCTTTATTTTTCTCCACACTATTGTTACATATTTTGAGCCCGTACGTCTCTTATAAACTCATATTAGTCGTGTATAACTTAAAAACCAATATACTATTCTAGAAAAACATCTATCTATATACATAACTTCACCTCAATTGCTAGTGTGTTTCTTCCACTAAGCATCTCGTTTCTTCCACTAAAGCATCTATAACCCCATCTCAGTTGCCATACTAAAAGTTGAAGTTGTTGCGTGACCATGAGACGCTAATGTATATTCGTGGAGGAGCCAATCAAACATGAAACAAAAACCTTTCCTACAATTTTAGTATGCTGTCAAAATAGGCCCAACGTTTGTATAGTAGTTTTCCTTGAATTCACGTTGAATGCATTCATCGAAAAGCAGTATTATGTCGTGTGCCTCTTAGTCAAGTAGAGGGAATGTTCCAAAGTCTGTGACTGCTATTTAGTTTAATAAAAGCTTCCGTTTTTTTAAAAAAATCTAAAACCTTATTTATCTGGATTTTTGTTGTCTTTCCTGAGTACGAGTTGAATGGTGTTACAAGGGTGTCACGATGCAGCATGAGTTATGCATCTTTTTGGATTACTGAAGCCACTTATTAAAACAAACTGTTTATTTATTTCTTTTGGCTTATGCATAGAAACTAAAGGAAAAAGATGAAACTAATATGGTATGATTAGTGTAGCAATACACATCTATATGTATATCTACATCTCTTAGAAAGCAAAACTCCACTATAAACTTATGTAATCTCACAATGATCAACTTCATCAGCTAAATGAAACCGTCCAATTTTATATTGTGAGCCAACAAATCCATCGGTCTATTGATGGTCATTTGATTTTAGTTCTTCCTTTGTATTTTACCAGGAGTCGACCTCCTTTCAGGGTCATTTGGATGTAAAAAATACTTTACGGGAGACCTAATCAAATTATCAAAAGCATGTTTCCAATTCAATCTCTATTATGGCTCTAGTAATAACCATGCATTCCAACAATTAATGTACGATGTTTGTATCCAATTACCACATACATAAAACCGCGATATGGTGATAGTTAATTTCATACCGTAGCATGCAAACATTTTTCTTGAGGAGTGGTATCAACTTTATTTAACGTGTCATACGTGTGTGCCACGCAAGAATTAATGCAAGAATATATAAATCCGACTTATATACATGCAGTAATTTCATCTGTAAGAAAGTTTTGCAGCAACGTGCCGTTGAAAAGAAAAATTCAAGAGCTCATAAAATGCAGCCACTCTCCCTCGCAAATCGCAAAGCAGTATACAGCGCTTAACACGAAGACGGACACAACACGATCTCCCGGTAGCTATTGGCAAGAAGTCTAGAACCTTCTATTTGACATGGCGGCCCCGCCGGCCTGCCCCAGGCCGTTCTGACCCCACCGCACCAAGGAATCACGGCCAATCCATCCCTGTCGCACAGTTACGTCCGCCGTTAAATCGCGTCTCCCCACCAAAAGCCGTGATGATTCCTCCCGTCAGTGTGTGTGCGTTGCCTTCTTCCTCCTCGCACACGCCAGGCACGAGACCAACAAACCACACCCCCAGCGCACGCGACGCCTCCCAAAATAGCGAGCCCAAGGGCGACCGAGGCCCGCGAGTCCTCCACTCCACCTCTCCTCCGCCGCGCCGCTCGCGCCCCCGACGCACGCGCCGAGCCGAATCGGAGCCCGGCGAGGCCTCCGCCCCAGGCGGATCGACCAGGGCATGGGCGGAGGCGACGCCGACGCCCGGCGGCGGCGAGCCCCGCGGCCGCGGAGCAGGCCACGCTGCATCCGGTGCACCAACGGCTCCAGTTCGCCGTGCGGGCCGACCTGGGCGCCACCGTCGGCGCGTTCAAGGCGATCGTCGCCGAGACCTGCGACGTGCCCGCGCCGCGGCAGCGGCTGATCTACAAGGGCCGGATCTTGAAGGGACGACCAAACCCTAGCCAGCTACGGTGCGTGCTTTCCCCTATCCTCTCCTGGGAAGAGTGCTTTACCCTTTCCCCTGTTACGCTGTGGACTGCGGTCGATTTGGTTAGTCGTGCGTGCGAGCTGCGATGTTGCACTCTCCATTCTCCCTGCTGGTGTGCTAGATGCAATGCCTTTGCTGCCGGCAGGGCAGTAGAGTTTGTTCCTTGGCGATGATGGTCGCGGGTGATTCCGTACATTCGGAATGCTCCGTGGTAGGTGCCAGCTTGTAGGCTTAGCGCAAGGAGACTTTGCAGGTTCGTTGATAGTTTACAGTAGCAAAGATGCAGCAGCCAGCAGAAGAGAAATACATGCTGCTTTGATGCCTTGACGTGAATGTAGTTCTGAATATGCTGAATCCATGCAAAGCCTTGTGTGTACTGCACCCTTGCTATGGGTTAGGGTAGTAAAGTTTATCGGCAGGTGAGTGGAACTTTTGCATTTCATACTCTATATATGCTGATGTCAATATATCATGATGCATCTTAGTGATCTGTGACTTGGAAGGATCATGATTTCCATTTTTTGAGTTATTATCCATAGTTTTAGTTGTGTTTGGTAATGGGTGCTTCTTGTCAACTGTTATATTGCGATCCACATGTCAGCCGTAAGCATTAGCAGTTACTTTTGTCATCTTTTAGATGTCCACATGAACCATCCTTTCTATTCAGGGGGCATTGTCCACGTGTTCAATTCCATTAAGCAGAATGGTTCTAGATGAAATGGAAAGATACCACAGAAGCTCAGTGCTTTACAAATTTGATCCATGCCCATTGAACTTTTTGTACACAACCTATTTTTTATCTGCACCATAAATACCTGATCATATTGAAATGGTTTATCTTGATGTTACCTTTATACATTGTGCTCTCTGTGACAACATTGAAAACTTATGATAGAGAGAATTTGTCTATTTTTCATACAGCAAGGTTTAAAGAACCGTTTTATCTTGTACATCAGACATATTGTTGGTTTGTTTTTTGCTAACACTATAGATAATGTAGGGGTTTCATGTTGTATTTCTGAATCACCAACAGTTTGTGCACCTGTGTAAGTTTAATAAACCAGCAGTTTGTATGTTATGTATAATTCTCATTTGTCAAAGCTGAGGTAGACTGTTACCACTTGTCCAAATAGTACTAGCCAAACGTGAAACTTAAATTTCTTTATTATGCTTAACTGAGTTCTTTGGAATAACATCAGATATCAATAGTAAGAGCCTGTGGGACATATGGAGGAGGCTTTTTTGTGTTTTTATTTATGCCTATTTGATTCTGATCTCACTTGCAAAGGAAATTTATGTTACCAGTTATCACCAATTAGAAATGAAGGACTTTCTGAATTTTGTTAGTTTCACCATGGAAACACTACCGTGTCTGAATTGTAGCATTTTTTTTAAATTTTGATCTGGCAAGCTGTTGCCTGATTTAGGAACTTCACCTAGCAGTGTGTTCCCTTATTCTGTTTTAAGTCTTCTCTTGTAACCTTATGTTTCTCCTTTTGAAAGGTGTGGAGACAGACCATACAATCCACATGGTGCGTGGTGCTGCGCCACCACCAGCCTCTACTGCACCTGCAGCCAACCAGAACCTACCACTGCTGCTCCTGCCAGTTCCCCAGCAGCAGGATTGGGTGACTTGTTGCAAAGTCTGGGTGCTACAGGGGCTGCTGCTAACAGTGGGGGGTTGGGTTTGTTTGGATCACAGTGTCCCAGAATTAGACCAGATGCAACAACAGCTGAGCTGAAAACCCTAACTTGATGAGGAAATAATGAATATGCCACTCATGCAGAATTTGATGAACAGTCCTGAACTCATACGCAGTATAATAATGAACAATCCTCAAATGCGAGAGCTCATTGATCGCAATCCGGATCTTGCTCATGTCCTCAATGATCCAAGCATCATGCGCCAGACTTTTGAAGCAGTTCGAATCCTGAACTTATGAGGAGATGATGCGGAACACAGACAGAGCCATGAGCAACATTGAATCTTCTCCAGAGGGATTCAACATGCTCCGTCGCATGTATGAAACCGTCAGGAGCACTTTTCTGAATGCAACAACAATGGGCAGTGAGGGTGATCGAATTCAAATCCATTTGCTTCTCTTCTAGGAAATCAAGGGTCTAACCAAGCAAGAGACTCGGCTGCAAATGGAACAACTACAGCAGACCCCACATCAGGGTCTCCAGCTCCAAATACTAATCCACTTCCGAATCCTTGGGGCACAAATGGTAAGTTTTGGATATTCAGATTTTCCATGTTGTTAGTTGTGTGCATCATTGTTCTAAGTCTTAAATCAACAGCTGGCTCTGCCCAAGGCAACAAGGTCCCCTCCTGCTAGCAACACTAGAATGCGAGTACTACAGCAGGTGGCCTAGGAGGGTTGGGTTCAGCAGATTTGGGAAGCATTCTTGGTGCCAGTGGTGGCGGCGGCCCTGATGCTACCTCCTTGACTCAAGTTTTGCAAAACCCAGCTATGATGCAGATGATGCAGAACATTATGTCTAATCCTCAGTCCATGAATCAGGTATGATGCTTGAAATACCTCCATTGTGAAACATTTAATGAAGTGCATATTTATTGTCCTGCTTACATAAAGTTCTGATACCTTGTTGGACACAGCTGCTTAATATGAATCCAAATGTACGTAACATGATGGAATCCAATACTCAAATGAGAGAAATGATTCAATCCAGAATTTCTTCGTCAGCTGACGTCTCCTGAAACATTGCAGGTGATCAATCATACCGCTCTAGCTACTTGTGCATCAAAAATACTAAATGTTCTTTCTTTTGCAGCAATTAATTTCATTCCAGCAGTCTTTGATGTCACAACTTGGCCAACAACAAGCTGGACAGTGAGCATTTGAACTTTTGATTTCATCTTTTTTTAATGAGATACTATATGGTTACTTAGCCTAGAGATTTTTTTTTTTTTTTTTCCATTTGTTCTTGTGTTGCAATCTCTAACTTTGTGCACCAACTGCCTTTTGAATTCCTTTTGTTGTTTGATCCAGGGAGCGGACACAACCAGGCTCTGGTGCAGGTATCTCCTGAATTTACTATCTGCAGTTTTAAATGCACTTACCAATAATATATTTGCACGACTTATTGATGTTTGTTTCTCTGTATGGATAAACGACAAGATCCAGTTTGAGCATTGCTTCAAAGATCATTTAAATATTTCTATCTTGAGTGAAAATTTCCACACGAGAATAGTAGTATTCTTTGACAAGTGACTATACTGAAGAAGCCTGTGTTTTTTCCTGATTTTTTGAGCAAATTCAATTCTGTTGGGGTCCCAAGTCTTTGCCAGAACTTGATTTAATTAAACTTGTTTAGACAGTTGACTGCCTTTTTAAGTGGATT